>CM046876.1:327292403-328492403 GCA_025667525.1 Glebionis coronaria | reverse complement strand
TTACTTACATCACAATTTAGCATGAAGTTAGCCAGATCTGAGTAGGAGTCATTTGGAGCCTTGATCCATCCAATGGAGTTGTTTGATGCAAGGATGCTTTCGTTGAGTTCAAAGTTAATGTTTGCTGCCTTGGGAACGGGAAAAGCCATGGATTCAAGGTCGAAGAAGAATAAAAATGGAGGATGGGTTTTGAGAGAGAAGAACTTAGAGAGAGAAATAGATTTGTGAAATGAGAATAGTGGTAGGTGAGGAGAGACGAGAGATAATATATATATTCAAATATGAAAACAGTTATTCAACCGCATTTAATGCTAAGTGGGAAAATGACTGCTCATGTAGGTCCCTTGACCTTTCAAAACTTATTTGTCTCCTCGTTATTTGAAAAATAAATGATTAAATATTGAGAATGTTTTTTGCATTTACTTAAAAAGTAACTAACTAGTTTCATGTGAAAAACATTTAATATAGAATCAGTCATTTAATGAACACATTTATTATCAAGCCACAGACTTTGAGATATTGAGCATCCCTAGCTCAACAACTAGCCTGTTGAACGAAGGTTCGGCCAAAGGCTTTATGAAAATATCAGCTAGTTGCAGCTCTATGGGAACAAAGTGCAGCTCAATATCTCCTTTCATTATGTGATCCCTAATAAAATGATACCTGATATCAATGTGTTTGGTACGAGAGTGAAGAACAGGGTTGTTGGAGATGGCAATGGCGTTGGTGTTGTCACAAAAGATTGGCACTTCGTCATATAAAAATTCATAGTCAGCCAATTGACTTTTCATCCAGAGCACCTGAGCACAACAGCTGGCTGCAGCGACATATTATGCTTCAGCTGAAGACATAGCCACAGAGTTTTGCTTCTTAGCACTCCATCCAACCAACTTTCCTCCTAGGATTTGACAGCTGCCTGAGGTGCTTTTCCTGTCAATACAGCGTCCAACATAGTCTGAATCTGAATAGGCCTTGAGATCAAAGCCTGATTCCTTAGGATACCATGGACCTAGGGATGGTGTTCCTTTGAGATACCTGAAAATTTTCTTAACAGCCACTAGATGGGATTCTTTAGGGTTAGCTTGGTACCTTGCACAGAGACATGTGGAGAATTGGATAACAGGACGACTAGCTGTCAGATACATGAGTGACCCAATCATGCCTCTATACAAAGTCTCATTAACAAAGACCCCTGACTCATCAGGACCTAAGTTGTTGGGTGGAAGCATGGGGCATTTCACTTATGCAACATCAGCTAAGTCATATTTTTTAAGTAGATCTTTAACATACTTTTCTTGACAAATTGAAATTCCCTTAGGACATTGTTTAATTTGAAAACCAAAAAAGTAAGTTAATTCACCCATCATACTCATCTCCTATTTCCTGGTCATTAATTTAGCAAATTTTTTACTAAGATTAACATTTGTTGACCCAAAGATGATATCATCCACATAAATCTGCACAATGATGAAATCACTCTTATCCTTGAAGGTAAAGAGTGTTTTATCAATAGAACCCCTGACAAATTTGTTTTCAGATAAGAAATTAGAGAGAGTTTCATACCATGCTCTTGGAGCTTGTTTCAGCCCATACATGGCTTTTTTTAATCTGTACACATGATTTGGAAGCTCGTTGTTCTCAAATCCTTCAGGTTGTTCAACATACACTTCCTCAGCCAAATCTCCATTGAGGAATGCACTCTTAACATCCATCTGATACACAGTGAAGTTCATATAAGCAGCATAAGACAGAAAGATTCTGATGGCTTCAAGTCTTGCAACAGGAGCAAATGTTTCATCATAATCAATTCCTTCAGTCTGAGTATACCCCTGTGCCACCAGCCTGGCCTTGTTTCTGATGATGTTTCCAGTTTCATCCATCTTATTTCTATAGATCCATCTAGTGCCTGTGATATTCTTTATAGGTGGAGCTGTCACTAGTGTCCATACTTTGTTCCTTTTGAACTGATTGATTTCTTCTTGCATAGCAGCTACCCACCCATCTTCTATAAGAGCCTTAGCTACTCTCTTAGGTTTAATTTGAGAGAGAAATTCAGCAAAGAGACATTCATTAGCTGATGCAGATTCTGAGTCATGAATTCGCTGTCTAGTGGTAACCCCTGCATTAGGTTCCCCAATAATGTTGACAAGAAGAATGTGTTGATCTCTTGACCACTTATTTTGAGGAATTGGGGACTCAATGACAGGAACACTTGTGGGGACAGCTGGTACTATTTGAGTTTCATCCTGCTGACTAGGAGGGCTTTCTTCAAAGACTACTTCAATGTCAGAGTCTACTTCAGCCATATCAAGAGGTACAAGTTCATTATCAACAGGAGATTCTTTAGGTATTTGAAGAATTGGTGAGTCATCAATAGCAGTAGAAGAAGAAGGACTACAAGAGTTCTGTGGTTCTTCTTCATCAAGCTTCTGAGAGGTAGGAACTTCTATGTTGTGAATAGACAGAGGGTCAAAAGCAGGAACATAAGGAGTGAGAGTGTTGGAGTGATGATGGTGATGACTGGCAGGTCTAGGTTCGGAGAATTCATCACTTGGGAAGGACACATTTTCATTAAAATCAATTTCATCACCCTGTGTTCCAGTTCTCTGTATGACATCATCATCTTCATTGAATCTGACATGAAAGGTTTCTTCTACTTCTTGTCTTCTGATGTTTAAAGCTTTGAAGGCTTTGGCTGTTGGAGAGTATCCCAAGAAGAAACCATCATCAACTTTTTCATCAAATTTTCCAAGTTTATCCCTGTAGTTGTAAATGAACACAGGGCATCCAAAAAGACGAAAGTAGCTGACGTCTGGAGATCTGTTTCTGAAAACTTCATAGGAAGTTTTACCATGTCTTTTGACAATGATTGATCTGTTTTGTGTGTAGCAGGCAGTGTGAACAGCTTCTCCCCAAAATTGCTTTGGTAAGGCTGCACCATTCAACATGGTTCTGGCTGCTTCAATCAAAGTCTTGTTTCTTCTTTCAGCCACACCATTTTGTTCAGGGGTGCCAGCTGAAGAGAAGTTTTGTGAAATACCTTTTTCATCACAAAAAGATTCAAGTTGATGATTCTTGAATTCAGTACCATTATCACTTCTTAGAGCTTTGACTCTAACATCATTCATATTTTCAACATGTTTGATGAAGGACATGATGGTATCAGCTGCATCACTTTTCCTTCTGAGGAAGAACACCCATGTGTATCTTGAAAACTCATCAACTATGACCAAGGTGTATTTGTTGTGATTAATGGTCTGAGGTTTGACAGGCCCAAACAAATCCATGTGAAGGAGATGTAAGCACTTGTCAATAGAGAATGATTGCCTAGTCTTGAATGAAGACCTGTGATGCTTTCCCTTGACACAGGCAGAACAAGTCTTGTCTTTAGAAAACATCACTAAAGGTACACCAACAACCAGGTTTTGTGTGGCTATCTTGTTGATGTTCTTGAAGTTGAGATGAGACAGTCTTTTTTGCCACAGCCAATTGACATTTTCAGAGGCTTTAGCAAGAAAAAAATTTGAGCTGTCTTCGGAGCAAACAGCCATGTTGATGACATAAACATCTCTCCTTCTAGGTGCAATAAGCACAACATCATTGTTTTTGTTGAATATGGTTCCCTGAGTCTTAGTAAACAAAACCTTGTAGTCAGCATCACACAATTGGCTGATGCTAATAAGATTGTGTTTAAGACCATTCACATATGCAACCCTGGTAAACGTTATCCCATTGCAGTTCACTGAGCCGTATCCCTCTGTGTCACTTGAAGAATTATCTCCAAACACCACTTTAGGACCTGGCTCCTTTGAGTATCTGTGCAGATATTGTTGAATCCCTGTCATGTGTCTAGAGCAGCCACTTTCTAGATACCATACCGATTCCTTGAGATGTTTCTGCACAGATACATAGAAACAGGTTAGTTCCTATGATGAACCCACTTTCCAGTGAGTTCCCTGAATTGCTGATTAGCAATTCTTGTGTTCCTGTAGAACTTTTAGAGATGGGAGGGACAATTAGCTGTCTCATGTGTAAAACTTCCACAGATATCACAACCTGGGAAGTCACCACACTCGTCTGAGTGATGGTCTGTAAATCCAAAAAATTTACAGGGAGGATAAGGTCTGTAGTTTCCTTGTTGTCTTTTTGAACCCTGTTGTCTATCCCTAGAGGGTGTCTGAGTTCTCTTAACTGCCATGTGTCTATCATGATCTAAGGTCATGTGGTGAGAGTTCTTACAGATATTGTAATAAGGTTTGACTAACCTTTCCCCATTGGGTTCACCTAGGACAGACTTAGGTTCGAAGTAGAGCATTCAGCGGAAGGCTTAATGTGTTGTTTTAAGAGTTCTTCTTCTTTCATTAGAGACAACAGGCGTTCTTTAGTGGAAGGGTCAACCTTGTTCACAGCTTTTGTTGAGACAGGCTTAAAAGCAACTTGCTTTCCAGATTGTTTAATAGGTACAGAAAATATTTTAGCTGGTGATTTCTCAACATCTGTTTTAAGTTCACCCTTAGCAGCTCATGAGGAACTGTTGGGTTCAACTCCATAGAGTTTGGGCAAAGGTGGTAATTCAGCCACATCTTCAGAGACAGGGTCATTAGTCAAAATGGGATCTGACATATGAATAGTCTCTGTAGATTTGAAAACAATCTCTTTGGGTTTGGTGATAATTTTCAGCTTATTTTTCTTAGCAGATACATCCCTTTTAATGTCAGCAGGTAGCTCATCATTAAGCAATTGATCTATAGTGAACCTACTACACAGCCATTTTTCAAGGTTAACCTAGTGACTTCATTTTGAAGGGATATTTTTTCTAAATTAACCTGTATGAGAGTTTCACATGCAGATTTAGCATTTAGCAGTTCAGTTTTAACAGAGTGAAACTTATCAAGTAGGTTCTTTCTTTGTTCTTCAACAAAGTGTAAATCAACAATGGTGTAGTCAAGGACATGTTTGCGTTCATCACTATCAGACATAGATAAAAGCCTGTGTACCTTTTTCATTGTGATGTCAACCCATTGTCCTGATATTGCATCACCTTTTCCAACAGCTGGTTCATCCTCAGCTATAGCCATGAAAGCCCTGAATCTAGTAGTATCTTCCTCATCTGAAGTCAGTGGCTCATCATTCTAATCATAAGCTTCAGCCACCAACCCTTTCTCTGTCTTTTTATCACCTCCCTTCTTCTTAGACAGAGCTTCAAGCTTCAAATTCATCTGTTCTAACTTAGCTTTAAGTGTCTTGTACTTGTTTTTGTAATCCTTCTTCTCATTGTCTGATGAGTTGGATTGGTGAGATGAGTTATTGTGTTGTTGTTTGAACTTGTAAGGTCTGGTGGAAGATGATGGATAGGAAGGTGAGGATGTCTTGGTGGAAGGACAGCCTTTTGGGAAGTGTCCAAGCTTTCCACAGGCAAAGCAAGTTTCTTTTGATCTGTCAGTTTGTTTACTAGCTGATCCTATTCTCCCTGATCTTTTGAAGAATCTTCTTTGGTTGGCTAGCAAGGCTCTTTCATGAAACTCTGCATTAAGGTCTGTTAAGAACTCTTGGCTGCTGCAGGTGTCTTCTTCAACATCAGAGTCACTGTCATGAGGATGTGGTGCAGAGATCAAGGCTTTATAAGATGCTCCTTGAACTACAAATCTTTCAGTCTCTGACTTGTATATAGTATCAATCAGCCCTTCTTCATAATTATACTTTCCATAAAGTTGAGCTAAGGTGTCATTCTTGATTGAGTTATTTGCTCTCTAAGTCTGATTCATACTCAGCCACTTTCTTGGAAGGCTGTTGACAAATGTGGCATTAATCTCAGCTTGACCAATGGTGACATCATTCATAGCTAAGTCATTGAGAATAATCTTCAGCCTTGTATAGGTTTGTTGAACCTTTTCACCTTCAAGTGACTTGAAAGCATTGAACTGAAGTCTGATTGCCTGAATCTTTGTTTCTCTGGTTTCAGAGGGTCCTTCATGGCCAAGGATGAGGTTTGTCCACATTTGCTTGGCTGTGGGACACTGAATGACAGACTTCATGATGTGTTTGGGAAGACAGGATATGATGATGCTTTTGAGACGTTTATCTTGGTTAGCCAATTTTCTATCAGCTGGAATCCATTGTTTGAGATGTTTGGGAAGAGGGTTTTCTTCAGTGGAGGTAAGCGCCATGGGAACATAAGGACCATTTTCTAAAATTTCTAGAAGAAATGGTTCAAGTCTATCGAGATACACAAGAAATTGACTCTTCCAACTAGCAAAATCTTCTTCATCAAAGACTGGTACACTTGTGACATGTGATCCACCTCTTGAGTCAAGAAGTTGGGGTAGATCATCGTCATTAGGAGGAGGGGTGAGTCTTGGTGAAGATGGTGTTGCATTGTTATTGTTACCAGAAGGTGAATGTAGTGGGTTAGAAGTTTCTGGCATGGTGGATCTTGATTATAAAACTGAGAACGATGTTTCTTGAAGGTTTTAATATCAAACACCGCTCTGATACCAATTGAAAGTCCCTAATCAATGCTAGAAACACTAAACTTAACTAATCAACAAAAGTTAATACTTTTCAAACGTAATCTTATTATTGTATAATAAAGAATTACAAGTGTTATGGATAACACCGTTTGATGACAATGTGTTGTGCACACTTTGAACAACTATAAACCCTAACTTATGAATACAGTCGCAGCTGTTTGATTCAATAAGTTCTAAGCATTAATGTTATGAATATTCTCAAAGTGTTGATCATTAATGCTGGGATACACATCCTATTTATAGTGATACGAGGTTGACCTAAATAGTACTTGATGGTGACTACATAAGACATTCACTTTTCAGACATCAGTCACATGATGCTCTTCTATTCTTGGTAGTCTGCCATAATGCTTTAAGGAAACAAAACTTGAAACAGTTTCCTTTTTCTTCATTGTCTCGAACATACAAATGGCATGTCCAAAGTGTGCTGAGTGTTAACAGGGTATTGCCACCCCTGTTAACCCTCAACCCCTCAGAGTCCCTGATACATCTTGGCTGTTATCCATCACAGCCAATGAGTATGTCTTCAAGTAATCTTTGACTTCCTTGACAATGTCTCTGACATGGACTCCTCTGAGGTTGCTCACAGAGACTTGGATCTCTGTGAGTCTTGCGATACTTGCATGTCTCCTAGGCACAGGCAAGTGACTATCTAACAGCGTACTTTGTGTTTAAATCTATGATAAGGGAATCTAACAAACTTACATTCCCAATAGTTGACACCTCACCCCACTCACAAAACCCACCAATCATATCCCTCCCAGCTTCCATGTCACCATCCCACTCACCATTCTTAAACTAATCTATTTAATTAGTTAAAAACGGCGCTAAACACCCTTTTAAACATGTTACAAGATCAAACCCATTGTTCTTCATGTTCATATAAAAATTAGGGATTCACTAACCACAATGAATTATTCCCTAATCTTATCCAGATTTATGATTAAGGCCACCCTTAACATAACCCAACTCTTAAACCCCCATCACCATCAACTCACATGTATCACCACCCTTCCCCTTCCCCACTTTTCACCTCCAAACAAAACCATGCAGCAAATCAACGCCCCAAGGCCTTGCTTATTTTCTAAGCATGTATTGGACGTCCAAGATCACTTCTATCCCTCTGGCATCTCAACAAAACGCCAAGAAGTCCAAATTCAGTCAACATATATTCAAAAATACAAGGGCATTTTTGGGACATCACTACACTAGGGTTTATGTTTTTATCAGCTTCTAGTAGCATGTACACCTTCTATATAAAGGGTTTAGGGTCTTTCCTTTACTCTTGTTCTCAGTTTTACCTTGCCAAGCCTTGTAAAGCCATTTTTCTAAAATTAATAGAATTGCGGTATTGTGTTGTGATTGAAACTGAGTTCCATTGATTATTATTGTGATAAGTAGTTGTATTGTCACGTTTTTGTACTTAAGCAAAACCTTGAACAAGTCCAAGATAGCCTATAAGCCTTTAAGTCCCTTTGTTTTTTACTGAGTTCAAGAATTTGGCATGTGCCTTGGTGAGGATTGTTCATTGAGGTGTTTCTTTAAGTGACATAAGTCACAAATCAACTAGCTTGAACAATATTGGAGTTTGGTTATATGTTTTTATAACAAAAATTAGTCAAGTAGTTTGTTAAGTACTTTTGGTTCAACAGCTTGTAGATTGAACTTAAGGGTGATCATAGCCTCCTAATCTTGGTTGATTAAGGGGTGGTGAGGCCTTTAGGAAAGGTACAAGGCTTGTGAGAGCCTAAGTGTTGCAAAGACTTGACCCTTTTGTCACCTATTTTACCTTATTTTATGCTAATCTAGGCTCAAGCCTTTGGCTAGGCCTGTTTGTTCTTAGCAGGGGGAAGCTGGTGCTTGTTCTTGCTAGCACCTCAGCTCATTGATTCCAAGGTTTGGATGTACATCTTGGAGGTTTGTATTCTCAAAATTTCATCTTTCTGATTAATATTTGATATTTATGTGATTTTGTGATTTTGCTGGTATAAGTGTGTTTTTATGCCTGCAAATTGCTTCTTGATTCACTTGTGGTATGTTATGATGATAAACTGGGCTTAAATCAACCTTGAGAAGACTTTTGCTTTGTTAAAATTGAGTTTAAAAAGTTAAAAGGGTGTTTGGGGTTGACTGATTGTTCTAGTTTGAGTGATTTTGTGTTGGAATTGTGGTATTGTTTGAGTGTGTATCTGATATTGAGGTATTAGTGTTCTGATATATGCAAGTTTTGTGCCTTGAAACACTTAATCAAACAAGTGGCTATAAAATCTTGAAAATCTGTTGTTTTGCTCTGAAATCTTGTGCACACCTAGTTTTTATGTTAACCTAGGGCTAACAAGTGTTTAATCTTTGTTAATTCAACATATGTGATAGATATGGGGCCTTGAAAGTGGATTTTGTGTCAAGTAGATCAGCAAACTTTGTTCTTGTGTTCTTCATTGTTCATCAGTAACTTCATGTGCTTAGATCTTGTTCATTTGTTGGATTTGTTGCATGCAATGTGTTAAGCTGTGTTACTCTAAGTTGTTTTGAGCTTGTGTATGCATTTGATGGCTTGTGGTTAGCTTTTACTAGCTTAAAAGTAGCTTATTGTCATCAGACCTACTTATTACTTGTCTGGAACACATCTGGGTAAAGATTGAATTAACTGCACTGATTGGCTAGGTGATTTTGTGATTAATTGCTTGTTATTGACTCCTTGTGATTCACTGATCACAAGGGTGCCTTGATTGTCCAAAGATACAAAGTGAAACTCTCTAAAAAGCCTAGTCAAAAAGTCAAGGCAGTGGAACTCCTTTCCCCTGCTTCTAGCCACTGCTAGTTATAATTGATATTCAGCTTATTAATAAGTCATTCTGGCTTATTCCAATGTGCAGCAACTTATTTTTTGTAATAGGTCTGAAAATATTTTGAGCTTATAAGTGAATCTGGAAGTTTACAGCTTTTGGTTTTAAGTTTTTACTAGAAAACGACTATTTTGTCTTTCTCAAATTCAGCTTATTGCTTATTTCAGCTTATTGAGTGTGCTTATTGAAAATCTTTTTGTTGATTAAGCTTAGTTAAGCCATTTGTGACTTATTGCAACTTAAATCAGCTCTTGAAATAGTCTAGAACTCAAAAACGACTATTTTGTCATTTTGTGAAGAGGGCTTTGGCTTATTTCAGGCTTATTCCTTGAGCTTATTTCAAGTTTCTTTTTGCAAATAGCTTAATTAGGTCAAGAGAAGGACGTGGGTAAAATCTTAGCTTATGGCATCAGCTTATAGCTTAATGGGCCAAAAAGCCCATTAAGAATAAGTTGTTTTGAAATAAGCTAGCTTAAGCTCATTTTCAGCTTTTGGCTGTAAAACCCGCATGCTTTTACCATGAATAGTGCCCTTAAGATCGTACGTCCTAGATTAAAACTTACCTCATTTAGTATTGATCACATTCATGTGCTAATAATCAAGCAAGTGCATACGTGTATGACATGACAAGTATCGATTACGTACGAACTCATGATAAACAGTTAATAAATATGTCACGTGAACATAATTAAATCATGATCACCATTTAAAATACGAACTAGAATAATTACGTAAATACTTATAATATAATTACGAGCGTTAAGTTTACGATAAACGACACGATAGAATAAACAGAAACACTTTAAACACGAGCACGTTTAACCACGAACGAACACGAAACATCGGGACACGAGAAAGTTACGGGTACCCCATGTGGGGCCCCCATACCCACGGCACATATACAAGATGGGCTTAGCCCATGGACTTTTACAAGTAAAGGGGTGTTATGGTAAAAACATGTTTTCATTTTTCACTTTCAAGAAATAAACACAAAAACCCTAAAAGAGTTTTTCTCCTCCTCCTTTTTCTCCTCTTTGTGCCGCCACCTTAACATCACCATAGGAGGGTGATTGGTTGATTTTGATCTCAAAAACTATTGTTATAATCAGTGTTTGTTCATCCTTTTTCCAAGCTACATAGTGGTATACCTTTCTAACCCTTCTTTTTAATTCTTTTTAATTCTTTTAATCTTTGATTATTTTCATGAACATGTTATTATTTTTTTTTATTTAAACATGATAATTAATCATTGATCTAACATGTTTTGGTATTAATTAAAATCAAAGAATGATTTAAAAGGGGTGTTTGTTTTTGGCCGCCTAGCAAACAAACCCGGGGGGGTTTGGTTTGCTATTGCCGCCACCACCAAGACCATTTTTGGTCTTGGTTGGCTCATGTGGGACCCACGGCAGCAAGGAGGCACACGTGCCCCGAGTTTGGCTCGGGGTACGGTGTCGAATTCATGCCCGATTCATGGTTCGTTGGTTAAATCATGATTCATGCTACATGTTAATTTTTATGAATTATGAACTTAGGATATAATTAATTAATAACATGAAATATTAATTAAATCATGACTTAGGTTATTTTATTATTAGTTTAACATGACATTAATTTAACCTAAGTATTTTATGTTATAAGTTATAATTAATTAATTATTTAAAACATGCCTATAATTAATTAATTTAGACATGACTTAGGTTATGTTATTAATACCTAATAATACACATTTTAACCTAAGTATTTTATTCCATTTTAATTAATACATGTTATACCTTAATTAAAATGCTTAACCTGTAGTTTAATTAAAATACATGAAATAATAATTAAACTATACACTATATCATATGACTTAAGAAATAAGCTTATAACACTTAGACTTATATGTTAGCTTATGTAACCAGCTTAATTCTAATTATGGAAACTTCTATTTATAGAAACTTAATTAAATAAGGCAACTAATCTAATTATGGAAACCTTCTATATATGGAAATCTATCTATTTCAGGCAGCTAATCTAATTATGGAAACCTTCTATATATGGAAACTTATTTAATTAAGGCAGCTGATCTATTTTTGGAAACTTTCTATTTTTAGAAACTAATCTATTTTAAGCAGTAAATTCTATTTTTGGAAACTTTCTATTTTTGGAAATTTTCTATTTTTGGAAACTTTCTATTTTTGGAAACTTTCTATTTTTAGTAACTTTCTATTTTTGGAAACTTTCTATTTTTGGAAACTTTCTATTTTTGGAAACTTTCTATTTTTGGAAACCTGCTATTTTTGGAAAGTTACTTATTATTACACAGTAAGTATATTAATACACGAAACACCAGTAATACTTAATCAGATAAATCAGAATACAAGATAAACACCGTTTAAGGCTTTAAACAGTGAACCATGACCTAAAACATACCAAATCAGCTAAAATGAGACATAAAACTCAGTACGTAATCAGTGAATCGATACTTATACACGTGTGTATTCATGTAGCGTTAGTGATCCAGAAGTAGGAGTCTTTCTTCCGTTCATTCACTGGACTTGAGGTACGGATTCCCGTCCTTTCAGTATGGGCATTCTTTCCTTATTAGGATTTCCCCGTATGCAGCCAACTGTTTTCCCAAGTATTTGTTTTATTGTTTTGAACTGCTTATGTTTAATTAGCATAATCTATAGCCATATACAAGCATGACCAGTTTCACCTAGTTATGGAGGTACCATAACCATAGCATTGGAGGCACCGATGTTATGACTTCCCCACGGCAGAGTGATTTCTCGTGGCGTCCCTTTCAGTTTTGGCCATATTATTATATCATGTAGGGCGTATGGGTGCATCCTAGTTACATGTTTTATTCAGTATTTCATGGTGAATGTGGTGTGTGCCTTGCACCCTTCACAAGGAGTTGATCCCTCCTACCCAAACCAGTATATTGATTAGAGGCATCCCCTCTAATCAACATGATGAGGTCACCCCTCCAAGTATTCATGCACGTGACCTTTTCATGACCTATATGGGCTATGGTATATATATGTTAAAACAGTTTTCACAAGATAAACATAAGGCTTTTCAAACTATAAAACCAGTTTTCTTAATACTTAACCAGTTTTCTCAGAACTTAGTCTTCCGCTGTTATATGTTACATGCTTATCCTATTTCATGCTTTATTTTACATCCGTGCACTGAGCGTCTTGCTCAGCCGTTTTCCTTTTCATGTTCTCAAAACGGCAGGTACTCAGGGACGCTCGTAGATCTCAAACGTAGGTGCATATGGACTGGAAGCTTTACTGTCTTTCTTTACTTTATGCATTTCCTTTACTTTAATACAGTTGCTATGGACATTGTTTCGTCCTTTCCTTTTACAGTATTTATGTTTTTGTGTGATGAGCTTTACTTTGGGGTACCGATGTTTGATTCCGGTATTTCCCTTTTATGGTTGAATAATGCTTAGACATTTATCCTTGTATGCTTTGATGACACGCCATGATAATGCGTAATATTCCATTTCCAAAATGGGGTGTTACAATTATGGTATCAGAGCCCAAGGTTTCGACCTGTAGGCTCTCAAATATGACCTGTGATTAGTGGGTAGTCACTACGGTCTTCCTAGAACTGACAGTTGTTTTCATGCATTCATCATTTTTAAGCATACATATACATGTCATTGTTACAGGGTTTTTGACTAAGTAATGGTTGGTACAGGACTGGCCCTATTTAGTCGCATGTGTTTTATCGAAACTTTTAGATTTGGGACCGACCCATAGGCGTCCCCTCGATATGTCTTTTATTTTGAGTGAACTGACCTGGGGCGTTCACTCTCGAGCATCAAAAGTTTTCATAAAACTGCATCATGCATTCATACAAAGATTTTTCTTGCATAAAATTTTTCTCATGAAATTTTTGGTATAAATTTTTTTTTTTTAATTTTATGTTGGAACTGTTAATCATATGTTTATGTTATACTGTCAGATGGTTCTCACACGCGAGCAAGAGCAGCTCAATGCTGCAATTCAGGCTGCCATGCAAGCCTTACTTCCTCAACTGAGGAATGACATTCGTGCTGAAGTCCAAGCTGCCAACAATCAGCAGCAGCAGAATCAGGCACCTCCTCCTCCTCCTCCCCCAGTGACACTAGCGGTATGGTTGGAAAGATTTAACAAGCTCCGTCCTAGAGCTTTTGAAAAGACTGATAGCCCCAGCGATGCTGAAAGCTGGCTGACTCACATTGAGAAAATCTTCAATGCTATGGGATGTGACCCCGCCTTCAAGGCAAGATTGGCATGCTACCGGTTTGAAGGCGATGTACTCAACTGGTGGCTAGCTTTGACGCAGTCAGAAGGAGGTGATGAATGGGTCGCTGGTTTGACATGGGCCCAATTCAAGGAGAGAGTGATGGAGCAGTTCTTTCCTAAGGCAGAGCAGGACAAACTCAAGCGAGAATACCATGGGATACGTCAGAGAGCGGGCGAGAATAGCAACGAATTCATGCAGCGCTTTCTTCGCTTGGCAGGTTTTCTGGGAGCAGCGGCTGGTACTCCTGAGGAGCAGGCACACCATTTTAGGTGGGCACTTCGCACCTCGGTCGCGAACAATCTGGTATGTGCTACGTTCAATACAGTAGCACAAGTGGCAGACGCAGCAAGGAAGCTTGAGATGTTGCAGGAACGCGATGAGTTCGGGGAAGCTGAAAGACCCGACAAGAGGTAAAACATTTCGTGTTCTATCGATAACCAGATCGCATCCTATCATTATATGTTCTATAATCATCTCTTAAACTGTATCTTCCAGGCAGAAAACTGGGGACCGGTCTCAGCCGGCTACTCAGCAGCAGCCTAATCAGCCCAAAGGAAACGGTCACTCTAACGACCGTTCTGTTGTGGAAAGGCGCAACGGTAATGATAATTACCGTAACAATGCGGGACACTCCAACAACAGCAGGTCCTACTATTTACGCATCTTTTTATGATTTCATGTTATATCTCTCATGCTGACACTATATCATCTCTACCAGGAGCCACGGTAACGGGAAGGACCAGAACCACAGGGGTTCTCAGCCTAACCGTTCAGCTAACACTGGTAAACATCTTATGACGCTTACGTCCTATACTCGTGCATATACTTTATTCTTAACACGTTTTGTCATCAGCAGGCCCTCAGCAAGCAAGGACTCCTGCTGGAGGATTCACTCATCCTCTTTGCAATACTTGCCATCGCAGACACCCTGGCCCATGTCGTCGTGATTCCGACGCGTGCTACAAGTGCGACCTCCCTGGCCATCGTATGAGAGATTGCCGTAAGGGTGAAATGGAGGGTACTTCGGGTCATGCTGATACTAAACCGCCTCCTACCACTGGGCGTGTCTACACGACATCGCGGGACCAGGCAAACAAATCTACAGGTACCATTACTGGAATTTTGTATATGTACGGCCAGGCTGCATGTGTTCTTTTCGACACGGGTGCCACTCATTCAGTTATTTCCACTACTTATGCTAAGAACATCAGGACACTTCCCTTGCCATTAGAAAATAAGCTTACCATTTCCACGCCTCTGAGGGACTCTGTATTAATAACTCATGTATACAAGAGTCTTCCTCTAGAGTTTGACGATAAAGTTCGTGCAGTAGATGCACTTCCCCTAGACATGATTGAGTTTGATATGATTCTTGGCATGGACTGGCTATCCAGGCACCATGCTACCATAGACTGCCACTCATATCGGGTGATCTTCGGCGACATTAATGCACCAGAGTACATCCATAACGGGTTCATACCCGGACGGTCTGTAAAGGTCATATCTACCTTGCAAGCACGTGCATTACTGTCACATGGCTGCGAAGGTTATCTAGCTACGGTTCATGACATGGATGCTGAATCCCCATCGATTCGGGATCAACCAGTAGTTTCGGAATTTCAAGACGTCTTCCCAGATGAACTTCCAGGCATACCACCTGCAAGAGAAGTGGAGTTCAACATTGACCTTGTTCCAGGAGCAGAGCCAATCTCTAAGGCTCCGTATCGCATGGCTCCCATAGAGCTAAAAGAACTGAAGGACCAACTGCAGGAACTTCTTGAACGAGGGTTCATTAGACCAAGCGCATCTCCATGGGGCGCACCGGTCTTGTTCGTTAAGAAGAAGGACGGCAGCATGCGACTTTGCATTGACTACCGTGAACTTAATAAGATTACCATCCGCAATAGATATCCACTGCCACGTATAGACGATCTGTTTGACCAACTTCAAGGAGCCAAACACTTCTCAAAGATCGATCTAAGGTCAGGCTACCATCAGCTAAGGGTTAAAGAGCAGGATATTGCCAAGACTGCTTTTCGTACCCGCTATGGCCATTATGAGTTTGTGGTCATGCCATTCGGCCTGACTAACGCTCCAGCAGTATTCATGGATCTGATGAACAGAATCTTTCATGAATTCCTTGATAAATTTGTCATTGTATTCATCGATGACATCTTGATTTTCTCAAAGTCCACGGAGGAACACGAAGATCATCTCCGTACTGTACTACAGATTCTTCGTCAGAAGCAGCTGTATGCGAAATTCTCCAAGTGTGAGTTCTGGTTAAACAAGGTGGCATTCTTAGGTCACATTGTATCAGCAGAAGGGATCACTATGGACCCAGCGAAGGTTGAGGCTATCACTAAATGGCCAAGACCAACATCAGCGACAGAAGTCCGCAGTTTCTTAGGCTTAGCTGGATATTATCGAAGATTCGTGGAGAACTTTTCCCGCCTGGCCTTGCCTCTCACCAAACTGATGCGAAAAGGAGAGAAATTCGTCTGGACGGAAGAACGAGAGAAGAGCTTCGAAGACCTAAAGCAGAAGTTAGTATCTGCACCTATTCTTACTCTCCCATCTGGTACAGGTGGATTTCAGATCTATAGCGATGCATCGGGGAAGGGACTGGGTTGTGTTCTCATGCAACATGGGAAAGTGATCGCGTATGCTTCACGGCAGCTTAAGCCCTATGGAGAAAACTACCCTACGCATGACCTGGAACTTGCTGCAGTGGTGTTCGCATTGAAGATATGGAGGCATTACTTATACGGAGAATCATGCGACATTTTCACGGATCACAAGAGCTTGAAGTATATCTTCACCCAGCGAGAATTGAACATGAGACAAAGGAGATGGTTGGAACTGTTGAAGGATTATGATATTAACCTACAGTATCATCCCGGGAAGGCTAATGTAGTAGCAGATGCACTCAGCAGAAAGTCCGGAATGATAAACAGCATTGAGATCGAGGAACAAAACATAAGAGACTTGGAGCGACTAGACATCGAAATCATGGTACGTGGGCAGCACGGATACTGGGCGAATCTTAGAGTAGAACCTGAGTTACTGACTAGGATTAAGGAAGCGCAGAAGGATGATGGAGAGATTTGGGCGATAATTCAGAATTTGGAGAAGCAGACAGAATTCCGAATGGACGCAGACGGTATCGTTTGGCAGGGCACGAGACTTTGTGTTCCTGACAATCCAGAACTCCGGGAAGCATTGTTAGCTGAAGCTCACAGCTCCCCATTTTCTATACATCCTGGGTCGACAAAAATGTACCATGACATCAGACAGCACTTTTGGTGGAGTGGTATGAAACAGGATGTAGCCACGTATGTCTCCAAATGTCTTACCTGCCAGCAGGTTAAGATTGAACATCAGCGATCGGGCGGTCTCCTTCAACCGTTGGATATTCCAGAGTGGAAGTGGGACAAAATCACCATGGATTTTGTTACCGGTCTTCCGCCTACCAAGAAGAAGCACGATGCTATTTGGGTCATTGTTGATCGACTCACCAAATCAGCTCATTTCTTACCGATACGCAAGGAAGATCCGGTAAGTAAACTCGCAGATACGTACAGAAGGGAGATCATGAGACTCCACGGTACTCCCTCCAGCATCGTCTCTGACAGAGATCCTCGTTTCACGTCGCGATTCTGGAAAGGTCTGCAAAAAGCTTGGGGTACACAACTTAAGCTGAGCACAGCCTTTCATCCTCAAACGGACGGACAATCGGAGCGAACAATTCAAACATTGGAAGATATGTTAAGGTCGTGTGCGTTGGAATGGACAGGTAATTGGGACGATTACATCTGTTTGGTCGAGTTTGCATACAACAACAGCTGGCACGCAAGTATCAAATGTGCTCCTTTCGAAATGTTGTATGGCAGAAAGTGTCGCGCTCCAACTTGCTGGGATCAAGTGGGAGAGCGAACACTCGAAGGACCAGAGATTATAGAAATGACCAATGAGAAGATCGAAGTAGCTAAGCAGAAACTGCAGGAAGCACGATCACGTCAGAAGAGTTACGCCGATAAGCATCGTAGGGACATACATTTTAATGTGGGAGATCACGTCTTCCTCAAGGTTTCGCCGGCACGTGGTGTTAAACGCTTCGGGATCAAAGGGAAACTCAGTCCTCGGTTCATCGGACCATTTGATATCGTTGAACGAATCGGCGAAGTATCTTACCGATTGGCGTTACCTCCTCAGCTTTCGCACGTGCATAACGTGTTCCATGTGTCCTTACTCAGAGGGTACAATTATCATCCCCTTCACATGGTTCAGTATCCACTGGAACAGATACGTGAAGATCTCACTTTTATAGAAGAACCCGAACGAGTACTCGACAGGCAAGAACGAGTCATGAGAAGGAAGACGATTCCATTCGTCAAAATCCTTTGGAGGGACCATACCGAGCGGGAAACCACTTGGGAAACAGAGGAGTCTATCCGGGCTTCTTACCCTCACTTCATATTTTGAGTTCGGGTATGTTACTTCTTTTCAGCTTACTTTATCTATAATTCGGGGACGAATTATTCTTTTTAGGGGGAAGAATTGTAAAACCCGCATGCTTTTACCATGAATAGTGCCCTTAAGATCGTACGTGCTAGATTAAAACTTACCTCATTTAGTATTGATCACATTCATGTGCTAATAATCAAGCAAGTGCATACGTGTATGACATGAAAAGTATCGATTACGTACGAACTCATGATAAACAGTTAATAAATATGTCACGTGAACATAATTAAATCATGATCACCATTTAAAATACGAACTAGAATAATTACGTAAATACTTATAATATAATTACGAGCGTTAAGTTTACGATAAACGACACGATAGAATAAACAGAAACACTTTAAACACGAGCACGTTTAACCACGAACGAACACGAAACATCGGGACACGAGAAAGGTACGGGTACCCCATGTGGGGCCCCCATACCCACGGCACATATACAAGATGGGCTTAGCCCATGGACTTTTACAAGTAAAGGGGGGGTTATGGTAAAAACATGTTTTCATTTTTCACTTTCAAGAAATAAACACAAAAACCCTTAAAGAGTTTTTCTCCTCCTCCTTTTTCTCCTCTTTGTGCCGCCACCTTAACATCACCATAGGAGGGTGATTGGTTGATTTTGATCTCAAAAACTATTGTTATAATCAGTGTTTGTTCATCCTTTTTCCAAGCTACATAGTGGTATACCTTTCTAACCCTTCTTTTTAATTCTTTTTAATTCTTTTAATCTTTGATTATTTTCATGAACATGTTATTATTTTTTTTATTTAAACATGATAATTAATCATTGATCTAACATGTTTTGGTATTAATTAAAATCAAATAATGATTTAAAAGGGGTGTTTGTTTTTGGCCGCCTAGCAAACAAACCCGGGGGGGTTTGGTTTGCTATTGCCGCCACCACCAAGACCATTTTTGGTCTTGGTTGGCTCATGTGGGACCCACGGCAGCAAGGAGGCACACGTGCCCCGAGTTTGGCTCGGGGTACGGTGTCGAATTCATGCCCGATTCATGGTTCGTTGGTTAAATCATGATTCATGCTACATGTTAATTTTTATGAATTATGAACTTAGGATATAATTAATTAATAACATGAAATATTAATTAAATCATGACTTAGGTTATTTTATTATTAGTTTAACATGACATTAATTTAACCTAAGTATTTTATGTTATAAGTTATAATTAATTAATTATTTAAAACATGCCTATAATTAATTAATTTAGACATGACTTAGGTTATGTTATTAATACCTAATAATACACATTTTAACCTAAGTATTTTATTCCATTTTAATTAATACATGTTATACCTTAATTAAAATGCTTAACCTGTAGTTTAATTAAAATACATGAAATAATAATTAAACTATACACTATATCATATGACTTAAGAAATAAGCTTATAACACTTAGACTTATATGTTAGCTTATGTAACCAGCTTAATTCTAATTATGGAAACTTCTATTTATAGAAACTTAATTAAATAAGGCAACTAATCTAATTATGGAAACCTTCTATATATGGAAATCTATCTATTTCAGGCAGCTAATCTAATTATGGAAACCTTCTATATATGGAAACTTATTTAATTAAGGCAGCTGATCTATTTTTGGAAACTTTCTATTTTTAGAAACTAATCTATTTTAAGCAGTAAATTCTATTTTTGGAAACTTTCTATTTTTGGAAACTTTCTATTTTTGGAAACTTTCTATTTTTGGAAACTTTCTATTTTTGGTAACTTTCTATTTTTGGAAACTTTCTATATTTGGAAACTTTCTATTTTTGGAAACTTTCTATTTTTGGAAACCTGCTATTTTTGGAAAGTTACTTATTATTACACAGTAAGTATATTAATACACGAAACACCAGTAATACTTAATCAGATAAATCAGAATACAAGATAAACACCGTTTAAGGCTTTAAACAGTGAACCATGACCTAAAACATACCAAATCAGCTAAAATGAGACATAAAACTCAGTACGTAATCAGTGAATCGATACTTATACACGTGTGTATTCATGTAGCGTTAGTGATCCAGAAGTAGGAGTCTTTCTTCCGTTCATTCACTGGACTTGAGGTACGGATTCCCGTCCTTTCAGTATGGGCATTCTTTCCTTATTAGGATTTCCCCGTATGCAGCCAACTGTTTTCCCCAGTATTTGTTTTATTGTTTTGAACTGCTTATGTTTAATTAGCATAATCTATAGCCATATACAAGCATGACCAGTTTTACCTAGTTATGGAGGTACCATAACCATAGCATTGGAGGCACCGATGTTATGACTTCCCCACGGCGGAGTGATTGCTCGTGGCGTCCCTTTCAGTTTTGGCCATATTATTATATCATGTGGGGCGTATGGGTGCATCCTAGTTACATGTTTTATTCAGTATTTCATGGTGAATGTGGTGTGTGCCTTGCACCCTTCACAAGGAGTTGATCCCTCCTACCCAAACCAGTATATTGATTAGAGGCATCCCCTCTAATCAGCATGATGAGGTCACCCCTCCAAGTATTCATGCACGTGACCTTTTCATGACCTATATGGGCTATGGTATATATATGTTAAAACAGTTTTCACAAGATAAACATAAGGCTTTTCAAACTATAAAACCAGTTTTCTTAATACTTAACCAGTTTTCTCAGAACTTAGTCTTCCGCTGTTATATGTTACATGCTTATCCTATTTCATGCTTTATTGTACATCCGTGCACTGAGCGTCTTGCTCAGCCGTTTTCCTTTTCATGTTCTCAAAACGGCAGGTACTCAGGGACGCTCGTAGATCTCAAACGTAGGTGCATATGGACTGGAAGCTTTACTGTCTTTCTTTACTTTATGCATTTCCTTTACTTTAATACAGTTGCTATGGACATTGTTTCGTCCTTTCCTTTTACAGTATTTATGTTTGTGTGTGATGAGCTTTACTTTGGGGTACCGATGTTTGATTCCGGTATTTCCCTTTTATGGTTGAATAATGCTTAGACATTTATCCTTGTATGCTTTGATGACACGCCATGATTATGCGTAATATTCCATTTCCAAAATGGGGTGTTACATTGGCCCTTTTGAAAATTGTGTTTAAAATCATATTTTAAGCTGACTGGAGCTTTTGGGCCATTTTTGAGGACTTTTTCTTATTGGGTCCAATATTAAGCCCATTAAGGATCTGTTTGGGTATTTGGCCCATTTGAAGGCCCAATAGGGGCATTTTTGGTATTTCAAGTTCATTTTCTGTTTATAGGTTAAAATAAACTAGTTTGCAAGTTTTTAGAATTTTTTCTAAATTTTGGATTTTTAATATTATTTTATTATTATTTTATTATTATTTTATTATTAAAAATTAAAACTTAGATTTTTCAAGTTTTATATTTTTTTAGGTTAAATACATTAAGTTAGGAATTTTACAATTTTTAGAATATTTTTATTGTCATTAGATTAATTTTTATAATTATTTTAATTTTTAATAGTTTTTAATTGTTTTTAAATAGTTTTTATTAATTTTAAAATTTTCAAAAATAGTTTTAAATTAAGTTACGTCATTTTAGAGATTTACAATTAAAAAATCCTCATTTTGGGCTTTTTGTTAGTTAAATTGAGTTTTAGGGCTTTAATTAGCATTAAAAATTTATTATTTAATTAAATAAAAGGTTTGAGTGATTTGTGATTTTTTGTAAACTCTAATTACATTATTTAGGATTTATTGCAACTTTCTAGGAATTTTTAGAGTATATTTTTAATTTTGTCACATTTTACGGTTTTACGTGTACGACCTTTTCGTCTTAGTATAATTCGTCATCGTAGCCGTCATTCTCTTCTTACCTCATTTCTATTTTCTCTTTTCATAAATATAATCACATAATTAATCATCTCTTAACACACACATCAAGCCTCCTTGAGAACGGTCCCCACTTTGGGTCATAACTTGTGGTTTTCCTAAATCACTTGTTAATACTTACCCTAATTACGCTCTTTTTCCTAAAAGACGTAAATTTACAACCTTCAGTGGCTTGTAATTAGACCTCCATCACCTCCAGAATTATGATTAGGGTAATCATCAACATAACCCAACTCTCAAATCCCATGCCACATCATCACAAGTCACATGCCACCAACCTTGTACACGGTTTTGTGAGGAAGATTCCAAAACATGCCAGCCATCCAACGTCCAAGATTCTTGCTTCAAACTTAAGCTTATTATGAGCCTTTGATGCAATTCCAACAGCTATACCACCTCACATACTGCCAAAGATACTTCACATGATTCAAGCAAGTTCAAACTCCTCAAGGGCATTTTAGGAACTTTAATACATTAGGGTTTACGTTTTTCTTTGCATTTCTAGAACACATGTAGCCTATATAAGGCATAGGACCTCATACATTGAGGCTTGCTCTTGATTTTCTTATTGGTCAACATTCTGTAAATCCTCCTTCATTATTAATGAAATGTGTTTGAATTGTGTGACGAATTCCAAGTGCCAACCTTTTTAGTTACTTGTTATTGATATATGTCTGCTATTGTTGAATTTCAAAACCTGTTTTCAAACTTTGTGCAAGAAATTGCTCAAAGTTCAAAATCTTGATATTTTGCTAAGTTCTTTGGCACACCTTTGGAATTTTTGGGCTATAAGTTGATCATAGCACCCTGATAAAGAGTTATCAAGGTGGCCTTTCTAAAAAATAAAAAAAAGAGTTATCAAGGTGTTGTGAGGCTTGTGGTTTGGGGATAATCAAAGAGTGGGTATAAAGGTTGCATTAATCAAGCTTTTTCTACTTTATGTTTTTCACATTTGTGTTCTAACCTTGTTGATTCTTAGCAGCTTGTTTGTGGAAGCTTGTGCCTTGTTTTGCTAGGCACATCAGCTCAAAAATTCGTGAGTGTGGATGTACGTTCATGAGGTTTGAGCCCTTGAACCCAAATATTTGTCAATATACTTGAATTTTGTGATTTGGTGTTCTGCTATTGTTCTTGTTGTTTCCATGGCTTATAAATGCTTGATACTGCATAATATACTTGTTATTGTGTTTGATTGGGCTTGGGTAACACTAAATCACACTTATACTTTGTTAAAATTGGATTTAAAAAAGATAAGGGGTGTTTGGGTTAACCTGTTTAAGTGCATAAAGTGTTTTTGAGTTATTGGAAGGTATTGTTTATTGTCTGTATTTGCTTAATACTTAGTTGTATGCTAATATCTGCAAGTTTTCAGCTTTAAAACATCAAATCTAAGATTGTGCTATAACTCACTTGATTTTGCTTATTTTGACCTAAGATTTTGGAAACACCTAGAGTGTATACATGTTTAGGGCTAACAAGTGTTAAATCAAAAAGGTCAAGCAGTGGAAACTTTTCCCACTGCTGAACCTCCAAAACTAGCCCCTGCTAGTGTAATTTATCAAACAACTTATTCATAAGCCATTTTGGCTTATCCAGACTTGTAACAACTTATTTTTGTGATAGATCTTCCTTATTAGCCCCATTGATTTGATCTGGAGCTTATTAGGGTTTGACTTTTATGTTTGACTAGAAAACTCATCAAGTTGACTTTTACATAAGTACTTAATTGCTTATTTTGGCTTATTTAGTGTGCTTATTGGAAAACTTTTTGATTACTTTGCTTAATTAAGTCATTTAAAACCTTTTGAAACTTGAATCAGCACTTGAGGTGGTCTAGAACTCAAAAACGACTATTTTGTCATTTTGTGAAGAGAGTCTTGGCTTATTTCAGGCTTATTTCTTGTGCTTTTTCAAATTTTCTTTTTACAGATCTCTTTGGTAACTCAAAAGAAGCTTGTGTGTCAAATTTTAGCTTATGGCATCAGCTTATAGCTTAATGGGCCAAACAGCCCATTAAGAATAAGCTACTTTGAAATAAGCTAGCTTAAACACATTTTCAGCTTTTGGGCCTTTAGAGTTTTGTTCTTAAAATCAAATTTTAAGTCAGACTGGAAGTTTTGGGCTTATTTGGTTGACTTTTTCTTATTTGGGCCAAATTCTAAGCCTATTAAGGGATTGTTTTGTCATTTAGCCCATTTTAAGGCCCAATATGGGTATTTTGGTAATTTCAAGTGCATTTATGCTTTATTTAGGTTAAAATAAACTAGTTTGTAACTTTTTAGAATTTTAATAAATTTTGGATTTTTATTATTATTTTATTATTATTTTACTATTAAAAATTAAAAATTAGATTTTCACAAGTTTTTCATTTTTCTTAATTCAAATACATTAAGTTAGAAATTTTAAAATTTTTAGATTAATTTTATTGTCATTAGATTAATTTTTAGAATTATTTTAAGTTTAAATAGTTTTTAATTATTTTTAAATAGTTTTTATTAATTTTAAAATTTTCAAAAAATAGTTTTAAATTTAGTTAAGTCATTTTAGAGGTTTACAAGTTAAAAAATCTCATTTTGGGCTTTTTGGTATTTAAATTAATTTTTTGGGCTTTAATTAGCATTAAAAAAAGAATATTTAATTAAATAAAAGGTTTGAGTGATTTTTGATTTGTTGTAAACTCTAATTATATTTTTTAGGATTTATTGCAATTTTCTAGGAATTGTTTGGGTAATTTTTAAATTTTGTGACTTTTTACTATTTTACGTGCACGACTTATCGTCTTAGTTTAATTTATAATCGTAACCGTCATTCCTTTCTACTTTCTTTTCTCATTTCTTTGTTACATCAATATAATCACAAACACTTAATCTTATCTTTACATAACACACTTTCCTCCTTGGGAAACGAACTTGAACTTAATTGGTCATTAGTGCTTGGTTTTCCTTAACCGACACTTAATACTTGCCACTTTTACGCTCTTTTCCTAAGGAGTAGTAAAACCACTACATCAAGTAACAGTGTAGATAGGATAAGCTGTAAAGGAGAAGTGATTTGAAGTGAAGTAGAAAGTTTATTAATGGAAGGAATTGGTTACAAGTTCGTTACAATCTAACTATCTCAAGTGTTTGTCAGACACTTGAGATTAGTAACTAACTAAATCTCTAACTGAAAATGAGACGAAAAGATAAGTGTGTGTTTTTTCACACGCTTGCTACAATACACAAATGAAATCAATACAGGGGTATGTATAGAAGGAGACTGAAGTTAGTTGGGGATGAGTGACGTGTGGGAACCAATCCCCAGCTTCACATGTACTTAATCGCTTAATTGTAATTTCTAGATGAAGAACAGATTTGGGATTTTCCTCTTGAGTGATTTTAAGCTTAACTGACCACTTGGAATGGATTCCTCTTGTGATTTTAAGCAAGATTGATGTTGGATACTTCTTCTGAAACTCACTCCTTCTTGATCTTCAATCTGGGCGCGTTTGAAGTTTGAGAAGCCACATATTTTATTTGTAACACCCCATTTTGATAATTGGAATGTCACGCGTGATCATGGCGTGTCATCAAAGCATACAAGGATAAATGTCTTAAACATTACATGACCATAAATGAAATACCGGAAACAAACATCGGTACCCCAAAGTAAAGCTCATCACACACAAACATACGTACTGTAAATGAAAAGGACCAAACAATGTCCATGGAAATGAGTAGCAAAATGTATGAATAAATGCATAAAGTAATGAAGTCTAGAAAGCTTCCAATCCATATGCACGTACGCTTAAAGTCTAAGAGCGTCCCTGAGTACCTGCCGTTTTGGGAACATGAAAGGAAAACGGCTGAGCATAACGCTCAGTGCACGGATATACAAGCATAGAATGAATAACATAAGCATATACAACATATAGAAGCGGAATTGATTAATTCCTGGAATACCTGGTATAACTTAGTAAAACTGGTTTTATAGTTTGAAAAGCCTTATTTTTATCTTATAAAAATTGTTTAACATGTTTACCAGCCAATATAGGTCATGAATTATCAACGTGCATGAATACTTGGAGGGGTGACCTCATCATGCAATTAGAGGGGTTGCCTCTAATTATTATAAGTTTGGGTAGGAGGGATCAGCTCCTTGTGAATGATGCAAGGCACCCACCACATTCACCTGAATAATCTATAAAAACATGTAAACTAAGATGCACCCATACGCCCCACATGATAATATAATAATATGGCCAAAAGCTAAAAGGGACGCCACGAGCTAATACTCCGCCGTGGTGAAGTCATAACACTGGTGCCTCCACTGTTATGGTTATGGTACCTCCATAACTAGGTGAAACTGGTCATGCATGTATATGGCTTAGGCATTTAATTAACATATGCAAATCAAAACATATAAAACATATACTGGGAAAACAGTTGGCTGCATACGGGAAATCCTAATAAGTAAAGAATGTACATACTAAAAGGACGGAGAATCCGTACCTTATGTCCAGTAAAGGAAGAAGACAAACGGAAGAGAGTCCTACTTCGATCTCACTAATGCTACATAAATAATATACGTGTATAAGTGTTCTGATTACTGTGTACGTAACTGGTTTATATCATGTCTTAGCTTGTTTTATATGTTCATGTCTTGTTTTACTGATTTTATCATTATGATGTGTTTATCATGTATTCTGGATATTCTGGTTAAGTATTACTTGTATTTCTAGTAATATTATACTTGTTTTATAATAATAAGTAACTTTCTAAAAATAGCAGGTTTCCTAAAATAGAAAGTTTCCAGAAATAGAAAGTTTCTATAAATAGAAAGTTTCCAAAAATTGAAAGTTTCCAAAAATAGAAAGTTTCCATAAATAGATTAGCTGCTTAAAATAAATAAGTTTCTAAAAAAATAGAAAGTTTCCATATTTATAAATAAGCTGGATTATTAAGCTAATAACATAAGCTTAAGTTTTACTGATTAATATTCTAAGTCATGTGATTAATAGTATAGTTTATTAATTAATACATGTAAATTAAATAAACTATATGTTATAAGATTTAATTAAATATAGCATGATTTAATTAAATTAAAGTGTAAATAATACTTAGGTTAACACATGTATTAATATTTATTATTAATATAACCTAAGTCATGGAAATTAATTAATTATATGTCATGTTTTAATAATTAGTTTATTACTTTAGTCTAAATTTCATAATAAAATACTTAGGTTAAAATCATGTATTATTAATAATAATAATAATAATAATAAACCTAAGTCATGTTTTAATTAAATTAATTATATAACATGTTAAATTAATTTAATTAATCTTGTAAATAATTAAACTTGTAAAATTAATTAGGCTTGTAAAATTAAGTCGTGAACCGGACCCGTGTGTTTAATATAGACATGTCGTGGTCCGGACCGTGTTTACCCTTGAACGGGATCAAACAAACACCCCCTTAACAGTGGCACCCGGCTCGGCCGGTTGCCCTTGCTTGGTCGATCTAGCCACCGGCTTGGCCGGTGGTGCTTGTTTGTTTTCAGCCGAGACCCCCAAAACCATAAGGCCACCCCGATTCACGTCGGGATCCCTTGTTTTGCCTACTGCCGAACCACAAAGCCAACACCGATACCCGAATGTCTCGGCTGTGGTCACACATGAGACACCGAGAGCTTCGGCTCTCGGTTGGTGTGTGTCGGCCGAACCAAAACACCCCAAAAACATCCATGTTTATTTACCCCATGATTAGATCTACATGTTTTTAATCATTTATTTAATTATCATGATTTCATGTGTTCTTAATTAGTAAAAAGGGTAAAAGAAAAGAATAACGGATTACCAATGCGTGATACAAAAGGAGAACGATAACACGAACGATTCCACTTGAATTGGATCACCAAAAATCAACGAACACCTCTCCTTGGTGTGTTCTAACCGGCGGTCAAAAGGGAGAAAAAGAAGGAGCTAGGATTTTGTGATTTCTCTAAATCTTCTGTAAAATGAATAACATGTTTTCCCTTTTTCCTATTTAGTTATAAATAAAAGTGGGCTTGGCCCCTTTGCTTTGTCTTGTCACGGGTAGGTGGGGCCCACAAGGGGAAACCCAATGTTTTTCGTGTTCTAAATTGTTACGTGTTCTCGTGTTCGTGTTTACGTGATTTATTCTTAATTGTTCGTGTTATAATATATACTTGTACATAATCGTAATAATATTTACGTAAATACATAATAATAGGTTCGTGATTATTTACGTTCATGTTTTCATGTTCGTGATTATAACTATTGTTGATAATAATTATCGTGTATTAATACGTAAAAAATACTTATCATGTAATAACACGTACGTAATACTTGTAATTAACATTCATGAAACGTAAACATGTTATATAAGGAAAATTTTAATCATGTATGTACGATTATGTATGTACTGTTCATGGTAAAACCATGCGGGTTTTACAACTCTTCCCCCTAAAAAGAATAATCCGTCCCCGAATTATATATAACATAAACTGAAAAGAGGAACATACCCGAATTCAAAATATGAAATGTGGGTAAGAAGCCCGGATAGACTCCTCTGTTTCCCAAGTGGCTTCCCGCTCGGTATGATCCCTCCAAAGGATTTTGACGAATGGAATCGTCTTCCTCCTCATGGCTCGTTCTTGCCTGTCAAGAACTCGTTCGGGTTCCTCTATGAAGGTAAGATCTTCACGAATCTGTTCCAGTGGATACTGAACCATGTGAAGGGGATGATACTTGTACCCTCTGAGTAAGGACACATGGAAAACATCGTGAACATGAGAAAGCTGCAGAGGTAACGCTAAACGATAAGATTCTTCACCGACTCGCTCAATGACATGAAACGGTCCGATTAATTGAGGACTAGGCTGCCCTTTAATTCCAAAATGTCTAACACCACGTGCCGGTGATACCTTAAGGAAGACGTGATCTCCTACTTTAAAATGTAAGTCCCTACGATGCTTGTCGGCAATACTCTTCTGACGTGACCGTGCTTCTTGCAATTTCTGCTTAGCTACTGCGACCTTCTCGTTGATCAATTCTATCATTTATGGTCCTTCAAGTGTTTGCTCACTAACCTGATCCCAGTAGATTGGGGCGCGACACTTCCTGCCATAGAACATCTCGAATGGAGCGCACTTAATACTTGCGTGCCAACTGTTGTTGTATACAAACTCTACCAGACAAATGTAATCGTCTCAATCTCCCGTCCATTCCAACGCACATGACCTCAACATGTCTTCTAATGTCTGAATCGTTCGCTCAGATTACACGTTTGTTTGAGGATAAAAGTCGTGCTAAGCTTAAGTTTTGTACCCCAAGCTTTCTGCAGACTCCTCCAAAATCGCGAAGTGAAACGAGGATCTCTGTCTGAGACGATGCTGGACGGAGAACCATGAAGTCTCATGATCTCCTTCTTGTAAGAATCGGCGAGTTTACTGACCGAATCTTCCTTGCGGATCGGTAAGAAATGAGCTGACTTAGTAAGTCGATCAACGATAACCCAAATCGCATCATGCCTCCTCTTTGTCTGCGGAAGACCAATAACAAAATCCATGGTGATCTTGTCCCACTTCCACTCTGAAATATCTAACGGTTGTAGAAGACCGCCAGATCACTGATGCTCAATCTTAACCTGGTGGTAGGTAAGACATTTGGAGACATAAGTGGCAACATCCTATTTCATACCACTCCACCAAAAGTATTGCTTGATGTCATGGTACATCTTGGTCGAACCAGGATGAATAGAGAATGGGGAGCTATGAGCCTTAGCTAACAATGCTTCCCGGAGTTCTTGATCATCAGGAACAAAAAGTCTTGTGCCCTGCCATAAGATACCGTCTGCGTCTGCTCGAAATTCTTTTTGCTTCTCTAAATTCTGAATTATTATCCAGATTTCACCATCATCCTTCTGAGCTTCCTTGATCCTATAGAGTAACTCAGGTTCCACTCAAAGATTAGCCCAGTAACCGTGCTGTCCATGTACCATGATCTCAATGTCTAGTCGCTCCAAGTATCTTATAATTTCCTCCTCTATTTTAATGTCGTTTATCATTCCGGACTTTCTGCTAAGTGCATCTACCACTACGTTCGCCTTGCCGGGATGATACTATAGATTAATGTCATAATCTTTCAACAGCTCTAACCATCTCCTCTGTCTCATGTTCAATTCACGTTGAGTGAAGATGTACTACAAGCTCTTGTGGTCTGTGAAAATGTCACATGATTCTCCGTACAAGTAGTGCTTCCATATCTTCAATGCAAACACGACTGCTGCAAGTTCCAAGTCATGCGTAGGGTAATTTTCCTCATAAGTCTTAAGCTATTGTGAAGCGTACGCGATCACTTTCCCATGTTGCATGAGAACACAACCAAGTCCCTTCCCCGAAGCATCACTGTAGATTTGAAATCCACCTGTACCAGATGGGAGAGTAAGAATCGGTGCAGATACTAACTTCTGCTTTTGGTCTTCAAAGCACATCTCTCATTCTTCAGTCCAGACGAATTTCTCCCTTTTCTGCATCAGTTTGGTCAATGGTAGCGCTGATGTCGGTATTGGCCACTTAGTAATAGCCTCAAACTTTGCTGGATCCATAGTGATTCCTTCTGCTGATACAGTGTGACCTAAGAATGCCATCTTATCTAACCAGAACTCACACTTAGAGAATTTAGCATACATCTGCTTCTGGCGAAGAATCTGTAACACTGTACGAAGATGTTCTTTGTGTTCCTCCTTGTACTTAAAGAATATCAGGATGTCATCAATGAAGACAATGACGAACTTGTCCAAAAATTCATGGAAGATTCTGTTCATCAAATCCATGAACACTGCTGGAGCATTGGTAAGGCCAAATGGCATGACTACAAATTCGTAGTGGCCATAGCGTGTACAAAAAGCAGTCTTGGCAATGTCTTGCTCTTTAACCCATAGCTGATGATAGCCCGACCTCATATCAATTTTGGAGAAATGTTTGGCCCCTTGGAGTTGGTCAAACAGATCGTCTATGTGTGGTAGAGGATACCTATTCCTGATGGTGATCTTGTTGAGCTCGCGATAATCTATGCAAAGACGCATACTGTCATCCTTCTTCTTCACGAATAAGACCGGTGCGCCCCATGGAGATGCGCTCGGTCGAATGAAGCCTCGTACTATAAGTTCTTGCAATTGATCCTTCAGCTCCTTTAACTCTATGGGAGCCATGCGATAAGGAGCCGTGGAAATCGGCTCAGCTCCTGGGATTAGCTCGATATTAAACTCTACTTCACGTGCAGGTGGTATGTCCGGAAGTTCTTTTGGAAATACATTTGTAAATTCTGACACTATCAGCTGATTCTGAATTGATGGAGATTCAACATCCATGTCATGAACAGTAGCTAGATAGCCCTCGCAACCATGTGAAAGTAATGCACATGCTTGCATGGTTGATATGATTTATATAGACCTTCCAGGTACAAACCCGTTGTGAATGTACTCTGGTGCATTAACATCACCGAAGATGACCCGATATGTATGACAGTCTATGGTGGCGTGATGTTTGGATAGCCAGTCCATGCCTAATATCATGTCAAAATCATTCATGTCCAGTGGAAGTGCGTCAACAGGACGGATCTTGTCGTCAAAATCTAGGGGAAGGCTCTTGTACACATGGGTTATGCGTACAGAGTCTCTTAAAGGTGTGGAAATGTTTAGTACATTCTCTAATGGCATAGGGGATAACCTAACATTCTTAGCATAAGTAGTAGAAATGACCAAATGAGTAGCACCCGTGTCAAATAGAACACATGCAGATTGACCATACATATACAAGATTCCAGTGATGGTACCTGTAGACTTGTTGGCCTGATCGCGAGAAGTCGTGTAAACGCGTCCACTAGTAGGAGGCGACTTAGTATCAGCATTTCCAGATGTGCCTTTCATCTCGCCCTCGCGGCAGTCCTTCATGCGATGGCCAGGGAGGCCACACTTGTAGCATGCATCGCTGTCGCGGTGACATAGCCCTGGGTGCCTACGGTTGCAGGTAGTGCAAATAGGATGAATATACCCTCCAACAGGTGTCCTTGCTGGCTGGGAGCCTGTTAAGAACAATATACATGAGACATGGTAAAAGGTACAAAGGACAATGCGGAAAATTCGTAAGATGTAATACCAGTGATAGCTGGACGGTTAGGCTGTGAACCTCTTTGGTTCTGGTCCCTCCCGTTACCATGATTCCTGGTAGAAGATTGCTAATGTGTAAGAATTATGAACTATTGCATGTAATCATAAGAAAATGAGTAAGTGTAAGGACCTGCTGCTGTTGGAGTTTCCAGCGTTGTTACGGTATTTATCATTACCGCCACGCCTATCCGTAGCAGAACGATCGTGAGTCTGACCGTTTCCCTTGGGCTGAGTAGGCTGTTGCTGGGTAGCAGGCTGAGACCGGTCCCCAGTCTTCTGCCTAGAACATAAAGTTTAATAGACATATACTGAAGAATACGGTTTGGTCACCGCTGAATAACGAATGTTTACCTCTTCTCGGGTCTCTCTTCATCTCCGAACTCTTCTCTTTCTTGCAGCATCTCCAGCTTACGTGTTGCATCGGCCACTTGTGCCACCGTGTTGAACGTAGCACATACCAAGTTGTTGGGGACCGATGTACGAAGAGCCCACCAGAAGTGGTATGCTTGCTCTTCGGGAGTACCTGCTGTTGCGCCAAGAAAACCAGCCAAACGAAGAAAGTGCGGCATGAACTCGTTGCTGGTCTCTCTAGATCTCTGTCTGATTCCATGGTACTCTCTCTTCAACTTGTCTTGCTCAGCCTTGGGAAAGAACTGTCCCATCACTAAATCCCTGAACTGAGCCCAAGTCAAACCAGCCACCCAATTATCGCCTCCCTCAGACTGCTTCAGTGCCTTCCACCATGATAGCACATCACCTTCGAACCTGTACCTCGACTTGAAGACGGGGTCACAGCCCATTGCATCGAAGATCTTCTCAATGTGAGCCAACCAGCTTTTAGCTTCACTGGGGCTATCTGTTTTCTCGAAAGATCGAGGGCGTAGCTTATTGAATCTCTCCAGCCATGTGACCAATGTTGTTGGAGTACGAGGAGGAGGTACTGGGTGTTGTTGCTGATTGTTGGCAGCCTGCACCTCAGCCCTGATTTCATTCCTCAGCTGAGGAAGCATAGCTTGCGTCGCAGCTTGGACTACTGCAGTGAGTTGTTCTTGCTCGTATGTGAGAACCATCTGACAGTATAACATAGGGTTAATATACAAAGAAGTTACTAAACTTTTCAAGAAATTTGTCCTAAGGTAATGAACGTTCATTTTGTGTTTCTAAGTTACTAAACTTTACTAAACTATACATCACTATAATTTAGTGTTAATTTGAGTAACCTGAATGCATGTTTTTTATAAGTTAAGTAACATAAATGTCTTGTTTTTCATGTTAAGTAACATAAATATCACGTTTTTGATAAGTGGGTAACATAATCAACCTGTCATATGAACGTTAGTAACTTAAAAACACAAAATAAACGTTCGCTACTTTAAGACAAATTTCTTGGAAAGTTTAGTAACTTCTTTGTATATTAACCCTATAACATAAAAATACATGATTAACCTGATCAAGACATAAAATATATACATGAAAAAAAAAATTATACCAATAAATCATGAGAAAAAATTTATGTAGGAAAACTAGTACATGAATGCATGATGCTGTTTTATGAAAACTTTTATATGCGCGAGAGTGAACGCCTATGGTCAGTTCACTCAAAACAAAATACATGACGAGGGGACGCCAATGGGTCGGTCCCAAAGTTAAAAGTTTCGATAAAACACATGCGACTAAACAGGGCCAATCATGTACCAACCATTACTTAGTCATAAACCTGTGACAATGACATATATATGAATGCATGAAAACAATGAATGCATAAAAAACGACTTTCAGTTCTAGGAAGACCATAGTGACTACCCACTAATCACAGGTCGTGTTTTGAGAGCCTACAGGTCGAAGCCTTGGCTCTGATACCATAATTGTAACACCCCATTTTGATAAATGGAATGTCACGCGTGATTATTGTTGGGAATAAATCTATGCTTACTTGTTACCCCTGCTAGTTGATTATCCGTACCCCTGCTAGTGTAAGTTCCCCCTGCTAAATAACAAAGGCAGGGGGATTGGTTCCCCTGCTGAAGTCAAAGACCCTGCTGTCAGAGATAAACTTGGAATAGATTTTTACGCGTTTCAGTTATCATTCCTTAAAACTTTCCAAGTTTGTTAGTAGTGATCTTGTACGTGAGTCCTTGTGGCTATAAAAGGACTCACTAGGTTAGCATGCAATGTGTGTCTTTTCTTTATTGTCTTTCATTGTCATACTTTAAGGTTTTGTAGACCCTAATACCATTTTAGGGTATTCGTATATCATTGATATATTAAAGTTCAATGTTTCAATCATATTGTTCTTGTGCTAAACATTATATTCCGTATCTTGTTTAGTTACTTTGCTTTGCAAAGTTTCTCTAGTGTTAGATTGAATTCTTTCTTTCTATCACAACCCTTAAACAAGCTATTATGGTTTAAGATCTGACTTTGGGATCAACAAGGGGTATCAGAGCTTGTTGAGAAACTTTGTCTAAATCAAGAACAAAACCCTCATAGCAATCATGTCTTCAGACTCTTCCTCAAACAGCAACAACTACAATAACCTCAAGTTACCTATGTTGGATCCTGAAAACTTTGAATTATGGGAATTCAGAATCCATCAATACCTGAAAATGGAACACTATGTTCTCTGGGAGATCATAGAATTTGGTGATCAGTTCAACAAAATGTTAGCAGTTGAAGAGGGCAAGGAAGAAGAAAAAGGTGAAAGTTCCAAAGGTAAGGACAAGAAGAAATCTACTGCTCTTTGTGATAAGGAAATACTTGCCAGAAGGCATGATGTCAGGGCTCACAGCTCATTGCTGTTGGCTCTACCTGATAGACATCAACTCAGATTCAGAAAATACAAAACAGCTAAGGAACTATGGGAAGCCATAGGCACAACCTTTGGAGGAAATGAAGCCACAAAGAAGAAGAAGAAGAATCAAATGCTGGATGATTTTGCTTCTTTCAAAGGAATTGGTGATGAATCAATTGGAGCTATTTACAATAGGCTTCAAGATATGGTGGCCCAGTTGGAATTCTTTGATATTGAGGTGTCAAGAGAGCAGGTGAATACCAGGTTTCTTAACAACCTCCAGAAAGAATGGTTTGTCTACAAGGCAATTTGGCAGAATAAGGATGACTTGGACAACAAGAACATTGATGACATATACAATAACTTAAAAGTTTTTGAACCTGTTGTCAATGAGATGAAGTCAAAAGGAACGATTCCCACCAACTCAAGTGGATCCACTGATTCCCCTGCTAACATGACATTCATATCACAAAGCAGTGGAATCTCCAAAAACAGTGGAATTGAAGTAGCCCCTGCTGCTTATTCCCCTGCTACCAGGTCTGGATCATCTTATGATGAAGAAAGACCAGCTACATTCAGCCTTGATACTGCTTGTGCTTTTATAGCATCTCAAGGGACACAAGGATCTACTGTGTTGCATGAAGATCTAAGTCAAATCAGTAAGCTAGGGCTAGAAGAGATGGATATCAAGTGGAATATGGCTTTGCTTAGCATGAGAGCCAATAGGTTCTACAAGAAGTATGGGAAGAAGATCTCAATCAATCCCTCTGATGTGGCTGGGTTTGATAAAACAAAAGTTGAATGCTACAACTGTGGCAAGAAGGGTCATTTTGCAAGGGAATGCAGAGGACCTAAGACTGGAAACAGCTATAGGAAGGAAACCAGAGATGATGATTCTGGTGCTAAACCCATGGTAGCCATGTAGGGGATAGATGGAGCAGGTGGATGGGACTGGAGTGCCATGACAGAGAATGTGGAAAGAAATCAAGCTTTGGTTGCTGAGGAAAAAGAAGAAGAGTTTCCACTAATGGCCATGTCAAGTTCCAGCTCTGACAATGAGGTATATGACGATTCATATTGTACTAAAGCTTGTAGGAAAAATACTGAGTCTTTGAATGATCAAATCAGAAAGGTAAAAGCTGACTATATCAATTGTGATAATGATCTTGATAATTATAGACGTGCTTTAGAACAGTTAGAGTCCACCATAAGAGAGTTTAAGCAAAGAGAAAATGATTATAGGGATCACATTGTGATTCTAGAAAGAGATGCCAAGGAGAATAACCAATCCATTAAGGAGTTAACTGCTGAACTTGAAATTTTTAAATCTAACAAAAAGATAGATGAGGAAACTGTTGAAAAATTTGGAAAAGCTTCAAAAGATTTAACCAAAGCAGTTGAAATTGGTCAATCTCCTAGGGACAAAATAGGGTTTGGGATTAAAAATGAGCATGCTACCATACCACCACCCCCTGCCAACATCCATGCACCTTTTCCTAGAAAAGACCTGTCTTGGACAGGTCTCCCTTGTTTTCAAAAACAGGATGAAATTGAGTTTGACTTGAGTGCTTACATACCTAATAATCTTGATATCGAAGAGTCTCTAGTAAAAACTAGTGTTATTAGGGATTTTGAAAAGGAACAGTTTGCTTTAAAACAATGGAAAATTGATAACCCTGTTCTATTTTCAAGAGAAGGACTTTTTGGTTGTGATTCTAGTTCTAAGAGTAGCTCACCCAAATCTAAAACCAGATCACAGTCTCCTAAGTCCACCATTAAATATGCTGGTATGTACAGGACTGTTAGAGTTAATCAAAGAAATTGGAATGACCAAAAGTCTCATCAATTAGGAGAAGACTTTGTGATTAACACCAAGCCCTGCTTTACATGTGGCAGTTTTGAGCACACTTATCAAGAGTGTAAGGCACCATTGGAAGTGGTGGCTGCAAATCCTTTAAAGGATATGCAACCTAAAACCATTCTTCTGAATGCAGGGGCAAAATCATTTTCCCCTACCAAGTATGTTTCCCCTGCCTTGAGAAACAGGGTGACTGACAAATATGTTGTTCCTGCACTTAGAAAGGAGAATGATGTTCACACCAAGCCCAGCACTTCTGTGACCATCCCAACACCTTATAATGCATATAGATCTGTCCCTAGACCTTACCAACACATGAATAGAGGCCAAAACAAAATATGGGTTCCCTCTGCTAAGCATAGGGATTCCCCTGCTAAAACTGGGGTATCCCCTGCTATCAAAGTTTTGCCTTCTAGGAGCATGGGTAGATGGGGAAAAGTTGTGAAAGCCTCAGCTCGTTCGGTTTAGGTACCCAAAAGGGGTGCTCAATCTAATGGTATATCTCTAGTTTTTGATAAACTATCCTACATTGATACACGAGGTAGATCCAAGTCTGTAATGGCTTGGGTCCCTAAGAAAAACTAACTTGTTTTTCTTTTTGTAGGTGACAAAGAAGACAAAGGATGATAGAGCATATTGGGACAGTGGATGCTCAAGAAGCATGACTGGACAAAAATCTTATCTGTCTAACTTTGTGCCCCTGCATGACAATGATGGTGTTTCTTTTGGAGATGGGCATGGAACAATAACAGGAAAAGGAACTTTTGTCACCGAAGGGATGACCTTTGACAATGTTTACTTGGTGAAAGAACTCAAGTACAATCTCTTCAGTGTGTCACAGATGACTGATAACAAGAATTTTGTCTTGTTTACTGACACTGAATGCTTGGTATTGGGAAAGGAGTTTGTCTTACCACCAGACACTCCTATTGTACTCAGAACACCAAGACAAAAGAACATGTACACAGTTGACCTCAAGGACATCTCTCTCCAAGATAATGAAACCTGTTTCATTGCCAAAACCTCCGTAGATGAGTGTAAGAAATGGCATAGAAGACTTGGTCATCTGAATTTCAAGAACATGAACAAACTAGTGAAATACAATCTGGTTCATGGTCTTCCTTCTAAGTCTTTTGTCAATGATCATACTTGTGTTGCTTGTCTGAAAGGGAAGCAACACAGAGTATCTTGCAAATCAAAAACAAGTATGTCCACCACCAAGCCATTGCAACTACTGCATATGGACCTCTTTGGTCCTACTTCTGTGGCAAGCTTAATGAAGAAATGGTACTGCCTAGTGATTACTGATGATTTTTCAAGGTTCACATAGACATTCTTTCTATTTCAGAAGAGTGACATAGCTGATATACTCATTGGGTTCATCAATCAAATTGAACTATCAAAAAGCATGAAGGTAGTCACCATGAGATCAGATAATGGTGGTGAGTTCAGAAATCAGAAACTGGACTCTTTCTGTACAAACAAAGGAATCAAGAAGGAATTCAGCATTGCAAGAACACCTTAACAGAATGGAGTGGCAGAAAGAAGGAATAGGACACTCATTGAAGCTGCAAGAACTATGCTGTCTGATTCCAAACATCCAGTTATCTTTTGGGCTGAAGCTGTATCCACTGCTTGTTATGTACAAAACAGGGCCTTGGTGGTTAAGGCACACAACAAGACCCCCTATCAGCTGTTCAATGGAAGACCTCCTTTGATTGACTTCTTCAGACCTTTTGGATGTCATGTGCTCATCTTGAACACTATTGACAACCTGGGCAAGTTAAGTGAAAAGGGTGATGATGGATATTTTGTGGGTTATTCATTAAACAGCAAGGGATATAGGGTCTTCAACAAGAAGGCAAGCAAAATCACAGAAAATCTTCATGTGAACTTTCTTGAAGACAAACCTAAAGATGTTCAAACAGGTCCTGACTGGTTCTTTGATATAGAAGTACTTTCAAAATCTTTGAAGTATGTACCTGTTGCATTGCAGAACACTAATATTTCAGGTACTCAAGAACCAACTGTTGCAGAGAAGTCACCCCTGAGGTACATGAATGTACCTTCACTATTTCCTAGTGAAGCTGATGATAAAGAAGATAATCCTTCTCTAGGAAAAGAACAGCCAATCTCATCCCCTGCTATGTCACCTCCTGAAAGCAGTGGAATGGCTGAAGGCAGTGGAATCCAGGATTCCCCTGCTAGACCAATTGCTTCCCCTTCCACAAAGGATCCTGCTGCTAATGATACTAATGATGAAGAAAGAGAATCCCCACTCATTTTATCATCTACATCCATATCTGATGGTCCTATTATATCCAGCAGTGGAAGCAGAATAATCAAGAGTGGAGGCCCAAGTTACTCAGAGCTACATTCAGCTCACCAGCACCCATCTCTAGGTCATGCTCTATCTTTTGGAAGTTCCTTTGAGGACTTCTTTCCTAATCAAAATAGCCCCCATCAATTCTGATTTGGAAGAAGATGAAACATAAGTAATCATGCAGCCTACCTACAGAATCAATAAGGATCACCCTATCTCTCAAATCATTGGTAATCCTGAAGCCCCTAGACATACAAGGTATACAGCAAAGGAGCACAGCTTTATTGCTAACATCACCATGAATTTCAATCATGACAACATGCAGTGTTGTTTGTTTATTGCATTCTTGTCACAAGAAGACCCAAAGAAGATTTTCCAGGCTTTAAATGACCCAAGCTGGGTTGAAGCCATGCAAGAGGAGCTCTTACAGTTTGACATACAAGAGGTTTGGATTCTGGTAGATTGTCCCAAATGGGCAAGGCATATTGGGACAAAGTGGGTACTCAGGAACAAAAAGGATGAAAAGGGGGAGAGTTGTTAGGAACAAAGGAAGACTAGTGGCACAAGGGTATACACAGGAAGAAGGAATTGACTATGAGGAGGTATTTGCTCCAGTTGCCAGGATTGAAGCCATTAGATTATTCCTTGCTTATGCTTCATTTATGGATTTCACTGTTTTCCAAATGGATGTGAAAAGTGCCTTTATATATGGAACCATTGATGAAAAAGTCTATGTTATGCAACCTCCAGGGTTTGAAGACCCAGAACATCCAGACAAAGTATACAAGGTGAAAAAAGCTATGTATGGACTTCACCAAGCTCCCAGGGCCTGGTATGGTACTCTCTCTAAATATCTCTTAGATAATGGATTCAGCAGGGGGAAGATTGATCAGACCCTGTTTACCAAGAAACAAAAGGGTGTCCTTCTGCTAGTACAAGTCTATGTTGATGACATCATCTTTGGATCCACTAACTCTATGCTTAGCAAAGAGTTTGCCAAACTGATGCAGGATAAATTTCAAATGAGTTCCATGGGAGAGCTAAACTTCTTTTTGGGGTTACAAGTTTAGCAGCGGAAAGATGGGATATTTATCTCACAAGACAAATATGTGGCTGAGATTGTCAAGAAGTTTGGCATGTCTGATGGAAAGAAAGTGTCCACACCAATGGAAAAGGATCATCCATGGGGTAGAGATGGTCCTGGAAAGCTTATTGATGTCAGGAACTACAGGTCTATGATTGGGTCTCTTATGTATCTCACAGCTTCAAGACCTGACATCATGTTTGCAGTCTGCTTATGTGCAAGATACCAGGTGGCACCAACAGAGTGTCACTTATTTGCTGTAAAAAGGATTTTTAGGTATCTAAAGTGTCATCCCACCTTAGGACTTTGGTATCCAAAGGAGTCACCATTTGAGTTGATAGCTTACTCAGATAGTGACTATGCTGGTGACAACAATGATAGGAAGTCCACAACAGGGGGATGCCAATTTTCGGGAAGCAGACTTATATCTTGGCAATGTAAGAAGCAGACTATTATGGCCACATCCACCACTGAAGCTGAGTATGTAGCAGCTGCTGCATGCTGTGGTCAAGTACTTTGGGTGCAAAATCAACTGCTTGATTATGGGTATAACTTTCTTAAAACCAAGATATTCATTGACAACAACAGCACCATTTGCATTATTAAGAACCCTGTTTTTCATAGCAAAACTAAACATATTGAAATTAGACATCACTTTATCAGAGATTGTTTTGAGAAAGGACTGATTGTCCCTGAGAAAATTGATACAGAACTTAATGTTTCTGATCTTTTAACAAAAGCTTTTGAAGTAGGGAGGTTTCAGTACCTGGTTGTAGGTATTGGAATGGTTACCCCCTAAAAACTGATGTCTATTTTGTCATGTATATTCAGGGTTGCTTTACTGCTATTATTGTATAGCTGTTAGTCCATTTTTCCATCACTGTTTATTCCACTGCTTTTTAACACAGATTCCCCTGCTGGGGGTTCATTCCCCTGCTAAGAGAATTTTTCTCTTTAAGCTGGGTTTGTTCTTTTTACAAAGTGGTTATATGTGGTTTTAGACTAACAATGCAGAGTTTCATGTGGTGCATACTATTCTCATTGGTGAATCAGGTATATGCTCTATGTTTCAGGGGAGGTTAGGTCACACCTTTAGGACTCAGGGTATCCTTAGGATACTCATATATGATCTTAGATCATATCCATTGGTGAGTGAGGGTTCAGGGTGATGAGGACTTGCTGCAAAGCTTGTCAGAACTCTGAAACCTTGAGGCACTATAATGGGTGCTTACACTTTTCTATTAAAACAGCTTGTTGTTCAAGTACAGATGTGTGGTACACATTGCCAAGACTAACTGACCATAAGTAAGGGAAAAGGTAGGGATGGTGACTAGGGTATGCATATTTGCTTGGGCTAATCTGGTGCAGGGTGACTTATGTGTTGACTTTTTGTGCTGAGACCTTTGCTGAATAGAGGACTCTTGAGTTTCTATGTATCTATCTTGTGTATACAAGTGTGTGCATTAGAGCAGAGCTAGTTAGCATTGGTCTCTCCATGACTAGTCCAATACCCCTAGGAAAGTTTCCCCTGCTTTCACCTTTTGCTTCCCCTGCTTTCATAACATTCCCCTGTTTGACCATTGACCGACAATACCGTTACCTTGTTCATAGCCGTTGGGCCTGCTTGCACAAATTTTGGTTAGGGAATACTTTATTGTTTTTAAAAATATATTAAGGCGCTTTCTTCGCTGATTGGTAATCTTTTCTTTATTATTTCAAATAAATTACTTTTTTATCAAGATTTATCTTTGATAGTTTTGCAATTTGAAAATTTGGTCCAATCACTGCTCTTCAATTCGCCTATAAAAACTTAATTCCCTTCACCTGCAGGTCCATCTCACTCTCTAGACTTAATCCCACCTACCTCTCACCTTTATAAACCTTCAAAATATTTTCAAACTTTATCATGCCTCTCAAAATTGCTGCTAATCATAACCAAATCGCTTTATTACATGATGAACAAGAAGAGTTTGCTGATGTTGTGGCCTTTCTAAAGTCCCCGTACTTTAGAGTGGCCCTTCTCATCAACCCTAGAATTTCTACCTCACACATTCAGCAGTTCTGGTCTAAATCCATGACCAAAACAGTGAATGGAGAGGTTAGAATTCAAAGCACTATAGATGGTCATCCCAAGGTGATTACACTTGCCTCCATCAGGGACAATCTTCTTCTTGATGATGAGGATGGGATAACAATCCTATCTGAGGCTGAAATATTTGCGGGTCTTGTTAAATTGGGGTACACTCTTTCTACAAACCAAAAATGTAAGTTTGCTAAAGGTCAGTTTGCCCCTCATTGGAAGTATTTTATTCATACAGTTTTGTAATGTTTGTCACCAAAAACCACTGCTTTTAATGAATTTGGTAGTGAAATGGCTTCTGCCCTGATCTGCTTTGCAACAGGGAGGAAGTATTGTTTTTCTCAAATGATTTTTAAAGGAATGGTTAAAAATGTTTCAAGCAACTCAAAGTTTTGTATGTACCCAAGGTTTATAGAACTTCTGCTGAATATGAGTGATCATGGCCAATTAAACACAAAAACTATTTTTCAGCAACCAAGCATTCCACCAAACTATTCACCACAATTCTTGCACCATCACCACAGTTTTCTGGCAGGTCCATTCCACTCACTTCAATTATGATGAACCAAATCAGACAGCAAGAAGCCAAGAATCAAACAGCTAAACACCAACCTTCTGATTCTCCTGCCAAGAACCTACACCCTACCAGTCCTTTACCCCCTGCTGATCCACAACATGAAAGGCGATCTAAATCCAGGTTTGCCAGGTCTCCCTTGCCTGGTGAATCTTCACAAGCAGCAGAGAGGAGAGTCTCCAAGGGTTTGGAGCAACCTGAGGGTTTGGCTGCCACTACTGTCTCATCCTCAAGGGGTGAGCAGGACAGTGACACCATCAGTAAGTCCTCTCCCTCACTCCATGATATCCAAAAAGAGGAGAAATCCCCTTCTAGGATTGAGAGCAGCATGAAACCTTTGACTAATTTGGAATTGACGAAAATATGTATGAGTCTGAAAAGGCAGAATGCACAACTGGTACAAAATGTCAAAAAGCAAGGCCTGGTTATCAATAACTTGGAAACCAGACTTGCTACTCTTGAGGGGAGGAGAAAGCCTAGACTTATTATATCCATAGATGAGGATGCTTCCAAAGGGGAGGAAGTTCCAAATACAGAAGAGTCTACTCAGTACTATTCATATCCTGGTGGTGTCCATGGAAAGATAGCAAGTGCTGAGAAAGGGATAGAGAAAGGAAGTGCTGATAAGGGAAGTGACAAGGGGAGTGCAACCAAAGAAATTGCTCAAACATTGCTCACCATGGGCAATCAAGAAGAAGCCCCTGCTTCAAAAGTTTCCCCTGCTGTTGCTGATCCCACTGCTGTAAGTCGTTCCCCTGCTAAGAACATTACTCAAACTTTTGTTAGAAAGAACAGAAAGCAACCAGCTCAGAAGGGGATTACAATCAAAGAACCTGCATCTAAAGTTAAACCAGCACCAGCAGTGGATCCAAAAGACAAAGGAAAAGGAATCATGGTTGAACAGCCCAAGATAAAATACAAGTATCTAACTCCTGAACAGCAAAGGGCTCAAGAAGCACATGATGCACAAGTATCTCTCAGGCTACAACAAGAGGAGATGGATATGCAGGATCAAAGAATGCAAAAGATGAGGCCCAAAGATATGCTCAAGCAGGTTGAGATTATGCATAGAGAACTGGATGACAGGGTACCTCATGTTGGAGAATTTCTTGATCAATAGGAGAAGGAGTTAATAAATGCTCCTTTGGAAGACAGGTATGAGTTGACTTGCCTTGTTTACAAATATCAAACTGAGTATCTGGAAATAAGGGCAAATCAAATTCAGAGAGAGAAGTAAACACTACAAAGTTTTGCTTAAGAGACATAAGAAGTGGAAGGATGGTGACTTCAAAGATATGTGTTTTGAAGCCATAAAAAGAGCAGTCAGACCAGTCCTAAGAGAATATGATGTGGAGGATTGGATGACTATGAACTCTCCTGAGGAAGCTGAGTATCTTAGGAGACAAAGTGAAATGCTGCAGAAAGCTAGGGAATCTAAGAAAAGAAAAGCTAAAGGAATAACTTTGGAAACTACACAAGCAGGTGCATCATCCCAAGCAGGTGCATCATCACAAGCAGGGGCATTACATCAAGCAGGTGGAAGTTTTCTAGAAATTGAGAAGTCTGCACTTAATATACAAAGGACAGCCAAAAGACTCAAGAGAATCAAGAAGGTTGGCACAGTTACTAAGGAGTCTCAATGGCCTTCAAATGAAGAAATTGATAAACAGCTAATTCTGTAGGAAAATGATGATATCTCACCTAGTGAACTTGGAAAGAAGTTTGCTATCATAGAATATGATGTTTATGAACACAAAGGGAGAACTTGGTGGAAGCTTACAAGAGCAGACAATACAGCACAGACATTTCTAAGTCTAGATGTCATGTTTCAAACCTTAGATAGTGAGGACTTAGAAGATCTGTGGAAAATTTTGAAGAAGACTTTTGCTGCAAAACCTCCTACCATGGATGGCGTGGAGAAGGATTGGGTAATCTGGGAGTGCATGCATAGGATGTATGAGCATGAGTTATTTGATCCTATATTTGATGCAGTGAATAAAGGAGATTTGTTTTATTGGAAGTTGTTTACCAATTTTGGGGTCTATGAGGTAGTGATGGAAGGAGTAAGTGTGTACTTGATCAATCATAGGTATTATCCCTTCACTCAGGAGACCTTGAAGAAACTAGCACAGGCTAACTTAATTGTAGATGCTAAAACGCCTGTTGCTTATGATCTGGTAAGAATGATTCATAGTCAGATTTGGCCAGAAAGTTTGTAAGCATCCTCATCAACTAGGATTTATTCAGAAACTTGTCTTTAGGGGAAAGCACAAGTTTAGGGGAGGATTGTTGGGAATAAATCTATGCTTACTTGTTACCCCTGCTAGTTGATTATCCGTACCCCTGCTAGTGTAAGTTCCCCCTGCTAAATAACAAAGGCAGGGGGATTGGTTCCCCTGCTGAAGTCAAAGGCCCTGCTGTCAGAGATAAACTTGGAATAGATTTTTACGCGTTTCAGTTATCATTCCTTAATACTTTCCAAGTTTGTTAGTAGTGATCTTGTACGTGAGTCCTTGTGGCTATAAAAGGACTCCTTAGGTTAGCATGCAATGTGTGTCTTTTATCTATTGTCTTTCATTGTCATACTTTAAGGTTTTGTAAACCCTAATACCATTTTGGGGTATTCGTATATCATTGATATATTAAAGTTCAACGTTTCAATCATATTGTTCTTGTGCTAAAAATTATATTCCGCATCTTGTTTAGTTACTTTGCTTTGCAAAGTTTCTCTAGTGTTAGATTGAATTCTTTCTTTCTATCACAACCCTTAAACAAGCTATTAAGGTTTAAGATCTAACTTTGGGATCAACAATTATGGCGTGTCATCAAAGCATACAAGGATAACTGTCTTAAACATTACATGACCATAAAGGAAATACCAGAAACAAACATCGGTACCCCGAATTAAAGCTCATCACACACAAACATACGTACTATAAATGAAAAGGACCAAACAATGTCCATGGAAATGAGTAGCAAAATGTATGAATAAATGCAGAAAGAAATGAAGGCTAGAAAGCTTCCAATCCATATGAACGTACACTTAAAGTCTACGAGCGTCCCTGAGTACCTGTCATTTTGGGAACATGAAAGGAAAACGGCTGAGCATAACGCTCAGTGCACGGATATACAAGCATAGAATGAATAACATAAGCATATACAACATATAGCAGCAGAATTGATTAAGTACTGGAAAACCTGGTATAACTTCGTAAAACTGGTTTTATAGTTTGAAAAGCCTTATGTTTATCTTATAAAAACTGTTTAACATGTTTACCATTAGCCAATATAGGTCATGAATTATCAACGTGCATGACTACTTGGAGGGGTGACCTCATCATGAAATTAGAGGGGTTGCCTCTAATTATTATAAGTTTGGGTAGGAGGGATCAGCTCCTTGTGAAGGATGCAAGGCACACACCACATTCACCTAAATAGTCTGTAAAAACATGTAAACTAGGATGCACCCATACGCCCCGCATGACATTATAATAATATGGCCAAAAGACGAAAGGGACGCCACGAGCTATCACTCCGCCGTGGTGAAGTGTTATGGTTATGGTACCTCCATAACTAGGTGAAACTGGTCATGCATGTATATGGCTTAGGCATTTAATTAAACATAAGCAAATCAAAACATATAAAACATATACTGGGAAAATAGTTGGCTGCATACGGGAAATCCTAATAAGGAAAGAATGTCCATACTGAAAGGACGGAGAATCCGTAGCTTATGTCCAGTGAACGAAGAAGACGAACGAAAGAGAGTCCTACTTCGACCTCACTAATGCAACATAAATAATATACGTGTGTAAGTGTTTTGATTACTGTGTACGTAACTGGTTTATATCATGTCTTAGCTTGTTTTATATGTTCATGTCTTGTTTTACTGATTTTATCATTACGCTGTGTTTATCATGTATTCTGGATATTCTGGTTAAGTTTACTTGTATTTCTGGTATTATTATACTTGTTGTGTAATAATAAGTAACTTTCTAAAAATTTATAGCAGGTTTCCTAAAATAGAAAGTTTCCAAAAATAGATAGTTTCCAAAAATAGAAAGTTTCTAAAAATAGAAAGTTTCCAAAAATAGAAAGTTTCCATAAATAGATTAGCTGCTTAAAATAAATAAGTTTCTAAAAAAATAGAAAGTTTCAATATTTAGAAATAAGCTGGATTATTAAGCTAATAACATAAGCTTAAGTTTTACTGATTAATATTCTAAGTCATGTGATTAATAGTATAGTTTATTAATTAATACATGTAAATTAAATAAACTATATGTTATAAGATTTAATTAAATATAGCATGATTTAATTAAATTAAAGTGTAAATAATACATATGTTAACACATGTATTAATATTTATTACTAATATAACCTAAGTCATGGAAATTAACTAATTATATGTCATGTTTTACTAATTAATTAATTACTTTATTCTAAATTTCATAATAAAATACTTAGGTTAAATCATGTAATATTAATAATAATAATAAACCTAAGTCATGTTTTAATTAAATTAATTATATAACATGTTAAATTAAATTAATTTATCTTGTAAATAATTAAACTTGTAAAATTAATTAGGCTTGTAAAATTAAGTCGTGAACCAGACTCGTGTGTTTAATCTAGACATGTCGTGGACCGGACCGTGTTTACCCTTGAACCGGATCAAACAAACACCCCCTTAACAGTGGCACCTGGCTCGGCCGGTTTCCCTTGCTTGGTCGATCTAGCCACCAGCTTGGCCGGTGGTGCTTGTTTGTTTTCAGCCGAGACCCCCCAAACCACAAGGCTACCCCGACTCACGTCGGGGTCCCTTGTTTCGCTTGCTACCGAACCACAAATCCAACACCGAGACCCGAAGGTCTCGGCTGTGGTCACACATGAGACACCGAGAGCTTCGGCTCTCAGTTGGTGTGTGTCGGCCGAACCAAAACACCTCAAAAACATCCATGTTTATTTACCCCATGATTAGATCCACATGTTTTAAATCATTTATTTAATTATCATGATTTCATGTGTTCTTAATTAATAAAAAGGGTAAAAGAAAAGAACAACGGATTACCAATGCGTGAAACAAAAAGAGAACAATAACACGAACGATTCCACTTGAATTGGATCACCAAAAATCAAAGAACACCTCTCCTTTGTATGTTCTAACCGACGGCCAAAAGGGAGAAAAAGAAGGAGCTAGGGTTTTGTGATTTCTCTAAATCTTCTGTAAAATGAATAACATGTTTTCCCTTTTTCCTATTTAGTTAAAAATAAAAGTGGGCTTGGCCCCTTTGCTTTGTCTTTCCGCGGGTAGGTGGGGCCCACAAGGGGAAACCCAATGTTTTTCGTGTTCTAAATTGTTGCGTGTTCTCGTGTTCGTGTTTACGTGATTTATTCGTAAGTGTTCGTGTTATAATATATACTTGTACATAATCGTAATAATAATTACGTAAATTCATAATAATAGGTTCGTGATTATTGACGTTCATGTTTTCATGTTTGTGATTATAATTATTGTTGATAATAATTATCGTTGTATTAATACGTATTAAATACTTATCGTGTAATAACATGTACGTAATACTTGTAATTAACATTCGTGAAACGTAAACATGTTATATAAGGAAAATTTTAATCATGTACATACGATTATATATGTATTTTTCATGGCAAAAGCATGCGAGTTTTACAGTATTTGTATTGGGTGAAAATAGTTCACTCGGATCATTATCCAAATACTTATTTATGATTGGATAAAACATTAAGTAGTGGGGTGGCACTGTTGGGATTTGGTTATTAAATTGCGACGGCTCTTAGTGGCCAGCTGGCAGTGACGTGGTGATCCATATGAATAAAATGGGCACCTCTCATTGGTTGGAAGGTTTATACAGGGATCACAAGCCAAATAACTTTGAAAGTTGACAGTTTTTGTCCTTGAACTTGGTAGAATCTTGTTTAAGGCTAAGAACTTTATTGTCTTTTCATTTTAGGCCCTTGAACTTCATGATTGACCATAGTAAGCCCCTTGACTTGTTGACTTGATATCTTGACCATGTTTGACTTTGTTCTTGACTTTTCCATATTTGCACTTTTAGTCCTTCAACTTTGAAAGTTGTCAAGAAAGGTCCTTTGACTTTGATTGGCTTGTCACTTTTCATCCTTATTTTGTCTTTTCTTCATAAATAAAGGCTTGATTCAATTGTTTGCTTCATAATTGTATATTTTTACCTACATAAGCACAAACAACAAAACATACCCATAATACTGCCTTTATGAATCAAAATCAACTATTTTGCTTTGTGTTTTAGGGTTATTTGTGATATAATTGATATGAGATTTCACTCATATCAAATCCCCTACACTTGATCATTGCCATGACCTCATGCAATGCTATATTTTAAAGCACCAATTTACACTTTTCTCATAATAAATCCACCTTGGCCAATATGGAATACATTTACACTACACTACACTATATGATGCATGATTTTGATTTATACAATGCAATGCAAAGGAAAATAATTCTATTTATATATTTTTGGATTTTTCTTGAAATGGTTTTAATGGAAATAACTCATAAAGAAATCAAAGACTTTAATTAGGGCTTTGGTACCATGAACACTTATCATCCTCAAGTTTCACTTTCCCCATACCAAGCTTAAAAACAAGATCATTGTTATCCTTAAGTGAAAGTGCATCGACTCATTCATATAGGTTAATTGTGTTACCATTATACCCCCACTTATTATGCCTCTAAGACCGGTTATTATTTGAGCAAATTGCTTGAGGGCAAATTTGTCATTATTTAAAGCGTGAAATATAAGAAGTGTAAAATCTCAAAATAAGGAAGCGCAGTTTTAATCCTAAGTAACCATCTTATCCATTACTCGAAAAACCGCCCACAATTGATATAAGTCCGACCCAAAATAATAAGGCATTCGCCTTATGTGTAAGATCCTTATGCCATGCATTAATAAGTAGCTACACACTCGCTAAGAAAAGTAAAATAAAACTCACGCAATAATCTATATCCGCCGCCTTTTTGAGACCTTGGATCTTCAATCCAGCAACCCGTCAAGGTAATATTGGATTAGAGTAACTATAAAATCCCCGCAACCCTTGTGAGAGTAATATTGGAATTTAATAGCTACTATAATTAACACTACACTGCCCCTCTTGGGAGTCTTGTATAATTATTTTTCTTCTTTTTCTTTCGTTTTCTCTTTTTTCTAGCCACTCAATTTTTTTTTCATAAGCCGCTCTTATTTTTCTGTATTCCTCACAAAGAAAGTTGAAAAGAATAAAAGGAAAAACACCCGCTAAGTATTAAGCATGACATAAGTCTAATACACATAAAACGTTCTAACTTAGAATTTTAAGATGTACTTATACCAACCATGAATGATTAGTCAAAATGCATAAGAGACTACAAACCAATTAAAACCGTTCTTGATTATTTATTAACATATATACATGCGTTGACAAGAAAGTAAAGGTTATGAAAGAGGATATAAAAGCCACAATTAATTAATATGAGGTTTATCTAGCCCTTAACAATTACTTCAAACTCTATCATCTCTTGTTCTCCATAGTTTAAAATCTCAAATAATGAGACTAGTGGATGCTTAGCCTAATAAACCAATGAAGGTCTACATGGTTATGGATACTAGCTAGAGAATGCTTGAAAAGCAAACTCCGGTTGAGTCAAAGTATCCATGGCGGGTCAAATATGTCAAAGAAGTCCAACTTGTTAAACCATATCCTTTATTATATTTTTTCCTTTTTATATATTTTTATGAAAAATAAAAGAAGAAATGTATACTATGCAAATGTGTTATGCAAATGAAAAATGATTAATGCAAAAATTATGAATGCATATTTTTGGTGGCCAAAGTAGATCAAAAATTTGAAAAATGTTTAAAAAATTTAATTTCCAAGTTATCATGAAGTCAATAGCAAAGTTCTAGGTAAGGTCACTTCAATAGAAGACCCCCTACACTTAAGATAAACATTGTCCTCAATGTTTAAGAGTATTGGAGTAAACTCCCCTACACTTATGACATTGATAACTTTGCTTAACCCAAGCTAAGGAAAGGTCTACTATAGTGAATTCATTTTAAGCACAATGTGGTTTGAAAATCATAATAGTAACGAAGTGAACCCGATACAAGGGCCTCCTTCATAAGCTACAATGCATGCAATGAGAGAGAGCAACCCTACAAACATCAAGAAGACAAAAGAGAGGCATACCCCCTACACTTATTCTCATTTATATACCCTTATTCCTATCCTACCATACTTTAGTCTAAAAGATCTAAACCTAGTTATTCAAGCTTGATTTATGGAGTCTCTAGCTCGACTCTTCCCACATTGAATTAATTCATGAGGAAAATGGGGATCTCTTGGACCATTTACACGGAAATGTCCTCCCCAAAGTAATGCATAACACGGTGACCATTCACTTTGAAATTTGGGCCATTTGGTTGTGACAACTTAATAGTCCCATATGGAAATACTTGAGTAATGGTGAATGGACTAGACCATCTTGACTTAAGCTTGCCCGAAAAGAGTTTCAACCATGAGTTAAAGAGGAGAACCGGCTCTCCAACTTTGAACTCATGGTTCTTGATCTTAGCATCATGCAATTGCTTAGTCTTTTCCTTGTAAAGCTACGAGTTTTCATAGGCATTGTCTCTTAAGTGATCCATCTCGTTAAGTTGGTATTTCCAATGTAAACCGGCTTGGTTTAAATCAAAGTTAGCCCATTTGAGAGCCCATGAAGCCTTATGTTCTAACTCAAATGGGGGGTGACATGCTTTTCCATAGACAAGCCTATAAGGAGTACAACTAATTGGTGTCTTAAAAGTCGTCCTAAAAGCCCACAAAGCATCATCAAGCTTATCCGACCAAAAAGCTCGATGCTCTCCCACCATTCTTTCTAAAATTCTCTTTAAACCACGATTTTTTACCTCAGTTTGCCCATTGGTTTTAGGGTGATACGCGGTAGAAAGTCTATGGTTAACACCATACTTCTTCATGACTCTTGTAAATTGATCATTACAAAAATGAGTCCCACGATCACTTATGATAGCTCGAGGTACACCAAATCTAGCAAATAATTCTTCAAGAACTTGACTACAACTCTAGCATCATTGGTAGGCAAGGCTTTAGCCTCAACCCACTTAGAAACGTAGTCCACGGCTACAAGTATGTACTTATTGCCCTTTGATGATGGAAAAGGTCCCATGAAGTCTATATCCCATACATCAAAAATCTCACATTCTTGTATGAAATTTTGTGGCATCTCATATCTTTGATTAATTTTCCTTTTCTTTGACAAACATCACAAAATTTCACCATCTCTTGTGCATCTTTGTAAATTGAAGGCCAATAGTTACCCGGATCAAAGACTTTCTTAGCCGTGTAGTTGGACCCAAAATGGCCCCCCGTGGGTCCTTTACAGCAAGCTTCTTAGATTTTAAATGCTTAGGGCCCATCTACACAACGTCTTATGATTTGGTTCGCATATTGCCTAAAAAGGTAAGGATCATCCCAAAAGTAATATTTTGCTTCCTTGAGAAACTTTTTCTTTTTTGGGAAGTGAGACCCTCTATAAGCACATCCCCCACAAGATAGTTTGCAATATCCGCAAACCAAGGGGTGGCATACTCTTGTGAAGAGATAGACATGAGTTCCTCAAGTGGAAAGGATTCATTGATTTCCTTATGAGGTAATTCTCCTTGAAAAGGATGCTCAAGTCTACTCAAGTGATCTGCCGCTAAATTCTTGGCTCCTTTCTTATCACGGATCTATATGGAAACCTCTTGTAGCAATAAACCCCATCTCAAAAGCCTAGGATTAGCATCTTGCTTTGTCATGAGGTACTTGAGAGTGGAATGATCCGTATACACTATGGTCTTCGAAAGCACAAGATAGGGTCTAAATTTCTCAAAAGCATAAACAATAGCAAGCAACTCTTTTTCCGTAGTGGTATAATGAAGTTGAGCACCTGTCATTGTCTTACTCGCATAGTGTATAGGTTGAAAATGCTTATTAACTCTTTGTCCTAAAACGGCCCCCACGGCATAATCACTAGCATCACACATGAGTTCAAAAGGCAAATCTCAATTTGGTGATACCAAAACGGGAGCCTTAGTCAACTTTTCCTTAAGAATCTCAAAAGACTCTAAACACTCATGTGTGAATATGAAAGGAGCCTCTTTTTCTAAAAGATAGGTCATGGGTCTTACTATCTTAGAAAAGTCTTGTATAAAACGCCTATAGAAACCCGCATGACCCAAAAAGCTCCTAACTCCTTTTACCGTGGTAGGTGGGGGAAGTTTGGCAATAACATCTATTTTAGCTCGATCCACTTCTAAACCTTTGTTGGATATCTTATGTCCCAAAACTATTCCATCTTTGACCATGAAATGGCACTTCTCCTAATTTAGAATAAGACATGTTTCTTCACACCTCTTTAGCATACGTTCTAAATGGGAGAGACAAGAAGTGAATAAATCTCCAAAGACCGAGAAATCATCCATTAAAACTTCCATAGTATGCTCAATCATGTCATGAAAGATTGCCATCATACACCTTTGGAATGTCCCGAGGGTATTGCACAAGCCAAAAGGCATTATCATATAAGCAGATTTGCCATAGGGACACGTGAATGTGGTCTTTTCTTGATCCTTTGGATCAATGGATATTTGGAAATAACCCGAGAATCCATCTAGAAAGCAATATTACTCATTTCTCGCTAAGCGTTCAAGCATTTGGTCCATGAAAGGTAATGGGAAATGATCTTTCCTAGTGGCATCATTAAGCTTCCTATAGTCAATACAAACTCTCCAACCCGTGACAAGTCTAGTGGGAATTAGCTCATTGTTCTCGTTAGGCACAACGGTGATTCCACCCTTCTTAGGCACACAATGCACCGGGCTAACCCAAGGAGAGTTAGAAATTGGGTAAATCATACTCGCATCAAGGAGTTTGATAACCTCCTTTTTGATGACTTCATGAACTTTTAGGTTAACCTTTCTTTGGTTTTGAATGGCAGGTTTGTAATCATCCTCCATAAGTATTTTGTGTGTACAGAAACTTGGATCAATTCCCCTTATGTCGGATATTTTCTAAGCTATAGCTTTCTTATGTTTCTTAAGAACCTCTATGAGTTTTTCCTTCTCATCAACTTTCAAATCTTTGGCTATGATAATGGGTAATTGGTCCTCTCCCTCTAAGAAAGCATATTTGATAGGTGAGAAAACACTCATCCTTTTACCACTTAACTATAATAATAACCAAGCCAAAACGTATATTTAATGTCGTAAAAGTCGGAATTATGCGTGGTTTGTGTTTTTATTGTGTTTTAGGACCAAAAGATGAAAAAGGAAGAAAACATGGGCTTTCACGGGCTTTTATCGAAGAAAAAGACAAAAGACGAAGTCAAAAGATCAAGAGTGCAAAAAAGAACGGAAGTCCAAGACCTATTCTGAAGATTTATCGAAGAAAAAGTCCAAAGACGGAACTTTAACGAAGTCGAAGAACAAAATCTAATAAAAGAAGAAAATTAGAAGGCAAGTTCAATTCATGTCTACAAATCCCGAGATAACGTCGAGAAAGACAAAGAATTTTAATTGAGTCGAGACGAGAAGAAAGAATGAAGAAAAAACTCCTTCCATCTCCTCCTATAAATACCTCCTAATATGTCATTAGGAGGTAGTAGTTAATTAGTAGTTAGTTTTATTTTTCATGTTTTAGGAGTAGAATAAACTTACTTTCTCTCTCTAGATTTAATTTGATGTTTTAAGCTTTTACATTAATCTTGTATTGAAATCTATTAATCTTAATCTTTAATCTAACTTTTTCATTAATCATTCTCATTATTCCTTTCTTTTTAATCTATTGTCTTGATTTAGATAATCATGTAGTTAGCTTAATCTCTATGCTTATTTGATTGCGGTATTTTTGTACACTTTATTTTAGGAAAAACAAAGCGATAAAAGCGGGTAAGTATTAAGTATCACGTTTTGTGAAAAACGCGAATACTCGTCGTCGAGTTCGTTCTCGGTGGAGGAATTGTGTTTGAGCCAACAATATAGACGTTATTTATTTGAGTGATTACGTTTTTGGAAAGTGAATAAAAATTAAAGCCGTACTACGATTAAATTAAACTAAGATGAAAACGCGTTACGCGCGAATGGAGACGTAAAATTCGACTAAATTAAATTTTTGTTTAAAACTTAACTAAAAAAAACTTATTAAACCTAAAAGGAAAAGTAGAAACTAAATTCAAAACATAAATGGACTAAAAATTTCAAATAACGGAAACACGAAATAAATAACGAAAGTAAAAATGCGATATTTAAAGAAAGTTATCAAATTTAAACTCTAAAAAAAAAATTTATTTTTCCTACGTCCTAGATGACAAAAGAAAATTTTGAAAAAAAGAATTACATTTTTTTTACTTTTAAATAATTTTTTATGAATTAATTAAGATTAAAACTAATTAAATGATTTAAAAATATTAAAATAATTTATAAAAAATCCAAAAAATCATGAAAAGTATTAAACACTGTTTAAAACCTAAGAAAAATAAAAGGCAAAAAAAATAAGGTGCAAATAAGCTACGAAATAAGCAATGAGGGTTGAAAATATGAAAATAAGACAAAATAAAAATAGGGTATATAAAGGAATAAAACAAAGTAACAATAAAAAAGAATAGGGAGAGCAGATGGTTGGGGTGTTGCGCTGTTGAGCAGCAGGTCACAGGTTCGAAACCCAGCTGGCTGCTATTTTTATTCTTTTTATTAACACACTTGTTACTTGTTAACTGTATAAAAGAAAAAAAAATACATAGAAAACAGAAACTATTCACTAAGCAGATGGTAGAAAACAGTTGTGCTGTGTTTGATTGGGCTGCGTTGGTAGGGGTTCAAGACCCATTCACAACAACATTTTAGCCATTATTTTTAATGGCTGTTTGGACTTTTTGGAGATGCTGATTAGTAGTTGGCTGTCAGCAGCTTTCCATTAAAGTTGCAAATACAGTAGCCATGTTTTGACTAAAGCTACATGACATATGCTTAATGATATATTGGAACAACATACAGATAATACTACAGCAAGAAAAAGGTGTGCATACAAATCTTGAACTAGAACAGTAAATATCCTAATATAACTTCAGGAAATATCCAGGAGACTATATAAAAAAATTGTACTTGGTATACACAGTCCACACACAAACTCAAAACCAAAATACTAAACCACTAACACGCCTAAGATTTTAGGCTGTGAGTGCACATCAAGGAACCAAAACAAGCAGACCTCTATTCCTTGGTTATCTTTGTGGAATTTGTTGTTTGGTTTTAGAGTCTTGGATGGACAGTCGACGTACAACTTTCACGAAACAAAAACACACTCACAGAATCCACAAATCACGCCTAAACTTTTGATCTAATGAGCACATTTATGAACAAAATAATAAACAACAGGCCTATTTTTTTCACTTGGGTGCACTATGTTTGGTTTCTGTCTATTTGGGTTTGTTGTATGCTGTGGGTATCCACAGGCACCAAAAAAACACAACCAACTAAATCTTCACACGAATTTACGCCACAAACTTGTGCTTGGCGCACAATTAATAAAAAAGAAAACACAGCAGGTAGGCAAACTTATACCCCCTAATCGAGCCACACTGTTAATCCTCAAAACATCATAACCACTGTCTATGGACAGAAAATGCAGGCTGTGGATGCTATTGTTGATGCTAATAGGCTTACAAAAGCAATCCTAAACCTCTCAAAACCTGAAAACCAGATTACTACTTCCACTAATTCTACGTAGAAACAAAAACATAGAAGCTAAATCCCCAAATTCAAATCCGAATATGTGCTAATGCATATGACCAACAGTTTGGTCAAATTAGAAAACTAGGTGTGACATTTCTTTGAGCAACGATTAAACTAAGCCTATTGGCAACTTTCTGACTTTCGACAACACTAAAGCAACTTTAAAAATACTTGAATCCAACAATAACAAATACGTAGATCCACAAACACATATTTTAAACTCAATTTGTTATGAACATCTCAGAAACTTAAAGCCACCTAATTGTTTTGATTTTTGGTGAACTATTATGAAACAAAGGCCTAAATCAAATTACACTAACCCGTTGGAACTGATGAATTTACGTCCTAAGCTTAAACCTAGGCTAGTGATGTATTTCTAGCTTGTGCCAAACACGTGTTTAAAGCAAAAATGTAAAAAATTACACTATGAAAAAGAGATAAAAGAACAATCAAGCAAAACAATAACTAAAATAAGCAAATAGGCAATCAATGAGATCCAAATAGGCAGAAAACGAAGCAAATAAGCATAATAACAAGCACTAGCAGATTATAGACAATAAACTTTTTTTAAAAAGAAACGGGAAATGACTCACTTGAGATCCAAGCTTTGAGCCGTAATCTATCAACCAAGCACCTCAACCTCAATCCTTTTTAAGTTTATCAAACACCATAAGCCTCTATTGCTTATACCACAGCTTACTCACCCCAACCCAAAGATATCTTCAAACCAAACAACTACAACTAGGAGACTTTTAACCAACAACTTCAATACAATCAATCACCAAACAAAAACCTTCTTGATAAGCTGGATGTCAATCAGCTTATTTAACAAACCGATTGAACAGTAGATGAACAGTGAACTTGCTACAGTGATCCGATGAACAGTACCCAAACTAGCAGAATACTACTTTTTTTCTCTCTTTCGAAAACACAGCAACACAATAATAACAAAATTTATGTCTCTCTCTATTTTTTTTCGTGACTCAAAACCAACCAGCATACTCCAAACTTTCGGCACCAGTAGCAACACCATAAAATCACTTTTTTTCTTTCGGTACACACTACAGTACCAACATCAACAAACAATCTCTTTTTTTCCGTCTAAAAGTACATCAACAGCAACAATAACTTTAAAATTATAAAAAAAAACAATTATCTTTTTTTCTTCTTTTTTTTCAAAGTACACACTAACAACAAAAAATTCAAGAACAACAAACTCTTTGGACCCAAAAGTCTTAACCAATACCATGTGTCAAGTGGTGTTGGCTCAAACTTATGTGACCAGTTAGTGGGGTGAAGGACAATAACCGGAAAACTGCATAAAAGATGTTTGGAAATCAATTTTTTTATAACCAAAAAAGGGGCACCAACTACAAAGTAGCCTATACAAACATGATGATTCCTGTTTTGGTGTCAACAAAACAGGCTCATAAGTCCCTATAGCTACAATCTGGAAGCCAAGTTAAGTGGCCAAGTGTCCTTGAACCACTTAGCCTATGAATCCAGATTGTAGAAACTAGAAGGGGGGTTGAATAGTTTCTCTTCGATTGGTGACCAAATTAAAATTGCTTTCAATTTGGTTTGTATCAAAACTATCTTTTACTTAAAGCTAAGTTGCATAATGATTAGGTTCAATTGAAATGCACTAGCAAGAATAATAAGCAAGTATAATGATAATGAAATAAGTAAAGAGCAAGGAAGGAGACAACCTAGTGGGAAGACACCAAGATTTATAGTGGTTCGACAAAGAGGCTCTATCCTCGTTTCTACTCCACTCCTCGAGTACACCTACTCGAGATTTCCACTATATCCACAAGCTCCTTTCTCGGCGGAGAAAACCTTACATCGTTGCTTACATTATTTTCCGACACTAAGCTAAATGTCGAGACCTAATCTTTAGCTAGGACCAATCTACACGACGTTGCCTACTTCACAATTTAACGACACAAGGCTAGATGTCGAGTTCTAATCGAAAGGTAGAACCAATCTTCACGACGTTGCCTACTTCACCATTTTACGACACAAGGCTAGATGTCGAGTTCTAATCGAAAGCTAGAACCAATCTTCACGACTCTTCACTTTGAAGCTAAGTGAGAACTTCACACAACACAACTACTAATCACTTTAAAGTTTAGTGAGAACTCACAAGACACAACCACATCACTTTATAGTTTAGTGAGAACTCCTAATCAAATCTATTACAACTCAACTAGACTTATCCAAGTACACACATGTAGCTTGGATTTACACAACACAAATCCAAGCAAACACATATGCAATGGATGTACACAACGAATCCAAGTATCTACAAATAACTTGGATGAACACAACTAGTCCAAATATTCATAAATACACTGGATTGACCTAAAACAAAAAGGGTATCATGATGAATATGACTAGCTCATAAATTCATCTTTATCACTACACTAGTGAGTGAGTGATCTTCTCATTGGACATGGTAAAGGAGGGGATCAAGAGGATAATCATATGTAAACATCCTTAACTATTTAAGTGATCATTTACTAATGATTATGCTATAGAAAATAGAAAGAGGGTTGAGAAAAACGTCCAAGAGGCTTGCTGGAAAATGAGATTTGACCCACTATTTAAAGGAGACAAAGTTACAACGGATCTATAACGGCTACTGTGCGCGGTACCTTATCTCACCCCGCGGTACCATATTGCTAAGGTACCGCGTAGGTACTTAAGGTACCGCCACTAGACTCCGCTCTGTTTTTTGTCTTTTAGTGGGGTGGGAATATCTGAGGTATTTGAACCCTTCAAAGGATATTCTAACAGCATTTGGAATATGCCATTTTCAAATTTTCATTTTCCATTTTAATAAAACATTTTCTAAAAAAGAAAGTTTATTAAAAAGTCTTTTGTCTTATTAACAAAAGTGAGTTTTAAGGATAATCATTTTGATGATCACTAAGTATGATTAAGAAAGGTTAGCGATATGATTATTACCTTGATGATAGTGTTAGTTAAATAATTCAATTTGTGTTTTACACTAAATGTGTTGTATGGTTTGTTGTGATCAAAACTAAGAAAGATTAGTTAACACTAATAATGTTTTTAGGCATTACTTGCATTAACAATCACCCACTTTTTGATTACGACAAACGATAAACTCATTTATGTAGAAACACAAACTATGGAATTATTAACTAGTTTATCACTATCATTTCTCCCCCTTTGTCGTAGCAAAAAGGTTAGCATAAGTCTTTGAAGTGCATCGAACTTTGCTAGTAGCTCCCCCTTGGTGGTTGCTCCCCCTTTCTTGGGGCACCAAGTTTGTGAGCTAAGGTGACATGCTACACAAAGGTTAGTAGAAAGGAAAGAAACACCAATGTATATATGATCACTACCTACTAAGTAACTTGAGAGGGAGAAAGAGAAGAAATCTCAAATTAGAAGCAAGTATTTTGCTAAGTATGTCCAAAGAGGTAATTGACAAAATCAAACTTCAATCCTATGAAGATGATAAGCTTGTCAATGGGTTAAAGCTTTAGAATTGATGGAATCACCCATAAGCAATTGTAAAAATTTAACCAAGATCAACTCAAAAAAGAACTAATTATATAGCACACGAATAACATAAAGGTAAAAAAATACAACAAAGAAGTTAGTCATACACATAGTATGAGTATCTAAAAGCAATAAATATGGAAAATAAACCACTAAGCATAAGGTAGTCTAATAGTAATGTTTTCCAAGATTGCTAAAAATAAAATAAAACTAAAAAGACGACGATGCATCATTCGAAGTTTTGTCCACCGGAACGAAAACTTGAATAGGAGGTCGAGTGAGGAGGAATTCAAGAAAATTTAACTTCTCATACACATGAGCAAGTTCAATTTGTTGAAATCGGCAACAATCACACGAGGATCCATGATGCAACACAAAATCGTTTGATGAGGGTGTGGCATCAAACTTAGGGTTTGGTGGTTGTGGGGTAAAGGGTTTGGGAGTGTTTTCACAATGCCTTGTGAGGTTTGGGAAGGTGGAAAGGTCATTGAGTTGGGGGGTATTGAAGGATTGTTGTGGTGGTGGAACATTTTCTTTTGCTCCGGTGATGGGGTTTATGGTATAAGTCTCATTCCAATACTTGATTGGAGAGAAGGTAGGGTTTTTGGGTGGTTTGGACGAAGATGGTTCATTCTTCTTAACCCAAACGGATCGAACCGAGATTTTCGGTTTCTTTGAAAGCTTGGATGAGGAAGCTTTGGGTGAGTGGGGTTGTTACAAAGAAATGTCAAGGTTAGGAATGTAAGAGTTAGGCATTGTGAGAGTGTGAGAATGATATCTCAAGGTTATGTGAGAATGAATTATCAAGGTTGGGAAGGTGTGAGAATGAAATCTCAAGGTTGGGGTATAAGTAAAATGTAATCAAGGTAAGAATTTGAATACAAAATGTGTAGTGTCAAGGAATGTTTAGTCAATTTGACTAAACAAGGAATCTTGACTGGGAATAGGGTTTTATAAGTTTTGACCAAAAAATCGTCAAAAGCCACATTTTGGCCGCGGTACCTTATATGGGCCGGCGGTTCCATATCACTAAGGAACCGCGGGTCCTTAAGGAACCGCGTCCAGTGGACTTTAAACCATGTTTTTCCTGGGTTTTGGGAAAAACTAAAACTTTTTCAAAAAGTTGCAAATCTTGGAATTTTACCTCTATTAGAACCAAAATATGCTAGGGTTGCATAAAGCAACACATTCACAAAGAATGTCTTGACAAAGGGTGACAAAATAATTTAGATATCATTTTGAACCAATTTTAGTCAAGTTTAGGGGTTGTGATAGATTTAGGTTCAATTTTAATTTCAAATTAAAGTTGATTAGTGTGCACAAAAGGATAGAATCACACAAAGCTAAATCCATAAGTCAACAACATAAAACATTCATTAGTGAAAAAAGTACAAAGATAAATAAAGACTAACTAATACATAGCTAGCTTATCATAAAATCTAGATAAATAGTTTTCTTTGGCTTGTTGTTGAAAACTATTATTATGAAATAACTCCATCATTCATCTCCTAGGAGGAGGCATGAAGAACAAAGTAAGCAAGAAATCTTTCAAACCCCTATGTAGTCCATACATATCCATCCTTAGGTTTTGGATGAGGAAGTGTTTTTAGAGACAACATGGACATCTAGGACCATGAGTTTGTTGAAACCCAAAGTAAGGATCACCCAAGAGGAGGGAAAGAGGGACACCCAAAATTGGGATGTTAGAGTTGGGTAGAGGTGGAGGAGGCAAGTTCTCCAAGGGTGATGTGGGTGAAATTGGAGGCATGTTCCTCAATGGGGAAATGGGTGAGTGTGGAGGTAAATCCTCCAAGGTTGGTGAAATTGGTGAGTTGTGAGGGGTAAATGGTGAAGTCACCAAAGATTCATCAAAGTCATTCCCAAAAGGAATTCTTTGGATTGGTTGAGGTTGTGTGATCACTTCCAAGGGTGCACTTGGAGTGAATGGTGGAGAAAGCTCATTCATTCTAGAGTTGAATGAAGAGGAGGTAGAACCAAGGGAGTGGTTAGTACCATGGGTGGAAGAAGTCTTGCATGGTGCAAGAGGTGGGGAAGGTGATGAAGAAATGAGGATAAGAGCATTCTCATTCTTAGGTGTGAGGAAAGGTGAAGAGTTAGGCTTAGCTACCTTAACCCTTATTTTGAGTGTTTTTCTTGGGGTGGAGGTCTTGGAAGTGTTTGAGGTTTTGGTACACACCATGGTTGATTAGGGTGGTTTAAGGTTTAGGGAAGTATGTTTGATGTGTGAAGAACATGGCAAACAAGGTGGGTTTAAATGGGTGAGGGGATGATCCAAACTAGTAATGGGTTAAAATCATTTTAGGTGAATAATGAATTTAGATGCCCTAGTTTAGGAAATGTGCAGTTTATTACTGAAAATCATGCAAGGTTTACACAAAATTAAGAAAACAGTGTAAAGCAAAGATGCTGTCGTGCACAGTGACCGGCGGTTCCTTATCTAGGACCGGCGGTACCTTATTGATAAGGAACCGCGTGTCGATATGGAGCCGCGACCAGAAGGTTTTCAAAAATTTCCCATTCTAGTTTTTGATAAACCCAGATTTTTCCCAGAAGTTTCACAAGCCAAAGTTAACTACAGATCATAATCTAATAAGCTAACTATCAAAAGGCATGCACAAAGCTATGTAAAACACAAACATGATGGCATAATAAACATTAAGGATCAAAATAAATGGTAATCCAAGCATGCAACACAAGTTAATAAACAACTAAACCAAAGTGTTAATAACCAAATGTTTAATCATCAAATCTAAACTTTGACAAAACTTCAAAGTCTTCACCTCCTTTTCTTTCCAAAACCCTTGATCATCTTTCCCAAATACTTGAACCCTTTTCTTGACTCCACTCGGTGTTCATGTAATTCTCCCCGGGTTCTAAGATTCTCACGATAAAGATGCTCCATATTGAGATCTTCAGGAACATCACTAGAAGGGTGAGGAGGAGGAGCTAAGTCTTCAAAATCATCCTCGAATTGATTTGAGGATGGATGGGAGTTGCTCGAAGAGTCAAAGTGAGAACTAGGACCGATGCCATCACCATCACTTGGTGGCATATCGGTGTCCTCCTCATCCGGCTCTTGATGGTCGGATTTTCTCGAACCACGGTCACTTCTTGGCTTTCGTTGATACGCCTCTTGAATAGGCAACATAACCCGTTGAACCGGGTGAAAGTGAGAAAGATCGAGTTGAGGAAAATCTTGACCAACCCTTCTAAAGAGGCGAGTAAGAAGCATAGCATAAGGGAGGTTTGTTTTGGGTTTGGAAAGAGCATAATTTATACGTCGAGCGATGTAATATGCAAGATTGTACTTGGTGGAAGTAAATAGGCAAAACAACATATGCCCTATGCAAGCCGGGATATGATCCCGGTTCCACCAAGACAAAACACATTTTCCCTAAGAATGTTTGCCCATTGGAGCATGTGATCCTTAAGGTCGCTTGAGAGCACTTCATACCTATTCACATTTCGCACATTTGTATGAAGGCTTCTCACAACATTTCCACTACGCTCTTTCGTGATGATTTCAAGGATGAAATTTAGATCAACTTCGGTGGGTGTCATTTGGAGGTTTATCGTTTTACTCTAAGAGAGCATCTAGTGTCCACTTATCCGTGAAACGACAAGTGCCTTCAAATGGCACACCAACAATATCACCAAAGTCATCAAGGGAATATTGAATGATTTCACCATTCAACAAGAAACGAATAAATATTTGGTCGTTGATTTCAAGCATGGAGTAAGTACTGAAGAACTCAAGAAGGAACAAGGGATAAATTACCTCGTCTATGTAAAGCAAACAATCAAATCCAATAAGCTCGAACATAGAGTTGATATAATTATCTCCCGCTATTCTTGGATCTACAATCCTACCCTCATGGAAACAACGAGAGGAAAGGGATGGAAAAGCGTTTTGGAGTTGAGAGGAAACTAAGGTTTGTGAGATGTCGGGCATATAATCTCTAGTGAATTGATGATCTTTTTGATATTGAGAAGGCATGATTAAGTACCTAAATAAAAACACAAGACAACATTTCTCCAATCACTCATATGAAAAAATAAAAAGCAAAACGAAAAATGAAAATGTGTTATATCAATTTCTTGACAAACATAGGATTGAATCCATATCATTTTCATGTTCACAATGTGTCTATTCCATCATTGACCAAGAACACATGATCTATGTTAGATCAACAATGGATTAGAACATTGGTTTTTCAAAACAAGGTTTTTAGGTAAGCATTAACAATGTCATTACCTACTTGTTCATGGGTTCATCTCAAATCCATCATTCAACCAAAATCATTTGGCCTAAATTCGGATTTGTTCTACAAGTGGGTTTTAGTGAAATCTTAATGAATATCAACCTAAGGAATCATAGTAAGATTACCATGTCAACCCACATTCCTATTAAGGTTTTAATTCAATTTCAATTTTAAAAATCCCCAATTATGAATGGATGAACCCTAGAACAAAATAGATGAAATCTAAAGAAAATACTTACAATTAATTGATGTTAGATGAAGGATGAGTGAAACCCACAACTTGGAATCAATTAATTTGAGTGATTGAAGGTTTTGGAAGCTTCAACAATGGTGGAAAAAGTAAAACCCGTCGGCTGTGTGTTTTTGGCAGAGAGAGAGTTTGGTTTGAAAAAGAATAAAAAACTCAAACTGGCGCTCTGACAAAAGTTACTGCCCGCGGTACCTTATCGATAAGGAACCGCGGGTTTGAGCCGCGTAGATAAGGAACCACCTACAGAGGCAGGTTTTTATCTGTGAAAATCGCCAAATTTTGAAAATCCTGTTTTTCTAAAATACTTAAGATTAAATCATGAGCCTTTTAGAATATCACTGGATCATCATAACACTAAGCAATATGCCTTAACGAAGGATTACGAGTTAAATCAAGATCGAAAAGAACCGAAACGGACAAACGACTACTCGTAGCAAAACGACTAAGTGGAGAGAAGTCAAGAGAGGTGAATCAAGACTAGGATCAATGCTCAAGGGATTAATGACAATCTTCAAGTAATTGAAACGAAGAGCTTGTGTCATATATAGTGGTTTAAGACGTTCCTTTCCGGCGAAACGTTAAACGGCTTTGGTAATGAATAAGCACAAAGCAATTATTCAAGTATAGACTAAGATCACTTTCAATAATAGTCTTAGTCTAAACTAAAATATGAGCAAAGTATTAATTCACTTTCTCTCCCATAAAGGGCCTACTAACCGTATGGGTGCAAACCATGAAAATCATGCTTGATACTTTAAGCTTCTACTAACTCACTCTACATCGCCATAGTGAGTCAAGTATCCAAGCAATGAAGGTTTGAGAGGATAAAAGAAAAGAAGCACAAACCACAAATAAATGTCAAGGCAAGGATGCCGAGAACAAGCACATAGTCAAGTAATGATCAAAAGAATGATCAAAGGGCGTGTGGAAGAACGAAAGCGTACCTTGGCCACATGGAGCAATCCATGAAGGAATAAGTGCTATGCCCAATCAATGACTATGATGAGTACTAAGTCTTCAAGGACTAGTATCATTCCCAATCATCTTGGTATCATCATTCAAAGATGTTAAAGATCAATGAAGATGATTCTTCTAAAAGTACAAGTAACTCAATCCATAACCAATTAATTGATTGATCTTCATGAGTACCTACACAAAGCAAGATGCAAACTAGTAGATACATTTCAAGAGTATATCTAAAATGCATAAAGGCTACTAATCTTAAGTGGGATGCAATATTATCAATTAAAATACCTATTTTTCAAAGAAAACATAGTTTTGACCAAAGAGAAACTTTAGTACAACTAGACCTTCTAATTTGAGGAGACAATGGATCGATCCAAGTTTTAAAGTACAATATACTTCAAAGATCTTGAGTGACCATCAATCTGATACCAATTGTAGAAACTAGAAGGGGGGTTGAATAGTTTCTCTTCGATTGGTGACCAAATTAAAATTGCTTTCAATTTGGTTTGTATCAAAACTATCTTTTACTTAAAGCTAAGTTGCATAATGATTAGGTTCAATTGAAATGCACTAGAAAGAATAATAAGCAAGTATAATGATAATGAAATAAGTAAAGAGCAAGGAAGGATACAACCTAGTGGGAAGACACCAAGATTTATAGTGGTTCGACAACGAGGCTCTATCCTCGTTTCTACTCCACTCCTCGAGTACACCTACTCGAGATTTCCACTATATCCACAAGCTCCCTTCTCGGCGGTGAAAACCTTACATCCTTTCTTACATTATTTTCCGACACTAAGCTAAATGTCGAGACCTAATCTTTATCTAGGACCAATCTACACGACGTTGCCTACTCCACAATTTAACGACACAAGGCTAGATGTCGAGTTCTAATCGAAAGGTAGAACCAATCTTCACGACGTTGCCTACTTCACCATTTTACGACACAAGGCTAGATGTCGAGTTCTAATCGAAAGCTAGAAACAATCTTCACGACTCTTCACTTTGAAGCTAAGTGAGAACTTCACACAACCAACTAATAATCACTTTAAAGTTTAGTGAGAACTCACAAGACACAACCACATCACTTTATAGTTTAGTGAGAACTCCTAATCAAATCTATTACAACTCAACTAGACTTATCCAAGTACACACATGTAGCTTGGATTTACACAACACAAATCCAAGCAAACACATATGCAATGGATGTACACAACAAATCCAAGTATCCACAAATAACTTGGATGAACACAACTAGTCCAAGTATTCATAAATACATTGGATTGACCTAAAACAAAAAGGGTATCATGATGAATATGACTAGCTCATAAATTCATCTTTATCACTACACTAGTGAGTGAGTGATCTTCTCATTAGACATGGTAAAGGAGGGGATCAAGAGGATAATCATATGTAAACATCCTTAACAATTTAAGTGATCATTTACTAATGATTATGCTATAGAAAATAGAAAGAGGGCTGAGAAAAACGTCCAAGAGGATTGCTGGAAAATGAGATTTGACCCACTATTTAAAGGAGACAAAGTTACAACGGATCTATAACGGCTACTGTGCGCGGTACCTTATCTCACCTCGCGGTACCATATCGCTAAGGTACCGCGTAGGTACCTAAGGTACCGCCACTAGAATCCGCTCCGTTTTTTGTCTTTTAGTGGGGTGGGAATATCTGAGGTATTTGAACCCTTCAAAAGATATTCTAACAGCATATGGAATATGCCATTTTCAAATTTTCATTTTCCATTTTAATAAAACATTTTCTAAAAAAGAAAGTTTATTAAAAAGTCTTTTGTCTTATTAACAAAAGTGAGTTTTAAGGATAATCATTTTGATTATCACTAAGTATGATTAAGAAAGGTTAGTGATATGATGTTTACCTTGATGATAGTGTTAGTTAAATAATTCAATTTATGTTTTACACTAAATGTGTTGTATGGTTTGTTGTGATCAAAACTAAGAAAGATTAGTTAACACTAATAATGTTTTAGGCATTACTTGCATTAACACAGATTTTTGAAAAATCTTTGAGAACACCAACTAAGTATCAAACAAGAAAACTAACTCTTGTTTATGATCAACTTGAACAAGAGATTTGTCAAATCCTTGTTCAAGTATCCTATAAACCTGAGGATCGCAAAGGTTCTTGACCAAAAAGCTTTTGACAAAAACAAACATTGATAGAATAATACAATAACAAAGACAAATGATAATTGATGGAACTCAGAATTAATCTCAAATTACACCTAATTTTAAGCTATCAAAAAGAATTTATCAAAATTACCAACTTTTATAAATAAAAAAAGAATTACAATATTTTAGAGAAAAACTGGAACAATTCAAAAATCAAATACCTAATGCCTTTATATACTAGGCGTACAAATTCTAGAAGCAAGAAGAAAATGCAAACCCTAATGTAGTTAATTCCAACAATGCCCTTGGAGGAATTTTTGAAGATGCCTTGAATATGCTGATTTTTGAATCTTGTTCTTGGTTGCCATGTGATGAGTACAGAGTACTTGAGGCTTCTCATTCGTTGGATTGGAGTAGAGAACAAGCAAATTCATCACAGCCTTTGATCTTCTGTCACTTTTGTCTTTTAGATTTGGAGTGTAGCAGGGGATGTTGGGTTTGGGAGACTGGTGGTGAGAGGTCGTTTTCCAAGCACATGGGTATGTTGGGTAGGATGGGAACTGATGATCTGGAAAAGATTGGGATAAACCCCCATGATTTAGGTGTTGATCAAGGATTAGGTTATATGTAGGATTAACAGTGGTTTTGATTTTGGTGGGGTGAATAGGTGGTGTTACCCGCCTCTATCACTTTAATAATCGTCTTAAACAAAACTGATTAAAAGAATAAATAATAGTTAGTGGGTAGTTGGGTCAGGTTAAAGAGTTTAGGTAAATGGGTTGGTTGGGTCAGTTTGGGTATGGATATGGGTTAATGGGCGGGTGAATGATGTGTCATGGGGGGATTGGTGGGTTAAATATTAATGTTTGAAAGTTTGAGCCCCTCACCTTCATAAAAATCTTTAAAAAAAAGTCTTCCCAGCTTTTTGGTTGGTTTCCTTTGATAACAACTTTGCCCAAATGACCAATTAGTCCCTCCATCTTTTGCAAACATGGAGTAAGGACTACACTTTCAATTTTAGCAATCCTCAAGGGCTGATTATGACTTTTCTTGAAACTTTAAGGACCAAACTTGTATTTATGAGTTTACAAGGGCCTAAAGTGACAAGTATTCAAACTTAAGGGACCATTCTTGCCAATCTTCAATTCTTCAAGGGTTTTGTTTTTTTGGGAAAATTCAACATTCGGGTCCAGTTCATTGTACGAATTCGTTTCCCGTGTTCGTTTTTGCTTCTTTCTTGTGATCTTTTGTTTATTTCACGATATTCGTACCTAAAATACACAATGCACAAATACAAGCATATATTGGGGGTATTTTGATGATATTTTAAGCGTTTTAAGCCCGATTTGGACGATGAGACTATGTATAATTGCACTCTCATCACTCCCCCATACTAAACCATTGTTGTGTCCCCACGCAATGCTAGAATAAAGTATCGTAGCACATCCAAAATTCATTTTTTGTGACTTTTATTGAAAACGTAAACTTAAATAACTACTACACGTGTTTTAGACATAATGTATCGTTTTCATCACGATAAAGTGACTTTTAGAATCATAGAATAAGAACATGGGAATGCTTCGTTAGAAATAATTTCGTCGTCCTCGATTTTCACCCAATTGCATGCTAAGCGTGTAACGAGATCATTGTTATTATAAGTTAGCAACACGATCATATCTAATGAGTGTTAATTACGAACCTAAACTCCCTTATTCCTACTCGGTATCTCTTATATTTTATTTTGTCTTAATGATCACGAGGATACATCATTGACTTATGCGTGAATAGAGATTAAGTCTAAAAATAGAGTCTTAACGGTGTGACCAAAATCATTAAATTAATAATTCACCCTAATAGACAACAATGTTAAAAAATTAAGTCAACAAGAAGGATCGATAAACACGGTTTTATAACGGTCTTGAACATGAGACTTATTACCAAGACTTTTATACGCCCCCTAACGGAAGGGCCTTATTATCACAGGTTTACCTCCATCTTTTATTCAACTTCGCCATGAAGCTTTTATTATGACATCGGTCTTGCCTTGCCTTTTATTATCCACCTCATCGGTGGTTTTATTAGCCAAAGACGTATATCCTCACACTAAAGCAAATTTTGGATCTTTAAAGCTTCAAAGAATAAGGCTTGATTCACTTTCAATTTGGGCATAGATTTTTCGGCCTTGTGAGCTTCAAATTTTTTGCTTAATTTAGGTGAGCACTTGAAATCTTATTATTAGGTGAAGCTTTCGATTATTCGGGTGCCAATACTTCAAAATCATGACACTGACGATCCTTAATGTTTTCCCAATTTAATTACATGGAAGCTACTAAAACAAATTAGAAACCAACAATAGTGACTAAACCGCTAAATCAATATTTATTAAGAATTTATTATCAAAAGCGTGGGGAGAATAAGCTAATAATACTCCACATGAGATCGTGAACGATTACGAGACTTATAGATTAGTTTATCATTTCTCGTCCTCATTTAAGAGACTTAGCCTTAAAAGTTAAGGAATCGAAGCTAAGTGCTCAACACGCACGGTCGAGTCAAAAATTACTCTTATTCTCGCCATCAGAAAACCTACATTCGTGTCTTAAACACTTATGAAAAACAAGAAAAATTTAAAATTTGGCCATTTTTAGCCTTATTTTGCAACAAAAACGATAACAAAAAGATGAAATTTTGGATTGCGTGTTGACGTAAGCAAGGTGAAGTATCTACTCACCCCCCCCCCCCCCCCCCCCCGTACTAAAACTAAACATTGTCCTCAATGTTTCGAGTCTAGGGGTGAAACACCCCCATACTAGAGACGTAGTCGAATGCTTAATCTCGAGCATGGAAAGGGTAAAACGAATAACCTAAAAGCCGTTTATGAATTATGCTAATAAGATAAACGTTAGAACATAAAAGGATATCATCGGATATCAGAATCTCCAAAGGCAATGATCGAAGCTCGAGTGCTACGTAAAACGAACACGAGAGGCTACAATGGTGACGATGTACCTAATGAATCACAATCACAAACAACCACGGAACAAAGGTTGGAAGAGCACAAGTCCCCTCATTACGCTATTAGAAAGCAATAATATTTACAAGGATAAGCATGAGAATCCCCCACGAGGCACCTTGTTTTTGATAACCGAGTCAAAAGCTCGACTCGAATCCCCATAAATGTGATCATTTAGGGATATCCTTGGTTCGGTGATTTTTGGTGGGACTTACATGTAATCAAGGCCCAAAAGCAACTGTGAATAAAGGTAAAGCCTTTATACCGGGATAAAAGATCGTGTCTTCGTTTTCGGATGATAAACGAAACAACACGACTTTCAACGTCATCGTCCCAAAGGGACACAAGAAAATAGAATGAGAAGAGAAGGGTGGTAAATTGGGTGGGCAAACAAATCGAGTTACTCGAGGTAAACTCATACCGTAAGTGTAGAAGGATCTTCTAGTGACTACTTCGGTAAAAGACCGAGATTTTATCTTAAACGTGATACCGGGGTCAAAAATCTCGTCCTCGGGAGAGAAGTGTGAGGAAACAAATGGGGCTTCCCCCACACTAGATCCACACAAAACGTCGTCAAAAGAAGTAGACGCGTTTGTAGCTAGCTCAATTAAGCGAGGAGATGACGGAGTTAACTTTGGAAAAAATTTCAAATCAATTGTAAAATCTTTTCCTTTTTTCATTTTTTAACTCTTTGTTACGAAAACCCAAGTTGATTAAATTGAAAATATTTGGTGTTTCTAAAACAATTCTAGGCACACTTAAAATTTTCACATTTATCTTGAAAGCGGGAGGAGGATTTGAATTTTTAAAACGTGAATCAACTAATAAAACATCCCCCTCCGGGCTAACGCAACGGTCCCCATCAAACTCGAAAATCGAAGGCGGATCATCAAGAATACGTTTGATCTAGGAAAAATCGCCATCGGGATCAAAAACGTCTTCACTTCCTCGTGGAAGAGGTTGAGCAATAAAATTGTCGATAATCGAGTCGCTAGCTTCAACCGTCGTGAAACTAGGAATGAAAGGCTCTTCGATTGAAGATTTTGCCTTTGTCGTTTTGACCTCGACATCAAAAAACGTATCGATGTGAGTAAGGCCATCGGTGGACTTCTCACATGATAAATCCAAAATCTCACTCGGTGTGGGATTAGGAGTAAAAGGCTCGTCTCGTGACGATTTTGCCTTGACGGTTTCAACTTTGTCCTTCGAAGGGATCGAACGCGGGTTCTCGAACATTTTAGCAAAACTACTAACACGTCCCTTCGGAATTAATTTTCGTTCATCTTGTAAAAACGAGGGTTCAACGATTTCCTTTAAAACCATGTCACATTTTTCTTTTTCAAAATCATTTAATGGAATTTCTTCGTCAAAATTAAGTGTATATTGACTTAGAAAATCCTCAATAATTTCATCCTCATTAGAAAAATTAGGTTTAGAAGGTATAAGATTCAATATTCCTAAGTATCCTACGATTTTTTCTTTTGGTTTATTTTCAAAAACATTTTTCAAAACTTCGTTAGATGACGTTTTCGTTTCCTCTAAGTTTTTTCAAGACGACGAAGGTGGGACGACTCTAAAATTCGAGAGATATGGATCAAAACGAGACGTACGAGTCTTAGGAGTCGATAAGGCTTTAACCTCTCCCTCAGAATTAGGATTGGTGTCATTTGACGAAGAATTGAATTTTTCCATTAAGCCCTCGACTATTAAAGAATTTTATCTTTCTCATTAGCATGATTTTCCTTAATTTTATCCACGTATCACTTCCACATCTCTTGACTTTGGTCATACAAACGTTGTTGCTCTTCAAAAAGGATATCATAATCTTTTTCCATTTTTTTGAAAGTCTCCCTTTTGGGTTGCCATTTGTTTATTACAAGTTTCCTTAAGGCTTGTCATTTGTTCTTCCATCATCGTTAATTTCTCATTATTTCGTCTCCCAAAATCATTAAAGGCATTATGAATAGACTCATCATTGCAATTAAAAGACGGATCATACGACGAATAAAACGAAGACGACGGGTGACCTTGGTCGTAAGATTGAAAATTGTTACCATGATCACGTGGAGCGGAGTTATAGATATAACCCCCTCGACCTCCAATAACCTCACAATAAAAACAATTGGTACCATCGGGCGGGCCTCCACAATATGGACACGAATAATATCCACCTTCATTCGACATGATGCAACAAGAAAGACGATTCGAGAATTAAACGTTATAGAGGGTGAAAGAAGAGAATTATAAAAATAAAGGAAACATATCGAAGAATCTTTTTGTGTTTTTGGTTTTTTAAATTTTTTTGAATTTTGGTGTATTACGTAGAAATTAATCTACAAAAACTATCCACTAATCAAAGGTCTCGATTAATGAATCCAAGAGGAGTGAAGGCAATTACGTGAAGTAAAAACCCTCGTCGACTTTGAAACGTTGGCGGAACGCCAAAACGTTTCGAGGTTCAATAATTAAAACTCACAAAAATAGATTAATAATACTTGATTTGGCAAACTCCTAATTAATCGTCACTTTCAAAACACGCACAAGCGAGCGTAGAAAACGAGGCGGCGCGAAGCACTAAAGAGCCTTTTTTCCTTAGGTCGTGAAATACAACCGCCTTATACCCACCTTATAATTTGTATATATCGAGATTAAACCAATTAAGAGTACTTATCTATTTTGCCTTTGACTTTCGTTTGAATTCGATACAATAATAGTGACCGGAACGCTCAACTATTGAGGTGCGATTTCTTGCGTATTTGGATAATTATTGTATGTTAATTGTTCTACGTAAATACAATATATTATGCACTATAAAAATGAGAAAATGATTTTGTGTTAATAGAGTTCTATTTAACACGTATTTACTTGTATGGCTAATAGTATAGAAAAATAAAAAGAAGTATTTAAGATAAAAAAAACGTAAACACTCAAACAAACACGATAAATAAATATGGCTAAATACACCTCCCCGGCAGCGGCGCCATTTTTTTATTGCGGTATTTTTGTAAACTTTATTTTAGGAAAAAAAAGCGACAAAAGCGGGTAAGTATTAAGTATCACGTTTTGTGAAAAACGCGAATACTCGTCGTCGAGTTCGTTCTCGGTGGAGGTATGGTGTTTGAGCCAACAATATAGACGTTATTTATTTGAGTGATTACGTTTTTGGAAAGTGAATAAAAATTAAAGACGTACTACGATTAAATTAAACTAAGATGAAAACGCGTTACGCGCGAATCGAGACGTAAAATTCGACTAAATTAAATTTTTTTAAAAACTTAACTAAAAAAAACTTATTAAACCTAAAAGGAAAAGTAAAAACTAAATTAAAAACATAAATGGACTAAAAATTTCAAATAACGGAAACACGAAATAAATAACGAAAGTAAAAACGCGACATTTAAAGAAAATTATCAAATTTAAACTCTAAAAAAGAAAATTTATTTCCTACGTCCTAGATGACAAAAGAAAATTTTGAAAAAAAGGATTACATTTTTTTGACTTTTAAATAATTTTTTATGAATTAATTAAGATTAAAACTAATTAAATGATTTAAAAATATTAAAATAATTTATAAAAAACCCAAAAAATCATGAAAAGTGTTAAACACTGTTTAAAACCTAAGAAAAATAAAAGGCCAAAAAATAAGGTGCATATAAGCTACGAAATAAGCAATGAGGGTTGAAAATATGAAAATAAGACAATATAAAAAAAGGGTATATAAAGGAATAAAACAAAGTAACAATAAAAAAGAATAGGGAGAGCAGATGGTTGGGGTGTTGGGCTGTTGAGCAGCAGGTCACAGGTTCGATACCCAGTTGGCTGCTATTTTTATTCTTTTTAATAACACCCTTGTTACTTGTTAACTGTATAAAAGAAAAAAAATACATAGAAAACAGAAACTGTTCACTGAGCAGATGGTAGAAAACAGTTGTGCTGTGTTTGATTGGGCTGCGTTGGCAGGGGTTCAAGACCCATTCACAACAACATTTTAGCCATTATTTTTAATGGCTGTTTGGACTTTTTGGAGATGCTGATTAGTACTTGGTTGTCAGCAGCTTTCCATTCAAGTTGCAAATACAGTAACCAAGTTTTGACTAAAGCTACATGACATATACTTAATGATATATTGGAACAACATACAGATAATACTACAGCAAGAAAAAGGTGTGCATACAAATCTTGAACTAGAACAGTAAATATCCTAATATAACTTCAGCAAATATCCAGGAGACTATATAAAAAAATTGTACTTGGTATACACAGTCCACACACAAACTCAAAACCAAAATACTAAACCACTAACACGCCTAAGATTTTAGGCTGTGAGTGCACATCAAGGAACCAAAACAAGCAGACCTCTATTCCTTGGTTATGTTTGTGGAATTTGCTGTTTGGTTTTAGAGTCTTGGATGGACAGTCGACCTACAACTTTCAAGAAACAAAAACACACTCACAGAATCCACAAATCATGCCTCAACTTTTGATCTAATGAGCACATTTATGAACAAAATAATAAACAGCAGGCCTATTTTTTTCACTTGGGTTCACTATGTTTGGTTTCTGTCTATTCGAGTTTCTTGTATGTTGTGGGTATCCACAGGCACCAAAAAAACACAACCAACTAAATCTTCACACAAATTCACGCCACAAACTTGTGCTTGGCGCACAGTTAATAAAAAAGAAAACACAGCAGGTAGGCAAACTTATACCCCATAATCGAGCCACACTGTTAATCCTCAAAACATCATAACCACTGTCTATAGACAGAAAATGGAGGTTGTGGATGCTATTGGTTCGCGTTGATGCTAATAGGCTTACAAAAGCAATCCTAAACCTCTCAAAACCTGAAAACCAGATTACTACTACCACTAATTCTACGTAGAAACAAAAACTTAGAAGCTAAATCCCCAAATTCAAATCAGAATATGTGCTAATGCATATGACCAACAGTTTGTTCAAATTAGAAAACTAGGTGTGATATTTCTTTGAGCAACGATTAAACTAAGCCTATTGGAAACTTTCTGACTTTCGACAACACTAAAGCAACTTTAAAAATACTTGAATCCAACAATAACAAATACGTAGATCCACAAACACAGAGTATAAACTCAATTTGTTATGAACATCTCAGAAACTTAAAGCCACCTAATTTTTTTGATTTTTGGTGAAATATTATGAAACAAAGGCCTAAATCAACTTACACTAACCCGTTTGAACTGATGAAGTTGCGTCCTAAGCTTAAACCTAAGCTAGTGATGTATTTCTAGCTTGTGCCAAACACGTGTTTAAAGCAAAAATGTAAAAAATTACACTATGAAAAAGAGATAAAAGAACAATCAAGAAAAGCAATAACTAAATAAGCAAATAGGCAATCAATGAGATGCAAATAGGCAGAAAACGAAGCAAATAACCATAATAACAAGTACTAGCAGATTATAGACAATAAACTTTTTTTTTAAAAAGAAACGGGAAATGACTCACTTGAGATCCAAGCTTTGAGTCGTAATCTATCAACCAAGCACCTCAACCTCAATCCTTTTTAAGTTTATCAAACACCATAAGCCTCTATTGCTTATACCACAGCTTACTCACCCCAAACCCAAAGATATCTTCAAACCAAATAACTACAACTAGGAGACTTTTAACCAACAGCTTCAATACAATCAATCACCAAACAAAAACCTTCTTGATAAGCTGGATGTCAATCAGCTTATTTAACAAGCCGATTGAACAGTAGATGAACAGTGAACTTGCTATAGTGATCCGATGAACAGTACCCAAACTAGCAGAATACTACTTTTTTTTCTCTCTTTCGAAACCACAACAACACAATAATAACAAAAATTACGTCTCTCTCTATTTTTTTCGTGACTCAAAACCAATCAGCATACTCCAAACTTTCGGCACCAGTAGCAACACCACAAAATCACTTTTTTTTCTTTCGGTACACACTATAGTACCAACATCAACAAACAATCTCGTTTTTTCGGTCTAAAAGTACATCAACACCAACAATAAATTTAAAATTATAGAAAAAACAATTATCTATTTTTCTTCTTTTTTTCGAAGTACACAGTAACAACAACAAAAATTCAAGAACCGCAAACTCTTTGTACCCAAAAGTCTTAACCATACCAGGTGTCAAGTGGTGTTGGCTCAAACTTATGTGACCAGTTAGTGGGGTGAAGGAAAATAACCAAAAAACTGCATAAAAGATGTTTGGAAATGCATTTTTTATAACCAAAAAAGGGGCACCAACTACAAAGTAGCCTATACAAACATGATGATTCCTGTTTAGGTGTCAACAAAACAGGCTCATAAGTCCCTATAGCTACAATCTGGAAGCCAAGTTAAGTGGCCAAGTATCCTTGAACCACTTAGCCTATGAATCCAAATTTTTGAAAAATCTTTGAGAACACCAACTAAGTATCAAACAAGAAAACTAACTCTTGTTTATGATCAACTTGAACAAGAGATTTGTCAAATCCTTGTTCAAGTATCCTATAAATCTGAGGATCTCAAAGGTTCTTGACCAAAAATCTTTTGACAAAAACAAACTTTGATAGAATAATACAATAACAAACACAAATGATAAATGATAGAACTCGGAATTAATCTCAAATTACACCTACTTTTAAGCTATAAAAAAGAATTTATCAAAATTACAACTTTTATAAATGAAAAAGGAATTACAATATTTGAGAGAAAAACTGGAACAATTCAAAAAGCTAATACCTAATGCCTTTATATACTAGGCGTACAAATTCTAGAAGCAAGAAGAAAAATGCAAACCCTAATGTAGTTAATTCCAACAATGCCTTTGGAGGAATTTTTGAAGATGCCTTGAATATGCTGATTTTTGAATCTTGTTCTTGGTTGCCATGTGATGAGTACAAAGTACTTGAGGCTTCTCATTCGTTGGATTGGAGTAGAGAACAAACAAGATAATCACAGCCTTTGATCTTATGTCACTCTTGTCTTTTAGATTTGGAGTGTAGCAGAGGATGTTGGGTTTGGGAGACTGGTGGTGAGAGGTCGTTTTCCAAGCACATGGGTATGTTGGGTAGGATGGGAACTGATGATCTGGAAAAGATTGGGATAAACCCCCATGATTTAGGTGTTGATCAAGGATTAGGGTTTATGTAGGATTAACAGTGGTTTTGATTTTGGTGGGGTGAATAGGTGGTGTTACCCGCCTCTATTACTTTAATAACCGTCTTAAACAAAACTGATTAAAAGAATAAATAATAGTTAGTGGGTAGTTGGGTCAAGTTAAAGAGTTTAGGTAAATGGGTTTGGTTGGGTCAGTTTGGGTATGGATATGGGTTAATGGGCGGGTCAATGATGTGTCATGGGGGGATTGGTGGGTTAAATATTAATGTTTTGCAGTTTGAGCCCCTCACCTTCATAAAAATCTTTAAATAAAGTCTTCCCAGCTTTTTGGTTGGTTTCCTTTGATAACAACTTTGCCCAAATGACCAACTAGTCCCTCCATCTTTTGCAATTTTAGCAATCCTCAAGGGCTGATTATGACGTTTCTTGAAACTTTAAGGACCAAACTTGTATTTATGAGTTTACAAGGGCCTAAAGTGAGAAGTCTTCAAACTTAAGGGACCATTCTTGCGAATCTTCAATTCTTCAAGGGTTTTGTTTTTTGGGAAAATTCAACATTCGGGTCCGGTTCATTGTGCGACTTCGTTTCCCGTGTTCGTTTTTGCTTCATTCTTGTGATCTTTTGTTTATTTCACGATATCCGTACCTAAATACACAATGCACAAATACAAGCATATATTGGGGTATTTTGATGATATTTTAAGCGTTTTAAGCCCGATTTGGACGATGAGACTATGTATAATTGCAGTCTCATTATTATGGCTTTATTGATATGTTTGATTGATTATGTTTATCGGTTTTTATGTGTTTGATTTTTATAGCTTATTGTGTTTGGTGCTTATTATTTTATTTTGCTTATTTTGGATTAAGTGTTTTTATTAGTTTCTTTTATAAAAAGTTGATTTTTATTATTTAGATTAATTAGTGTTTTTCAAGTTTTTGATTTGTGGTTTAATTAGCGTTTCTTTAAGTTTGTTTAGATTAAGTTTTGGTTAAGTGCTTATTTGTTTTTAGCTTATACGTAGCTTATTTCCTTGTTTTTAGATATTACTGTAACTGTTTATCTGTTCTTCATTTCTTCAAAAAAGGGTTTATGATTCCGAAATATACCCCTTATTCCGAATATATTTATCCGAAATAGCATTTATCTGAAATTCTAGTTTTTCCGAAATGTGTTATTTATTCAGAAATTATTCCCTTTATCCGAACTTGTTCCATTTTTCTGAAATAATTAGTGTATTCCGAAGATATTACCCTTTTCCGAATTCATTACTTTTTTCCGAAATAGTTGGGATATTCCGAAGAACCAGTTATCCGAAGAATTTCCATTTTCTCCGAAATTGTGTTTTATTCCGAACATAATGTTTATTCCGAATTAGTAGTGTTTTTCCGAAATACATCCATTTTTCGGAAATTCCTTATTTATCCGAAGATTTATAGTTTTTCCGAATTTATACCATTTATCCGAATATGTAGCTTTATCCGAAAATATTAGGTTTGTCTGAATTCTTGTTTAATCCGAAATAGTGTTTACTGTTTTATTTTGTTTTTATTTTAGTTTTATTTTTATTAAAGTTTTAAGCTTTTGTCATTTAATTTTCAAAGTCATTAATTTTTAGTTTAAAATTTGCAAGCTTTATTTTTGTTTTATAATTCCCTTTACTCAACGACATTTATATTTACATTTTTACATTTTTACTTTTATTTTAGAAATAGATAATCATTTTACTTTCTTTTCACCAAGAACAACTGAGTCACACTTTATTCCGTGATCAATTCGATAAGACCGATTTCAACGAACAATTTTTATATAAGAAAATCCCTTGTATTAAATGGCACCGCTGTCAGCTCTTTTCGTGAAGATTAACAGTTTATTGTGACAGAGGCGTTGGATTTTGGGATCCGTTCACTTTTGAACGTTACCTTTCTTGTCAAATTTTCAAAAAATTTCAAAAATCCATAAAAACTAAAAATTTCAAAAATCCAAAAACATTTAAAAAATCATAAAAAGCATTTCTTTTTTTAAATTTTTGCACCAAAAATATTTTCTTTTCACGTTAACGTTATTTTTTCTATTTCTTCGCTATTGTTTTTCTTTTGTAGGTGTATGCGTACTCGTTCACGTAAAAGGAAGTCCATTTTAGCCACTATTATTGATCCTCCTGTTGTAGAGCCTCCAGTTGTCAACACAATGGAGAACCGTCCAATGATCGAGCTCTTACAATCACACGTCGAAGGAAACGATGATTCGATTATGATGACGGCTAATGACGCCAACAACTTCGAGCTCAAGACCGATTTCATTCAAATGGTTTCCGCAACACCTTTCTTAGGTCGCACTCATGATGATCCACACGATCACATTAAAAGGTTCGTACACTTATCCAATACTGTTAAGTACAATATGGTTTCACAAGAGGCAATTCGTTTGCTCCTCTTTCCTTTCTCCCTCGAGGGACAAGCCCGGACCTGGTTTGATAAGGAACCACCCCAGAGTATTGTCACATGGACGGACCTTGAGATCAAGTTTATCAATTATTTTTTCCTACCCTCACGTACTACCGCTTTGCGGAATGACATTATCAACTTTGAACAAAAGTACGGTGAGACATTTAGTGAATCTTGGGATCGTTTTAAGGAACTTTTAAGAAAGTGTCCACAACATGGTTTTACAAAGGTACATCAAATTAATACTTTTTATAATGGATTAACTTTGAGTGACCAAGATTCACTAAACAGTGCCTCGGGGGGTAATATTCTTGTCAAGACTATGAATGAGGCTTGGGCTATTATTGAAAACAAGGCCAATGTCCAAACCAAGAGTGTAAGGGCTACTATGGTTAGTGCCAGTGAGAGTGACTTGACCAATCATCTTAAGGAACTTACTTCAGTTGTAAAGCAACTTGTTCTAAGAGATCACCCTCTTAATCAACATGCCCATGCTCTCAATATTACTTGTGAAACTTGTGGTGGGCCACACTCTTATGCTAATTGTGCTAAAGCTTATGATGAATCTCACGGGGAAGTGTATGCTTACAACAACACCGATAGAGTTCATTTCAAGCCTAATGTCGAAGTTAATCACTTGTCTTACAACTCGACCAATTATTTGGCTCCACCCGGTTTTCAACAAAGACCTCACCCACCCAACCATAACAACTAAGGGCCACCAAGAGAAAATGTTCAACAAAATGCTAATGTGAGGGGCTACAATGGAAACTAAGGTAATTATCCAATGCAAAACCAAGGCTTTCAAAACCAAGGTTTCAATCCTCAAGGTTTCCAACCATATAACCAATACCCAAACCAAGGTTATAAACAACAAGGTTTCAATTTACCTCATCCGCACATGGACTTGATTATACAAAAATTAACCGATCATGAGAAAACCATGAAGGAAATGCAAGAGTCCACGGGTAGGAAATTCGTTCAAATGTTTCAAACTCTTCGTCCCCAAGGTGCTCTTCCTTCTACAACCGAAGCAAACCCTAGAGCTAATGTGAGTGCTATTACTACACGCAGTAGAGCAACTCTAGTAGGACCTTCTATTCCTCCCAAGTTACTCCGTCTACACCTCCTCCGCCTCCATTTATCCCTCCTACTTCCACGCCTAGTACTAGTTCTCCATTACCTTCTCCACCTCTCACGGAAGAAGTACCTAAGAACAACCCTTCACCAACCCCACCTACCACCTCTAAACCTTCTACTTCTCGACCCTCAACATCTCAACCTTCACCTTCTACACCTACACCACCTAAACCCAACATTCCTCCTCCTTCTAGGTTAGACAAGTGCAAATTTCTCACTAAAGAGGATGCTCAAGTTACTTCATTTTTTAAGACGATCTCCCAAATCAATTTCAACATTAGCCTCGTTGAAGCACTTGTCCAAATGCCAAAATTTGTGAAAGCATTCAAGGAATTGCTTAATAAGAAGTAGAAGATGGATGAGTTTGTCAACACACGCTTAAATGAAAACTGTTCTGTAGTCCTTCTTAAAGAACTTCCGGAAAAACTTGGAGATCCCGGTCGTATTGTGTTGCCTTGCATTTTTAACAACGTTGAAGAATTTACTGCCTTAGCCGATCTCGGGGCAAGTATTAATTTGATGCAATTAAGTGTTTGGAAAAATCTATCATTACCCGACCTTACACCAACAAAGATGACTCTTGAGCTAGCAAATCGAACTCTCGCTTACCCCGTCGGTATTGCCGAAGATGTTTTCGTTAAAGTTGGTACCTTCACTTTTTCGGTCGATTTTGTTGTTGTTGATTATGAAATGGACCTCGTATTCCGTTAATACTTTGACGGCCATTTTTGAGAACCGGAAAAGCTTTAGTCGATGTTGCCGAAGGTGAATTAATCTTAAGGGTCAGGAATGACGCACAAGTCTTTAAGATGGGGAAGATTACAAGTAAATCAAATGGAAAAGTGATAGGTGTGTAAACACCCATCCTTTTTACCACTCAATTACAATAATTACCGAGCCAAAACGTGTATTTTATGTCTTTTATGTCGGAATTATGCGTGGTTTGTGTTTTTGTTGTGATTTAGGACGAAAAGGTGAAAAGTGGAGAAAACACGGGCATTCACGGGCTTTTATTGAAGAAAAAGATGAAAGACGAGGTCAAGAAGTCAAGAGTGCAAAAAGAACGGAAGTCCAAGACCAATTCTGAAGATTTATCGAAGAAAAAGTCAAAAGACGGAAGTTTATCAAAAGCCGAAAAACTCAAGTCTATTTTATTGAGGAATTAAAAGATGATTTCAAAGAAATCCCGAGCCAAAAGTCATTAAAGTCCAAGAGTAAAGAAGATTTAAAGGCTTAAGGACTAATGGTGCAATTAATAAAGAGATTAAGAAGGAAGGGCCTAATGATGCAATTAAGAGAAAAGGAAAGAGAGGAGGAAGCTTCCTAATCCTCCCCTATATATAGATTAGATGTTAATCACTTTTTCTTTTTTGGCTAATTGTGACAATTAGTTCTTCCATTTATTTACCTTGCACCTTTAAATTCATGTCAATTTAAATACTTGTCAAATTTAATTACCTTGTCTTGCACCGTAAATTCCTTTAATTTCAAGTAAGTTTCCATTTAATTCTTGTCAATCTTTACTTTATCTTGTTAATCTCCTATCTACCTTTCTTGATCTTTGATTTTTATGTTTATGTTTATGTTCATGTTCATGTTCTTATTTTGATCAAAGTGGGTTTTGATTATTATGGTTAGATTTGTTAGTTTTATTGATTTGGATAGTTTGTTTATGATTATTGGATGTTTTGTTATTAGTTTGTTTTAATCTTGTGTTTGATTTTGGTTATATTGTGATTAGATTCGTGTTACTGTATTTCCCTGTTCTTCGGGGGTGTTTGTTTTCCTGTTTCTGATCTTTTTCCCAGGTAAGTTTCGGATCGACTCTTTGTTCATTCAGAAAACTTCTGAACCAAGGTTCCCAAGGCCAGAACATCCGAGTCAGAAAGTTCCGAGTGAAGAAGTTCCGAGTCAAGGGGTTTATTCGGAAGATTTTATTGTTCCGGATCAACACTCTCGTTCGGAACATTCAAAGTTCCGAACCAAGAACTTCATTCGGAAGAGTTCCGGATCAAGAACTTCCGAACCGAAACATCCTGAAGAGTTCCGAACCAGCTAGGCTTCATTCGGAAGTATTCCGAACCAAGGATACTCTTTCATTAGGAACATTTCATTCTGAAGAGTTCCGAACCAAGGGTTCTTGATTCATTCGGAAGAATTCCGGATCAAAACTTCCGGATCAAGAAGTTCCGGGCAGAGAAGTTCCGAACCAAGGTTTCGTGCTTGGGAAGTTCCGACTCAGAGAAGTTCCGAACCAAGGCTAAAAGTTTCGAATCAGTAAAGTTCCGAACGAAGGATTGTTTTGGATAAGTGACATATTCAGAATATTTTTTTTCGGATCAAGGATTTTGGTAATATTCCGAGCGAAGAAGAATCATTCTGAACGAAGGTGACATTCCGGATGAGTGATTGTTCCGAACGAAGGATTATTCCGAATGAGCTGTATTCAGGTTCTTTTTAGTTTTTGTTTTTGATTTTTAATTTCAAGCTTTATCTTTCCCGCCTTTTCCTTAGTCGCACTTTAAGTTTACTTGCCTTAGATTTATTTTAGCCTTGTCTTAGTTTAATTTTTAGTTGCATTTTAAGATTGCCTTAGATAGATTTAAGCTTGCGTTATTTACTTTAGTGTCCTTTAATTCTCGTCACGCTTTTAAATAGTTGCACCATTATTTTAAATTAGACTTAGATTTACTTCAATTGCACTTTTACTTTAAAGTTTCACACTTTTATTTTAAAAAGAACAACCAAAATATTCTTTTTCACCAAAAACAATAGTGATGGAGGAACATAAAAAATAAACTGGTTATTTAGTTTAATTTTTGGCATCTTTGTTTTTTTTAAACTACATCAGTTGGAAGAGTTGTTTTTTTCGCTACATCAGTTGGTATCAAGAGCCGAAGTTCCTGATTAAGATGTTAGCATATCCGTTTTTTGAGGTTGATGGTTCTTCTGATGAATGGGAATATTATGGTGTGGCTAGTGATGATTATGATGGACCTCCTATATTTGATGAATATGAAGAAGAACCGATGCTAGTTTATGACACAGACATTGAAGATGTCATTGAGGAAAAAGAAGGATTTACGGTGAAAAAAGAACTTGGTGGGGAAGAAGACAATATTGAAGACACTGTAGTTGTGGCTAAAAATCTTTGTCCTACAATGATCCAAAATATCATGATCGATAAGTTGGGTTTTAAGACGATCAAGATTCGTGGTCGAGTCATTTTAAAGAAAGGAAACTTGATGCAAGAGATGCAAACTTGGATGCTACGAGTACAAGGACGAGCGACACAAACTCGAGGACGAGTTTTTTGAAGTGAGGGAGAATGATGGAGGAACATAAAAAATAAACTGGTTATTTAGTTTAATTTCTGGTATCTTTTATTTAGTAATCTTATTTTGTGTTTTTTTTTTAAATAATTTTTATCTTTTTGCCCAAGTTTAGTTTTCCTATAAAATTAGGACTTATTTGTATTGAATTATTATTGAGATATGAAAAAAAAATATGAATTTTTAGTCTTCTTTTAATCAACTTAAATCCAGGTTAGGGTTTATTGTTTGATTTCATCCAAATAATCGAGTATTCGTTGAATCAACGATTGTTGGAGTTACCTGATTATCGGTATTCTTTATGAATCAACGATAGTTGGAAGGATTGTTTCTGGCATTCTTTGTGAATCAACAGATTCAATTATCTATCCTTGTTATTTTTCGCTACATCACACATGAGCCATATTTATTAACACCATGCGAGTTGAAGTAATTATTTGTGCAGTTGCAAGAACTATCTGATAGAGGTTTTATTCGATCGAGATCGTCAGTTTGTAGAACTCCTATTCTATTCGCTATGAAGAAAGATGGATTTGTTTCATATGCGTATCGATTACCGAGAGCTGGATAAGCTAACGATCAAGAATCGATACCCATTTCCATAAATTGATGACCTATTTGATCAACTTCAGATTCTGGTGTTTTCTCCAAGATTGATCTTTGTTTTGCTTATCATCAACTTCGCATACGCGAGGAAGATATTCCTATTACGGCATCTAGAACTTGTGATGATCATTATCAGTTTAGGTTTATGCATTCTGGTTTGACCACTACACCTACTGTATTCATTGACTTAATGAATTGTATGTGTGAGCTGTGTCTTGATAAATTCGAAATTGTTTTCTTTGATGAAATTTTAATCTGCTCGAAGAGCGAGGAAGAACATGACGTACACTTAGGGATTATCTTGAACTTGTTAAAGAATGAAAAGATGTACCCAAAATTCTTAAAGTGTGATTCTTGGCTTGGTCCTGTACAACTTCTCTGTCATGTGATTGACAAATGTGGTATACATGTTGATTCTACGAAAATTGAAGCCATCGAAAATTTGAATGTTCCAACTATTCCAACTGAAGTACGACAAATTCTAGGTTTGGCTGGTTATTACTGAAGGTTTATTGAAGGATTCTCTTTGATATCAAAACCAGTAACTAAGCTAACTCAGAGAATGAACCGTATGTGTGTGGCATTGATGAAGAGAAAGCTTTTCAAACCATGAAAAGATAACTCTACGACACGCCGATCTTCTCGTTACCTGAAAGAAGTAAAGATTTTGTTGTTGATCATGATATATCTCTTGAAGGATTTAGAGCTGTTTGATTTGTATATGCTTGTAGGAAACCTAGGAAGAATGAGGAAACTGCACAACCCACGACTTGTAATTGGGTGCGGTGATTTTACTCTTCGTCTATTGAGACATTAATAGTTTGCACTAATGTACGGTATCCACCGATAGTAAGAGCCTACAATGTATTATGGAATAAAAGAGGCAACTTAGCCTTTAAGTGATTACGATTGTGTTATTCGTTATCATTCGTGAAGTAGAAGCAAATTACAATGGATTCATTGTTAGATTCTCGAAAACTCAGTCTGAATATGATTCGATTGTTTCAATGTGGATTGATTGAATCTGCTCATTTTATTCTGATAAATAAATCGATCGTTCTAAATAAGAATCGTTTGTTAACTGCTCGTAGTAGACATAGAAGTTATGACGATGTGAAGCGAAAACCTTTGGAAATCGAGGTAGGTGGAAAATTTATGCCAAAGATATCACCATGAAAAGGTGTTATGTATTTTGGAAAATGTGGGAAGTTAAGTCCCCGTTAGTTTGGACCATTCGAGCTGATATCGAGTGTAAGTCCAGTGGCATGAAAAGTTAAATTACCTCGAGAACTACAAGGAATTCACAATAATTTTCATATGTCGAACCTAAAGAAATTCCTTCCTGGCGAAGATCTTATTATCTCTCTTGATGAAGTATGAATCGACGGTAAGTTGCATTTCATCAAAGTACTTGTTGATACTATCGATAAGGAAGTTAGGCAACCGAAGCAAAGTCGAATTCCTATTGTCATGTGTGATGGAACTCAAGACGAGGACCAAAACACGTTCAACTCTTTGATTTCAACGAGCGATCGAGGAAGAAAGCAAGTTGATCTTCGGGATGAAGATCCCAATTTGGTGGCGATAATGTGGCAATCCGTCAATTTCAGGTCGTTATTTTAATCTCGACTATTAAGTATTATATGTTTACTTTAATGAGAATTTTAAATTATTGGCTAACCGAGAAGGTTATGACTTGAAACTAGCGTAAGAATGTCGATTAGATGAAAACCGGCAAGGAATACGTTAGGTATCGATATTATATTCTCAATTTATCATAAAAATGATTTTATTATATTTAATCTTTATTTCTCGTATTTTACGTTTTAACGAATGACGAGAACTATTAATGATCGCGATACCGACGAATGCCCAAAAATTTATGTTTTATTATCGATTGTCTCGATATTTTATATTTTCGAGGTTTTCGATTTAATTACGTTTAGAGTCGTGTCGAAGCTTTATTATTATATTTATGAAGCGTTTTAACTTTTGAAAAGTATTTTTACGAAACCCGAGTCCCGTAAATATTTTAAATTTTTACTAATATTCATTTTCTACCCTTTAACTTATTTAATTGTATTTTGGACCAAAACTATGCATAAATGACAAAATCTACCCTAACTTTGGACTATTTAAATAAATTCCACTAACTAAGTTTATTATTAAAATTCATTTTTATAGAAAAATCAAAAATCTCTTTCTTCTTTCTCCATTTAGCCGTCCACCCTCACCCTATATACTTCAAAAAAAAATTTGATTTCTACTTTGATTCACTCAAATCTAATCAATGACCCACTTTGCAAATTCATCAAGGATCATTTTGGTATAAGATTTTTCAACATGCATATACTTTATTTTTCTATCAAATTTTGGTGAAGAGCATCATGTTTGATCCATTTTTATGGTTATGAATGTTGTTATTATTATTATATTTGAGTGGGGTTATTGTTGCATGCATGATTTTTATATATTTGATTTTTATTAGATTGAATTTGAGGGTGTTAGGAGTTAGTTAAATGTGTTATGATAATATTAGGGTAATATTAGGAGTATGTAATTGTTAAAATGGGTTGAAAAATTGTTTTAGTATGATTTTTAAAGAGCTAATTTTAGGCAGTAACTTAAAGGGAATTTTTGAATTACTTACTGTAATAAACTTGTTAAACTAATAAAATAGGTCCGTAGAGAATTTCGTTAGCTTCGATTTGATATAAAGTAGGACTTTCAACTTCAAACGAGTGCGAAGTTACAACAATTTTAGTATTCGTGTACCGGGAGAAGAGTATCGGCACAATCCGAAAATTGTTGTCGATATTTGGATCGAATCTCGGGGACTATAGAATGAGTTTTAAAAATGTTCAAGTACTGATGTAAGTTGCTAAACCTCAGTTCATGAGTCTATTTTCAAATCCAAGTGTCGGTTTTGTAAACGGAATTGTTTAGATATGTCAAAATTGTTTTACAAGTAAAAGACGTAAAACTGTCCTGTTTTTATAACACGAAGGTGTGTCGGGCAGCAGGTCTTAGAAGTAATATTTTTGAATGAAACTTGAACTGAGTCTTCTTCATATTATGTGTGAGTTTGTTACCAAGTTTCATCGAAATCGGACAAGTCTAGATAGGGTAGATTGGTGTGTACATTTGGAGTGTACATGCTGATTGCTATTTTGGACATGTAGTTCAATAATCATGTGGCGTGAGTTGAGTATTCGCCATTGGACATGGGGATTTACTCAAGTGTTAAGTCAATATATAAATGACTTAGTTACTGGTCTGAGGGAAGTAAAACGATAATTTGACTTGCGTTGACTTGGCGTCTTAAGACGGGTCAATATCGAGAGTGCAAGTGTTTAAAAGAATAGTGTTGAATAAAAGGGTATAGTAATAACACTTGTATTATTAAATTTTTCGGGATTGTCCTGGTTTTGTAATTTTGATTTTTATATTATTTAAGTATGATTTATACTTAAATCGATTTTTAACGAACGCGCCTTATTTGGTAGGTTGCGGTTTTCGTGTTTAAACGGCCATCACTAATCGTCGGCGATCGTCTCATTACCACTACTGGCTAAGGTGAGTCTATAGCCTCGCTTTTAACATGTTTACTTGTTTTATAAAACCTGCGAGGGGGATAACATGATTGTTTATTTAAAATAAAGGGTACAACGAGAAGTTGTGGAAACCCTACATATTAGAAAAGTATAGGTGCAACGAAAAGTTGTGGAAACCCTACTTATTGGAAAAGCATTTATTATAAACGAAGGGTACAACGAGAAGTTGTGGTAAACCCTCTTTGTTTTAAAAATTGAACACAAGGAACTCGATTGTATGTTTAGATGAAAGTTATTACATAAGTTTGTTTAGCCTTAAATGACCCATGAATCGTGAATTGTTAATCGAAGTAACGCTAATGCTATGGATAGATCTATCGGGGTGACGCCCAGTCCGGTCGTAACTAGCTCTCGCGTGGTGCTGTGATGCACTAGTAATGAAACATCGGATGCATTGTATAAGAGAAATATACGCACTTGGCTAGGTGTGTTGGGCTGAAATAATATATGTTAACGTTCAATGTCACGAGACTTATGTAATGACACGATAATTATGTCCATACAACCTAATTGTCTTTGAAAAATTATTAACCATGGAAGGTTATTTTGAATACTTGTGTTTTCTTTATTTAAATTAAACTCTATAGATTCACTCGGCAAATTTTGCTGACTTTTTAACATGTTTTATCTCAGGTCCATATATAAGGCACTCGATGAAGGCGGTTTCGTGAAGCTTGCTTATTTGAAATGTTTTGGCCCGCTTTTGCAAATAGTATCCATTCAAAGAATATTTTATCCTTTACTGTGTTTGTAAACTTTAAAGTATTTGGGACCGTGTGAAAAGTCTTATTGTTAAATGAAAATGAATGGATGTTTTTTATTAAAACGACTCGTTTTGAGCCGTTTTCTATGATTATGAGATTGAACCATGATGTAACACCCAATGACCCTTCCGCTGTTATGACTGAAATTTGGGGGTGTTACATATATCGATAAATCCCGAGACGACGTCGAGAAAGACAAAGAAATTAAATCGAGTCAAGACGAGAAGAAAGGAAGAAGAAAGCTTAATCACTTAATCTCCCACCTCCTATAAATACCCTCCTAATATGTCATTAGGAGGGTGGTTAGTTGTTTTTTTTAGTTAATTTTTTGTTTTTAAGTGTGTTTTCATTTTCTCTTTAGTTTTTCTTTCAAGCTTATTAAATCTTTACTTTAATCTTATAATCTTTTGATATTAATCTTTAATCAATCAAGCTTATTTCCTTAATTCTCATTCTACCTTTCTTAATCTTTTTCTTAATTTTGATAATCATGTAGTTAATTTTAAATTTTGTTGATGGTTTGATTGTGTAACTTGTTTGATTGTGCTTATTAAATTGGTGATCTTAAAAGTTTCTTTATTAAAGTGCTTATTTTCTTAATGTTAATGCTTAATGGTTTTTAGAAATAAGTTGATTTTGGATAAGTTTAATATTTTTATAAAAAGTTGATTTTCAATATTTAGATTATTTAGTGTTTTTATAGTTTTTAAATTTTGGCTTATTAGTTTTTCTTAAAAATCTTTTTGGTTTAAGTTTTGGTATGTGCTTATTTTTGGATCTGCTTATTTGCTAAGTTGTTTGATATTCGGGTTCACTAAACCCTTTTATTCCAGATAGTACCTCATTTCCATTATTCCGAATAGCTGCTCTTTCAAGTATTCCGGATAAGTGTACATTTCTTTTATTTCAGACAACCAAAAGAAGAATGATTGCGGATAAGCTCTATAACACGTTTTTCAGGATAAGCCTCAGAGTATTTATTCCGGATAAGCCCTTAGAATTTTATTCCGGGTAAGCCCCAAGCCTTGATTCTGGATAAGTCCCCTTTATGTGTTTCGGATAAGCATCACTAGTTCTAGTATTCTGGATAGTGTTCCGGATATGCTTCTTAATATAATATTCCGGATAGTCCTCGAAAGCCATATTCCGGATAAGCTGTAGGATTGCGTTTTGCGGATAAGAGTTAGAAGAAATATCCCGGATAAGCCTATTATTTTGTTTTCCGGATAAGCTGCCGAACATTATTCCGGATAAGTCTCCATTTTGTTTATTCCGGATAAGCATGTAGTATAGATTCCGGATAAGCTTTAGTAACTCAGATTCCGGATAAGGGAACTTTATGAGTTCCGGATAAGGGTTTGTATTTCCAGTTTTTAAGTTAAATTTTATTTTTCCCGCCTTTTTACTTAACTTGTTTTGTTTTAGTTTAAATATTAAAGTTCACATTTTTGTAAGTTTCATCATTTACTTTTCAATTTTTAAAGTCTTTATCTTTAGTTTAAATTTTCAAGTTTCTATTTTTACTTATTTACTCAACGACATTTTCACTTTTAGATTAAAATAGATAATCAAACTTTGTTATTTTCCACCAAGAACAACTGAGTCGCACTTTTGACTAGTAATCCATTCGAAAAGATTGGATTCAACGAACTTTCATACGAGGCAAACCCTTGTATTAAATGGCGCCGCTGCTGGCTCTTTTCGTTAAGATTAACGGTTTTAAGTGAGAGACGCGTTGGATTTTGGGATCCGTTCACTTTTGAACGTTATTTTCCTTGCTTAAAAATTTTCAAAAATCTATAAAAATTTAAAATTTTCAAAAATATAAAAAAGTTAAAAAAAACATAAAAAAACCAAAAATATTTCTTGTCTATTTTTCTCTTCCTTTTGTAGGTGTGCATGCGTACTCGTGCTCGTAAGAAGAAAGCAATTCAAGCCGAAGTCATAACTCCACCTATTGTCACCATGGACAATCAACCAATGATCGAGCTTTTGCAATCGCGCGTAGAGGGCAACACCGATGCTATTATCATACCCGAGATTGGAGCCAACAACTTTGAGCTCAAATCCGGTTTCATTCAAATGTTCTCTGCTCAACCTTTCTTGGGGCGTTCACTTGATGATCCTCATGACCATATAAAAAGGTTTCTTCAACTCACTAATACGGTTAAGTATAATGGGGTTTCACAAGAGGTAATTCGCTTACAACCTTTTCCTTTCTCCTTAGAGGGACAAGCCCGAAATTAGCTTGATAAGGAACCGCCACAAAGTATTCTTACGTGGACAAATTTAGAGACCAAATTCATCAACTACTTTTTCCCACCCTCACGTACTACCGCTTTGCGGAATGAAATCATTACCTTTGAACAAAAGTACGGTGAGACATTTAGTGAATCTTGGAACCGTTTTAAGGAACTTTTAAGAAAGTGTCCACAACATGGTTTCACAAAAGTACATCAAATTAATACTTTTTACAATGGTTTAAGCATGAATGACCAAGATTCACTAAATAGTGCCTCGGGGGGTAATATTTTTGTTACGTCTTCTAATGTTGCTTGGGATATTATTGAGAATAAGTCTAGAGTGCAAACCAAGAGTGTTCGGACTAATGTGGCTAGTGCTATCACTAATGAGAGCGACAAGAAAAATGATAAGCTTACTTCGCTTGTTGAAACACTTGCTCTCCAAACCGCTAACAACACCAAAGCTATCAATGCTCAAGTTAATGCTATGAGTCAATCATGTGAGATATGCGGGGGATCTCACTCATACACCGACTGTCATTCGACTCATGACAATCCGGAAAACTTGTATGCCGCCAACGGTAACTTTTCTACGGGAGGCTATCAAGCACGTCCTCAAGGTGACCGCAATTTGCTCAGTTATCCCTCAAACAACTTTCTTTCACCACCTGGTTTCCCACCACAAAACCCAAACAACCTCAATCGCAACAATCAAAACCAATCTCGAGCTCCAAATCAATATTAAACCCAAAGAAACCCATATCCACCTCAAAGAAATAATCAAGTTCACCAACCACCCGCTTATCAACCACCTGCCTACCATGCTCTTCCTCCCACCCAACCCACCACATTCAATCAAGAGGTTGACACTTACATGAGGACAAATGATGTGATAGTGCAAAATCTTCAGCGAGAAATGATCAACTTGAAAGCAGATATGGTGAAACAAGGGAATGATCTTCGAGCCGATATACGAAACTCTTTGGCAAGTCAAACGAATGACTTATGGAACATGATGGCTAGTTTATTCCCAAGTAATCAAGCCTCTGGATCAGGTTCTCTTCCGAGTAACACCGTTGTACTCCAAGAGGGGAGATGAAAGCAATCACCACTCGCAGTGGAAAAGGTTTAAAGGAACCCGAGCTTCCTACACCTACACCGATGATTGTGACAAAGGAAAACGAGTCCCCTTCTCCAATTCCTCCAACTTCTACTTCTCTAATTCCACCGCCTTCTATTTATACCCCTCCACCACCCAAGGATGTGAGTGAGAATTCCATTCCTAAGCCTTCATCTCAACCCAATATACCTTATCCCTTAAGGTTGAGGAAAGAGAAGTTGAAGAACAAGGATGATATTCAGGTTTCTAACTTTCTCAAAATGTTTAAACAACTGAATTTCAATATCTCCTTTGCTGAGGCTCTCGCTCACATGCCCAAATATGCTAAAATGTATAAAGATCTTCTCAGTGATAAGGAGAAACTTCTTAACATCGCTCAGACCCAACTTAACGAGAATTGCTCCGGAGTGCTCTTAAAGAAATTACCCACCAAACTTGGTGATCCGGGTCGCTTTCTCATTCCTTTCAACTTCCCCGGGGTAGAGAATTGTATGTCCCTAGCCGATCTAGGTACTAGTATAAACTTAATGCCTTTAAGCGTATGGAAACAATTGTCTCTACCCGAGCTAGTCCCCACACGAATGACATTTGAATTAGCTAATCGTACGGTTGCTTATCCGGTGGGGATTGCCGAAGATGTCTTCGTCGGTGTCGACAAATTCACTTTTCCGGCGGATTTTGTTGTCGTTGATTACGAGATGGATCCCCGTGTTCCACTAATCATTGGACGTCCATTCTTGAGGACCAGTCGCACTCTCATTGATGTAGCCGCGGGCGAATTAATCATGAGAGTTGGTGACGATAAAATCGTTTTCAACATGGGTAAACTTTCTAAGCAGCCTTCTGAAAATGAGAGCGTTAATTTCATTGACGTTCTTGATGAGGCTTGTGAAGAACATTTCAAAGACGCTGGTAAAAGTGGTTCTTCTTCTCTACCTATTGTTGAGACCGTTGCCTCTATTGCTCCCTCACTAACTCCATTTGGAGAAAGTGATATTCTTTTGAAAGAATTTGAAGCTACTTTGGGAGATGTGGACTTGCAATATGACGATTCTCCCTCCAATTAGGATGAAGACATTCGTACCATTGAGAAACTTCTCAATGAGGACCATATTTCTCCACCATCTCCTAAGGATATCTCTATCGATGATCCGAATTTCACTACGCCTTCCATCGAAAATCCTCCGGATTTAGAGCTTAAGGATCTGCCGTCTCATCTCGAGTACGTTTTCCTTGAAGACAACAAGAAGTCACCCGTCATCATCGCAAAGGACTTGAAAGAGGAAGAAAAATCTCGACTTATCGTCGTGTTGAAGAATCAAAATAAATCGATTGCTTGGAAAATCTCTGATATTCGTGGAATTGATCCTCACTTTTGCACACATAAAATTCTCATAGAGGACGACTTTAAACCCACTATTCAAAGCCAAAGAAGGGTGAATCCCAATATCCATGACGTTATCAAAAAAGAGGTTATCAAACTTCTTGATGCGGGAATGATCTACCCTATCTCGGATTCACCATGGGTTAGTCTGGTCTATTGTGTGCCTAAGAAAGGCGGAATCACCGTTGTGCCCAATGAAAACAACGAGTTGATTCCCACTCGTCTCGTTACAGGGTGGAGAGTTTGTATAGACTATCGCAAACTCAATGATGCTACGAGAAAGGATCATTTTCACCTTCCTTATATGGACCAAATGCTTGAACGTCTAGCGGGTAATGACTATTATTGCTTCTTAGACGGTTTCTCCGGGTATTTTCAAATCCCCATCGATCCTAAAGACTAAGAGAAAACCACATTCACTTGTCCTTATGGAAAATTTGCTTACAAAAGAATGCCTTTCGGCTTATGCAATGCTCCTGGGACTTTCCAAAGGTGTATGATGGCTATCTTCCATGACATGGTTGAAGAAACTATGGAAGTCTTCATGGATGATTTCTCGGTCTATGGTGATTCTTTCTCTCATTGCCTTACCACTTTGGAACGCATGCTTAAGCGATGTGAAGACACTCGCCTTGTTCTAAATTGGGAAAAATGCCATTTCATGGTAAAAGAAGGCATTGTGCTTGGACATAAAATCTCAAAAGCCGGTCTTGAAGTGGATGTCATATCCGGATTACCTCCACCTTCAACCGTGAAGGGTGTGAGAAGTTTCCTTGGTCATGCGGGCTTCTATCGTCGATTCATTCAAGATTTTTCTAAAATCGCTCGCCCGATGACCCACCTCTTGGAAAAAGATACTCCTTTCATCTTTTCTAAAGAGTGTCTTGAATCCTTCAATCTTCTTAAGGATAAGCTAACTAAGGCACCGGTCTTGGTTACCCCTAATTGGGAGCTACCTTTTGAATTGATGTGTGATGCTAGCGACTTTGCTATTGGAGCGGTTTTGGGCCAAAGAGTGAACAAACACTTCCAACCAATCCATTACGCTAGCAAGACAATGACGGGGGCTCAATTGCATTATACCACTACCGAAAAAGAGCTTTTAGCTATAGTGTATGCTTTTGAGAAGTTCCGCCCCTATCTTGTCCTTTCCACCACAATTGTCTATACCGACCATTCCTCGTTGAAGTACTTGTTGACTAAGCAAGATTCGAAGCCAAGACTTCTTCGTTGGGTTTTGCTCCGTCAAGAATTCATCATTGAAATTCATGACAAGAAGGGAGCCGAAAACATTGCCGCGGATCATCTAAGTAGACTTGAGGATCCTTATCAAGGGGATCATCTGAATCAAGAGATCAATGACTCTTTTCCCCTTGAGGCCTTAATGTCTATCAATCCAAATCTTGATGACACCCCGTGGTTTGCGGACATTGCAAACTACTTAGCGGGTGGAATTCTCAAGGAAGGATTAACGTCCCAACAAAATAAAAAGTTCTTTAAAGACATTGAACACTATTTCTGGGACGACCCTTACCTTTTCAAACAATGTGCGGATCTTGTCATTCGTCAATGTGTTGATGGGCCGGCAGCGGTACTAATCCTTGAAGCTTGTCGTAAAGGACCCACCGATGGTCACTTTGGTCCCAATTACACCGCGAAGAAAGTATTCGACTATTGATTCTATTGGCTCGCCATTTATCATGACGCTCATGAAATGGTTAAACACTGTGATGCTTGCCAAAGACAAGGCAAGATCACACATAAAGATGAGATGCCTCAAAATTTCATACAAGAATGTGAAATCTTTGATGTATGGGGCATCGACTTTATGGGGTCATTTCCATCATCTAAAGGGAACAAGTACATCCTCGTAGCCGTTGACTACGTATCTAAATGGGTTAAAGCCAAGGCTCTCCCGACGAACGATGCGAGGGTGGTTGTGAACATTTTGAAGCAACTTTTTGCTCGATTCGGTGTTCCTCGTGCTATAATCAGTGACCACGGGACTCATTTTTGCAATGATCAATTTGCTCGAGTCATGGCTAAGTACGGTGTAAATCACCGTCTTTCTACCACTTATCATCCTCAAACAAATGGTCAAGTAGAGATATCTAACCATGGATTGAAACGAATTCTTGAGCGTACTGTGGGAGAGCATCGTGCCTCTTGAGCCGATAAATTAGATGATGCTTTGTGGGCTTTCCGTACCGCCTATAAGACGCCGATTGGTTGTACTCCATATCATCTTGTGTACGGGAAGTCATGCCACCTCCCTATCGAGTTGGAACATAAGGCATACTAGGCCTTGAAGTGGGCCAATTTCGACATCAACAAAGCCGACGATCTTTGGAAGATTCAACTCAACGAGCTCAACGAACTGAGGAATCAAGCTTATGAGAACTCATTGATCTACAAGGAGAAGACCAAGATCATCCATGATTCAAGGAATAAGAACCGAGAGTTCCACGTTGGTGATCAAGTTTTACTCTTTAACTCTCGGTTGAAGATCTTTTCGGGAAAGCTGAAGAGCCGCTGGTCTGGTCCATTCACCGTCGCCAAAGTCTTCCCATATGGCACCATTGAGCTTTCTCAGCCAAATGGGCCTAATTTTAAGGTGAATGGCAAGTGCGTGAAGTTGTACTTTGGTGAGGACATCTCTCATGAGATGATTCCATTCCTAACCACGTTTCCCTTGAATTAAGTTCTGGGTCGAGTCAGGCTCGTGACTCGGTTAACAAAAACAAGCGCTTCTCGGGAGGCAACCCGTGATCTATCCTTTATCGTTTTTATAATAAGTGTAGGGGAGCCCCGTATGTGTTTGTTGTCTTGTTTCTTCTAATGTGCAGGGATTTAAGCTTCAAAGATCCATTCTCGATGACTTTTGACGAACCGTGATCCCGTGTACCCGTCTTCCCGGTTCTATCCTAAACTGTCGTGATTCAATATTTCATATCTTATATGTTCACATTGAAATCACTATAGTTGTCCTTTCCTTAGCAAGATTTACACAAAGTGCACAATGTCCTAAGTGTAGGGGAGTTTACTCCCACATGCTTAAACATTGAGGACAATGTTTATATCAAGTTTAGGGGGACTTATATCGAAGTAAGTGGGCTTTTCCATGAATTTGTCCTCATTTTAACCAGAAAATTTGACTTTTCGACATTTTTCAAAATTTTTAATCTATTTTGGCCTTGTAATTTTCCTTTGCTATCGTTATTTACTTTCTTTGCTAGAATAAATTTTCAATAAAGTGGTTTAAAATTTTTCAAAGTCGTGAATATTTTGACTCAACCCGAGTTTACTTATCTAAGTTTACTCTAGCTAGTATCCTTAATGTATTTAAGTCAAGTTTTACTAGGCTTTTATATAGGGAACTTTAAAACGCGAAAGTCTTAACTCTCACGGGTTAAGAACAAGAACTATTCGCAAGTTCCTATAATTGATCCTAGAGAGTCGTTTATCAAAGGAACTTTAAAATGAGATTTCTAAACTTGAAAAAGTCTAAGAGTTTGCAAGATCCTATAGATGACTCGAAAACCCAAAACTTTGATTTAATTGGCTAAGCATCCACGAGTATCATTCCTTCAGATTTTAAATTGTGGAGAACGAGAGATGATAGAGTCGATTATAAGTTTGGTATTCTTTCGTGAATTTATGTGAGTTGATTATAAGCCTATTCTCCCATCTCTTGTTAATAAATATATTTGCAATAAATAAGGTTGTACGATTTGAAAAGTTACTTAGCTTCTAGCACAAGATCGTTTAAAAGTTGCTCGGTATTAATTAGAGTTCATAGCCAAGGCATAACTTATTGAAGCGGGATGCGAAGATTGGCGAGTCTGAAAAGGTCCTAACAAGACATGAGGGCTACATTTTGTTGCTAAAGATCCAAAAGTGATGTGAAGAATCATTTATCAAAAATCAATATGAAGGATCGAGACACACGACGAAAAGCAAAAACTCCCCTAAATATCATGGAGAAGTCTATCCAAAAAGGCCCTAACAAGGTATGAGGATAAATAGATCCTAGTCCTAAAAGGAGGCGGATCATTGTATATCAAAGTCCAAAATAAAGATTGGAGAAAAATGAAGAAGTCGTGGTCTAAATATGAAGAATCTCTCAAAAAGTTCAAGTGAAGAAATTCCTATTATGAAGAGAAGACCATTATTTCATGAACGCATCTCAAGATTTGAAGTATGAAGTCGCTGCCAAATATCGGTTCGAGAAAGGTCTCAAATCGTGAAGCAAGTTATTCCAAGATATGAACTTTATGAGGTCCCGAGAAGCAGTTTTAGAAGAATTTTGTCCTTTAGCTAACTATTGATTAAATCGTCCCACTTTATTTTCAGCTTAAATAACTATCGAAATAAGTCAAACAATGCATCCTCGTGATCATTCAAGACAACAATAAAATATAAGAGATACACCTAGGAATAAGGGAGTCTAAGTAAATAATTGGGCCACATGAGTTCGTGTTAGTTTGCTAACTTATAATAACAATGATCTTGTTTTTAAGCTTGGTATGGGGAACGTGAAACTTGAGGATGATAAACATTCATGACAAAACCCCAATGTAAGTCTTTGATTTCTTATTTGTTTTGTTCTTTTAGTTTTCTTAAAGTTTAGTATTTAATAAAGGCCAAGGTGGGTTATCTATGATGAAAAATGTAAACCGTGCTTTGAAATTAGTGCATTGCATGAGGACATTGCAATGGTCAAGTGTAGGGGATTTAATAAGTGTGAAAACACTTATCCTTTTACCACTTATTGCCAATAATAACAAGACCAAAAAGTGTATTTTATGTCGTAAAAGTCGGAATTATGCGTGGTTTGAGTTTTTATTATGTTTTAGGACCAAAAGATGAAAAAGGAAGAAAACATGGGCTATCACGGGCTTTTATCGAAGAAAAAGACTAAAGACGAAGTCGAAAGATCGAGAATGCAAAAAGAACGGAAGTTCAAGGCTTATTCTGAAGATTTATCGAAGAAAAAGTCTAAAGACGGAAGTTTAATGAAGTCGGAGAACTCAAGTCTAATTATAGAAGAAAATTATAAGACAAGTTCAACTTATATCGACAAATCCCGAGACGACGTCGAGAAAGACAAAGAAATTAAATCGAGTCGAGACGAGAAGAAAGGAAGAAGAAAGCTTAAGCACTTAATCTCCCCACCTCCTATAAATACCCTCCTAATATGTCATTAGGAGGGTGGTTAGTTGTTTTTTTAGTTAATTTTTAGTTTTTAAGTGTGTTTTCATTTTCTCTCTAGTTTTTCTTTCAAGCTTATTAAATCTTTACTTTAATATTGTAATCTTTTGATATTAATATTTAATCAATCAAGCTTATTTCCTTAATTCTCATTCTACCTTTCTTAATCTTTTTCTTAATCTTGATAATCATGTAGTTAATTTTAAATTTTGTTGATGGTTTGATTGTGTAGCTTATTTGATTGTGCTTATTAAATTGGTGATCTTAAAAGTTTCTTTATTAAAGTGCTTATTTTCTTAATCTTAATGCTTAATGGTTTTTAAAAATAAGTTGATTTTGATAAGTTTAATATTTTGATAAAAAGTGGATTTTCAATATTTAGATTATTTAGTGTTTTTATAGTTTTTAAATTTTGGCTTATTAGTTTTTCTTAAAAATCTTTTTGGTTTAAGTTTTGGTATGTGCTTATTTTTGGATTTGCTTATTTGCTAAGTTGTTTGATATCCGGGTTCACTAAACCCTTTTATTCCGGATAGTACCTCATTTCCATTATTCCGAATAGCTGCTCTTTCAAGTATTCTCGATAAGTCTACATTTCTTTTATTCCGGACAACCAAAAGAAGAAGGATTGCGGATAAGCTCTATAACACGTTTTTCAGGATAAGCCTTAGAGTATTTATTCCGGATAAGCCCTTAAAATTTTATTCCGGATAAGCCCCAAGCCTTGATTCCGGATAATTCCCCTTTATGTGTTTCGGATAAGCATCACTAGTTCTAGTATTCCGGATAGTGTTCCGGATAAGCTATTAATATAATATTCTAAATAGTCCTCGAAATCCATATTCCGGATAAGCTGTATGATTTCGTTTTGCGGATAAGAGTTAGAAGAAATATTCCGGATAAGCCTATTATTTTGTTTTTCAGATAAGCTACCGAACATTATTCCGTATAAGTCTCCATTTTGTTTATTCCGGATAAGCATGTAGTATAGATTCCGGATAAGCTTCAGTAACTCAGATTCCGGATAAGGGAACTTTATGAGTTCCGGATAAGGGTTTGTATTTCCAGTTTTTAAGTTAAATTTTATTTTTCCCGCCTTTTTACTTAACTTGATTTGTTTTAGTTTAAATTTTAAAGTTCACATTTTTGTAAGTTTCATCATTTACTTTTCAATTTTTAAAGTCTTTATCTTTAGTTTAAATTTTCAAGTTTCCATTTTTACTTATTTACTCAACGACATTTTCACTTTTAGATTAAAATAGATAATCAAACTTTGTTATTTTCCACCAAGAACAACTGAGTCGCACTTTTGACTAGTAATCAATTCGAAAAGATTGGATTCAACGAACTTTCATACGAGGCAAACCCTTGTATTAACGACCCGTCCTCAAGAAAGGTAACAATAAGAGGAACTCTCGGGTCCATATCATAGTCAACAACTACAAAATCTGAAGGGAATGTGAATTTATCAACCCCTACAAACACATCCTCCACAATGCCTACCGGATAAGCTATTGAACGGTTTGCTAACTCAAGAGTCATCCTAGTAGGAGTGAGCTCGGGTAGAAAGAGTTTTTGCCAAACCGATAAAGGCATGATGTAACACCCCTAAATATTCACATTTCGAATCAACGAAAGAGTCGTTGGTGTAACAGGATAGCACATTACTCAAATCATAGACAACGCTTAAAAATCACGTCGTTTAATAACAAAGCATTTTCCATTCATAAATATCAAATTACATAGGTCCTCAGGTCAAAGTATGTCTTACAATTTACAAAACATTTGAATGGAAATTTTTATTTAAATGCGGGCCATAAACTCTTGTCGTCTTCCTGAGAATTACCTTCAGGTACCTGAGATAAAACATGTTAAAAGTGAACGAAACGTTGAGCGAGTCCATAGAGTTTAATAAAACCATTAACATAATACCGGTATATAATCATTTCCGAAAATCATTTTGTACAATTTTTGTCGTAGGCCATAACATAGGCCAAAAACATTTCATACGAATCATTGTCGTAAATCATAACTTAGGCCAAAAACATTTTATACGAATCATTGTCGTAACAGCATTATACAATACGTTTTATAACGTTGTTTATAGTATAATAAAAAACCGTTATATAAAACAGTTATGTAAATCCAGAACACAAGTACAATAATAAATAACACCCCATATTGCTAGTCAGGCAATATATTATAATCCAAGTCATATATCGTACACTATTCCTGAGAGCGCAGCCTCAGTGTTACCATTATCATTATTATTATCGGATTATTATAAGCCGCGTGACATTGTTGCCTTTCTATAATATACAACGGGTCGCAAGCCCGACAAATATGTGCCCATCTAAATCAACATGTCGTCACTAAAATCACGCTATATAAATCCTCTCATGCATAAATTCGCATACCAATCAATGTGGCACAAACGGGGATCAACCGTCAATGCGCGAACTGGGGTGATATTCCCCAAATAGTACTATTATATGCATAAGCGTCTACCAACTCCCGGTAGTTCACAATTCACGCTAATGGGACTTATAGTGACATAACCTAACTAATAATAATCCATTTCAATTCATTCATTGGGTCATACAATCAATCGGGTCTATATCAATAAGCATACAATCGGGACTACTTGTGTTCTATTTTTATTAAAACTCGCATGTTATACCCCTCGCGGGTTTACAAAACATTTCATAAAACATTTAAAAGAGTGTGAGGCTATGAACTCACGTTGATTTGGAAATGCGGGTTATCGGCAATTAGGATGTACAGTATGTGCCTCGATCACGGGAAACCTAAACAAATAATACTCGATCTTAGACTATATCGAATAATATTTATAAAAACTTGTTATGTATATGTAATGATGTCATAAACATGACGATCAAGTGAAGTTTTATTCCTTTATACAACGTTATTAGTTGTTAAGTATATAGTTACTTAGTCTAATCATACTAGTTTTAGCCCATGTGTATGTTAAGGCCCAATAGGCCTATTAAAAGTCCAATATCTTTTTATTAGTCCATTTATCTATTTAGGACCAGGCATCTACTCACATGTTGGGCCAAGTGGGTTAAGCCCATGAGTAAGTCCAAGTGCAAACCAACTAGTTGGGCCTAGTGGTCCAACAAGGCTACTTTGGTCCATTATGTGTCCATATGTTACAAAGCTCGGGTTTGTCGATTTTTACTTGTCAAATGTGTTCACATATCAGTATATGTTCTATAAAAATGTTACATTATATGGGTCCGACCATCTAAGTTTCATTTGGCGAAAACGCCATCCTTTCGGTTTTAGTCGAAAAGACATAAAAATCATATATATAGTTTGTAGTTAGAAAACATTTGAGTTTTATTTTTACAAAATGTGATACTTATTTATTATAGTATATAAACGCATTTTATAGTAGTTACTATCATTTATTTACTTTTATATACTTATTTTATGTATTAATTTACTTCAAGTGGCCTTTTAATATTATATAGCTAATAGTGAAATCTGATGTAAAAAGTCAAGTTCACCATTTTTACCATATCTTGAGTTATACAAGGAGTTGGAACCCCAAATTTTGATTGTAGAAACTACATGATATGCTCTACAATTTACTCTTCTGTAGCTCCTTCTCAAACAGCCTCTAAATATCAGTTTTAATTCGTCCAAAACAGATCAGTCAGATTAGGACTTCAAACGTATTTTGGCCATATCTTGCTCATTTTTAACATTCCATTGTGTGGCTAATTCACCACTTGTGTAAAAATCATTTATCTATCATTATTTCAAATAATCCAATCCATTTAATCAACTCAAAATATTGAAACTTACTGTTTTTAACAGCCTACTCATCTAGTGATGATTTTAACATCTTTTACTTGTAGATTTAGCCTCATCAACTTAATCTAATGACATAAAATCCCCATGCAATCACTTGATCATCATTCATAGATCTCTTAGATATATATTTGGAATTAAATAGACAAATACATTTACAAAAATAATAGGATGATAGAAAGAAAACAATCTCTATACCAACCAAAGTGATGGAAATGATGAGATTTTGGATGAATAAGCTTGATCTTGTACCCAAATCTTTAACTTGTCAAGACAACTTTTTGAAATCTTCAAGTATATGAACTCCTTCTTTAAAATCATCCCTAGAACTCCATGAAAACTTCCTTTCACAAGTAGTAATCACCTCAAAACAACCTCCTTTTAAGTAGTTATCAACATATGTTGATTATAGCTTAAGTTTATGGTTAAAATTTGATGGAGATGGTGATATGGTAATGGTGTTGGATGGCCAAAGAGGGAGAGGAAGAGGGTTTGATGAAAACTTTTTGTTTACCCTTGCATGTGTGTGAGATGTGTGAGAGAAGATGGAGGTTTTGTGCTTTGGTCATCCATGGGACAAGTGTCTCATATTAGCTAAATTTTTTACAACAAAGGGGTGTTATGCCCTTGTTGTGTCCGCCCATAGTGGGAGTGGGACAAGTGTAAAATTGTTTCATCTCCATTATTTTACGGGTATTCCTTGTTTCTAGTTTCCTCGATTTACGTGCCCTCGGGTCGATTTACGAAAAACGTTTTTATAAATTATGTATCTATGGCACAAAAAAATTCTAATAAAAATTGTCTCATAAAAAACGGAGCACAAAAGCGTAAATGCGTAACCTAGGGTTTCTGGATAAATCATAAAAGACGTTAAATTATGCACGTAAGCCCTAATTTCATCCCGTAAATATGTGAGTTCATGAACCAACACAAAATAAAATTTCAAAATAATATACGAGGATAAATTTATCACCTGAAAATGTCAGACTGTCACAAAAACAGAGTATGTAAACGTAAACACGTAACGTAGAGCTCACCGCTTTAGACGTAGGCGATGCTAATTCAAGACGTAAACCCTAATTTCTTCCCAAAAGTGAGTGAGTTCATAAACTAACAATAAAATAATGATTATAAATAATACTTGAGAATAAAATAACGACCTCAAATTGACGGATTGTCACAGCATTCCCCCCTAAAGAGGATCTTTGTCCTCAAAGATCAATTCATCTTACTACTCGCTTCTTATAGAGTCAAAGACATGTGGGCATTTCCTCCACATTCGGTCTTTTCCCTCAAGCTTAATTCATTATAATACGCGAGTTTCATCTAACATAACTATGAGAATACGATCATGCTTATGTTGACTTACTTTATCTTTCCATGATGTCCACGGTTGTCGACGAATGCAACTTTTCGCCGACTCAAACTTCATTAAGAAATAATCAGATTTTCACTTGATAGACATCTTATCAAGTTCGATATATGGAACATATTTTATGCAGCCCTTGAAGTCCTAGGGTAGTCTAGCTTATATGCATCTCGGACCAACTCTTTACATTATCTCAATGGTCCCATACAACGAGAACTTAGCTTCCCACGATCTTTCAGATCATCAATTCACCTTTCCACTGTGATAATTTTTGGCATAACTTTGCTACCCATCCTGCACTTCAAGATCTACCTCTCACATTCTCATAACCTCCTGCCCACTACCGGCAGTCAATAATCAGATCCTAATTTCCACAATCATTTCAGGTCTCGCGGGTCGGGTATCTTCATCCCAACTCCCACCTACAGGTGCTCGTTATATAGATCTTCACAAGACTCAATCTCAATTTTAATGCGATAATTATCAATGACAATCCATCCAAAGGTAAATGCTCATCCTATACATTACCAAAGGTCAATCATACAAGCACAAATCAAGACTTCTAGTTTCTGTATCGTTCATTCACCTTGTCCCTCCGATTGTGGGTGGTAAGCAGTACTCTCATCAAGATTCGTTCCCAATGACCTCTGAAGGAATCTCCAGAATTTTGATGCGAAGCAAGGATCTTGATAGAGATGATCGCTATAGGCACACCATGCTTACACAACTCCTTTAAATACAAATGAGCCAACTTCTCCATCGAGAACCTATCATTAACAGGAATGAAATGAGCAGATTTTGTCAGTTTGTCGACGATGACCCAAATCAAATCAAATCCAGATGATGTCCTTGGAAGGTTTGTGATAAAATCCATGGTGATTCTATCCTACTTCCAAATAGGAATAATAAGCTGTAAAAAGCAATCCTAATGGATTTTGGTGTTCAACCATTACCTTCGCAAAAGTTAGATATTTACTAACGTATGTGGCGATGTCTGCTTTAATATTTGGCCATCAGTACAACTTCTTGTAGGTAAAGATACGTTTTATCCGAAATGGCATGAATAGAATACTTAATCTTATGAGATCCCAAGATGACTAAATCTCAAAATCTTCCATATTTAGGCAACCACAAACGACCTCTTAAACACTTAACTCCATCGGCTCCCATCTCTAATGGTTCTCATTAGCCACGAAACCCTTCATCATCAATATTATCCTTCTTACATGCATCGGCTATTTCTAATTTGCTTGGGCAAATTATTATGCACGGTCAAAGAATGTAAGGGATCAAACCTTAAATCACATGATAAATACTCATGGTACAGGTTTTTGCTTCTCGGCTAGCTCAGGGTTGTCCACAGATGGTGTTGAATCAAAGATCGTTAGACTCAAACAGTCGAAACTGTTTTATCTAGGATAATCATCATTCATATGATTTAACATAACGGAATAGAACAATGATTAGAACAAGATGTTTAACAAAGACAAATTCTTCCCAAAGGGTTTGTATTATTGATTAACACAAACCACTCTAGGTGTGTGTATATTGAATCCCACACCTAGAGATCAAAGCAACAGTAGGCTACATTGTAGTAGTGAATGAATGAATAAAACCTACGGCTTACACACCCGATTCATCAAAGTCATGAATGCCACATGTGTGTTGGTCAATCCAAACGACATCACATGAAACTCATAATGTTCATTACGAGTCCTGAATGTAGTGATTGGAATAGATAATCTTCTTTAAAGAAGCGAATTTGATAATAACCATGTCGTGGATCAAAATTTTGAATATATGCTAGAACCTTGTAAATGATCGAAAATCTCGGGTAATGGATATCAATTTTGATCGTCAATTTATTCAGTTCATGGTAATCAATGAATATATGGAATGATAATACCGTAGCTCTCTACGATGACAAGCCCGATAGGGTAAAAGCTTTCTCCGATAACTCTCTTAGTTGCACGGTAATTCTTTTGATACAGATGGTGCTGACGTATGGTGCACATGCCACAGATGTAGCACCGGGAATATAATCAATACCAAATTCAACTTGCCTTAATGGCGGAAGTATAGGTAATTCATCAGCAAATACCTCAGAAAGTCTCAGATAACAGGAACATCTTTTAATAAATTCACTTTAGGTTCTTTCTAGATTACAAGATCTATGACTAGTTCACAACCATTCATGGTATAATTTCAAGCCTAAATGCAGGATACGGTCACCCATCTAGAATTATTTAGATCACCTTTGATAATCAACATCTTATCTTTTAGGGGAATTCTACTCGTGTTCCCATCAATTAAGACAATGACATCATGTCATAATCAACCAATCCATTCTAATGGTACTTCTAACTTTATAGTTTCATTACTGTTGATAAGACAAGAACTACTTAGAAGGCTAAGTATACATTCTTTTTAAATTTTTATTGATAATCCTACTTCCCCATGAGCCAATTCGATCTCCTAGATAGAGGTAACTCATAATCTTCTTGAATCAGGGAACCTATAGACATAGCTATTAATAAAAGAGTAAGGTCAACGCATAATTTACGAGATAATTTCAAATCAGATAAAGACGAAAATATTAACGAATATGGATATATTCAATGTTTTCATGATTTGTTTACGCATCCCAAGGCACATGGGATCGTTACTCAAGTTACTCAAAGGTATTCTATTTTAAAAGACAACATAGGAATGTTGAACTCCAAGCCGGATATCAACAACCGATAATTAGGTAGGTTTTTAAGGAATCTTATCATGAAAGAAATGAACAAGAAGTAGATATTAATTGTCAAATAAGACAATATCCACAGATGAGTAAATTTAATTGGGAAAAGGATAAGGCGCATATGTATGTGTCCCTACCAATATGTCCCTAATTGTCACTTTTTACAAACTCCATACAAAAATAATCTTTCACAATTACAATGAAAAATATAGTGTTTATTAACACTTTCATGGTGACTAATAATCAGCCTTGCATGGTCCCTTCCAAATTGTACGTAGACGTGCTTCTAGGTACAACTTAGGATTAACGATGCAATACTTAGTTCTTCAAAATTTTGTCATCATGTTTAAAATATATATTCATGTTTAATTGTGAAAGATAAATAAAAACGATTTTACCGAAATGCTCATCATTATGAAAGCATTTCCATTTACAAGATGTTTAATAAAAACTTTATTTCGATTGTAATTACTTAATAGTACCGATTTAAATAACTCATATGAAAATAATAATTTCATGTTTTCCCCAGATGGTATTTGATTACTTATAAAAACAATGAGTGATCTGCAAAAGAGTGATGAAGAGTTGTTCATCAAGAACTAATTACGATATGATAGGAAATGAGCTTAGCCAAATAATCATGAGGTTCATGACATCGATGGCACTTAGGAATACGAAAGAATAATTCATAACGTAACTCAAATCGAGATGAGTACTCGTTCAATGGTTGCATCACTAATGCGAACATTAGGAAGAAGAAAGAAAAGATAGATAACATCGATACATGTTGAGTTTAGCAATCGAAGATAGTCTTTTCATTAATCACAAACAAGTCAAAAGTTGTATCGTCACACATTACATGTCATCATGTAATGTTATACAATTCCAAGGACTCGTCCTACCAACTGATATCTCAGTTAAGTTAGTGATTTTTAAAAGATACTACAATGAATACTAATATACCAGAGTCATTAGCTACTCCACGTGTCCTGGAAGAACCATCGGTCCCAATCTAGAAGAAGATTTCTTCAATTTATTTCTTGGACACTGGGCATCCTCTTCATTGGACAATGCCTATGAACAACCCTTAACACGAACCAACAATCATTTAAAACCTTATAATTCAACCACATGATTCTACGACTTCTCTGTTGGAAATACGTTTTTACGTATTTAGGAAGATTCGGTAACTCCGACAATATACTAAGTTGTAGCTCGTAGTCTAGATATCTTATACTAATTAACAAGGAAAGGCCTAGTCCATGTTATGTATGGACGGCCCAAATGTAAGCCCAAGCCCATCTTATGGGCTTGGTATATAAACCCTCTCCTTAGTTGGAGAGGGTGTGGTTTTCATAATTTTACACATAGTAATCTTTCATTTCTCTCTCAAAAGTGTGTGACTTCCACCAAGTTTCTATCTCTTTCTCTCTCTAAAACATAAGCAAGATTTACATATCCTACAAATGGTATCAACAGCCATGGGATGATTGTTTGGTTTTTGTGTTTGTCTTCTTGATTATTACGCCTATTTTGATCCAAAATCACAGGAACCAATTTTTTTTTTGTGTTTTTATGATTTAATCTTGATATACTTCATCTAGTTACTTGTTATATCGATTTGGTATTGGTATTTTGGTTAAAAACACAAAAATTTTGGGTGTTTGATTTGTTTCTAGGCTTAAAATTCCGAATTTGTTGTGTACTATCCGAGAAAAGTGGTACTTTTGTCTCCATCGCAAAGTTGGTATCCATCGCAAAGTAAGCAGGGTTCTACATTGCGATCGCAAAAACCCTAGGGTTTCTACATTGCGATCGAAGAGTATTCCGATACCCCTTATTCCGACGTACATTGCGATCGTGGATTGCGACGGAATTAAGGCTTATTGAAACGTCACTCTGCCAAAATTTCATTTTCCATATTGCGATAGTCCTCATATTCCGACAGGTATTGCGATCAAGCATTGCGACAGGTATTGCGATCAAGCATTGCGACAGGTATTGCGATCAAGCATTGCGACAGGTATTGCGATCAAGCATTGCGATAGGCATTTAGATAGATATTCCGACAGAACTTGTTTTGTGCATTCCGATAGAGTGACAAGATTTCCAAGATTTTTCAAAAACGTGTTTTTGAAAATTTTTAACATCGTGTGTAATTTTGTCTTGGAATTTTTGGTTTATCGAGAACGTAATTTAGGGAATTTCAACATTATTTCTCGGCTTTAACACACAACAACAAACACATTAACTTTATCTCATTGTTCGATCAACGTTTGTAAATCTTAACTTATAGAAATGGAGTACACATCCCTTACGCATAAGTCCATCCTCTCGGATACGGATAATCGTCCACCAATGTTGGTGAAGACTATGTATGAGGATTAGGCTTCCCGTATGGAACTTTATATGTTGAACAAGGAGAATCGACATCTTATTTGGGCATCGGTGCTCAATGGACCATTGGTATATGGTACTGTGACGGAAGGTGTTGTTACTCGTCCTCGCACAACGGGTGAACTAACTGGAGATGCTAAGATACAAGACAAGTTTGATGAACAAGCTACAAATATCATTCTCCAAGACCTTCCTCCAGATGTCTACAAACTCGTCAGTAAACATAAATTTGCCAAAGAGTTATGGGATATAATTCGTGTTCTAATGCAAGGCACTTCGTTAACTAAACAAGAACGAGAGTGTAAGCTTTATGATTCTTTTGATAAGTTTGCCTATGTCCCAGGGGAAACTCTCAATGATTACTATCTAAGATTTACCCTATTGTTGAATGAGCTCAATATCTATGGCATGGCAATTCCTACGTTTCAATTGAACACCAAGTATTTGAACACTCTTCCTTCAGAATGGAAAAAGTATGTGACGGATGTTAAATTGGCTAAGGACTTGCATAACACCAATGTGGATCAACTTCAAGTTGTTCTTCAACAACACGAATGCCATGTGATCGAGGCTCGGTTGTCTACACCTCAAGTTCATGATCCACTTGCCATGTATGCTTCTCAACAAAACATGGCTTATACTTATCAACAACCATCATACTTGCAGCAGCCACCACCACACACCTATCAGCAACCACAACAACCATCTTATCAACCACTAATGATGCCACATCAAGCATTTCAACAAAGTGTTCATCAACAATCTTTTCCACAGCAACCACCAAATCAGACATCACCATCACAAGCCAACACTTCTCCAATGGGCTATACTCCTCAGCAAGGATATTTTCCAATTGAAGCACAACCAGCACAAGTCTTCTACTCCAATGAACTTACACCAATCCAAGCACCGGTCTTTACTCCAAATGATACGCCAGCTGATGTTCTAAACCATCTCACTGCCTACTTGTCAAAACTTGTTGCAACTAGAGGATTTCCACCAACAAACAATCAGCTCCGCACCTCTTCAAATCCTCGACAACAAGCCACTGTTCAAGATGGTCAAGTGACTGTGCAACCTATTCAGGGAAGGCAAACTTCATATGGACCTCCTACAAGGACTATGAATGCTAAAGTTGTGAATTCTCCAGCTAATGGAAATGGAAACCCTATTGGTCTTCAAAAGGTTGTGACATGCTACAATTGCCGAGGACAAGGTCATATGGCTAGGGAATGCACTCAGCCAAAACGAAGAAGGGATGCAACATGGTTTCGTGAGAAGATGTATTTGGTTGATGCTCAGTCTAAGGGAAAGATATTGGATTCAGAAGAGTTAGCATTTCTTGCAGACCCAGGGGCAACAGACAATGAAGGCATTACAGTCGTTTCCAATTCTAATGCAGCTTATCAAGCAGATGATCTTGACACATATGATTCGGATTGTGATGACATTCACTCTGCCCAAGCTTCTCTCGTTGCTAATCTCTCTCACTACAGTTTTGATGTCATCAGTGAGGTACCCACCACAACCAATCTTGGTAATGATGATAACCAACATCAAGTTTGACATGAAAATGACAACCTCGAACAGCATTAGGGAACTAGTAAATCAAATTATGTGGTACCCAATCCTACACATTTGAGTGAACCTCAACCAAATGCTACGACGGGTATGGAATCTTATGCTCAACATGATTTGGTCATGCTGCCTAAACATATTATTGATCAAATGCATATGGCTCTCAGACAATCCATAGATACGAATTCCACCCTAAATGTTGAGCTTGCGTTGCATAAAGAAAAGGTCAAAACTTTTGAAATGGTCCCTCGAGCAGAGAAAATAACATGTTCTGAATTTGACCAATTTCATTTTGAAAAGATTGAACACTTGAAAGAAATAGAATCATTTAAAGCTAATCTTTCCAATGAATTAAAAGCAAAAGAGTCGGTTGTCAATGATTTTCAGAAACTTAAAATGGATTTCGAAACTCTCGAGTCTAAAAAGTTTGAATCGGAAATTAATGCTACCAAACTTCTTAAATTCAAAGAACAACAGCTTTTAAAACAATACGCTTACACAGAAAAGGTTCATCTTTTAACTAAATCGTTTAAAGAACTCGAACTTAAGCGTCTTCAAGATTTACCACCTAATCCCGGTTATCCGTGTCTTTATGATATGACCCTAATTGGCAAATCAAAAGAAGCACCTTTTGTTCGTAGTACTGAGGAGACACAGTCACTTGCGGAAGAAACTCATTCTAAAATGCTTTCAAAATTCCATAAGCTTGATTATGATACGTATAATAAAGATCAATTTTCTAAAAAGACCCGCATTCGCTTACAAAAGGAATTAGCTAAATTGACAGTTCTTGTGCCCCAAAGTTTGTCAACTGAAAACCCTCCTAGTACGTCTCCTACACTTGTCAAAACGGATTTAACGAAGTTATTTCCACCGGTAAGTAAGGTGTCCGTTAACTTAAATGCGGTACACCAACACTTAGCCGACTTTGACAAGGTCATTTTGGAATGTACGACGGCTTCGGCCATAACGGAAGGTGAATGGAATTTTGAGCAAACTAGAGCTGCGTTTCGAGACGAAATTGTTCCGTTTGTAAAGAATGTTAAAGCTTGTCTTAGTAATCTTGATCAAGATTTTCTTTAGGAAATAGAAGAAGTGGGACGTGCTTTCAATGAAATGGATGATGCTTATGAAAACAGTTTACTTGAAATAGAACGGGTTTCACGCCAAAATGATCAGCTTCTGAAGCAAGTGATGTCTCATGATATTGTTTCCGTCTGTGTGAATAAAAGTGTTGATAATGATTCTATTGTGCATAATGTTGTATCTATGGATAATGTGGTAGATAGTACTTGTCACGAATCTGATGCTGAATTTTTAAAGCTTTAAGATTCATATTCTTCGCTTTCAAAACGTTTTGATGAGATTCAAACACATTGTATTTCGCTTGAATGCAAGCAACAATTTATTCAAGAAATCTTTGAAACGTCATTCGAAGGTGTTAATATCGATGATGCAAACTTTGAAAAGAATTTTCGATTGAATTTACAATCAAAACAGCGTCAGCCAAGCGACAAAGTTGCTAAATCTTTGGCGATGGACATAGAAAAATCTAAGAAGCTTAACTATGTGAACGTACTTGAGGCCGCTGAGAATTTAAAACTTGATCTAGATAATCGAGTTTCCAAGATTTTGTCCAAAGTTGATAACTGAAAACAGAAAAATACACAACTCTTCGATTCAGTAAAGCCCGCACGTGCTAATACCACTGCACAAAATCAATCTTTGATTGAAAAATTGAATCCAAAGTCGGTGGAAATATCTGATTTGAGGGAATAAATTTGTGATAAAAATCTGGCCTTGGTTGAGTTAAAGGAAACACTTCGTACTCTAAAAGGTAAGAATGTTGTGGATAACACATCCACTATCTCAGCATCATCCTCTAGTGCAATCAAAAGGAACCTTATAGCCGTCACACCATTTAATAAGGGCCCTAGGATTAAACCATCTCACACTTTGGTCACTAAAGATAAGGCGGAATCAAAACCAGCTTTTAATATTCCCGTGTTGCCTTCTACAGGAGTAAGCACCACTACTAAGGCTCAAAGATCTAAGCTTAAAAGAAACAAAAAGAATGATAGGATCTTTCCCCCATCTAGTAGTCAAGTGGAGAAGAAAGTAGAAGCCCATCCTAGGAATGTTATTTATGTTTTGAATAAAAAGAATCATGTAGCTAAACCTAAAGGCTCTGTGGTTGTGCAGCGTTCTAAGCCTACTGTGAATTCTAATTTGAAATGTTGGAATTGCAATGAATGTATGTTTTCTAGTCGTCATGATTCTTGCCTTATTGACCATGTGAATGAGATGATTGCCCGGAAAAATGGATTAGAATGGAAACCGACTGGGAAAGTGTTAACCCAAGTTGGTTGGATGTGGCGCCCCACTGGTAGAACTTTCACTATAGTAGGAAATACGTGCCCTTTAACTAGGATCACTCCCACTAAAGCGAAGAAAGAGTGCTCTTTAACTAGGAATACCAAGGCTACCAAAACACAAGCGTGTCCTTTAACTAGGAACACCGACACTGCTGTAGGAACAAAGTGCCCTTTAAATAGGTCTACTCCCACTGTAGTGCCCGCTAATAATCCAAAACCTCAGAAAGTTGGAACAACAAAACCTGTTAGTGATAAAACTCACATTAGAAAACGCAGGAGATCTAAGGGTCACAAAAATGTTAGCAATTCTGATAATTTCATATCTGTATCCGGTAACACTCCAGAACCAATAGTTTCCAATGCATTGTCTATTGTTGTTGTTGAAAATAGGTGGTCCAAATTGTTCTCTGGTATTTGCACTCTGGTTGCTCTAAACATATGACCGGAGATCGCTCTCAGCTCAGAAATTTCGTCAGCAAGTTTCTTGGTACAGTTCGATTTGGAAATGATCATATTGCAAAGATAATGGGTTACGGTGAATATCATATTGGGAATGTTATAATTTCAAGAGTGTATTACGTGGAAGGTCTCGGTCACAACTTATTTTCTGTGGGAAAATTTTGTGATGCAAACCTAGAAGTTGCATTTCGAGAGCATACCTGCTTCATTCGTAATTTGGAAGGGGTTGATTTATTGAAAGGTACTCGAGGGAATAATTTGTACACTTTGTCTCTACAAGATATGATGGCCGCTTCTCCCGTATGTCTTCTCTCCAAAGCATCGAAGACTAAGTCATGGTTATGGCATCGACGGTTATCTCATCTTAACTTTGACGCTATTAATCATTTGGCGAAAAACGAACTTGTTCGTGGTCTTCCTAAACTTACATTTCACAAGGATAATTTGTGTTCCGCGTGTACAATGGGGAAAAGCACTAAGAAATCATACAAACCCAAGACCGAAGACACCAACAAAGAGAAACTTTATTTGTTGCATATGGATCTTTGTAGGCCAATACGTGTTGAAAGTCTTAGTGGTAAAAGGCATCCTCGTCATTGTCGATAATTACTCTCAGTTTACATAGGTGAAATTTCTTACAAACAAAAAATGAGGCACCTAAATTCATCATCGGATTTCTCAAGATGATTCAAGTGCGGCTCAACACTACTGTCCAACGCATTCATACAGATAATGGAACCGAATTTGTGAATCAAATTTTGCGTGATTATTATGAAGAAGTTGGCATATCTCATGAAACATCCGTTGCACGCACTCCACAACAAAACGGTGTCGTTGAAAGGCGAAATCGCACACTTATGGAAGATGCTCTAACGATGTTAATTTATGCAAAGGCTCCATTGTTTTTATGGGCAGAAGCAGTATCTACAACTGTGTACACCCAAAACCGGTCACTAATTCGTAAACTCCATGGTAAAACACCTTATGAGGTTCTCCATGGAAAAGTACTAGATTTATCATATCTTCATGTATTTGGTTCTCTTTGCTATCCAAATAATGATGGTGGCAATTTGGGAAAACTTCAACCAAAGGCTGATATTGGTATTTTCATTGGTTACACACCCGCAAAGAAGGCATACCGAATCTACAATCATAAGTCTCGTAAGATCCTCGAAACTATGAATGTTGATTTTGATGAGCTGACAGCAATGGCTTCTGAGCAAAGCAGCTCTGAACCCCCACTTCATGAAATGGGACCCAGTAACATTAGTTCTGGTCTTGTCCCAAACAATTCTACTTCATCATCATTTACACCACCTACTAGGAATGAATGGGATACGTTGTTTCAACCGTTCTTTGACGAATTCTTTACTCCTCCAAGTATTGTTGCTCCAGAACCTGAGGCAATAGCTCTGGTAACCAAAGTTGTCGCTCCAGCAACCGTTGCACAATCAGATACGTCTGCACCTACAATTGGCCAAGATATACCTTCAACGAGTAAGCCTCAACCAACACATGTTTTAACTACCCATGTCATGCCTATTGATGATGAAGAGGATGATGATGATCACGATTTGGAATTCGCTCAAATTCGTGAACTTCCATTCTTTGGTGTACCAATTCCCGACCATAATCAAGCCAGGTCGTCCACCTCAGAGGAAGCTCCTACTACGGTCTACTCCAATCCACAGATTCGTGAACATGACAGCAAGTGGACAAAGGATCATCCTATAGATTCTATTATTGGTGACCCTAATCGTCTGGTATCCACACGAAGTCAGTTACAAGAAAATGCAATGTTTTGTCATTTTGATGCTTTTCTCACTGAAGTTGAACCTAATACATGGCAAGAAGCTTTTACTCAACCCTGTTGGATAGAAGCTATGCAAGAAGAACTTAATGAATTTATACGTCTTGAAGTATGGGAACTTTTCCCATGCCCGGATCAAGTGCAGTTACTCACTTTGAAATTGGTTTACAAGGTGAAACTCGACGAGTTAGGCGGAATATTGAAGAACAAAGCTCGACTAGTAGCTCGTGGATACAAGTAATTATTAGGCATCTACTTTATGGAATCCTTTGCACCTGTTGCCCGTTTGGAAGCTATTAGACTATTCCTTGCTTATGCAACCCACATGAATATGATCGTCTATCAGATGGATGTGAAGACGGCATTTCTCAATGGTGAAATCAAGGAAGAGGTCTATGTTCAACAGCCGGATGGTTTTGTGAATCCAAAATATCCTAAACACGTGTACAAGCTTAAGAAGGCTCTCTATGGGTTGAAGCAAGCTCCACGCGCATGGTATGATCTATTGTCACAATTCCTCATCACGCAAGGCTTCGCTAAAGGCAAGGTGGATCCCACGCTGTTCATTCAGAAACGAGGTAAAGATATGATTATGGTATAAATATATGTTGATGATATTATATTTGTTGCCTCGACCCAAACCTTATCCGACGAGTTTGGGACACTCATGTCTTCCAAGTTTAAGATGTCAATGATGGGCAAGGTATCATTCTTTTTAGGTCTTCAGATATCTCAGAATCCCAGAGGCATCTTTATTAATCAATCCAAGTATGCCTTGAATCTCTTAAGAAATATAAGATGGAATCTTGCGACCCCGTGGATACTCCAATGGTGGAACAAACTAAGCTAGATGCAGATCCACATGGAATTGACGTTGATCCGATACTTTATCGTGGAATGATCGGTACCCTTCTGTATATCACAGCTAGTCGACATGATCTTCAGTTTGCTATATGTATGTGTGCTCGGTATCAAACTCGCCCTACTGAGTTACACTTGGCTACTGTGAAACGGATCTTTCGGTATCTTAAAGGAACCATTAATCGGGGACTTTGGTATACAAAGGACTCTTCGATTGCACTAATGGCATATGCTGATGCGGATCACGCAGGTTGTCAAGATACAAGGCGTAGCACAAGTGGAACTTTGCAACTACTAGGAGATCGACTAATCAGTTGGGCATCGAAAAGGCAGAAAAGCGCTGCAATTTCAAGTACGGAAGCAGAATACATAACTATGTCCGGTTGCTGTGCTCAAATTCTTTGGATGAGATCGCAATTAACCGAATATGGTCTAGGTTTCAACAAAATTCCGATGTACTGTAACAACAAGAGTGCAATTGCCTTATGCTGCAACAATGTTCAATTCTCCCGGTCGAAGCATATTGACATTCGCTACCACTTTATCAAGGAGCAAGTAGAAAATGAAGTAATAGAGCTTTACTTTGTCCGATCTAAGTATCAATTGGCAGATATTTTCACGAAGGCTTTAGATCGCGCTCGAATGGGATTTTTGGCCGACAAGCTAGGAATGAGAACTTTCTCGCCTGAGACTCTAAAGGAACTGGCAGATGAAGCGAAAGAATAGTGGTGGTAAACTATTCTCCGTATCCTTGGTGATCTTTTGTATATATTGTTTATATTTTTATCCATAAAAGCAAAATACAAAAATATAAAACCATATAAAAACAATAAAAATTGAAAAATCTAGAAAAATCCAAAAATATTTTTACTTTATTTTTCAAAGGCATGTCTTTTGGTACGATAATATTTATGGCCTTAGAAATGTCGATTAATATTGACACGGCGCAATAAATAGAGTTCGTACAAAAGTTGTAAAAATTTCATAAAACATGCCTGTATGGCTTGTAGTTATTTCAGACTGCAACTCGCTTTTCATATTAAAGTCAAGTATTTCTTATGAAAGCTTTGGCTCTCAATGGGAATTAATTTTCTCAGGCAAGGTTTACTTTAAAACCTTATAAGGGATCAAGTTTACTTTATAACTTTATCTAACACGAATAAATGTACGCATCAGTGCATTTATTTGTTACAACAAGAGAAATCTTGTTTTTATGAAGCTATCATCTCTACAACCATAGCAATATACAATTGGTATCTTCATACTCGACGATGCGACTACTCAAACGACGACTATAGCTCTTTCAATAGAACACGGGTCAACAATTGAGGGGGAGCAATTGTCAATCATTCAGAATCTTCGATGCCGAAAGTGCCAAATTCACAAACTGGTGCCAAGACAATAATACCAATCGTACACAGGGTGTCAAGAGATGACTTCAGACGTGACGAGGCGACCAACATATGTTGACAAGAACCATTTGATCTTATCATATGATGTTCTCATCAATCAGGTCCAACCTTGTCAATTTATTCCAATATGGTGAATATGTGATCATGTTACAAATCGGTATCATATCTAATACATTTGGTATCATGAAGATAAAAGGACTTGAATTTTTCTTCCCAAAACCTTTGTTAAAACTTCATTAAATCAATTGATATTAAAAACATCGATTGGGTTAATAATTTTAATATGTGGGAGAAAATGTGATTGAATATGGGAAATTATACCAAATGGTTTGACTTAATGTGATAGCTCATCCCGACATGTGCGAAATGTTTTCGAATATCGTGGCATATGTTAAGGGGAAGCAAAACGGATTTGCACATCAAAAATGGATTTCATGGTGATTTATACTTACCCACAACCCATTTATTTCACGACTATGAAGATTGTGGTGACATAAGGATGGTAGGATAGGTTAAAGTCCAATGATTCTTCTATAACCGGAGGAATCTTCCCAAGGACATTCCATAGCTAGAAATAGTAGTCCTTAGGAAAGATGGACAAAGACTGTGAATGTAGCTGAATGCCGACCAAGTACTTAAGTTAGCACTGGAACAATCACAACAAGGTGCTAGTTATGACGTATTGGTAAGCATTGAAAGGGTTGAAGAATGAAAAAGAATTGTAAAGATAAAGGGTGTAAAGAAAGAAGCCCTCCTTACAACTTAGGCAGAAACCGGGTCAACACATATGCTATTGAGATCATTTTTAATGATGCTCGATGTTGAAGATAGACATCATGGACCCAGTGATGCAATGCACAACCTAACCCAGCTAACTCAGATACCTCTCAAAAGGTATTTGTTTTAATCACACGGAGATCAACATGTTATCTATTGATTTATTCACTCCGAATAAACTGGTATTGAAATGGTGGCACTCCTCTCCAGCCTCCGATCACTAAAATCCAAAATGCACGATCGAGTCTAGAGCCATTTGAGATCATCAAATATCTCATTAGGGCACACTTTCATAATTCCTTGCTTCTTCACACACTGTGAAAAGTAAGAAAGATTTTAAGATTCCTACGTAAAATCTTCATGATCTTGCCTGAACATCCGAGTAATACGAAAGTATTTACAATGAAGATGGAAATCCTTCTTGAGCGAATATCAAAAAACTCATGGTAGGTGACTTGTGCGATTCTTTATGAATCAAGCTTGTGATAACTGGAAAGCAATAGTGGTTTAATTCTTAACTGAATTTAAACACGTTCCAGGCCTCTACGCAATATCTTAGTGATCTTGCCAGAACACTCGGAGTGATACCTTAGTGTTCACAGTGATGAGTGGAAATCCTTCTAGTGTTAACCTTAAACAACACTTGGTAGGTAACTTTCAAGATTCAATATAATCAAGCTCGTGACAACTGGAAAGCAACGATGGTGCGATTCTTTAATGAATCAAACTTGTTCCAGGAGTCAGAATTGACGGCTTCAATCATGCGGGTAAATTTATCCAAATGATTCACTCTTTATGTTCGCAGTCAGCTTTGGCCGGTCGAGTAAAGAGAACGGATTTACCCGCGAAATCTTGTCAAGGAGATTTTTAATTAAATCTACCTTCCACAAGTACGATATTTTATATCGTCCAACGGTCTTCACCGACCGGAGGTAAAATGCTATCGAATTAGAATAAAATTTTCAAAGCCATTTTGTTCGTGTCTATTTATGTTGCGGAATTTAAAGACGGTGGCGTTGCGGAATCCAATAAGTAGTCATCTCCGCATGCTTATAATTTATGTACTTAATACCTCATGTAATTCAAGAAAGCCTAAAAGTTAAGTCTTCCGCTGTACCAAACTCTGAAGCTTTCAAGAATTACGAAGGTATAAGTATGTGGGACATGGTGTCACTAAGAGGTGAAGATCACAAGTGAAGGATGCACAAGATCTAGGCAAGAGATTAATGTTCAAGTTTGATATCAAAGATCACATCAGCATGTTCACCTGAAAAGAAAAATAAAAGAAAGAAGAAGACTACGAGATCAAGACAAGCATAGTACGCTAGGTTTATTTCATTATTGTAACTCGGGTAACGCCCTTATTTGGAGTGACATCCCTTAGAGGGAGATTGTTGGAAATACGTTTTTACGTATTGTAAAACCACTGTTTTTACCTTTTGACTTTGTCCCATAGTGTGCACAATTTATTGAACTCAACGTAATCTCACTTTATTATTTTATGAAGCCCCAGTCTTGTATCAAATCACACTGTTCATTCCAGTGTATTATTATTAAATATATGAGACTGTTGACGCATTTAATTTTTCTTGACCGTCTTGAAACTACACAGTAAACACCTAACAATGACCATATACTTTGGTTTAGAAAATTTAACTTGTACATTATACCTTACACTAAATATCCAATCATATTTTCATCTCCTACCTAAGTATGTGACAAAAGTGGACACATTTCGTTTGTGGAATCCCATATCACACGAATTGTCCATATATCATAGTATACATTGGCAACGAATCTCCTAAAACACCCTATACAACCTTAATACTTGGAAACAATTACCTAACAACTCCTTTCCTCGCACCTATGCATACACGGCTAGGACTTGACACACAAACCAAGAGTACAAACATTCCCTAAGCAAATCAAGAGTACTAGGATCCTTCCATTTAATGCATGTACTTCTTGTCTCCACAAAACCATCAACTAAGCCGAAAACCACTCACCTCATCCTCGTACAAACAATTCCTCATTAATGCCTACTAGTTTGAAGTCTCACTTACCCTTTTCCCTTACTAGCCGACGGCTAAGACCCCTCCCAAAGGCCAATGTACATCACTATCCCATTAATGATTTAGTACTAGGAAGATCAAGTATAGATTACCTTGTACTCAACCTAGGGAAACCCCCCCCCCCCCTCTTGCTTCTCTCTTGACGTAGCAAGCCCCAAACCACACAAAGATCTCACCCAACTTGTGGTTAACTAACAAACACAATCTCTTATAACTTATCATTTTCGGATGAACCCACACACACATATCCTAAGCATTTACTCCCAATCATTCACAAAAAGATCTCTCATGGCATTGAATGGAGTCAAGGTGCACTGAAGAAGATAAAGGGTCACGGTTTACTCAAGTCTTGACTAGGAAGTCTTCCTAACCTACTCTAGGTCACGGCTAAGCTACAAAACATATATAACTCACGGTTACTACTTGATTCATCATCACCACCTTCATCTAAACAAGTAAGTACTCACCTCCTCCCCATCCTCGTTTATTTTACTTCGTATGCATGGCATTCACGTAAACTTCTTATAAAACGGGAACAAAATGCATGCACACGTAAGGTATACTAAGCAAACCTATGGCGTGATTATGTTAGACTTGTGTCATGTTTATGTCTATAAACAAGTACTAAGAACTAAGTACTTACACAAAGTTTTGCTTGCCCAAAAACCCTATGCCTCTCGGCTAACTTTTAAGCCAAGAATAAATCATGACTTGATTTAAGCTTCTTGATTTAAGTTAAGCATGGAAATGATAGATCTAGTAGGAAACCCAAGCACCCCATGTGATTAATCCGAATAAGCCATAAGCTACGAATCATATAAGCCATAAGCCAATATAATCCGTGTAATGTAAGCCCAAGAAGCCCAAGTTGTATTTTGGTTGCATTATTTAGGACAAGTTTAGTCTCCTAAATAATTTACTAAGCCCAAGATCAAGCCCACTAGGCCTTAATACATTAGCCGAGCCATTAATGGGCCACCTTAGCCCATTAAGCATTTTATAAATTAGCATTGGAAACTTTTTGGGCCATTAATGTAAATAATGTTCCCCCATGCCGAATATGACAAGTTGTGGAACTTACCTAAGGGTTTTTGAAACATGAAACAAAAATAAGGACCAAACATGGCATTAGGAATAGTCTAGGGTCTCGGTTATATATAACCGAGCCATGACTTAAACCATAAGGGCTAAACTTGCCACTTTGCAAACTATTTTCAAGCCCTAGACACTTTTCGTGCCTTTTTGGGCCTTGTCCGAAACTTGGGGGACCTATGTTGACCGTTTGGAAAACTTATAAAACTAGTTACTCTTTGGGCCCCTTTTGTAATTAACCGAAACCCTAGGGACCCTTGGTGCCTATTTTTGAACCTAAACCAAGCCCTAGGGGCTGTTGTGTAAATTTTTTTATGCACTTTAACCCTAGGGACCCCTTTTGCCAAACTAGTAAAGATTTATAAACCTTAAACAAACCCTAGGGGGCTGTTTTGATTGAAATTAGGGTTTTGCAATCCTTTTTTATCGATTATTTTCGTTCCTCATATCGACTCGAATTTGATTTCGGACTAAACGTAAGACAAACTTTGTTTTTGGTGAAAAGTATTTTTGGTATTTTTAAAATAATTGCTATTTAATAAAAAACTATTAAATAAAACTAATTTTAACTATTTAAACTAATTTGAAAACAAAATAAAACTAATTAAAAATTTAAACGAAATGTAACTAATTTAAAAAAAAAAATTTTAAATGAAAACTTAAAAACTTATTTAAACTAAAGACTCATAAAAGTAAATTTGAAATAAAAATATTTAAAACTAATTTAAATTTAAAAATAAAAGTAAATTTAAAATGAAATCTATTTTAAATAAGCAAAATAAAATGAAAACAAATTTAAAGTTATAAAAGTAAATAAAAATATTTTTTTATCTTTTTATATAATTTTTTAAACAAAACTGAATTTAAGAAAATTAAAATAAAACTTTCTAATTAAAATTAATTAGAACTAAAAGAAAGTGTATTTAAACTTAATTAAACAAATCTGCCAGCTATATAAAAGAAATCCTATATTAAATAATAAACTGTTTAACCAACACAAAAACAAGTCTAGCAGAGATGGTTGGGGTGCTGGTCTGCGATGCAAGAGGTCTGGGGATCGAATCCCACCCCAGACGCAATTTTTGCTATATAATTATTTTATTTTTTTGAAAGCTAAACTAATAGATCAATTGGATCTATAGTCATAAGCAGAAAAGTAAAACAACAATGCAAAATGGCAAATAAGCTGAACAGATAAGCAGACGAAAAAAAAAACAAAATAAGCACAGAAAAACAGTTACTAAAACACAATAAACCAATTAAGCAGACAAAGCTGAAAAGCTAAATCAAATAAGCCAAATAAGCTGTTAATACAAACCAAAACAAATAAACTAAAAAAACACATAAGCAGATTAGAAAATAAGTAGACAAAATAAAATAAGCTAACTAAGCAGAATCCAAATAAGCAGAATGAACTTAACTCTCCTAATCAAACTAGAAATCACAGATAATTTCTAAAATAAAGCAAATCCAAACACTGAATTATAATACCAGAAAAATAAGCAAATCCAAACCTTAAAAAGCAATTAATCAGTATACTCAAACTAATCTTAACAGTAACCATTTAACAAATTCGAGCAGATTAAAAAAACAAATAAAAGCAGAAAAAAGCAAAACAAAAATAAATCCAACGAGCAAATAAAAGCAGAATATAAACTAATTAATGAACTAAACAAAAAAATGAAAAGAAGATTAGAACCTGATGTTGATCCCGTTGAGGAGAAGTAACGCGTTGAGCGTACTTGTGAACCGAAGCTACACATCATCACCGAATATCATCAACATCTCGCCCAAATCTCGAACCAAACGAATCTTTGAAACTATCCACTCGAACAGTAACAGTAATCCAAACGATTTGAAACAGTTATAATAATCTCCCAGTGGGGAAGATTATTTCACTTTCTCTTTTATTTTATTCTTTTATTTTTTTATTTTTTATTTTTTTTAAATAATAATAACACGAACAGTAGCAGTACAATTTTAAGGATTAAAGTAAACTGAAATTTGCAGAAAATTAAATAGGAGACGAAAATTAAATAGGAGACGAAAATTAAATGAAATTAACTAATCATTAATTAATATCAAAATTACAATACTGGAAATTAAAATTACAATTTAAATCCTAAAACTAATTTTCAGAAAATTAAAACTAATTTAATCTACTCCTAAAATTAACTAAAAAAATAGTAAATTAAAAGAAAAAAATGGACTCCTCTTTAAACGTTGTGGAGTGGGTATTTATAGGGAAAACCCTAATCTTGGTGCCCACGGTAATACATCCTGGCCGCATCTTTATTTTCTTCTCTCTCTTCTCTTGAATCAACGGCATAGATCATCCAAGCATCACACGGATCGCCCTCGTGGCGGTTTTGTGTTTCTTGTGTTTGATGTGGGAGGATTCTATTGGTGGATTTGTTGAGATGATGTGTTTTCACCAATTAAATCAAGGGATGAGGCCATGTTGGATTTCTTCCTCCATTATCAAGATCAGAAAAAAGGGGGAATTAATTTCCCAGCGTGATATACACGCGCCATATAATCTCAAAAGCCCCAATTTAATTTTTGGCTAGGGTTAGGGTAAATAATAAAGTTACAGGTTTGGGAGAGAACAAAATGGGTGGATTGCTTTGGTTTTAACGAGAGAGGTGGGTGTGTGTGAATGGGGTGAACTTTGTTATTATCAAATGAGGGGTAGGGTAAAAATGATGATTTTATTAAATGTGTGGGGAGAAGAGTGGGTACACGTGTGAGATTAAAGGGGTAAACCGTTTGTGGGGAGTTGACTGGAGATGGGGTGTTTGACTATGATTAAAACGTTTATAAACATTTTATGTGGGGTGAATAACAATCTTTATTTTCGTCCCATTTATGAACTTTTGGGCCTGGCCCAATTTGTCATCATCCGTCTCCTTTATTAAGCCAAATGGGCTTTTAAAACCCAAGCTCCATCCGTCCCACTTTGTAATTGGGCCATATTGGGCTAATTTACCAAGAAATTAATACTTTTAAATCCTTAAATGGGCTTTTGAGCCCATTTATCCAATGTGGGACCCACAAGACCTGAAATCTTCATAAATAATTAAATCCACTAAAACGAGCTCGATTTCGGCTTTCTTTGATCATTTCTTCAAAACCATGTCGGTTTATCCGGTTTTCGTGAACTTGGGCACACTTTTGGTCTTTTGACTTTGTCTTCGTCTCTTTTTGGACTTTTCTTCAACATTTGATTGTGAAATCCCGTATTTTCTTTCCTTTTGATCATTTGTACCTATTTTAACACAAAAACACAAAACCACGCGTAATTCCGACTTTTACGATATAAAACACATGATTAGTTCTTGTTTTTCCTTGATTTTAGTGGCAAAAGGATAAGTGTTTACACACTTATTAAATCCCCTACACTTGACCATTGCAATGACCCCATGCAATGCATAGTTTTAAAGCATAAAGTTACATTTCTCTCCTAAATAATCCATCTCGGCCCTTATTACTATTCTACTACTTCAATGATGAATAGATACAAACTTTAAAGGAAACAAAAGTTATAACAATTTATTAACTTTGAAATTTATTGATGGAAGAAACTCGTAAAGAGATCTAAGACTTAGATAAGGGCTTTGGTGTCATGAATATAAATCACCCTCAAGTTTTACGTTCCCCATACCAAGCTTAAAAACGAGATCATTGAAACTACAAGTTAGCACAACTAACACTTACTCATGTGGTTTAATTAATCACTTAGACGCCCTTATTCCTACGGTGTATCTCTTGTATTTTATTTTTGTGTTGAATGATCACGAGGATGCATTTTTGACTTATTTCGATAATTTATTAAGGCCGAAAATAAAGTAGGACGATTTAATCAATATTTAGCTAAAGGACAAAATCTTTTAAAACGTTTTCTCGAAACCTCATAAAGTTCATATCTTGGCATAACTCGTTTCACGATTTGAGACCTTTCTCGGACCGATATTTGGCTTGTACTTCAAACTTCAAATCTTGAGAGACGATCTTGAAATTATGGTCTTCTCTTCATTTTGGTATACATCTTCATTAGGAGTGAAAGATGCTTCAAACGTTGACCACGACTTCTTCGTTTATCCTCTTTTTTATTTAGGATTTTGATATACAACGATCCGCCTCCTTTTCGGACTTGGACCTATTTATCCTTTATACCTTGTTAGGGTCTTTTTGGATAGACTTCTCCATGATCTTTAGGGGAGTAATTGCTTCTCGTCGTGTGTCTTCATCCATCATATTGATTTGGATTAATGATCTTCACAATCTCTTAGGATCTTTAGCAAAACAGTGAATCCTCATGCCTTGTGAGAGCCTTTTTGGACTCGGGTATCCTCATGCCTTGTTAGGGCCTTTTTGGATAAGCCAATCTTCGCGTCCCGCTTCAATAAGTTATGCCTTGGCTATGAACTCTAATTAATACCGAGCAACTTTTAGACGATATTGTGCTAGAAGGTAAGTAACTTTTCAAATCGTACGACCTTACTTATTGCATTTATTTATTTACAAGTGATGGGAGAAAAAGCTCATAACTAACTCACATAAGTTAATGAAAGAATACAAAACTTATAATTAACTCTATCATCTCTCGTTCTCCACAATTTACAATCTCAAGGAATGAGACTCGTGGATGCTTAGCCTAATAAACCTATTAAGGTCCATATGGTTAAGGATACTAGCTAGAGTAAACTTGGATAAGTAAACTCGGGTTGAGTCAAAATGTTCACGACGGGCCTAATATATCAAAGATATCTAAACTTGTTAAAACCATTTTATTCATTTATTTATTTTTGACTTTATTCTTGAAATAAATACGATGCGATGACAAAAGAAAATAAAAGAAAAATACTATAAATCCAAAATAGATCAAAAATTTGAAAAGTGTTAAAAAAAATTTTAAAATTTTCCGGTTAAATGGGGTCAAATTCATGGAAAAGTCCACTAAAATTTCGATAGAAATCCCCCTACACTTAATATAAACATTGTTCTCAATGTTTAAGCATGTGGGAGAATAAACTCCCCTACACTTAGGACATTGAGTACGTTGTTTAAAATCGAGCTAAGGAAGGGACAACTAAAGTGATTACATTTATTCGTTTTATTTATATACAAGATTGAATCACTATAGCAAAAACTTATCGAAGGAACCGGGTACATGGGAAACACGGGAACATGGGTCTCGTCAAAAGTACCAAAAGTGGATCATTAAGCACATGTCCCTGCACACAACATCACAACACAAAAAACAAACAACCTACATGGCTCCCCCTACACTTATTGTAGAAAATAAATAGAAAAATAGAGCATCGGGTTGCCTCCCAAGAAGCGCTTGTTTTTGTTAACCGAGTCATGAGCCTGACTCGTCCCCGAATTAAATGGTCCATGTGGAAGCCTCGAATGTAATACCGGGATCAAAGATCTTATCCTCGGTCCCAGAGGAACATAATAAATGAGAGGCAGGAGGATAAGTCATAGAAGGCAGAAAAGTCCTCTCAACATACGAAAAGTATGTGAGGTCGTGATCCACGGGAGGTGGGGTGGGTAAAGGAAACAAATTGTTATCCCCCAAAGACATAGGATGGTCACTATTCGGCAAAGCCGTAAAGGTATCAATCATAGAATGGTCAATGTCACCTCCCGAGTCAAAGCATTCATCCTCATGAACGTGAATCTCTTCGATTTCTTCATCATAGATAGGCTCGTCAAACAAAGGTTTGTCGTTCCCCTCATTGAGGATTTTAGAAATTCTCTCGAAGAGATCATGATCAAGTACGAAACCATCATTCATTTGTGGGATTTGTTGATAAGTTAAATCCTCACGAATGTGGTCAACCTAATTCTCATTAGAGGAGTGTTGATTAGGTAACTCCTCGAGAATTGGATGCGTGGTTGGTTTGTCATTATCAATATCAAAAGTAACTGGCGAAGAGGCAAATGTGAATTTATCAAAATCCGAGTTCTCAAAATCAATATCAATATCAAGTTTTAAAACTCCATTTGCCTTTTCATCAATACCATGATCATAATTAAGCTCATGCGAGAAATCCAATAACACGGGATCATAAAAAGCATCTTCGTGATGGAATTTCTCAATACTCGGGGTATAAAAGTCATCACTAACGAGTAAAGAATCCGATAAATCATTAGTATCATGATTTTCAAAAGTCGGTCTTGGTAAAATAGGCGAATCATCCTCATCTGATCCCGAGGAATAATTAAAAATGTAGTCGGAATCACAAGATAACTCATCCCTATCTACAAACTCCTTAGGTGTAGGACAACTTATGGGTTCTTCTTCTATGCACTCATTATAAAGTTCTTCACACTCCTCAAAAATTTGTTTCTCAAAACATTTCTCGCTAAGAGGATTTGAAGAAAGCATAAAGTCATTTGAAGGGGTAGGTGAAGGAGTCATAAAAGAAATGGGGTCATCAAAGGGTAATGGAGGCTCAAGTATAATCTCGGGAAGTTCCTCAATAGGTGAGGAAAGAGGAGAGCTAATAGTATCCGTGGGTGTCAACACCGGAGGGTGAGTAAAGCTCATGATAATCTCCGGGCCTTGTCTCTCCTTTATTGGCGGAGAGATGGAAGGATCCACAGTGGGAACATCACAACAAGTAGTGGTGTTAGCCTCAATATCAACTCTCAAAGACGGCTCAATATCACATTGAGCTTGATAGGTTTCTAAAATGAGCATGAATTTCCTATCGGTTTCCTCTTGCATTTCTCTTAAGAATCTATCATGTTCCTCAGGTTTATTAAGAATTAAGTCCATTTGAGGTTGTGAAATACTCCCTTGATTATAGTTTTGAAAATTGCCTTCATTTGGAAAACCTTCATTATTTAAGAACCCTTGATTTTGAAATTCCCCATAAAACCGTGGATCATATTGTGGTGGGTCACTAGTTGTAGGAAAACTAGGGGAGCCAAAATAAGTATTAGTATCATAACACATACTTTCCTCATTATTATAAACCTCCTCATAAGTTTTGTCACAATTAAAATAAGCATGAGGTCCACCACAAGTCGAACACTCCTCGGACATAATCTTATAACGTTCTTCTTGCAATATTTCCGAAATCGGACGATTATCCATGGAAGTGTCCAAAGAGATCGAAATAACACTAATTATTATGCTACGTAATATATTATAATAAAAGAAAAATCTTTTTGTATTTTTTTTAGAAAAATATATATTCAAAAGAAAAATCGAAAGAAATCGAATTAAGAAAAATAACACTAATACGTAATATTTTTGGTGTAATACTTTTAGGAAAAAGTATTACTTTTTGATTTTTTTAATTTTTTTTTGATGCAATTCTTAGGAAAGAAATTGCTTTTTGTGATTTTTTATTTTTTTTGTATTTTTATGTTTTTGATTTTTTTTTGTATTTTTGATTTTTTTGTTGCAAGAAACGTAACGTTCAAAGAGAACGGATCCCAAAATCCAAACGTCTTCACGAAAAATCGTCAATCGTACGAGCGAAGCGACAGTGGCGCCATTTGAAATTAGGGTTTTGCAATCCTTTTTTATCGATTATTTTCGTTCCTCAGATCGACTCGAATTTGATTTCGGACTAAACGTAAGACAAACTTTGTTTTTGGTGAAAAGTATTTTTGGTATTTTTAAACTAATTGCTATTTAATAAAAAAAACTATTAAATAAAACTAATTTTAACTATTTAAACTAATTTGAAAACAAAAAAAACTAATTAAATATTTAAACGAAATGTAACTAATTTAAAAAAATATCTTTTAAATGAAAACTTAAAAGCTTTTTTAAACTAAAGACTCATAAAAGTAAATTTGAAATAAAAATATTTAAAACTAATTTAAATTTAAAAATAAAAGTAAATTTAAAATGAAATCTATTTTAAATAAACAAAATAAAATGAAAACAAATTTAAAGTTATAAAAGTAAATAAAAATATTTTTTTATCTTTTTATATAATTTTTTAAACAAAACTGAATTTAAGAAAATTAAAATAAAACTTTCTAATTAAAATTAATTAGAACTAAAAGAAAGTGTATTTAAACTTAATTAAACAAATCTGCCAGCTATATAAAAGAAATCCTATATTAAATAATAAACTGGTAAACCAACACAAAAACAAGTCTAGCAGAGATGGTTGGGGTGTTGGTCTGCGATGCGAGAGGTCTGGGGATCGAATCCCACCCCAGACTCAATTTTTGCTATTTAATTATTTTATTTTATTTGAAAGCTAAACTAATAGATCAATTGGATCTATAGTCATAAGCAAAAAGTAAAACAGCAATGCAAAATGGCAAATAAGCTGAACAGATAAGCAGACGAAAACAAACAAACAAAATAAGCACAGAAAAACAGTTACTAAAACACAATAAACCAATTAAGCAGACAAAGCTGAAAAGCTAAATCAAATAAGCCAAACAAGCTGTTAATACAAACCTAAACAAATAAACTAAAAAAACACATAAGCAGATTAGAAAATAAGTAGACAAAATAAAATAAGCTAACTAAGCAGAATCCAAATAAGCAGAATGAACTTAACTCTCCTAATCAAACTAGCAATCACAGATAATTTCTAAAATAAAGCAAATCCAAACACTGAATTATAATACCAGAAAAATAAGCAAATCCAAACCTTAAAAAGCAATTAATCAGTATACTCAAACTAATCTTAACAGTAACCATTTAACAAATTCGAGCAGATTAAAAAAAACAAATAAAAGAAGAAAAAAGCGAAACAAAAATAAATCCAACGAGCAAATAAAAGCAGAATATAAACTAATTAATGAACTAAACAAAAAAATGAAAAGAAGATTAGAACCTGATGTTGATCCCGTTGAGGAGAAGTAACGCGCTGAGCGTACTTGTGAACTGAAGCTACACATCATCACCGAATATCATCAACATCTCGCCCAAATCTCGAACCAAATGAATCTTCAAAACTATCCTCTCGAACAGTAACAGTAATCCAAACGATCCGAAACAGTTATAATAATCTCCCAGTGGGGAAGATTATTTCACTTTCTCTTTAATTATTTATTTTTTTTTATTTTTTTTTTAAATAATAATAACACGAACAGTAGCAGTACAATTTTAAAGATTAAAGTAAATTGAAATTTGCAGAAAAATTAAACAGGAGACGAAAATTAAATGAAATTAACTTTTCATTAATTAATATCAAAATTACAATACTAGAAATTAAAATTACAATTTAAATCCTAAAACTAATTTTCAGAAAATAAAAACTAATTTAATCTACTCCTAAAATTAACTAAAAAAAACAGTAAATTAAAAGAAAAAATGGACTCCTCTTTACACATTGTAGAGTGGGGATTTATAGGGAAAACCCTAATCTTGGTGCCCACGGTAATACATCATGGCCGCATCTTTATTTTCTTCTCTCTCTTCTCTTGAATCAACGGCAGAGATCATCCAAGCATCACACGGATCGCCCTCGTGGGGGTTTTGTGTTTCTTGTGTTTGATGTGGGAGGATTCTATTGGTAGATTTGTTAAGATTATGTGTTTTCACCAATTAAATCAAGGGATGAGGCCATGTTGGATTTCTTCCTCCATTATCAAGATCAGAAAAAAGGGGGAATTAATTTCCCTGCGTGATATACACGCACCATATAATCTCAAAAGCCCCAATTTAATTTTTGGCTAGGGTTAGGGTAAATAATAAAGTTACAGGTTTGGGAGAGAACAAAATGGGTGCATTGCTTTGGTTTTAACGAGAGAGGTCGGTGTGTGTGAATGGGGTGAACTTTGTTATTATCAAATGAGGGGTAGGGTAAAAATGATGATTTTATTAAATGTGTGGGGAGAAGAGTGGGTACACGTGTGAGGGTAAAGGGGTAAACCGTTTGTGGGGAGTTGACTGGAGATGGGGTGTTTGACTATGATTAAAACGTTTATAATCTTTTTATGTAGGGTGAATAACAATCTTTATTTTCGTCCCATTTATGCACTTTTGGGCCTGGCCCAATTTGTCATCATCCGTCTCCTTTATTAAGCCAAATGGGCTTTTAAAACCCAAGCTCCATCCGTCCCACTTTGTAATTGGGCCATATTGGGCTAATTTACCAAGATGTTAATACTTTTAAATCCTTAAATGGGCTTTTGAGCCCATTTATCCAATGTGGGACCCACAAGACCTGAAATCTTCGTAAATAATTAAATCCACTAAAACGAGCTCGATTTCGGCTTTCTTTGATCATTTCTTCAAAACCGTGTTGGTTTAGCCGGTTTTCGTGAACTTGGGCACACTTTTGGTCTTTTGACTTTGTCTTCGTCTCTTTTTGGACTTTTCTTCAACATTTGTTCGTGAAATCCCGTATTTTCTTTCCTTTTGATCATTTGTACCTATTTTAACACAAAAACACAAAACCACGCGTAATTCCGACTTTTACGATATAAAACACATGATTAGGTCTTGTTTTTCCTTGATTTTTGTGGCAAAAGGATAAGTGTTTACACACTTATTATTGATATAAGCCGAAACATATATAAGCCCTAGGGGGCGTTTGTGAAACTTGTGCTAAACCTAATTAATAACCGAATACTTTAAGGACCATAGGTGACAACTTGTGAAACTTTTATAAAACCCTAGTTACGTGTGTAACTAGGGAGGGACTTGTTTTGCCATTACTTGAAAGTTAAACGAACCCTAGGATTATTATATTAATATTTCTGCGGGTATTATATTTAATCAAGGGTCAAAAACGTAACTTCCTTATACTTGAATTAAACCCTAGTTACATATATAACGTAAGTACTAAAAAGGTAAAACTAATTAATTATAAAGGTCCAACACTTGTATATTTTTCCCAACCAATAATGTAATGGTTATACAGATATCGGGAACACTGAATTTAATTAAATGGTATACTTTTTATAAATAAGGTATAAATTTAATATGATTGACTTACAAAAATAAATGTATTAATTATATTTATTTTCCTTCACATTAAATATATGTAAAACTCCTTTTATAAATATCTAAATCACTTTATAAATAAGTACAAGTACGAGGATATTAATTAGACAGATTGATTTAACTACATTATTTATTTTATACTTAAAATAAATACAACTATAACTTGTACAACTATGGACCAAATTACGGATATTATAATAGAATGCTTAAAAACTAGTAGAAGCATACACTGATGTTTCAGTAACCATTGTACAACCTGTTATACTTTTACTGAGACTGTTTAATTATCTAGGTTGTTGAATGTGTGGTGGGCATTACTTCAGATTCTTGTGACTATTACTGTACTACTAAGGTGAGTTCATGGCCCCACTTCACATATATTAACAAACTTTTAAATCCTTTTTGGGGGAGAAAACATGCAACTGATTTATGGATATAAACTGAACTGTATCAACTTTGATTATATGTGCCTATTGTAGAATTCCTCATGACCCGTGAACTGAAACTGTTAAAATCGCTGGATTACCTGAATGTTATAAATAGATCTATTTAAGATTGACCATCCTCACCGGGGCGAGTCATGCTTACTGTGCCTTGGCCGGGACAACAGGTGTTTACCATGTCAGCACTTATTATTGATGGGTGCCTTTTTAGAAGGCGAAGCGCTCTCATTTGTTGAGGGCTCAACTATGTCAAGTGTTAGTTTCGTGCAATAGGCAGTTTACCTTTAAACATTAATGCTTTGTGCATTACTGTTTTAGTGACTATTTATATCCAAACCATTTAACTAAACCTATGAATTCACCAACATTTTTGTTGACCCTCAAAAGCATGTCTTTCTCAGGTATTTGAAGCAGGTAGTTGTTATATGCATGGACTGCAGCATTTGAGTAGACAGCATCTTAGCAAGCATCTTGGGATTTTCATGTGGAACTCATAAACAATCTTTTATTTATGTCAGAACTATTTTAAATAATGATTTGCACTCCTGGTCATGTAATAAATGTTTGATAATCTTTTCTCTGATGCTCTATGTACTATTAGCTTTTGATCCACCCACGTGACACCCAAATATTATATCCGCTGCATTTGACCAATTTAGGGGTGGCACATAATGGTATCAGAGCAAAAGTTATAGAGAACCAGACCCAGAAAATTTATAAAATATAAAAATAATTTTTTTTATATAAACTAGACTATAACTACATTAAAATTCTTTGGGATTTTCTTTTGGGACTAGAATAGTTAAGCATATAGGACGTAGAGCATGCATTTCTTATGTGATCTATGTGTGCATTAATTTTAACCTTTGGTTAAATGATCTGATAAGTATTAACTAAACCCTAACATGTAATGTCAAGGGAATATTCACTACAACTATTATAACATAAAGATATTATTTAAAACTTTTAACTTGAGTAAGCATACACTTACGTCAATTAAAAATGATGATTTTTCAAAGATACTATGACGTCGCCGACATCCGTACTTCTGGGGTGGCTGTCCGCCTACGATTCTGAGGACAGTTATCCTGCTGGAGTGGTCCCAGCTTTTACTTCCCCGCCTACTGCTTTGACCCCCCCTGCCGAGGAGGAAGACCCGGTGACCCATACCCTGCCGCCCTTACCACCCTCGTCATCTCTCCAGGGTTACGCTCTTGGATCTCTACCCCCTCGTAAGAGGAGGTACGAGACGACCCCCGCCTCCATCTTTGAGGTCGGAGAGGGATCTGGGACTAGACAGGTGGACCCTGTCCAGGCTCAGATAGCGGCTTTGACAGCTCAGCATGCTCAGGACATGGCCGATGTTCACAGTATACTAGCGGCTAGTCAGGCTGAGCGCTCGGTCTTACGAGAGCGTCTGGATTCCCTGACTTGGACTACCTGGGCAGAAGCCCAAGTTGCCAGAGGGACATGGACTACAGTTTATGATTCCTTACAGTGGCTCGTGACGGAGTATGACCACGCCATACACCGCATCTACACTTTGGAGAGCCGACAGCAGTAGACCCATGCTTCCCTCTCAGCCCAGGAGCAGTCACTATCTATGTTCTTTAACTTGGCGATTGTTCGTCATGATGGAGTTACTTCAGAGACAGCTCACCTTAGGGGAGCTTTGGATACCCTCAAGGCTCAGCTAGTTCAGACTCTCCGCCACGTCAAGAGGACCCGAATAGCTATGATCGCTTTACAGGATGCTATGCCAGCACCAACAGCTCCACCAGCACCCTCTATACAGGCACCTCCACCGGATCCGTTAGACCAGCATAGATTAGATGTACTAGATTTCATGTACATCATGATAAGCTTTGGGTTGCATCCCAGCTAATGTGATATAGGATTTCATGTACTTTTATTTTCATGCAGCTTTTGTATCCTATCAGTACTGTACTCTCTTAGATAGGTGTCTGTATATATTTCATTTTAGACCGTGCGTACCACCACCCTAGACAGACGTACTGTGCTTCTGTCTTGGATCGGTTGTACCTGATGTTATGTGTATTTTCTCTCAAGAAATGACATGTGCTCACTCTCTTTTGTTATATCATGTGTTGTATCATTGAAATGTGACAGGTTATTCAAATTGTTGTAATTATTGTATACAGGTTTGCTCGTGCAAATAATATATAATTGTACTAACATTGAAGCTAATGATTTCATTTTGTGTATGACTACAGACAAATGGCAATCACTAGGTAAAATCCTGCCACTAATCCTGCCAATAATCTAGCCAATAATCCTGCTAATAACCCTACTAATAATCTCCCAAATGATGATGCCACCCAAAATGTCACCACTGCCCAACTTAGGGAATAGATTGACCAAGGTATCGCCACCGCTATGGCAGCTAGCCGAAACATGGACGATAGCGAGAATTTCAATAACCGCAGGAATAATAATACCACTAGAGGTTGTTCTTACCCTGAATTCCTCAAGTGCAAGCCATCCTACTATCGGGGCAACGAAGGCGTGGTAGAGCTGATGCAATGGTTTGAAAGATTAGAGACTGTATTCCGCATCAGCGACTGCGCCGACGAGAACAAAGTCAAGTTCGCCACCTGCACACTACTTGAAAGTGAGCTCACATGGTGGAATTCTGTGGTTGCTACTCTGGGCATGACGCTTCCTACACTCTGAACTGGACAAATCTGAAAGAGAGAATGACAGAAAAGTACTGTCCGAGGGGCGAAATGAAGAAGCTGGAAGTTGAGTTATGGGATCTTAGGTGTAAGAACAATGACATCATGTTATACAACCAAAGATTCCAAGAATTGACCCTCATGTGTACTAGGATGTTTCCCGAGAAGGAGGAAAAGATTGAGAAATATGTTAGAGGACTCCCCGACGCCATCCATGATAGCGTTCACGCCTCACGGCCCACTACTATCGAGAAAGCCATGGAATTTGCTACCGAATTGATTAACAAAAGAACCCGCACCATCTCCGAGAGAAATTATGAGAACAAGAGGAAGTTGGACGACAATGTCCGTGGTCATTACCACCCAACTCCAAAGAGGCAAAACATCGGACAGATTTATAGTGCAATCTCCCCCACCGACCCAAAGGCTTACGAAGGTACCAAACCTATGTGCACGAGGTGTCATTTTCATCACAAAGTGGGTACCCCATGCAAGTCTTGTTACAAATGTGAAGAAGTTGGCCATTTTGTTCGCGATTGTCGGGTGAATGTTGTTACTGAGGTCCGACCCAACCCAATTGCTAGGAGCAATAGTCGAGGTGGATCTAATGCCCGTGGATTTGGGAATGGACAGTCGGGAAACCGTAATATTACAGGAGGAAGTAACAGTGGTCCAAAGAAAGGAGTCATATGCTATGAGTGTGGAGCACCCAATATTTTTCTATTGGGGCTTCCCTCATTCCTTTTATCGAGCATAATGATGCGAATCGGGCTTTAATGAGTTCTAACATGCAACGCCAAGCAGTCCCTCTTTCTCATGTGAGACCAGGCTGCCCCAAGTTGGCTAATCAGAACAAAAGCAATGGAGGATCCACATCCAGAGTATACGTGGTAGGCAATGCAAAAGCCAACCCATACTCCAACGTGGTTACTGGTACGTTTTTACAAAACAATCGTTACGCATCCATTCTATTTGACACTGGAGCTGACAGAAGCTTTATTTCTACAGAATTTAGTAACATACTAGAGGTTATCCCTTCCACATTAGACCGACGTTTCTCTGTAGAATTAGTGGACGGTAAGATCGTAGAAGCTGACACTATTGTTAGGGGTTATACCCTGAACCTTTCCAACCGCCCATTCAATGTTGACCTAATCCCAGTGAACCTAAGCAGTTTCGATGTCATCATTGGTATGGACTGGTTAGCTAAGTACCACACAGTAATTCTCTGCGACGAGAAACTAGTCCGTTTGCCATGGGGTAATGAGACCTTAATCATTTGAGGCGATGGTAATACTGACCTTGCTGACACTAGGCGCAGTGTTATTTCCTGTACCAAAGTCCAGAGATATTTGTTGAGAGGATGTCCCATCTTCTTGGCGCATATCTCCCAGGTAGATGAAGAAGACAAGCTCGAAAAGAAGCAAATCAAGGACGTGCCTATCGTCCAGGATTTCCCCAAAGTTTTTCCTGAAGAATTGCCAGGTCTACCACCAATCCGACAGGTGGAATTCCAAATCGACTTGATCTTAGGAGTTGCACCCGTAGCAAAAGCTCCTTATCGATTTGTTGAGTCTTAGGATCTAGACTCATCTGGGATATCATGATCATGATTGTAAATGCACAGCGGAATCATAATAAACACAATCATAACCAAGAACAAGGCTTTCACTAATGAAATGATTACTATTAATAAACTATTAACTACTACTCCTGGTGCCTTATAGGCTTGACACCAGGAGGAACGCACGCACACCTATGGTTTACATTGTTTGTGAATGAGTGAATAACAACCAAGGTGGTACCCTCTTTATATAATAGAGGGACTAGGGTTACATCACAACCCTAGCTTACTATCTAAGCTAACTATTTGCTATTAGGTCCTTCATCTTGTTTTGTCATATCAACTCAAGATATCTAAGTCCCAACAATCTTCCCCTAGTTGATTTGACAAAACCAGTAAGCACGAGCTTCCCCTGAAGCTAATATAGATGAAGGCTAAGCTTCCCCTCGATCCATGCATTCTTCCCCTTTTTGTCACATCAACTCAAAAAGGATCGTCTTCCCCTTAATAAGTGCACGGCAAATCCAGTAGGCTCCATGGAGAGATCACTGATGAAGAAAATTAAGTATAACGAATTTGATGAAGAAGTGGAATCTCCCAAACTTGTGTCTTATGTCTTGCACTAACCACGTGACGTCGAGCTCGAACAAAATCCTCAAATAAATGAGACACTGAGCACAATAACGTAACCCCTTCAAGCGATAGCAAATGTACGCATAGAGCAAACTATCTTAAAAAGGCTACCACTCCTTTTAAGATATGAATAGATCGTACCCCTTCGCTAGATATGTCAAGTCTTCGTCACCATACAAACCAAGCAAGTTATCTTAAAAGGTACTCCCTTCCTTTTAAGATATGATAAGAACACAAAATCTGTGAAAATCAACTACAACATAAAATAAGTGATAAGCAAATGTCTTCTTCAATGAATCAACCCAACGAAATGATGATGGCTGAGAACTCCTTCTCCAGTAACAGTAGTGACATCAGACTAGTCACTAAATCAGAGTAGTAGCAATCTTACTTGACTAGTAGGAACCAAAACCGACCAAAGAAAGTTAGTATACAACAAGCCAGCAGGAACCATAATCAAGTCAGCAAGAACATACGCCTACCAGGAGGAACAAACCAGTAGGAACCGACCAGTGGTACGGACCAGTAGGAACCGACTAGTATGAACCGATGATTCAACCAGGAGGAACCATCGAATATTACTAGGAGGAACCGAGAACAAAACCACCACGAACATAAATGACCAGTAGGAACCATAGCGCACCAGTAGGAACAACAGAACCACCAGTAGCATCTCAAACACCTTCTACTTTTTTTTTTTAATTTTTTTTTTTAATTTTTTTTAATACCAAACGATCCATACTTCCGTTCATGTCCCAAATCTGTTGCTGTATAGTTGCTCACCTGGCTGTATGAAAAATGAATATGGACGATACTTGCAAATTCGTAAAATACAAATATGTTGTGAATATCCGACTTAAAAGCCCATTAGTCAAAGTTGATCACGTCCAAACCAGCAATTAAAGAGATAATCCTGCCAAGAATTTCGTACCGTACATTCATAAATATTTCCTATAACAAGAAAATATCTTTTCCCAAAATTCTGAAACTTTATGGTAAGAAGATTCGCATGTCGAGCATCACACGCACCCCATATCACACGTCAGCCTGTATATCTCCAGGATACATGGAATAATGATATTAGAAATCCCTGAAAATCAGGAACCTAATATACGAAATGCAATCATTCCCATATATTACGTGGGCCATAACTGCTGCATATCACGCGTTTTTGACTTTGTTATTGAAGCACATATCATGTCCATTTATAACTAATATCCCACTTTATATCATTATCCATACGTGTTTGACTTCACCAAACTAGAAACCACGTAATATTCTCATCATAAATGCCATAACTCACGCATGAATGAAAATCTTACTTTATCAACAAAATTCGTACCTGCCTTTGTAACCATACGTGAGCAGCAACATATGTCTCTTAATTGCTTCAATCATGTTTTGACCATAGACTCGTGTAATGTTGTACAAACATCATGGCCCCACATACTACCAGAACTACGAGCTACGTTTCTCTTCTCACATGTTATCATAAACACAAGAAAAGTTGTGACGTACCCCTTTGTGTACAACATCACATGAAGCCAATCCATTCTTCTATCACACGTCCACATCTCGAATATAAGGGCTGCTTTTTTTTCCGTTTGCTTTGTACCAACATACGAACTCACATGATTTCTTGTGGACCACATATAATTATATACTCACGTCACCTTCTGACTTTTTCAAATACACCCACTTTCACAAATACTATATCCTATAAAATCATGCACCAAAAAATAAAACGTATGGGTAAACTCGTACCTTTCTTGGAGTCACACATCGTGGTCCATCACACATGAATACTTTTAGCAGCAGTAATACTTTCCATATTCTTGACATTGTCCTTTTCATTCATCCTTCCATCATAGAAAAAACCCTAAACGAGTTTCTTATCATGTAATAATCATGCTCTTCTTTTTCTGCTGCCTCCATAAAAACAAATCTAGGGTTTAACAACCCTAATAACCTGCCAATGATCAGCATACATCCCTGCTGTTGTCATAGAACCGAATCTAGGATCAAAGCTAGTATAATCACCGAATAGGAACCAGCAACAATAGCAAGAACCACAACAACATCACGAATCATCTAGGGTTCATTCGCAGCAGCCACCACCATCATTCACCATTAAAGTACCAACAGCAACATCACAGTAACAGCAGCAACATGACAGTAGCAACATCAGATGAACAACAACATATGCCCGAAACAGGAGCATTAGGAGGAGCATCCAACATCAGCTTGAGATCAGCCCAGATACGCAGACCAGGCCATGAAGACACAGCCATTGGGTCAAACGGCATACTAGAATCAACAAGTCCATACAATGCCATAAGATCCATACGGTCAGCCCAAGACAACACACCCTGCAAACCCGTTGCCAATCGCACAGACCCATCACTCAAAGTAATCCGATGGGATACGCCACCAGGAAGTGTTGTAGAACGCTCAACCGTATAACCAGTAATGTTCCCATTGCCCAAGGGTAAGTCAGAATCGCTGTCAAAAGCTGCATCGATTAAATTCTCAGGATTACGCTTCTCAAAAGGAACTATCTTACCACGGCGAATACGACGAGCTTGTTTCTGGCGAAGGGAACGTCTAGGTGCGGATTCAGTAGGTGTGGGTTCAACCTTTACCCTAACCTCAGCAGCAGCAGGGGGAGCAGTAGAAGTAGACTCATGAAGATGCCTACCCAAAGAACCAATAGGAGCTGCATCAGAAGTAGGATTTGGTTGAGTTCCAGGAACTGGTGGTGATGGAGATGGCACATCAGATGTAGTAGCAGTAGGTATGGTGGTAGCAACAAAGGTGCTTGCAGGAACATGTGTGGTGGTGGTAGTAACAGGTGTGGTGGTAGAAGCATGAGTGGTGGTGGTAGTAGCAAAGATGGTAGTAGCAGGACCAGCAGTAGAACCCAAAGGAGCAACCAAAGGTGTAGTAGAAGGACCAACGGAAGTAGCAACAAAACCAGATGGACTAGCAGCAATCATCTAGGGTTTGTTGGGAAAAACCCTAGATTAGCAACTTTATTTTATAAAAACAGAAAATAACATATGAAAACCTTGTAGATCAACCAGATCGAGAGCCAACAAGCTCTGATACCACTTGTTGGGTCTTAGGATCTAGACTCATCTAGGATATCATGATCATGATTGTAAATGCACAGCGGAATCATAATAAACACAATCATAACCAAGAACAAGGCTTTCACTAATGAAATGATTACTATTAATAAACTATTAACTACTACTCCTGGTGCCTTATAGGCTTGACACCAGGAGGAACGCACGCACACCTATAGTTTACATTGTTTGTGAATGAGTGAACAACAACCAAGGTGGTACCCTCTTTATATAATAGAGGGACTAGGGTTACATCACAACCCTAGCTTACTATCTAAGCTAACTATTTGCTATTAGGTCCTTCATCTTGTTTTGTCATATCAACTCAAGATATCTAAGTCCCAACACGATTAGCACCATCAGAGATGAAAGAACTAGCAGAACAACTTCAAGAATTGTCTGACAAAGGATTCATCCGACCTAGTTCCTCACCATGGGGAGCTACAGTCTTATTTGTCAAAAAGAAAGATGGTTCTTTTCGAATGTGCATTGATTACAGAGAACTGAATAAGTTAACTGTAAAGAACCGTTATCCACTCCCCCGCATTGATAACTTATTTGACCAGCTACAAGGGTTAAGTGTGTATTCCAAGATTGATCTGCGATCTGGGTACCATCAATTGAGAGTCAGGGAGGAGGATATTTTAAAAACCGCTTTCAGGACTCGTTACGGCCATTACGAATTTCAGGTCATGCCTTTTGGGTTGATCAACGCTCCTGTCATCTTCATGGACCTTATGAATCGTGTGTGCTGACCATACCTGGATAAGTTTGTGATAGTCTTCATAGATGACATACTCATCTATTCTAAGAATGAACATGAGCACGAGGAACACCTTACTCATGTTCTGAAGGTACTTAAGGAGGAACAGTTGTACGCCAAGTTCTCCAAATGTGAATTCTGGATTCCCAGGGTTCAATTCCTCGGCCATGTTATTGACAGCGACGGCATTCATGTAGACCCAGCAAAGGTTGAATCTGTCAAGGATTGGGCATCTCCTAGATCACCAACAGAAATTCGCCAATTCCTAAGCCTTTCCAGATACTACCGTCGATTCATCGAAGGTTTCTCCAAGATAGCCAAACCAATGACCAAACTCCCACAGAAGGGAATAAAGTTTGACTGGGGAGAAAAAGAAGAGTCAGCTTTCCAACTAATCAAGGAGAAGTTGTGCAGTGCTCCTATTCTGGCCTTACCCGAGGGCAACGACGACTTCATGGTATATTGTGATGTGTCATGATAGGTGTGAAAACGCCCATCCTTTTACCACTTATTTCTTGCTAAAACAAGACCAAAACGCGTATTTAATATCATTTGTTTGGAATTATGCGTGGTTTTTGTGTTTATTGTGTTTTCAGAGTTAACCGGATGAATATTGAAGAAAACATGGGATTGCACGGGTTTTAGCGAAGAAAAAGACTCAAGACGAAGTTTATTGTCCAAGAGATGCAAAAGATTTGAAGTCATTTGGCCTATTTGAAGATTTATCGAAGAAAAGGACCAAAGATGGAAGATTTACATATGTCGAAGAAACTCAAGTCTATTAAACGTAGAAATTAAAAGACGAGTTGAATTTAATCGACGATAAATCCCGAATCAGAATCGAAAACGTCAACTTTTCTGAAAAGACGAAAAGACAAGAAGAATGGGAGAAAGCCCACTCACCAACCAAAGAGAACACCTATATAAAGAATTCCCTTCACACTTTTCATTCAGCTTTTTCATTCGTTTTTTCTCTCTTTTTATGTTCGTAGGCATCACCAACACCATTAGGGTGTTTGGTGATTTTGATTCTTGTTGTTACCAATCTTGTAGTTTAATCTCTATCCGGAAAGACCCTAACAAGGTATGAGGATAAATATATCCAAGTCCGAAAAGGAGGCGGATCGTTGTATCTCAAAATCCCAATTAGAGATTGAAGAAATAATCATGAAGTCGTGGTCAACAAAGTTGGAGTACCCCTCAAACGTCTCCAAGTGAAGAAACTCTATAACGAAGAGAAGACCATTATCTCAAGAACGTCTCTCGAAGATATGAAGTATGAAGTACATGCCAAATATCGGCCCAAGAAAGGTCTCAAATCGTGAACCAAGTTATGCCAAGATATGAACTTTTTGATATCCCGAGAAGCAGTTTTAAGAGATTTTGTCCTTTAGCTAACAATTGATCAAATCGTCCTACTTTGCTTTCAGCCTAAATAAACTATCGCAATAAGTCCAAAAATGCATCTTCATGATCATTCTAAGACAAAAATAAAATATAAGAGATACACCTAGGAATAAGGGAGTTTAAGCATATAATTAAGCCATGTGTGTAAGTGTCTAATTTGCTAACTTATAATAACAATGATCTCATTTTTAAGCTTAGTTTGGGGAACGAGAAACTTGAGGGTGATAAATCTTCACAGCACCAAAGCCCTAATGTAAGTCCTTGATCTCTTTGCAAGTTATTTCCATATAGTTATTTTCAAGTGAAAATGGTTTTCTATCCTTTTGTTTACTTTAAAAGTTTTAGTTTTAGTTTAGAAGTATGTTAATAAGGCCAAGGTTGATTAATTATGAGAAAAGTGTTAAATTTGCTTTATCACTAAGCATTGCATGAGGGCATGGCAATGGTTAAGTGTAGGGGATTTGATAGGTGTGAAAACACCCATCCTTTTACCACTTATTTCTTGCTAAAACAAGACCAAAACGCGTATTTAATTTCATTTGTCTGGAATTATGCGTGGTTTTTGTGTTTATTGTGTTTTCAGAGTTAACCGGATGAATATTGAAGAAAACATGGGATTGCACGGGTTTTATCGAAGAAAAAGACTCAAGACGAAGTTTATTGTCCAAGAGATGCAAAAGATTTGAAGTCATTTGGCCTATTTGAAGATTTATCGAAGAAAAGGACCAAAGATGGAAGATTTACATATGTCGAAGAAACTCAAGTCTATTAAACGAAGAAATTAAAAGACGAGTTAAATTTAATCGACGACAAATCCCGAATCAGAATCGAAAACGTCAACTTTTCTGAAAAGACGAGAAGACAAGAAGAACGGGAGAAAGCCCACTCACCAACCAAAGAGAACACCTATATAAAGAATTCCCTTCACACTTTTCATTCAGTTTTTTCATTCCTTTTTTCTCTCTTTTTCTGTTCGTAGGCATCACCAACACCATTAGGGTGTTTGGTGATTTTGATTCTTGTTGTTACCAATCTTGTAGTTTAATCTTTGTCCTTTGATTGTTTAAACATTAATCTATCAATTTAATCCTTAATTTCATCTTGTTCATCTTCATCTTTTTAATTCAAAGTTAAAGCTCTTATTTGGTTAATTTTGATCTTTAAAAGTTATTGGGTTTTAAGTTTTTATTGATGGGATTTGTTGTTTATGGTTAGTAGATGATTCGTGGTTAGTTTTGTTTAAGTTTTGGTTAAAAACTTGGTGGATTTTGGCTTGAAATCGCGTTCCCCTGTTTTTTCTGTCTCCTACTGTTCTTGATTTTTCCCAGGTTCCGAATGAGCACAAAACTTCCGAATGAAGCATCTTAGTGAAAAGTTCTGAATCAATTTGTATTAAAAAGTTCCGAGTCAATTTGTTCCGAATGAATGGTTTTAAAAGTTCCGAATGAATGGTTTTTCAAAAGTTCCGAATCAGTTTAAAAGTTCCGAATCAATTTTGTTTAAAAGTTCCGAATAAACTTCCGAACCAATCTTTTTCAAATCTTCTGAATCAGTTTAAAAGTTCCGAATCAATTCTGCTTAAAAGTTCCGAACGAAAGTTCCGGATCAAGGAAAACTTCCGAATCAGAAGTTCCGGATCAAGACTTCCGAACCAAGCTAGTTCACTCGGAAGACTTCCGAATCAAGAAGTTCCGAACCAGAGGGTTCATTCGGAAGAGTTCCGAACCAAACTTCCGAATCAAGGGTAAAGTCAAAACTTCCGAATCAATTTTCTTTTAAGTATTTCGAATCAATTTTCTTTTGAGTTAAGTGATATTTACTGTTTCTTTTTTAATACTTAAATTTTAATTCAAGTTTTATTAATTGCTATTAAATTAATTTCTTATTCTTATCACTTTATGCTTTTAATCCTTATAGTAGAATAGAAAATCCAAACCCCCTATTTGTCACCAAGAACAATCTTTCCACTTTGAGCTGTAATCAATTCGAGAGGATACCGAGACATAATCTGAACCCATAGCTAAATCACTGTATCAAATGGCGTCGCTGCCGGCTCTTCTCGTTAAGATTAACAGTTTTTTGTGAGAACTTGGATTTTGGGATCCGTTCGCCGTGAACGTTACTTTTTCATAAAAATTTTCAAAAACCCAAAAAAATAAAATTTTCAAAAATCCTAAAAAGTAAAAAACATAAAAAAGCCAAAAATATTTCTGCTTTGTTTTTTCCTTGTTAGTTCTTTTGCAGGTGCATGCGTACACGATCAACGTCTTATCAAGAGCCCGAGCCTCTCGAAGACTTAGACATGGCCGGTGTACAAAACAACAACAATAACCCACCTCTCAACAACAATAATAACAACAACAATAACAATCCATCTCTCAACAATGAGCCTCTACCAAACAATCGCCCGATGATTGAACTTCTGCAGACCCGCGATTGCAGCTAACAACTTTGAGCTCAAATCCGGTTTTATCCAGATGGTCTCTGCTCAACCATTCTTGGGGCGTACCATTGATGATCCTCATGACCACATCAAGAGATTCTTGCAACTCACCAATACGGTCAAATTCAATGGTGTTCCACAAGAGGTAATCCGGTTACAACTTTTTCCCTTTTCTTTAGAGGGACAAGCCCGGCATTGGCTTGCTAAGGAACCGCCACAGAGTATTCTTTCGTGGACGGATTTGGAGACCAAGTTTATCAACTAATTTTTCCCACCCTCTCGTACTACAGCTTTGCGGAATGAAATTATCAATTTTGAACAAAAGTACGATGAGTCGTTTAGTGAATCTTGGGACCGTTTCAAAGACCTTTTGAGAAAATGCCCACAACATGGTTTTACCAAAGTGCACCAAATTAATACTTTTTATAATGGTTTAAACATGAATGACCAAGATTCACTAAACAGTGCCTCGGGGGTAATCTTTTGGCTAAGACTTCCAATGCTGCTTGGGATATCATTGAGAATAAGTCTCGTGTGCAAACCAAGAGTGTTCGGACCAATGTCGCTAGTGCTAGTACTAGTGACAGCGATAAGCGACTTGACAAAATCACTGCGCTTCTTGAATCGCTTGCTACCCAAACCGCCAGCAACACCAACAACATCAACGCTAAAAACGCTAAAGACGCTCAAGTCAATGCTGTAAGCCAACCATGTGAAATATGCGGGGGTCCTCACTCTTACACCACTTGTACCACCACCCAAGACTACCCTTCTGAAAATGTGAATGCAGCTTATGGCACCTATCCTCAACCCGCTTATCAAGCTCCTCCTCAAGGTGACCGCAACCTGCTTAGCTACCGTTCGAACAACTATCTCTCACCACCCGGTTTTACTCCTAACAATCCAAACCAACAACAAAACCTCAACCGCCCTCCTCAACAACAACAAAAACCTCGTACACCATACATACCACCTCACAAACAACCATATTTACCTCAAAGAAACAACCAAGTTTACCAGGAACCTGCTTATCAACCACCCGCATACAATGCTCCTCCCAACCAACCCACCGCTTTACACCAAGAAGTGGAAACCTACATGAGGACTAACGATGTGATCGTGGGAAATCTTCAGCGGGAAGTGCTCAACTTGAAAGCAGACCTGGTGAAACAAGGGAACGATCTGAGAGCTGATATGAGAAACACTTTGGATAGTCAAACGAATGACTTAAAGAACATGATGGCTAGTTTTTTCCAAGGTAATCAACCCTCTTCTTCGGGTACTCTCCCGAGTAACACCGTTGCGTATCCAAGAGGGGAGATGAAAGCAATCACCACTCGCGGTAGGAAGGGTACCAAGGAACCCGAGCTTCCTATACCTCCACCGGTGGTTGTGACTAAGGAGAACGAGTCACCTGCTCCTATTCCTCATCCTTCTCCTTCCCCAATTTCTCCACCTCTTACTTCTACCCCTCCTCCACCCAAGGATGTGAGTGATCCTATTCTCCCAAAGCCTTCCTCTTCTTCCGATATACCTTATCCCTCAAGGTTGAGGAAAGAGAAGCTCAAAAGCAAGGACGATATTCAGGTTTCGAACATTCTTAAAATGTTTAAACAACTGAATTTCAATATCTCCTTCGCTGAGGCTCTCGCTCACATGCCTAAGTACACGAAAATGTTCAAACATCTTCTTAGCGACAAGGAGAAGCTTCTTGATATTGCTAACACCCAACTTAATGAGAATTGCTCTGCAGTGCTCTTAAGGAAATTGCCAACCAAGCTTGGTGATCCGGGTCGTTTCTTAATCCCTTGTAACTTCCCGGGAGTAGAGAATTGCATGGCTCTAGCCGATCTAGGTGCCAGTATTAATCTAATGCCTCTAAGCGTTTGGAAGCTATTATCTCTCCCTGAGCTAGTCCCCACCAAAATGACTTTGGAATTAGCTAACCGTACGGTTGCTTATCCAGTGGGGATAGCCTAAGACGTCTTTGTAGGAGTCGAGAAATTCACTTTTCCTACTGATTTCGTCGTTGTTGACTACGACATGGACCCTCGTGTGCCATTGATCGTTGGTCGTCCATTCCTGAGGACCGGTCGCACTCTCATCGATGTTGAAGCCGGTGAGCTGATCATGAGAGTGGGTGACGATAAAATTGTTTTCAACATGGGAAAGTTATCTAAACAGCCTTATTCTAACGAGAGTGTTAATTGTATTGACGTTCTTGATGAGGCTTGTGAAGAACACTTCAAAGATGCTTGAAAAAGTATTCCTACCTCTCTTCCCAATGTTGAGACCGTTTCCTCTATCGATTCATCACTGTCTCTATTTGGAGAAAGTGATTTCCTTTGGAAAGATTTGGAAGCCACCATGGGAGATGTGAACTTAGCTAATGACGATTCTACCACCAATTGGGATGAAGATCTCTGCCTCATTGAGAACCTTCTTAAAGACGACAATCTTTCTCCACCATCTCCCACGTTTATTGCTATCGATGCTCCGACTTTAAAAACGCCTCCCATCGAAAATCCTCCGGATTTAGAACTTAAGGAGTTGCCGCCCCATCTCGAGTACGTGTTCCTTGAAGAAAACAAAAAGTCGCCTATCATCATCGCGAAGGACTTGAAAGAAGAAGAGAAATCTCGCCTCATCACCGTGCTTAAAGATCATAAGAAGGCAATTGCTTGGAAAATTTCCGACATCCGCGGAATTGATCCGAACTTTTGTACTCACAAGATTCTCATGGAAGATGACTTCAAACCCGCAATCCAGAGCCAAAGAAGGGTTAATCCTCGAATTCATGACGTCATCAAACAAGAGGTTATCAAACTTCTAGATGCCGGCTTGATCTACCCTATTTCGGATTCGCCGTGGGTAAGTCCCGTCCATTGTGTGCCCAAGAAGGGCGGAATAACCGTTGTTTCCAATGAACACAACGAGTTGATTCCCACTCGTCTCGTTACTGGGTGGAGAGTTTGTATTGATTATCGCAAGCTCAATGATGCCACGAGAAAATATCACTTTCCTCTTCCTTTCATGGATCAAATGCTCGAGCGTCTAGCTGGTAATGACTATTACTGCTTCTTAGACGGTTTCTCCGGGTATTTTCAAATTCCAATCGATCCCAAAGACCAAGAAAAGACCACATTCACTTGTCCCTATGGAACATTTGCTTACAAACGCATGAATTTTGGTTTATGCAATGCTCCTGGGACGTTCCAAAGGTGTATGATGGCTATATTCCATGACATGGTGGAAGACACTATGGAAGTATTCATGGATGATTTCTCGGTTTATGGCGATTCTTTCTATGCTTGCCTTGCCAATTTAGAACGTATGCTGAAGCGGTGTGAAGACACTCACCTTGTTCTTAATTGGGAAAAATGCCATTTCATGGTAAAAGAGGGCATCGTGCTAGGACACAAAATTTCCAAAGCCGGTCTTGAAGTGGACCATGCTAAAGTCGATGTTATTTCTAAGTTGCCTCCACCTTCAACCGTGAAGGGTGTGAGAAGTTTCTTTGGTCATGCGGGCTTCTATCGTCGCTTTATCAAAGATTTTTCTAAAATCGCTCGCCCGATGACCCACCTCTTGGAAAAAGACACTCCTTTTATCTTTTCCAAAGAGTGTCTTGAAGCCTTCAACTTGCTCAAGGATAAGCTAACTAAGGCACCCGTCTTGGTTACCCCTAATTGGGAGGTTCCCTTTGAGTTGATGTGTGATGCTAGCGACTTTGCTATTGGAGCGGTTTTGGGCCAAAGAGTGAACAAACACTTCCAACCGATCCATTACGCTAGCAAGACAATGACGGGGGCCCAATTGCATTATACGACAACCGAAAAAGAGCTTTTAGCTGTTGTCTATGCCTTTGAAAAATTTCGCCCCTGTCCTTTCTACCACAATCGTTTATACCGATCATTCCGCGTTGAAGTACTTGTTAACTAAACAAGATTCTAAACCAAGACTTCTTCGCTGGGTTTTGCTACTCCAAGAATTTAAAATCGAAATTCGCGTTAAAAAAGGAGCTGAAAACCTAGCCGCGGATCATCTCAGTAGACTTGAGGATCCTTACCAAGGGGATCATCCGAACAAAGAAATCAATGATTCTTTTCCCCTGGAGACCTTAATGTCTATCAACTTGACTTCTGATGACACCCTGTGGTTTGCGGACATTGCAAAATACTTGGCGGGTGGAATTCTCGTCGACGGGTTAACATCCCAACAAAAGAAGAAGTTCTTCAAAGACATTAAGACTTACTTTTGGGATGACCCGTATCTATTCAAACAATGTGTCGATTTGATTATTCGCTGATGTGTTGATGGACCGGTAGCTTTAGAAATCCTTGACGCTTGCCACAAAGGACCCACCGGTGGTCACTTTGGTCCTAACTACACCGCTAAAAAGTGTTTGACTCGGGATTTTATTGGCCCACCATTTATCGTGATGCTCACGAGATGGTTAAACGTTGTGATGCTTGCCAAAAACAAGGCAAGATCACACATAAAGACGAGATGCCTTAGAATTTCATTCAAGAATGTGAAATCTTTGATGTTTGGGGTATCGACTTTATGGGGCCATTCCCTTCCTCTAAAGGAAACAAATACATCCTTGTAGCCGTTGACTACGTCTCCAAATGGGTTGAAGCCAAAGCTTTACCCACTAATGACGCAAGGGTGGTTTGTAACTTTTTGAAGTCGCTATTCGCTAGATTCGGTGTGCCTCGTGCCATTATTAGTGATCGTGGGACTCATTTTTGCAATGACCAATTCGCAAGAGTCATGGCTAAGTATGGTGTAAATCATCGTCTTTCCACCGCTTACCACCTACAAACTAATGGCCAGGCTGAAATATCCAATCGAGGATTAAAGCGAATTCTTGAAAGAACCGTGGGAGAGCATCGTGCCTCATGGGCCGATAAACTTGATGATGCTCTGTGGGCTTTCCGTACCGCCTACAAGACTCCGATTGGTTGTACGCCATATCGTCTTGTGTACAGGAAAGCATGCCACCTCCCCATTGAGTTGGAGCACAAGGCTTACTGGGCCTTGAAGTGGGCTAATTTCGAAATCAACAAAGCCGGTGACCTACGCAAGATCCAACTCAATGAGCTGAATGAACTCCGGAATGAGGCTTATGAAAATTCTTTGATCTATAAGGAAAAGACTAAGCTCATTCACGACTCTAAGATTAAGAACCGAGAGTTCCAAGTTGGAGACAAAGTTTTACTCTTTAACTCTCGGTTGAAAATCTTTTCGGGCAAGCTGAAATCTCGTTGGTCCGGCCCATTCACCATTGCCCAAATTTTTCCATATGGTACTCTCGAGCTCGCTCAACCTAATAGACCTAATTTTAAGGTGAATGGCCAACGAGTGAAGTTGTACTTTGGTGAGGACATCTCTCATGAGATGATTCCATCCCTCACCATGTTTCCCATGAACTAATTTTGGGTCGAGTCAGGCTCGTGACTTGGTTATCAAAAACAAGCGCTCCTCGGGAGGCAGCCCGAGTATCTATCCTTTTCCGTTTAACCTCCTAAGTGTAGGGGGACCTCTATAGGTTCTTTGTGTTTGTGTGGTGATGTGATTACAGGGATGAATGCACTTTTGGAACCTTTGAAGAACCGTGCTCCCGTGTTATCCGAAATCCGGTTCTATCTCTCAACTATCGTGATTCAATTTTCTTCATACTCACATTTTAAATTGATCACTTTAGTCGTCTCTTCCTTAACTTGATTTAACCAACGTGCACAATGTCATAAGTGTAGAGGAGACTTTTCCCACATGCTTAAACATTGAGGACAATGTTTATCTTAAGTGTAGGGGGGACTTCTATCGAAGTTTTAAGTGGACTTTTCCATGAAAATGCCTTCATTTAACCGGAAAATCATCTTTTTCAACATTTTTCAAATTTTTTATTAACTTTGGCCATTTAGTCGTAATTTTTAAATTTTTATCGTTGCTTTCGTATGTATATATCCCGCAATAAAGTCAAAAATATTAATAAAGTGGTGTAGCTAGTTTAGAAATCTTTGACATATTAGGCCCGTTGCGATTATTTTGACTCAACCCGAATAGACTTATCCAAGTTTATTCTAGCTAATATCCTTAACCATGTAGACCTTAATTGGTTTATTAGGCTAAGTATCCACGAGTCTCATTACTTGAGATTTTAAATTGTGGAGGACGAGAAATGATAGAGTCAATTATAAGTCGGTATTCTTGCACAAGCTCACTTGGTATAATTATTTGCCTAATCTCCCATCACTTGCTAATAATTTATCTGCAATAAGTAAGGTCGTACGATTTGAGAAGTTACTTAGCTTCTAGCCCAAGATCGTTTAAAAGTTGCTCGGTAATGATAAGAGTTCATAGCCAAGGCATAACTTATGAAGCGGGGCGCGAAGATTGGCGAGTCCGAAAAGGCCCTAACAAGGCATGAGGATTCAATCTTATTGCTAAAGATCCAAGGTGATGTGAAAAGCATTATTCCCAAAATCAATATGAAGGATCAAGACTCACGACGAAAAGCAATCAACTCCCGTAAAGATCATGGAGAAGTCTATCCGAAATGACCCTAACAAGGTATGAGGATAAATAGATCCAAGTCCGAAAAGGAGGCGGATCGTTGTATCTCAAAATCCCAATTAGAGATTGAAGAAATAATCATGAAGTCGTGGTCAACAAAGTTGGAGTACCCCTCAAAAGTCTCCAAGTGAAGAAACTCTATAACGAAGAGAAGACCATTATCTCAAGAACGTCTCTCGAAGATATGAAGTATGAAGTACATGCCAAATATCGGCCCGAGAAAGGTCTCAAATCGTGAACCAAGTTATGCCAAGATATGAACTTTTTGATATCCCGAGAAGCAGTTTTAAGAGATTTTGTCCTTTAGCTAACTATTGATCAAATCGTCCTACTTTGCTTTCAGCCTAAATAAACTATCGCAATAAGTCCAAAAATGCATCTTCATGATCATTCTAAGACAAAAATAAAATATAAGAGATACACCTAGGAATAAGGGAGTTTAAGCATATAATTAAGCCATGTGTGTAAGTGTCTGATTTGCTAAGTTATAATAACAATGATCTCGTTTTTAAGCTTAGTTTGGGGAACGTGAAACTTGAGGGTGATAAATCTTCGCAGCACCAAAGCCCTAATGTAAGTCCTTGATCTCTTTGCAAGTTATTTCCATATAGTTATTTTCAAGTGAAAATGGTTTTCTATCCTTTTGTTTACTTTAAAAGTTTTAGTTTTAGTTTAGAAGTATGTTAATAAGGCCAAGGTTGATTAATTATGAGAAAAGTGTTAAATTTCCTTTATCACTAAGCATTGCATGAGGGCATGGCAATGGTTAAGTGTAGGAGATTTGATAGGTGTGAAAACACCCATCCTTTTACCACTTATTTCTTGATAAAACAAGACCAAAACGCGTATTTAATATCATTTGTTTGGAATTATGCGTGGTTTTTGTGTTTATTGTGTTTTCAGAGTTAACCGGATGAATATTGAAGAAAACATGGGATTTCACGGGTTTTATCGAAGAAAAACACTCAAGACGAAGTTTATTGTCCAAGAGATGCAAAAGATTTGAAGTCATTTGGCCTATTTGAAGATTTATCGAAGAAAAGGGCCAAAGATGGAAGATTTACATATGTCGAAGAAACTCAAGTCTATTAAACGAAGAAATTAAAAGACGAGTTGAATTTAATCGACGACAAATCCCGAATCAGAATCGAAAACGTCAACTTTTCTGAAAAGACGAGAAGACAAGAAGAACGGGAGAAAGCCCACTCACCAACCAAAGAGAACACCTATATAAAGAATTCCCTTCACACTTTTCATTCAGTTTTTTCATTCCTTTTTTCTCTCTTTTTCTGTTCGTAGGCATCACCAACACCATTAGGGTGTTTGGTGATTTTGATTCTTGTTGTTACCAATCTTGTAGTTTAATCTTTGTCCTTTGATTGTTTAAACATTAATCTATCAATTTAATCCTTAATTTCATCTTGTTCATCTTCATCTTTTTGATTCAAAGTTAAAGCTCTTATTTGGTTAATTTTGATCTTTAAAAGTTATTGGGTTTTAAGTTTTTATTGATGGGATTTGTTGTTTATGGTTAGTAGATGATTCGTGGTTAGTTTTGTTTAAGTTTTGGTTAAAAACTTGGTGGATTTTGGCTTGAAATCGCGTTCCCCTGTTTTTTTCTGTCTCCTACTGTTCTTGATTTTTCCCAGGTTCCGAATGAGCACAAAACTTCCGAATGAAGCATCTTAGTGAAAAGTTCCGAATCAATTTGTATTAAAAAGTTCCGAGTCAATTTGTTCCGAATGAATGGTTTTAAAAGTTTCGAATGAATGGTTTTTCAAAAGTTCCGAATCAGTTTAAAAGTTCCGAATCAATTTTGTTTAAAAGTTCTGAATAAACTTCCGAACCAATCTTTTTCAAATATTCCGAATCAGTTTAAAAGTTCCGAATCAATTCTGCTTAAAAGTTCCGAACGAAAGTTCCGGATCAAGGAAAACTTCCGAATCAGAAGTTCCGGATCAAGACTTCCGAACCAAGCTAGTTCACTCGGAAGACTTCCGAATCAAAAAGTTCCGAACCAGAGGGTTCATTCGGAAGAGTTCCGAACCAAACTTCCGAATCAAGGGTAAAGTTGAAACTTCCGAATCAATTTTCTTTTAAGTATTTCGAATCAATTTTCTTTTGAGTTAAGTGATATTTACTGTTTCTTTTTTAATACTTAAATTTTAATTCAAGTTTTATTAATTGCTATTAAATTAATTGCTTATTCTTATCACTTTATGCTTTTAATCCTTTTAGTAGAATAGAAAATCCAAACCCCCTATTTGTCACCAAGAACAATCTTTCCACTTTGAGCTGTAATCAATTCGAGAGGATACCGAGACATAATCTGAACCCATAGCTAAATCACTGTATCATGTCACACAAAGGCTTGGGTGCAGTATTGATGCAAAGAACGAAGGTGATCGCATACACCTCCAAGCAGCTAAAGAAACATGAGAAGAACTACACTACTCATGATTTAGAACTTGGATCCGTGGTTTTTTCTTTAAAAATCTGGACACACTATCTGTACGGAACCAAGTGCACGGTGCATACTGACCATAAGAGTTTACAACACATACTGGATCAAAAGGAGCTAAACATGAGGCAACGTTGTTGGATTGAACTGCTAAGCGATTACGATTACGAGATCAAATACCACCCCAGTAAAGAAAACGTGGTTGCTGACGCTGTAATCCGTAAGGAGACCGATCCTCCTATGAGGCTACGAGCACTAGTCGTAACGATTAGCCTGGACCTACCCAAGCAAATTCTAGAAGCTCAGACACAAGCTCAGAAGCCTGAAAACCTCGTGAGGGAAGATATTGGAGGTATGCTTAGGGCCTACCTCCCCAAAGAAAAGTTAGAGCCAAGAGCAGATGGAACCCTGTGTTTGCATGGAAGGAGTTGGTTACCTTGTTATGGGAATTTGAGAAACGTGATCATGCACGAGTCCCATAAATCCAAGTATTCCATACATCCAGGGTCTGAAAAGATGTATCAGGATATGAAGAAGTTATACTGGTGGCCAAACATGAAGGAAAACATCGCCACTTACATCCAGAAATGTCTGACCTGCTCTCACGTCAAGACCGAACACCAAAGACCATCCGGTTTGCTGGTTCAGCCGGAGATACTCAAGTGGAAATGGGAGAATATCACTATGGACTTCATCACCAAGATTCCAAAGTCATCTCACGGTTACGACAATATTTGGGTAATCGTCGATCGACTCACCAAATCCGCGCACTTTCTACCCATCAGGGAGACTGACTCCCTGACAAAACTAGCCAAGACATATCTGAAGGAGGTAGTGACTAAGCATGGAATACCCGTCTCAATAATTTGTGACCGGGATAGTAGGTTCACGTCCAACTTTTGGAAGGCTTTCCAACGAGCTTTAGGAACAAGCTTAGATATGAGTACTGCTTACCACCTGCAGACTAACGGTCAAAGCGAACGGACAATTCAGACCCTAGAGGACATGTTACGAGCATGCGTGATTGACTTTGGTAATGGTTGGGTCGATCACATCCCTTTGGTGGAATTTTCCCACAATAATAGTTACCATGCTAGCATCAAGGCTGCCCCCTTCGAAGCACTATATGGTAGGAAATGTCATTCCCCAGTGTGTTGGGCAGAAGTAGGCGAATTCCAACTCACAGGACCGGAACTAATCCCGGAAACTACCGACAAGATAGTCCTCATAAAGCAAAGAATCCAAGCTGTCCGCGACCGACAAAAGAGTTATGCGGACCAGAGACGAAAACCTATGCAGTTTGAAGTAGGTGACCGTGTCATGCTCAAGGTATCACCTTGGAAGGGAGTATTACGCTTTGGTAAACGTGGGAAACTGAACCCACGTTATGTAGGCCCATTTAAAGTGATAGCCAGAATCGGGGAAGTCGCTTACCGTTTGGAGTTACCCCAAAAATTGAGTCGAGTGCACTCCACCTTTCACGTGTCTAACCTGAAGAAGTGCTATGCTGATGAGCCTCTAGCCATGCCATTGGAAGGAGTACATTTTGACGACAAACTCCAGTTCACAGAAGAACCTATGGAAATCATGGAAAGAATAGTTAAAAAGTTGAAGAATAGTCGCATCCCATTGGTCAAAGTACGATGGAACTCGAGGAGTGGTCCTGAGTTCACATGGGAACGAGAAGACTCATTCAAGACCAAGTACCCACACTTGTTCACCTGACCAATGACGTTGATCTAAGCTTTGAGGACAAAGCTAAAATAACAGGAATGTGCTGTAAAACCCCTGTTTTTACCTTTTGACTTTGTCCCATAGTGTGCACAATTTATTGAACTCAATGTAATCTCACTTCATTATTTTATGAAGCCCCAGTCTTGTATCAAATCACATTGTTCATTCCAGTGTATTATTATTAAATATATGAGACTGTTGACGCATTTAATTTTTCTTGACCGTCTTGAAACTACACTGTAAACACCTAACAATGACCATATACTTTGGTTTAGAAAATTTAACTTGTACATTATACCTTACACTAAATATCCAATCATATTTTCATCTCGTACCTAAGTATGTGACAAAAGTGGACACATTTCGTTTGTGGAATCCCATATCACACGAATTGTCCATATATCATAGTATACATTGGCAACGACTCTCCTAAAACACCCTATACAACCTTAATACTTGGAAACAATTACCTAAAAACTCCTTTCCTCCCACCTATGCATACACGGCTAGGACTTGACACACAAAACAAGACTACAAACATTCCCTAAGCAAATCAAGAGTACTAGGATCCTTCCATTTAATTCATGTACTTCTTGTCTCCACAAAACCATCAACTAAGCCGAAAACCACTCACCTCATCCTCGTACAAACAATTCCTCATTAATGCCTACTAGTTTGAAGTCTCACTTGCCCTTTTCCCTTACTAGCCGACGGCTAAGAGCCCTCCCAAAGGCCAATGTACATCACACTCCCATTAATGATTTAGTACTAGGAAGATCAAGTATAGATTACCTTGTACTCAACCTAGGAAACCCCCCCCCCCTCTTGCTTCTCTCTTGACTTAGCAAGCCCCAAACCACACAAAGATCTCACCCAACTTGTGGTTAACTAACAAACACAATCTCCTATAACTTACCATTTTTGGATGAACCTACACACACATATCCTAAGCATTTACTCCCAATCATTCACACAAAGATATCTCATGGCATTGAATGGAGTCAAGGTGCATTGAAGAAGATAGAGGGTCACGGTTTACTCAAGTCTTGACTAGGAAGTCTTCCTAACCTACTATAGGTCACGGCTAAGCTACAAACCATATATAACTCACGGTTACTACTTGATTCATCATCACCACCTTCATCTAAACAAGTAAGTACTCACCTCCTCCCTATCCTCGTTTATTTTACTTCGTATGCATGGCATTCACGTAAACTTCTTATAAAACGGGAACAAAATGCATACACACGTAAGGTATACAAAGCAAACCTATGGCGTGATTATGTTAGACTTGTGTCATGTTTATGTCTATAAACAAGTACTAAGAACTAAGTACTTACACAAAGTTTTGCTTGCCCAAAAACCCTATGCCTCTCGGCTAACTTTTAAGCCAAGAATAAATCATGACTTGATTTAAGCTTCTTGATTTAAGTTAAGCATGGAAATGATAGATCTAGTAGGAAACCCAAGCACCCATGTGATTAATCCGAATAAGCCATAAGCTACGAATCATATAAGCCATAAGCCAATATAAGCCGTGTAATGTAAGACCAAGAAGCCCAAGTTGTATTTTGGTTGCATTATTTAGGACAAGTTTAGTCTCCTAAATAATTTACTAAGCCCAAGATCAAGCCCACTAGGCCTTAATACATTAGTCGAGCCATTAATGGGCCACCTTAGCCCATTAAGTATTTTATAAATTAGCATGGGAAACTTTTCGGGCCATTAATGTATATAATGTTCCCCCATGCCGAATATGACAAGTTGTGGAACTTACCTAAGAGTTTTCGAAACATGAAACAAAAATAAGGACCAAACATGGCATTAGGAATAGTCTAGGGTCTCGGTTATATATAACCGAGCCATGACTTAAACCACAAGGGCTAAACTTGCCACTTTGTAAACTATTTTCGAGCCCTAGACACTTTTCGTGCCTTTTTGGGCCTTGTCCGAAACTTAGGGGACCTATGTTGACCGTTTGGAAAACTTATAAAACTAGTTACTCTTTGGGCCCCTTTTGTAATTAACCGAAACCCTAGGGACCCTTGGTGCCTATTTTCGAACCTAAACCAAGCCCTAGGGGCTGTTGTGTAAATTTGTTTATGCACTTTAACCCTAGGGACCCCTTTTGGCAAACTAGTAAAGATTTATAAACCTTAAACAAACCCTAGGGGGCTGTTTTGATATAAGCCAAAACATATATAAGCCCTAGGGGGCGTTTGTGAAACTTGTGCTAAACCTAATTAATAACCGAATACTTTAAGGACCATAGGTGACAACTTGTGAAACTTTTATAAAACCCTAGTTACGTGTGTAACTAGGGAGGGACTTGTTTTGCCATTACTTGAAAGTTAAACGAACCCTAGGAATATTATATTAATATTTCCGCGGGTATTATATTTAATCAAGGGTAAAAAACGTAACTTCCTTATACTTGAATTAAACCCTAGTTACATATATAACGTAAGTACTAAAAAGGTAAAACTAATTAATTATAAAGGTCCAACACTTGTATATTTTTCCCAACCTATAATGTAATGGTTATACAAATATCGGGAACACTGAATTTAAGTAAACGGTATACTTTTTATAAATAAGTTATAAATTTAATATTATTGACTTACAAAAATAAATGTATTAATTATATTTATTTTCCTTCACATTAAATATATGTAAAACTCCTTTTATAATTATTTAAATCACTTTATAAATAAGTACAAGTACGAGGATATTAATTAAACCGATTGATTTAACTACATTATTTATTTTATACTTAAAATAAGTACAACTATAACTTGTACAACTATGGACCAAATTATGGATATTATAATAGAATGCTTAAAAACCAGTAGAAGCATACGCTGATGTTTCAGTAACCATTATACAACCTGTTATACTTTTACTGAGACTGTATAATTATCTAGGTTGTTGACTGTGTGTTGGGCATTACTTCAGATTCTTGTGACTATTACTGTACTACTAAGGTGAGTTCATGGCCCCACTTCACATATATTGACAAACTTTTAAATCCTTTTTCAGGGAGAAAACATGCAACTGATTTATGGATATAAACTGAACTGTATCAACTTTGATTATATGTGCCTATTGTAGAATTCCTCATGACCCGTGAACTGAAACTGTTAAAATTGTTGGATTACCTGAATGTTATAAATAGATCTATTTGGGATTGACCATCCCCACCTGGGTGAGTCATGCTCACTGTGCCTTGGCCGGGACAACAAGTGTTTACCATGTCAGCACTTATTATTGATGGGTGCCTTTTTAGAAGGCGAAGCGCTCTCATTTGTTGAGGGCTCAACTATGTCAAGTGTTAGTTTCGGGCAATAGGCAGTATAATTACCTTTAAACATTAATGCTTTGTGCATTACTGTTTCAGTGACTATTTATATCCAAACCATTTAACTAAACCTATGAATTCACCAACATTTTTGTTGACCCTCAAAAGCATGTTTTTCTCAGGTATTTGAAGCAGGTAGTTGTTATATGCATGGACTGCAGCATTTGAGTAGACAGCATCTTAGCAAGCATCTGGGGATTTTCATGTGGAACCCATAAACAATATTTTATTTATGTCAGAACTATTTTAAATAATGATTTGCACTCCTGGTCATGTAATAAATGTTTGATAATATTTTATCTGATGCTCTATGTATTATTAGCTTTTGATCCACCCACGTGACACCTAAATATTATATCCGATGCATTTGACCAATTTGGGGGTGTCACACGTATTTAGGAATATTCGGTCACTCCGACAATATATTAAATTTTAGCTTGTAGTCTAGATATCTTATACTAATTAACAAGAAAAGGCCTAGTCCATGTTATGTATGGACGGCCCAAATGTAAGCCCAAGCCCATCTAATGGGCTTGGTATATAAACCCTCTCCTTACTTGGAGAGGGTGTGGTTTTCATAATTTTACACATAGTAATCTTTCATTTCTCTCTCAAAAGTGTGTGACTTCCACCAAGTTTCTATCTCTTTCTCTTTCTAAAACATAAGCAAGATTTACATATCCTACATTCTCCTTAAAAATCTCGTATTCCATACGAGTTAACTTTGACTTTATTCAAGTTTCAACCAACTTATACTCAATGCGACATCCTACCTCATTCTCCATTACTTTCAACCTTATTCTTTGGCTTAGGAAGGCCGAAAAAAGCTCAACATGAACAAAACTTAATTTTAAATTCTATAGCTCCTATGGCAACATTATCAAGTGAGTCACGAGCAGGAAATGACTCACACATTCAATTAGACTTCTTGGAAAGGTACAAGTGGCATGAGGCTTTTGGGTAAAGGTTCCAATGACAGGCTCAAGTGCAAAATTTACCTTTTCGATTTCAAATTTAAGAATTGGGTGACACCAAATCAGATAACACATGTCTAGGTGGTGAGGTTTTGTTAAACTCCACTCAATAAGAATAGATCGTCATGACATTGATATCAGATTTAATCCCGACAATTCATTTTTAATATCACAATCAACTAATATCAACATTTCTTGGAATATCAACTATTTCGTTGGGATCATAAACATCCACAAATTGGTTTAGATCTGGAATAGCTAGAATTCCTACAGAAATAGCTTCGATTGATTAGCTAGAAGAGTTAGGATTCCTTGTGACAATCTACATCATATAAATATCTCGTATAAGTATTAGAATAATCATTAAACAATCATGTAATCAAACTACAACATATATATAATCCAAGTTTTATATACATATTAAAATAACGCTTCTCAGTCTGGCCTTGTCGGTAACTCGGGAATTCTTCGACACCGTTATAGTCAGAAGATTTTTTAAACATTTTACTCAAAATATTTAATTAAAAATATTTATAGTTAAAAGATTTTTGAAATGTTTTATTCAAAACCTTGGTTTTTTTTATAAAAAATCTTTCGTTCTCTATAACGAGAGCTCTGATACCAAACTGTAACACTCCCAAATATTCACATTTCAAATCAGCGGAAGAGTGGTTGGTGTTACGGGATAACACATTACTCAAATCATAGACAACGCTTAAAAATCGCGTCGTTTAATAACAAAGCATTTTTCATTCATAAATATAAAATTACATAGGTCCTTAGGTTAAAGTATGTCTTACAATTTACAAAACATTTGAATGGAAATTTTTATTTAAATGCGGGCCATAAACTCTTGTCGTCTTCCCGAGAATTACCTTCAAGTACCTGAGATAAAACATGTTAAAAGTCAGCGAAACGCTGAGCGAGTCCATATAGTTTAATAAAACCATTAACATATTACCGGTATATAATCATTACCGAAGATCATTTTGTACAATTTTTGTCGTAGACCATAACATAGGCCAAAAACATTTTACACGAATCATTGTGGTAAATCATAACTTAGGCCAAAAACATTTTATACGAATCATTGTTGTAAATCATAACTTAGGCCAAAAACATTTTATACGAATCATTGTACACTATTCCTGAGACCGCAGTCTTAGTGTTACCATTATCATTATTATTATCGGATTATTATAAGTTGCATGACATTGTTGCCTTTCTATAATATACAACGGGTCACGAGCCCGACAAATATGTGCCCATCTAAATCAGCGTGTCGTCACTAAAACCATGCTATATAAATCATCTCATACATAAATTCGCTTGTGGCACGACGGGGATCAACCGTCAAGGCGCGAACTGGGGTGATCTTCCCCAAATAGTACTATTATATGCATAAGCGTCTACCAACTCCCGGTAGTTTACAATTCATGCTAATAGGACTTATAGTGACATAACCTAACTAATAATAATCCATTTCAATTCATGCATTGGGTCATACAATCAATCGGGTCCATATCAATAAGCATACAATCAGGACTACTTGTGTTCTATTTTTATTAAAACTCGCATGTAATCTCCCTCGCGGGTTTACAAAACATTTCATAAAACATTTAAAAGAGTGTGAGGCTATGAACTCACGTTGAATTGGAAAGGCGGGTTATCGGCAATTAGGATGTACAGTACGTGCCTCGATCACGGGAAACCTAAACAAATAATACTCGATCTTAGACTATGTCGAATAATATTTATAAATAGTTGTTATGTATATGTAATGATATCATAAACTGATGATCAAGTCGTGTTTTGTTCCTTTATACAACATTATTAGTTGTTAAGTATCTAGTTACTTAGTCTAATCATACTAGTTTTAGCCCATGTGTATGTTAAGGCCCAATAGGCCCATTAAGAGTCCAATATCTTTTTATTAGTCCATTTATCTATTTAGGACCAGGCCTATACTCATATGTTGGGCCCAAGTGGGTTAAGCCCATGAGTAAGTCCAATAGTGCTAACCAACAAGTTGGGCCTAGTGGTCCAACAAGGCTACTTTGGTCCATTATGTGTCATTATGTTACAAAGCTCGGGTTTGTTGATTTTTACTTGTCAAATGTGTTTACATATCAGTATATGTTCTATAAAAATGTTACATTAGATGGGTCCGACCATCTAAGTTTTATTTGGCAAAAACGTCATCCTTTCGGTTTTAACCGAAAAGACGTAAAAATCATATATATAGTTTGTAGTTAGAAAACATTTGAGTTTTATTTTTATATAATTTGATATTTATTTATTATAGTATATAAACACATTTTATAGTAGTTACTATCATTTATTTACTTTTATATACTTATTTTATATATTAATTTACTTCAAGTGGCCTTTTAATATTATATAGCTTATAGTGAAATCTGATGTAAAAAGTCAAGTTCACCATTTTTACCATATCTTGAGTTATACAAGGAGTTGGACCCCAAATATTTACTGTAGAAACTACATGATATGTTCTACAATTTACTCTTCTATGTCTCATTCTCAAAAAGCTTCTAAATATCAGTTTTAATTCGTCCAAAACAGATCAGTCAGATTAGGACCTCAAAAGTATTTTGGTCATATCTTGCTCATTTTTAACATTTCATTGTGTGGCCAATTCACCACTTGTGTAAAAATAATTTATCTATCATTATATCAAATGATCCAATCCATTTGATCAACTCAAAATATTGAAACTTACTGTTTTTAACAGCGTTCTCATCTAGTGACGATTTTAACATCTTTTACTTGTAGATTTACCCTCATCAACTTAATCTAATGACATAAAATCCCCATGCAATCACTTGATCATCATTCATAGATATCTTACATATACATTTAGAAGTAAATAGACAAATACATTTACAAAAATAATAGGATGATAGAAAGAAAGCAATCTCTATACCAACCAAAGTGATGGAAATGATGAGATTTTGGATGAACAAGCTTGATCTTGTACCCAAATCTTTAACTTGTCAAGAAAACTTTTTGAAATCTTCTAGTATATGAACTCGTTTTTGAAAATCAGCCCTAGAAATCCATGAAAACTTCCTTTCACAAGTAGTAATCACCTCAAAACAACCTCCTTTTAAGTAGTTATCAACATATGTTGATTATAGCTTAAGTTTATGGTTAAAATTTGATAGAGATGATGATATGGTGATGGTGTTGGACGGCTAAAGAGGGAGAGGGAGAGGTTTTGATGAAAACTTTTTGTTTACACTTGCATGTGTGTGAGATGTGTGAGAGAAGTTGGAGGTTTTGTGCTTTGGTCATCCATGGGACAAGTGTCTCATATTAGCTAAATTTTTTACAACAAAGTGGTGTTATGCCCTTGTTGTGTCCGCCCATAGTGGGGGTGTGACAAGTGTAAACTTTTTTCATCCCTATTATTTTACGGGTACTCCTCGATTATAGTTTCCTCGATTTACGTGCCCTCGGGTCGATTTACGAAAAACGTTTTTATAAATTATGAATCTACGGCACAAAACGATTCTAATAAAAATTGTCTCATAAAAAACGGAGCACAAAAGCGTAAATATGTAAACCTAGGGTTTCTGGTTAAGTCATAAAAGACGTTAAATTATGCACGTAAGCCCTAATTTCATCCCGTAAATATGTGAGTTCGTGAACCAACACAAAATAAAATTTCAAAATAATATACGAGGATAAATTTATCACCTAAAAATGTTAGACTGTCACAAAAACAGAGTATGTAAACATAAACACGTAAGGTAAAGCTCTCCGGTTTAGACGTAGGCGATGCTAATTCAAGACGTAAACCCTAATTTCTTCCCAAAAGTGAGTGAGTTCATAAACTAACAATAAAATAATGATTATAAATAATACTTGAGAATAAAATAACGACCTCAAGTTGACGGATTGTCACACATGAGATTGATGCTTGCTCTAAGATCCGCTAGTGCCATGCAATTTTCCACCCCCGGAAAATTACAAGGGCTCAAAAACCATCCCGGATCTCCAAGTTTTGTTGGTAAAGTCTTTAGCAACGCGTCGAAGAAATTCTCATTTAATTATGTGTTAGGCAGATCCACCAACTTTTCTTTATTTGAGATGAGGTCTTTGAACATTTTGGCAAACTTGGGCATATAAGCTAGAGCTTCCGCAAAGGATATTTTGATATTTAATTGCTTGAACATCCTCAAAAAGTTTGACACTTGAATATCATCCTTGTTCTTAAGCTTTTCCTTTCTTAATCTTGATGGGTATGGATGACTTGGTTTTGGTGTAGGTTGAGTGGTCGTTGTTGAATGACTCTCTTTGTTGGTTTCTTCATTGATAGGTGTGGAAGGTGAAGAAGTAGTAGGTGTAGGATTAGAAGGTGTAGGTTTTGAAGTTGCAGAGCTTGAAGGTGTTGGTTTTGATGTTGTAGGCTTATCACAAGGAGGAACCATAGTAGGAGTAACCAAAGGAGGTGTAGGAGGCATTGAAGGATTTTTAGTTGTTTTTCCACTCCTTTTTGTAATTGCATTTACATTAGCCCTTCGATTAGTATGTGTATTGGAGGGTAGAGCACCTTGTGGTCTTTGATTGAGAAGCATCATAAACCTCTTATTGGTTTCCTCTTGCATTTCCCTCATTCTCTTTTCATTTGCTTGAAACCTTCTTTCATTATCTAGATTCATCTTGTGAAGAAGCTCAGTGGTTTCATTTTGCCCATATCCTTGATTATATCCTTGATTGTGTCCTTGATTGTGGAAAGGTGAAGGTGGTTGGTGAAATCCTTGGTTATTTGCATGAAAGTTGTTTCCTTGATGTTGAAAGTTATTAGGTGCTATATAGTTGTTGTGTCCTTGGTAATTTGTCCTAGGCCCTTGATTTCTTTGAAGCAATTGAGGAGGGTTTGTTTGGTTTTGGGTGGGTGGATAGGGTGGGAAATCGGGTGGAGCAAGGTAATTGTTTGACTTGTAAGAGAGATGGTTAGGGTTGATGTTAGGTTTAAAGTGCTCTCTTTGTTCATCTTGATAAGCATAGCATTCGCCTTGAAATTTTTGAACTTTGTCACATTGAAGGTATGAGTGAGGTCCTCCACATATCTTACAACTTATGGAAATGGCATTCACATCATTGGAAGAAGAGTTGTTCAAGGAAACACTCCTAAAGGCTTGAATCATTTCTTTTTGGTTCTTTTTAATTACTTGAAGTAGCTCATTATGACTCTTGAGGAGTTGATTATCAATGGATGTATGAGCACTCTCTTGAACAACATGGACCCTCTCATCTCTTTGGTTATTTGTTTGCACCATGGATTTAGTCTCAATGATATCCCATGCTTCTTGTGTGGATTTTAAAAGAATGTTCCCACCCGCGGATGAGTTAAGGGAATCTTGATGGTGAGATCTCAATCCATTTTAGAAGGTGTTGATTTAGTGAACTTGGTTAAAGCCATGGTTTGGGCATTTTCTCAACAACTATTTAAACTCTTCCCAAGCCTCACTAAAGTTTTGATCATCCCTTTGTTGAAAACCAGTAATTTGGTTTCTCAAGGCGGTGGTTCTTAAAGGAGGAAAGAACTTATTCACAAATTTCTTCCTTAAGTCCTCCCAAGTCTCAATACTCCTAGAAGGTTGTCTATCTAGCCAATACCTAGCATTAATCTCTAAGGAGAATGGGAATAGGATCAACTTAATAGCATCATGACGGACCCCATTATAATTAAGTGTATTACAAATGGATAAGAACTTCTTGATGTGATCATGGGGGTCATCAATGGGTCTCCCTAAGAAAGGTATAGAAGAAACCATAGTGATCATATGTGTCTTAAGCTCAAAAGTGTTTGCGAGTATCTCGGGTATAACAATAGCATCGGCATTTCCCTCCACATTTTATTGGAGGATCTCCATCAATAGTCTATTATCAACGGTGGCCATGACTTCATTTACGGGGTTGAAAGCACGATGCTCGGGATCGGCTTGATGGACGGTGTTTTTCTTGTTCTTTTTCTTCCTTTTGGGAGGAAGGGGTTGTACACCAAAAGTTATATGTGCACGCGCTCGAGTGCACATGCAACTCAACTCGAGGAGTGAGAGAGGAGCTCTAGACCGACTTTGGAAAAGAAAGGATTATCCTCTCCGAGGTTCAATAAGTAATATCCACAAGAAAATATAATATATGTAAGTAATACTTGGGTGGCAAAACCCCCAACAAGCTTTCCGTCACACCCCCAAATTCACTGCAGCGGAAGACTTGCTTTGGGGACTTGTGACTTCATGAGTATTCAAGAACATGATCCGAGAACGACCACTACATGCCAAAAACCACAAAGAAGACTCAAAATAATCCAAATAATCCAAATAATCAAGTACCTGAAATACATGCTTAAAAATGTCAACATAAAGTTGGTGAGTTCATAAGTTTTGTTTTAAGGTGTTTATGAAAAATTAGAGTTTATATCGACCACTGCACCTGCAGTAAAATATATGATTTTAAAATCATAGTATCTTAATAAAATGCGTTTATTGATGAAAAACATAGTTTATTAATACTAACAGAGATTATGATTAAAAAACATAGTTTAATAAGAAAGACAAAGTTTACGGACAAAAACACAGTTTATTTATATAAGCAGAGTTTACTAATAATAATAGATGTTCTCGTTAATAATTGAATTCCCTGATAATAAAAGATATTCCAGTTAACAAATAAGATTCTTGATAATAAAGAAGTGTTTGATGAACCACAAGATTTTCCAACCATTGGTGACAATATAACAAATACAAATTCACAAAAAAGGCATTTATTATTGTCTAAGCTCATTACACCGAAGCGTTAACAACACCGGTAGTATAATCATATAATGCAGCCCCTACGGATGCTTAACCCATGAAATCCATCCTCAGACTCAAATGAAACTATGCCCGCTTGTCCTCAGTTGGACCAAACCGTTTATGGGCGTCAACCCCGATAGATCTATCCCTAACATTCGTGCTTCCGACCAGTCATCCAGTCCGAAATTAACGGTTCATGATAATGGGCCAAGTAATTGGGTTAAAGCGGGACTTAGACCAATACATAAACGAGTATATGCACTTGTTTTCATTCTTGCAACCATTTTCTCTACCCGAGAACCAGTGAAAAGCAGTTAAAGTTTTGGGCTATGAAACCCACAATAGAAAATTTTCATATCAACATTCATAAGTATAACAATTAATGGAGTTAACCACTCAGCACGTAACAATTATAGCAGTTTATGACCAACCAAGGAAATTATAAATAGTTTGTGACCAAGCATGTATTTCCCCAAAATGATTATAAAACGTTTATAAATCAATTTAAAACTACAAGGATGGGGTATGAACTCACCTCGACGTAGTAGCGTGAACAATAGTGATTCTAAAAATATGCTCCGCGCAAACGGAAATTGACACGGCTCGGTCATGGTGTTGTAGTTTACTAATCGACTAATTCTTAAAAATGTGTAATAGTGTTCCCGATAGATATGCACATCAACGTGGCCCGTTAATAAAATATTTAAGTTTCAAATTATAGTAGTTCGATGGTTGGTTAAGTAAATTAAATAAATTAGGCACACACCAAGTGTACAGTGTATTCCTTAGACATTACGTATAAGCTGACGATTATATAATTCTTATGTTGCATTATATAATATATAGATAAAAATCTTACAAAATAAATCAAAGTATATATTTATGTTGTATTTACAGTATGAAGATCGTGATAAAAATAATTAAACAACATAATTCGACACATTTTAAGAAAATCACCACTTAAGTAATAACTGTCACTTTTTGGTAAAAAGTATAACTCTCATCGATTTATCAATACAATAGAATCCATCTATTTTATCGTTTACAACTATAATAATATTTATTTATTTTATCGGTTTACAAATATAATAGTAGTTTGTAGCAAATAAAATATAAATTATAGAAATTTTTATAGAAATTTTGACATGACCAATTCGTATATACAACCTTTTCCCTGTTAATCGATTGTCGATATTTTTTATTTTTCCAAACAGTCTACGTTACGTAAGTTACGTTTTAACATCGTGATAATTAAATAAAACCGAACACAACCTATGTGTTATAAATTAAAAGCCAAACGCCCGATTTGAGCTATTTGAACACATAAATAAACATATAATTATTTTTATAGTTCTCGTGATAATAATAGTGTCTGACATATTTATTTAATCATTTATATATACTTATATATGTATACCACTATTTAATCCGTTTTAACTAATTAATAAATTTAGATACGTTATTAGCCGAATCCTAAACCACAACCAACCATGAATTTCAATCGTGCCCGATAATCTAACCTTGCAATCCCGCGTCCAAATGCACTCAAACTAATAAACGGCAACCAAACGCCCCTGTATACGTAACAGCAGTCCCAAACGCCCTTTATACACCTGCCGCTAGCCCCAAACGCCCCTTATTATTTACCAGCAGACCCAAACACCCCTGTAAGGTTTTTTGCTAGTCTCAAACACTCCCGTAAGCTGTTATACCGCGAACCAAACGTCCCTACTGCTGCGTTTATCAGCTAGCCAAACAACCGCACTCGTCGGGCTGCGGAACGCCTACACAAACGCACCCTATGGGTCGTTTTTACAACCAAAGGCACTCCTTTTATGTTATAATCAGAAATAAACCCCCTTTTAAGGTCGTCATACCGTATGAACGAACAAACACCCTCGACTTAATAATATGATGGTGGTGACGACGAGGTTGACGGATCTATGATATTAGTGGTGATAACATGTGATAGATCGACTGATCTATTGATTTAGGTTGAAGGTGGATAAGTGGTGACAACGTGGTGCTGATGATGGTGGAGTTGATGATGTTTTGTGACGGCTGTGGTGAATAAGGGCACGACGGTCGTGGTAGATGGTGGTGATCAACGGAGGCGATGTATAAATGGTGGCTTGACAGCGGTGGTTGTGTGGTGTAGATAATGACCACGGCCTGGGTCTTAGTGGTGGTGTATACGAAGGTTGTGCAAGACAACCACAACGATTACGGTTAATATGGTGGATGGTGACGGATACGAATGGTGGTCTAGTGGTGGTGTTTATACCACGTCTGGTGATTGTGCTAAAGGATCGTGGTGTAGATGACGACGGATGTGGTGGCGAATTGAATGGTATATGAGTAGATCGGAAGATTATAAGGGTTTTAAGGCTTGTCCGGAGAAGGTGGCCGGAAAAGTTTTCTGGCGGCGGCTGGTGGCCGGAATTTGTGAGGGTGGCGCCGGATATTATAAAGGAGAGGGGGAGAGAGTGATTAGGGTTTTTTGTGTGAGATAAAGTTAGGGTTTGTTTGTTTGAAAATGAGAAAATTTTATATAAATTTTATTTATATTAAAACAAATTGTAAAGTTGTAATAGTTTAGGGTTAAAATTGTAACTTTTGTTGAATAATAGTTCGGGGCTCGTTTGTGATAGTTAACGGATGATTCAAGGCATGAAATTTTCGCCATTGTATTCGAAATAATTTTTCCAATAAAAATGAGTATTCACTTGATCATTATTTCATAATTTTTCTTAAAATATTTCAAAATGTTGATTGTTTACTTAGTATCACGGTCAAACTTAAATTTAACGAAAAATGGACTTCACTTAAATGTTCTCGTTTTTAATAAACGTTATTGAAATAAAATATTAAATAATTTAATACATTAGTTTATTAAATATCACATGACATTTAAATATAAAGGTTTAATTTTTACTTTGTCAATACACAGACTGTGCGATTTTTCAGATTTTGCAAAATATGTCCCGTTTTCAAATCAAACAAGTTTGGTAACACTCAAAATGGTTTTTTGATTAATAACTAATATAATTTATTATTATTTAAATCATAGAAAATCTAGGTTGTGACATTCAATCCATGTTATTTTAAGTTCGTCCTCGAACTCAGTTGTTGTTACCCAATTAAAAAGTATAGAGAAAAGGATTTTAAGGTTCTACCTAGTGTTATATCGAATATACTTAGATCTGCTCACAGATAATTCTGCCTGTACTTTAAAAATCATGTTAACCACCAATAGTTATTAGGTAATCAATAGTTAGAAGTGGAATATATCTGAGCGGTTTTACATGTCAATCTGACAAATCGACCATCGTTCATAGAACGATAAAGGAAACAATTCGAGGTGACGAGTCTCGAAAAATCGTCAGTTCTTAATAGTCTACAAGGTTTCACCACCACCAGCCTGTTAGGTTCACGTCGTTTAGTAAATAATCAGAAAACATATACGCAACAAGTTGCGAATCAACAAAGCTTAAACAATCACTCGTTAAAACGTCGTAATGATACGATAGCAGGACGAGTTACTATATATTCGTATGTACGAATCCCGAGTCAAAAGAAATACACCTTCAAAACTGGAGTACTAAATCAATACCATAAATATAGGGTCACATCGAGTATCCTTAAGCCCACTCATGTATAATCTCATATTTGAATACAAAAGCGTCCTAATCTATGCAAATATGTTATTATAAACTCATGGTTCGGTGATTTATGATTTCGTTATTCAAATACAAAGGCGTCCCAATCTATTTCAATAAAGACTTCATAAATCATCCTACTTAAGTGTCACCGGCAAAATACCCAATTCAAAATCGTTAAAATCTATAATGGATATTATCCAAAATTACCAAAAGCAAAGAGCATGAGTTGACTATAAGTCGTCTTCCATAAGTAGACGTTTCGAAAGTACCGGATCGAAGAACATAAGTGTCGATAGGAGATAGAGCGATCGTATATGTATATCAAGGAAAGAAACTCATGGTTATTAGTAGGATAACTATATAGTACTCGGTTCTAAATAACAATTATCCAATCACACAAATCTTCTCATCCTCGAGGAAGACTCATCAAACATTAAGCTGAATAATAACTTATCATAACCCAACCTCGAAACTCACTCACAAAGAATGGCTCGGGTTTTGTTATGAATTATTACACATCTCAACCTTTCGATGACTCAGTTCGACTCTAAAAATACAAAACATTCCACATTAACACGTAAGACTACAAGTCTTACCCACCCCCGAGGTAATTCATCAAAAATCATAGGTTGTGTAACGTCCCATACTTAATTCCATCTCGCACTCAATCAAACATGAGGCCCACTAAGGCATCTTTAAGTATTGTTACACCTCTCAACCTTTTTGAATGAGTTAGTTCGAACCTGGGGATTACTCACGACCAATCGTCAACTAAAAATCACATATGTCCCTAGGTTTGATTATAAAAAGATCTACAGGACTATCGTGTAACTCACAATGCTCACAATGCTCAATAAATGTTCTAGCGTTCCTATATAAAAATAAAGTATATGTCTGAGTGGCCTACTCAAGCAATCAAACTCATATAAACAAGTAATAACATGATAGACAACGAAGAAATAGTAAACATGCATTGCAAATATTCATATAGCAGCAGAATAAGTATGATGTGATGAGTGTTACTACTAAATAAAACTGAGAGTCGGTTATAGTCTAGAGTTACTAATGCAACCTAGTTCTCTATAACCAAAGCTCTGATACCAATCTGTCACACCCCCAAATTCACTGCAGCGGTAGACTTGCTTTGGGGACTTGTAACTTCATGAGTATTCGAGAACTTGATCCGAGAACGACCACTACATGCCAAAAACCACAAAGAAGACTCCAAATAATCCAAATAATCAAGTACCTGAAATACATGCTTAAAAATGTCAACATAAAGTTGATGAGTTCATAAGTTTTGTTTTAAGGTGTTTATGAAAAATTAGAGTTTATATCGACCACTGCACCTGTAGTCAAATATAAGATTTTAAAATCATAGTTTCTTAATAAAATGCGTTTCTTGATGAAAAACTTAGTTTATTAATAATAACAGAGTTTATGATTAAAAAAACATAGTTAAATAATAAAGACAAAGTTTACGGATAAAAACACAGTTTAATTATATAAGCAGAGTTTACCAATAATATAGATGTTCTCGTTAATAATTGAATTCCCTGATAATAAAAGATATTCCAGTTAACAAATAAGATTCTTGATCATAAATAAGTGTTTGATGAACCACAAGATTTTCCAACCATTGGTGACAATATAACAAATACAAAGTCACAAAAAAGCATTTATTATTGTCTAAGCTCATGACACCGAAGCGTTAACAACACCGATAGTATAATCATATAATGCAGCCCCTACGGATGCCTAACCCACAACATCCGTCCTCAGACTCAAATGAACTGTGCCCGCTTGTCCTCTGTTGGACCAAGCCGGATAGGGGCGTCAACCCCGATAGATCTATCCATAACATTCGCTCTTTCGACCGGTCATCCAGTCCGAAATTAACGGTTCATGATAATGGGCCAAGTAATTGGGTTAAAGCGGGACTTAGACCAATACATAAACGATTATATGCACTTGTGTTCATTCTTGCAACCATTTTCTCTTCCCGATAACCAGTGAAAAGCAGTTAAAGTTTTGGGCTATGAAACCCACAATAGAAAATTTTCGTATCAACATTCATAAGTATAACAATTAATGGAGTTAACCACTCAACACGTAACAATTATAGCAGTTTATGACCAACCAAGAAAATTATAAATAGTTTGTGACCAAGCATGTACTTCCCCCAATATGATTATAAAATGTTTATAATCAATTTAAAACTAGAAGGATGGGATATGAACTCACCTCGACGTAGTAGCGTGAACAATAGTGATGCTAAAAATATGCTTCGCGTAAACGGAAATTGATACGGCTCGGTCATGGTGTTGTAGTTTACTAATCGAATAATTCTTAAAAATGTGTAATTGTGTTCCCGATAGATATGCACATCAACGTTTCCCGTTGATAAAATATTTAAGTTTCAAAATATAGTAGTTCGATGGTTGGTTAAGTAAATTAAATAAATTAGGCACACACCAAGTGTACAGTGTATTCCTTAGACATTACGTATAAGCGGACGATTATATAATTCTTATGTTGCATTATATAATATAATAACAATCTTACAAAATAAATCAAAGTATATATTTATGTTGTATTTACAGTATGAAGATCGTGATACAAATAATTAAACAACATAGTTCGACACATTTTAAGAAAATCACTAATTAAGTAATAATTGTCACTTTTTGGTAAAAAGTATAACTCTCATCGATTTATCAATACAATAGAATCCATCTATTTTATCGTTTACAACTATAATAATATTTATTTATTTTATCGGTTTACAAATATAATAGTAGTTTGTAGCAAATAAAATAAAAATTATAGAATTTTTTATAGAAATTTCAACATGGCCAATTCGTATATACAACCTTTTCCATATTAATCGATTATCAATATTTTTCATTTTTCCAAACAGTCTATGTTATGCAAGTTACGTTTTAACATCGTGACACTTAAATAAAACCGAACACAACCTATGTGTTATAAATTAAAAGCCAAACGTCCGATTTGAGCTATTTAAACACATAAATAAACATATAATTATTTTTATAGTTCTCGTGATAATAATAGTGTCTGGCATATTTATTTAACCATTTATATGTACTTATATATGTGTACCACTGTTTAATCCGTTTTAACTAATTAATAAATTTAGATACGTTATTAGCCGATTCCAAAACCACAACCAACCATGAATTTCAATCGTGCCCGATAATCTAACCCTTGCAATCCCGAATCCAAACAAACTCAAACTAATAAACAGCAACCAAACGCCCCTTTATACGTAACAGCAGTCCCAAACTCCATTTATACACATGTCGCTAGCCCCAAACGCCCCTTATTATTTACCAGCAGACCCAAACACCCCTGTAAGGCTTTTTGCTAGTTCCAAACACTCCCGTAAGTTGTTATACCGCGAACCAAACGTCCCTACAGATGCGTTTATCAGGTAGCCAAACAACCACACTCGTCGGTCTGCTGAACGCTCATACAAACGCACCATATGGGTCGTTTTTACAACCAAAGGCACTCCTTTTATGTTATAATAAAAAATAAACCCCATTTTAAGGTCGTCATAGCGTATGAACGAACAAACAACCTCGACTTGATAATATGATAGTGGAGACGACGAGGTTAACCACCCACACGGCTGTGGTGGATCTAGATCTGCGACCTAAGTGGTCGTATGTGCTAAGGAGATGACGGATCTATCATATTAGTGGTGATAAAATGTGATAGATCGACTGATCTATTGATTTAGGCTGAAGGTGGATAAGTGGTGACAACGTGGTGGTGATGACGGTGAAGTTGATGATGTTTTTGTGGTGGCTATGGTGAATAAGGGCACGACAGTCGTGGTAGATAATGGTGATCAACGGAGGTGGTGTATAAATGGTGGCTCGACAGCGGTGGTGGTGGTGTAGATAATGACCACGGCGGTGGGTCTTAGTGGTGGTTTATACGACGGGTGAGCAAGACAACCACGACGATTGTGGTTAATATGGTGGATGGTGGCGTTTACGAATAGTGGTCGGGTGGTGGTGTTTAGACCACGTCTGGTGATTGTGTTAAAGAATCGTGGTGTAGATGACGATGATGTGGTGGCTAATTGAATGGTATATGAGTAGATTGTAATATTATAAGGGTTTTAAGGCTTGTCCGGAGAAGGTGGCCAGAAAAGTTTTCTGGCGACGGTTGGTGGCCGGAATTGATGAGGGTGGCACCGGATATTATAAAGGATAGGGGGAGAGAGTGATTAGGGTTTTGTGTGTGAGATGAAGTTAGGGTTTGTTTGTATGAAAATGAGAAAAATTTATAAATTTTTATTTATATTAAAACAAATTGTAAAGTTGTAATAGTTTAGGGTTAAAAATAGAAAACATTTCCAGAATAGTCCCTATCGTTTACACTGAAAATCAAGTCTCGTCCCTATTTCAAAATAAGTGCACCAGTCGTCCCTATCGTTTACAATTACGAACGAATTTGGTCCCTATTTTGGATGAAAGTTAATTTTACCTGTTAACTTTTGAAATTAAAGGGTATTTCGGTCCACCTACTTTTTTTCCTTCTCTCTCGCATATCTCTCAGTCTCTCTCTCACACAAATTAAAAAACGATCTCTTATCTCTCCCTGTCATCTCTTATCCTTTCCCCTCCACCAAAACCCCATCAAAACCCATATCTCAGATTTCCATAACACCCCCAAATTCATACAAAAAAATCCAATCTTTATATGGCAAAAGATGACACCAAGAACAGTAGCAGGTACTGTGACCACATTCACCATTTAGCTGTTGTCCTCCACCACGTCACCACCATCATCACCCATGCTGCCGCCGCCACTATATCACCACCAGCGGCCGCTACACACCAATATCACCACCCAAACGCATCTTAATATAAACTATCTCCTCAACATCACCACCATATAAAACTACCAGATCCATCGGATCTACACCTGGTAACCAGCTTTTAGTCCTGGATGACATCTGGGATGAATATGGATCTTTTTTTGAGGATCTCTACTTTCAAATTCAAGGATTTAAAATTTTGGTCACATCAGGGTTCATGCTTCAAGGTTTTAGTTCCACTTATAAACTGGGCTTGTTGAATGATAAAGATGCAAAGACTCGTTTTAGCCACTGTGCATCAGTTATGTGACTTTGCTTACTGCCAATAATGGGTCGTGGGTGGGATTGGGAAACAAGACCGGCTGGATATCAGTTTGCTCTTCATGTACAAAAACGACCAGAACCCACGTTTGTTAGACCCTGACAACCCCTCTTCACCATTCCCGTGGCGTCTAAGTGGGGAAGCAGTTGACTTGCTCCTCTTGAGACTCACATGATCATGGTTCTTTTTTCTTTTTTTCTCAGTAAGCGAATCCATGGAGTTATATATGGACATGATCATGGTTTTTTTTCTTGGGGACCACCACAAGCGAATCCATAATTCCATTTTTTTATATGTTTTTGGATCAAGATGTGATATAAATAAAATAGATTTGGGAAAAGGGACTTGTGGATTTCTGAAAGTTGTGAGTCCGAATTGTTGTTACTAGGTGGATTTGGATAGATTTGTAGGTGTTTAGCTATGAGTCAAGATGGTAGGATCTGGGTTTTGATTTGAGAGAGAGAGATATATCTGGGTTTTGATGAATTTGAGAGAGAGGGAGAGAGAGAGAGATAAATATAAAAAATACGGTCGATTTTTGATGGAGATGGAGCAGGGGGAGGGACGATTTTTTATGGAGATTGAGCAGGGTAGATGAATTTGATGGAGCAGGGTAGGAGGGAGAGAGAGAGATGGAGAATGAGATGTGTGAGAGAGAGATGAGAAATAAAAGAAAAGAAAATGTTTTATTAATGTATAATATAGAAAAGTCCAAAATACCCCTCTCTTCATTGAACTTAACAGAGAAAACTAACCCCCATCCAAGATAGGGACCATTCTTGATCCAAAATGCATACGATAGGGACTATCTGTGGACTTAATTTAAAATAGGGACCAGACTTGATATTTGGTGTAAACGATAGGACCAAACATGAAAATTTTTCTTAAAACTATTACTTTTGTTAATTAATAGTTCGGGGCTCGTTTGTGATAGTTAACGGATGATTCAAGGCACGAAATTTTTTCCATTGCGTTCCAAATAATTTTTCCAATATAATTGAGTATTCACTTGATCATTATTTCATAATTTTTTGTAAAATCTTTCAAAATGTTGATTTTTTACTTAGTATCACGGTCAAACTAAATTTAACGAAAAATGGACTCCACTTAAATATTCTCGTTTTTAATAAACGTTATTGAAATAAAATATTAAATAATTTAATACATTAGTTTATTAAATATCACATAACATTTAAATATAAAGGTTTAATTTTTACTTCGTCAATACGCAGACTGTGCGATATTTCAGATTTTGCAAACCGTTTTCAAATCAAACAAGTTTTGTAACACTCAAAATGATTTTTTGAATAATAACTAATATAATTTATTATTATTTAAAGCACAGAAAATTCCAGGTTGTGACAATTTCCTTCTTAGAATACTTACTAGTGAACGTAGGGAATGAGGTGGCGCGTAGCTCTGAAGTACCTTTTTACCTTTGGCTTGCATTTTATAGCAAAGCCGCCTTTCTATTCACTTTAATAGTTCGTATTCTTCGAATTCTTGCCTATTGGAAGTATTTATCTATTTTTGCCTTTAATTTACTTTGATCGATACACGAACTTAGGACCGGAACGCCCCCACGCACGGTGTATTGCCTCGGTAATACTTATGGAAGTAGATGTATTGGTTGTTCGTAGTAGGTATATGTATTTACATATAACAATATATCAAAAATATTTTTGTATTTATTGAGATTTTAAGAAAATATAGTATGTACGTAAAAACGAGTGAAATCAATATATACAATATGTTTTTGTTGTAATCTTTTAGGAAAAAGATTACTTTTTGAATATTTATTTTTTTGGTTCAATTCTTAGGAAAGAATTAATTTTGTGGTTTTTTATATTTTTCATTATTTTATCTTTTTTATTTATGATACGTAAAAGGAACGCTCACAAGCTGAACGGATCCCAAAATCCAATCGAAACCGTCAATCAGTCGTCAATTGTGACGTCTTGAACTGGCAGCGGCGCCATTTATTATTTGAATTTTCAAGTTTGTTTTTCCCAAATCACAACAATATGATTGTCCAAGTAATCTCAAGTTTTTAATTGTTTTTGGTGTTAATAAAAGTTTTGGTATTTAGGTCTAATTCAACAAATCACGTAAAAAATGGTAAAAATAGTATCACTACGTAACTGTACTATACTACAAATATATTGCAATTACCACAATTAAAGAAAGAAGTACAAGTCTTAAATGCACAAATGGTATAAATTCTTAAAATGTAAAGTATGTAAAAGTACAAGGACCAAAAATGTAAATTCTGAAAGTAAAGGGACTAGAAATGTAAAATATAACAAACTATAACAACCAAGTAACAAATTTGTAAAATTGATTAACAAACTTGTAACAAACCCAAAATATAAGGACTAAAACTTGCGAACGCTAAAAACTTGAATTTCCGAAAGCTGATTAACCAATTTCAAAAGATTAAGGACCTTAATGCAATTAAACTAAATCTTATATCAAAAACGGGCAAGGAAAATTCAATAAGCTCGTGAGAGCTTATTACTGAACCAAATGAGCTCTGGGTTTTTACAAACTTCTTAAAATCAAAAAATACCTAGGCTTGTTAAAGGAACTCAAGATAACTTTTTTTACTAAGCCCAAAATAAGCTAACAGCTTATCCAATCAATCACAAGTTGATTTTTCAACTAAAATGATTAAGCTACTGATTACAAGGCTGGAATGTCAAAAATTATGGAAAATGATTAAGTGAATAAGCTGTAATCTCAAAATAAGCACAAAGAGCTTATCGTTGACTTTTGTTGACCAAGATTTTCCAAAAAGCTAAAATTCTCCAAAATGCCTTAAAATGTGTTTGTAAATAGAAATGTGCAAGAAAATGTAAAAATTTATGAAGTAGAAATGTGGGAAATGATTCAACAGTTAGTAATTATCATAGGAACTTACAAATTCCAGCTTATTCTTAACCTAATTCCAAGCTTATTTCTTGATACTGTATTGTCTACCTTAGTAATTCTGAAAGCTCATATATTCAGCTTATCTCAGAAACAAGAATCAGCTCTTAATATCCAATAACAAAGAATTGAGAGCTGGTAGAATCTTGCTTGTTCTAACTGATGAATACTTGACCCAAAGTTTTTATATGCAGTTTGCCTGGTTGACTTAAACTTTGCCTACAAAAACTCACAAAGTAATTTGTACTTGTCTATTGAGTGTTTATGAGCTCAATTCAACTACTTACAATAGGTAAATCACAAAATTGATAGGTGTGTAAACACCCATCTTTTCTACCACTTAATTACAATAATAACCGGACCAAAATGTGTATTTTATGTCTTTTATGTCAGAATTATGCGTGGTTTGTGTTTTTGTTATGATTTAGGACGAAAAGGTGAAAAGTGGAGAAAACACGGAAATTCACGGGCATTTATGGACTTTTATTAAAGAAAAAGATGAAAGACGAAGTCAAGAAGTCAAGAGTGCAAAAAGAACGGAAGTCCAAGACCAATTCTGAAGATTTATCGAAGAAATAGTCAAAAGACGGAAGTTTATCAAAAGCCGAAGAATTCAAGTCTATTTTATTGAAGAATTTAAAGACGAGTTCAAAGAAATCCCGAAGCCAAAAGTCCCTTAAGTCCAACTTTAAAGAAGATTAGAAGAAAAGGACTAAGTATGCAATTAATGAAGATTAAAAGAAGGAGGGACTTAATGACGCAATTAAGAGAAAAGGAAAGAGGGGAGGAAGCTTCCTTAATCCTCCCCTATAAATAGTCATTAGTTGTAATCATTTCATTTTGTTGGCTAAGTGTGACAATTAGCTCTTCCACCATTTACTTACCTTGTCATTTAATTTCTTGTCAAATTTAAATACCTTGTCTTGCACCTTAAATTCATTTAATTTCAAGTAAGTTTTCATTTAATTATTGTCAATCTTTACTTTATCTTGTCAATCTCTTACCTACCTTTCTTAATCTTTGATCTTTGTGTTTATGTTTATGTTCATGTTCATGCTTTTATTTTGATCCAAATGGTTTTTGATTATTGTGGTTAAATTTGTTTGTTTTATTGATTTAAATTGTTTGTTTATGTTAACTGTTGATTCGTTACTTGTTTAGCTTAATCGTTTGTTGATTTTAGTTCAATCTTTGGTAGATTAGTTGTTATCTGTGATTCCCTTGTTCTTCGGGAAGTTTGTTGTGTTTCTGATCTTTCCAAGAAATCTTCCGAATCAAGAGAGGGAGTCTGTTCATTCGGAACTTCCAAAGTTCCGAACCAAGGCTTCATTCGGAACATTCAAAGTTCCGAACGAAGGATCACTTCCGACTCAAGAATCATTCATTCGGAACTTCAAAAGTTTCGAACCAGAAGAGCTTCATTCGGAACTCAAAAGTTCCGGATCAAGCAATTCATTCGGAACTCCAAAAGTTCCGGATCAGTGAGTGTTCATTCGGAAGTCTCCAAAGTTCCGGATCAAGGGCTTCATTCGGAACTTCTTAAAAGTTCCGAACCAACTTCCAAATCAAGGGCAAGTTCCGAATCAGAAGGCTTCATTCGGAAGTCTGAAACTTCCGAATCAAGGAGGCTTCATTCGGAATCTTCCGGATCAAGGGTTGATAAAGTTCCGAATCAAGGCAAGATTGAGAAGTTCCGAATCAGTAAAGTTCCGAACGAAGGATTGTTTTGGATAAGTGACATATTCAGATCAATTTGTTCCGGATCAAGGATTTTTGTAATATTCCGAGCGAAGAAGAATCATTCCAACCGAAGGTGACATTCTGGACGAGTGATTGTTCCAAACGAAGGATTATTCCGAATGAGCTGTATTCAGGTTCTTATTAGTTTTTGTCTTTGATTTTTATTTTCAAGTTTTATTTTTTCTGCCTTTATTTTAATTACACTTTAAGATTATTTGCCTTAGCTTAATTTTAGTTTTGCCTTAGTTTAAGTTTTAGTTGCGTTTTAAGTTTGCCTTAGATAGATTTTAGTTTACGCCATTTACTTTAGTGCCTTTTAATTTTAGTCACGCTTTTAAATACTTGCACCATTACTTTAATTAGACTTAGGTTTACTTTAAGAGCACCTTTACTTTAATTGTTCTGCACTTTTATTTAAAAACTACAACGACACATCTTTGTTTCCACCAAAAATAAGACTGAGTCACACATTAAACACAAGTTTTTCAATTCGAAGAGACACACGACAAAGAATCTTTTTAACCTGAGTAAAACCTAGTTATCAAATGGCGCCGCTGCCGGCTCTTTTCGTAAAGATTAACGGTTTTCTGTGAAAGACGCGTTGCTTTTTGGGATCTGTTCACTTGTGAGCGTTACTTTTCTTGCATAAAAAATTCAAAAAACCATAAAAATTGAGAAATTGATAAAACTACATAAAAATTAAAAATTTCAAAAATCTAAAAAGATTTTATCTTTATTGTGTATATATATTGTTTTTGTGTTTGGTTTCTTTTTCTTTTGTCTTTGTAGGTGCATGCGTACTAGATCTTCTAATTATCAAGAGCCCGAGCCTTAAGAAGATTTAGCTATGTCTGGTGTTAATAACAATAATCCACCGCACCCTAATAATAACAACAATGCTCTTCCACAACCCGATCTTCGGACCATGGAGGAACTTTGTCAACCAACAATGTTTGGACGAGGAGGACCGATTGCGCCGATGCAAATCAACGCTCCTGAGTTTTCGTTGAAGCACCACATGATTCAGCAAGTGCAAACAAACCCATTCCATGGATTGCCTGATGATGATGCCAACAAACACCTCGACAAGTTCATTACAATCACCCAAAGCATGAAGTTGGCCGGCGCCACAATGGATGAACTTCGCCTACAACTCTTTCCACACACCTTATTACATCATGCCGAGAAATGGTTTGATCGTCTCCCGAAGAATTCTATTCACACTTGGGAAGATATGACTCAACGCTTTTATCACGCTACTTTCCACCATCCATGGTCACAAGCCTTCGCAATCAGATCAGCGGTTTCATGCAAGATCACGATGAATCTCTTTTTGACGCTCGGGAGAGATATAATGTCTTGATCGATAGATGTCCAAACCACAACATGCTCCCTGTGACCTTAATAGACACTTTCTACAACGGATTGACTTTTCGAGATCGTGATACGATTAATGTCGCCGCCGGTGGCACATTCATGAAAAGGAGACCCGAGGAGTGTAGAGAGTTAATTGAGAACATGACTACTCACCACAAAAACTGGGATTCCTCTGCTTCTTCAAGGAACAACCCGAGAGTCAATGTTTCCTCTACCTCAGCAAACCCTGAGCTGACCGAACTCACCCGCATGATGACTGAAATGAGCAAAAGTATTACGCTTCTCGCTTTAAACCAAAAACAACAAGTTAAAGCGGTTGCTAATCCTTGTGAAACATGTGGCGGTCCTCACTCATACACCGATTGTCCTTCTACACAAGGAAATCCGGAAAATGTGTATGCTGCTTACGGTACTTATTCACCGGAAAATTACCAAGCTAGACAACAAGGGGATAGAAATCTGCTGAGCTACCGTTCCAACAACTACCTTTCACCCGGTTTTTCTCCTCAAAACCAAAACCCCGCCAACAACTATAATAGAAGCAACCAAATCCCACCAAGAGCTTCTAACCCTTATCAACTACCCACCCAACAACACCCACCCATAAACACCGATGTTGAAGCCACAATGAGAACTCAAGGTGAGCAAATCAAGAATCTACAGAGCCAAATAATCAATTTGAAAGGAGATATCATGAAGCAAGGTAATGACATTAGAACCGAAGTTCGTGATAATATTCAATCCTCCTTCATCACTCAAACGACTGGATTAAAGAATCTATTGGCTAGTTTCTTGCCCGAAGCTCAACCTTCTTCTTCAAGTTCTCTACCTTCAAACACCGTCACTAATCCGCGAGCTAATGTGAGTGCTATTACTACCCGTAGTGGAGTCACCATCGTAGGACCACCAATACCACCTCCATCATCTACACCTCCTCCACCACCATGTATCCCTACTCCTCCTACACCTAGTATTAGTGCACCATTACCGTCTCCGCCTCGTCATGACGATGTATCTCGGAAGGACACTTCAACATCCCAACCTTTACCTACTACACCGTCACCTTCCACCTATAAACCTAGAATTCCATACCCTTCTTGCATAGGCAAGACCAATGATCTAACAAAGGAGGACTCTCAAGTGACAAAATATATCAATATGATTTCTCAAATGGGCTTCAGCATTAGTTTTCTTGAAGCACTTGTCCACATGCCCAAATTTGTTAAAGCATTCAAGGAATTGCTTAGCAAGAAGGAGAAGCTGATTGAACTCGCCAACACACGCTTGGAGATCCCGGTCGTTTTGTTAAAGCTTGGAGATCCCGGTCGTTTTGTGTTGCCTTGTGTGTTCAACAAAACTGAAGAATTTACTGCCCTTGCTGATCTCGGGGCTAGTATTAATCTTATGCCACTGAGTGTTTGGAAAACACTATCATTGCCCGACCTCACTCCAACAAAGATGACTCTCGAACTTGCAAATCGCACTCTCGCTTACCCCGTTGGTATAGCCGAAGACGTGTTTATCAAAGTTGGCACATTTACTTTCACGGTCGATTTTGTCGTAGTTGATTATGAAATGGACCCTCGTATTCCTTTAATACTTGGTCGGCCATTTTTGAGAACCGGACGAGCTTTAGTAGATGTGGCCGAAGGTGAGTTAATCTTACGAGTCGGGGATGATTCAAAAGTTTTTAAAATGGGGAAGCTTACAGGCAAATCTTTTGGACGAGAATCAGTGAATATGATCAATGTGCTCGATGACTTTGTCGTCTACGACAATCCTCTATTCGATTCTTCCACTGATAATCCACTCTTTGAAGATAATGTGGATGATTCTCTCCCTACTTTGGACGCTTCTCCCATTTATGATTCTCCACCGGTCTTTGATGCTTATGATGATGATGATTCTAGCTCAGATTCGGATGATTTTGATGATTGTACTTCTGAGTATCCCGAGCTGCCCACTTTCGATGATTTTGATGAGGCCGATAATCTCTCGAGCGATTCTTCACATGATGAAGATCCTCCGACATCACTCGATCCTACTTTGGACGATTATTCATTTGAGGAAGATTTCTCTGAATTTCTCAACACTTACTTCCCTCATGAGAGTGATGCTCCTCCTTATGACTTTGAAGATTATCGTCTTGATCCTACTTTGGATTTGAAGAGCATTCTATCAAAGGAGAATAAACCGGTTGACACCAATATCCGTTGAACATATGATTTGACACCTCTTTGTCCCCCTTCTGAGGACGAGGTTGTGCTTCTTTGCGGATCTTCTTCATACTCGGCTGAGCCTGAGTGCTATTTTCCCTTAAAGGAAAAGGTGTTCGACCCCGGTATTGAAGTCTTTAAGCCATCTCAGTATCCACCTGATGAAATAAAAGGAAAAATCTTTGGAAATTCTGAAGACATGCTTGCACCACTCCACCCTTGCTTCCACCGTGCTCAATCGCTGCTTAAGGGAACCTTGCCTACTCTTCTTTGGCTTTCCTTGTTCGCCTTAAGCTTGTGTTATTTGCTCTATGAAAACTACGTCTTCGATCCTGGTGGATATGTTTCATGCTTCTTCCGTTGATGATCAAGGTCGAGTCAGGCTCACGACTCGGTTAACAAAAATCAAGCGCTTCTTGGGAGGCAACCCATGCATCTATCTTTTCGCTTTCTTTACCATAAGTGTAGGGGAGACCCTTTGGTTTGCTTTCCTCTCCTCACTTCTTAATCAGGGATTCGAGCTTCAATGATCCACTCTTGATGATTCTTGACGACCCGTGATTCCGTGTTCCATTATTCCCGGTTCAATCCTAAACTCTTTTCGATTCACTATTTTATATTTTCTCAATATTAAAATAGGAATATCTTTAGTTGTCTTTTCCTTAGCGAGATTTAAACAACGTGCACAATGCCCTAAGTGTAGGGGAGTTTACTCCCACATGCTTAAACATTGAGGACAATGTTTCTCTTAAGTGTAGGGGGACTTCTATCGAAGTTAAGTGGTCTTTTCCTTGTATTTGTCCTCATTTTAACCAGAAAATCAATTTTTCGACATTTTTCAAAATTTTTGATCTATTTTGGCCTATTAGTTTTTACCTTTGTATAGTTATTTTCTTTCTTTGCTAGAATAAATGTTTAATAAGTGGTTTTAATTTTCACACGTTGTGAATCTTTTGACTCAACCCGAGTTTACTCTAGCTAGTATCCTTAACATGTTTAAGTCAAGTTTTGCTAGGCTTTTATTTAGGGAGCTATAAAACGCGAAAGTCTTAACTCTCACGGGTTAAGAACAAGAACTTTTCGCAAGTTCCTATAATTGATCCTAGAGATTCGTTTATCAAGGGAACTTTAAAACGCGATTTCTCAACTTGAAAAAGTCTAAGAATTTGCAAGATCCTATAGGCAACTTGAAAACCCAAAACTTCGATTTAATAGGCTAAGTATCCACGAGTCTCATTCCTTGAGATTTTAAACTGTGGAGAACGAGAGATGATATAGCCAATTATAAGTTCGGTATTCTTTCGTGAATTTATGTGAGTTAATTATGAGCCTATTCTCCCATCGCTAGCTAATAAATTTATCTGCTAATAAATAAGGTTGTACGATTTGAAAAGTTACTTAGCTTCTAGCCCAAGATCGTTTAAAAGTTTCTCGGTATGGATTAGAGTTCATAGCCAAGGCATAACTTATTGAAGCGGAATACGAAGATTGGCGAGTCCGAAAAGACCCTAACAAGGCATGAGGGCTATATTTTGTTGCTAAAGATCCAAAGTGATGTGAAGAATCAATTATCGAAAATTAATATGAAGGATCGAGACACACGACGAAAAGAAAATACTCCCCAAAAGTCATGGAGAAGTGTATCCGAAAAGACCCTAACAAGGTATGAGGATAAATAGATCCAAGTCATAAAAGGAGGCGGATCGTTGTATATCAAAGTCCAGAATAAAGATTGGAGAAAAATGAAGAAGTCGTGGTCCAAGTATGAATCTCTCAAAACTTCAAGTGAAGAAATTCCATTATGAAGAGAAGACCATAATTTCATGAACGTCTCTCAAGGTTTGAAGTGTGAATTCGCTGCCAAATATCGGTCCGAGAAAGGTCTCAAATCGCGAAACGAGTTATGCCAAGATAAGAACTTTATGAGGTCCCGAGAAGCAGTTTTAAAAGATTTTGTCCTTTAGCTAACTATTGATTAAATCGTTCACTTTATTTTCAGACTTAATAACTATCGAAATAAGTCAAAAATGCATCCTCGTGATCATTCAAGACAATAATAAAATATAAGAGATACCCCTAGGAATAAGGGAGTCTAAGTGAGTAATTGGCCCACATGAGTTCGTGATAGTCTACTAACTTATAATAACAACGATCTCGTTTTTAAGCTTGGTTTGGAGAAAGTGAAAACTTAAGGATGATGATTATTCATAACATTTTCAAAACCCAAGGTATGCTGTTGATTTCTTTATTTTGTATTTCTTTAATAAAGGCCAACATGGATTAATTATGATGAAAAATGTAATCTTGCTTTGTAACTAATGCATTGCATGAGGACATTGCAATGGTCAAGTGTAGGGGATTTGATAGGTGTGTAAACACCCATCTTTTCTACCACTTAATTACAATAATAACCGGACCAAAATGTGTATTTTATGTCTTTTATGTCGGAATTATGCGTGATTTGTGTTTTTGTTGTGATTTAGGACGAAAAGGTGAAAAGTGGAGAAAACACGGAAATTCACGGGCATTTACGGACTTTTATTGAAGAAAAAGATGAAAGACGAAGTCAAGAAGTCAAGAGTGCAAAAAGAACGGAAGTCCAAGACCAATTCTAAAGATTTATCGAAGAAATAGTCAAAAGACGGAAGTTTATCAAAAGCCGAAGAATTCAAGTCTATTTTATTGAAGAATTTAAAGACGAGTTCAAAGAAATCCCGAAGCCAAAAGTCCCTTAAGTCCAAGTTTAAAGAAGATTAGAAGAAAAGGACTAAGTATGCAATTAATGAAGATTAAAAGAAGGAAGGACTTAATGACGCAATTAAGAGAAAAGGAAAGAGGGGAGGAAGCTTCCTTAATCCTCCCCTATAAATAGTCATTAGTTGTAATCTTTTCATTTTGTTGGCTAAGTGTGACAATTAGCTCTTCCACCATTTACTTACCTTGTCATTTAATTTCTTGTCAAATTTAAATACCTTGTCTTGCACCTTAAATTCATATAATTTCAAGTAAGTTTTCATTTAATTATTGTCAATCTTTACTTTATCTTGTCAATCTCTTACCTACCTTTCTTAATCTTTGATCTTTGTGTTTATGTTTATGTTCATGTTCATGCTTTTATTTTGATCCAAATGGTTTTTGATTATTGTGGTTAAATTTGTTTGTTTTATTGATTTAAATTGTTTGTTTATGTTAACTGTTGATTCGTTACTTGTTTAGCTTAATCGTTTGTTGAATTTAGTTCAATCTTTGGTAGATTAGTTGTTATCTGTGATTCCCTTGTTCTTCGGGAAGTTTGTTGTGTTTCTGATCTTTCCAGGAAATCTTCCGAATCAAGAGAGGGAGTCTGTTCATTCGGAACTTCCAAAGTTCCGAACCAAGGGCTTCATTCGGAACATTCAAAGTTCCGAACGAAGGATCACTTCCGACTCAAGAATCATTCATTCGGAACATCAAAAGTTCCGAACCAGAAGAGCTTCATTCGGAACTCAAAAGTTCCGGATCAAGCAAGTCATTCGGAACTCCAAAAGTTCCGGATCAGTGAGTGTTCATTCGGAAGTCTCCAAAGTTCCGGATCAAGGGCTTCATTCGGAACTTCTTAAAAGTTCCGAACCAACTTCCGAATCAAGGGCAAGTTCCGAATCAGAAGGCTTCATTCGGAAGTCTGAAACTTCTGAATCAAGGACGCTTCATTCGGAATCTTCTGAATCAAGGGTTGATCAAAAGTTCCGAATCAAGGCAAGACTGAGAAGTTCCGAATCAGTAAAGTTCCGAACGAAGGATTGTTTTGGATAAGTGACATATTCAGATCAATTTGTTCCGGATCAAGGATTTTGGTAATATTCCGAGCGAAGAAGAATCATTCCAACCGAAGGTGACATTCCGGACGAGTGATTGTTCCAAACGAAGGATTATTCCGAATGAGCTGTATTAAGGTTCTTATTAGTTTTTGTCTTTGATTTTTATTTTCAAGTTTTATTTTTTCTGCCTTTATTTTAATTACACTTTAAGATTATTTGCCTTAGCTTAATTTTAGTTTTGCCTTAGTTTAAGTTTTAGTTGCGTTTTAAGTTTGCCTTAGATAGATTTTAGTTTACGCCATTTACTTTAGTGCCTTTTATTTTTAGTCACGCTTTTAAATACTTGCACCATTACTTTAATTAGACTTAGATTTACTTTAAGATCACCTTTACTTTAATTGTTCTGCACTTTTATTTAAAAACTACAACGACACATCTTTGTTTCCACCAAAAATAAGACTGAGTCACACATTAAACACAAGTTTTTCAATTCGAAGAGACACACGACAAAGAATCTTTTTAACCTGAGTAAAACCTAGTTATCAAAAAGCAACTCTAATCCACACACCTCTTTTAGAATGTTATGAAAATTTTATAAAGGCTTTCTAATCAAAAGGTTATCAAATCAAAAGAAACTTATATGCACTTGTAAAACAACTCAAATGAACCACAAACCAGCAAAGTACCAACAAGTTAACACTATAGAACACAATATGGACTATTGATGAAAATTAAGCAATTCATGACCAAATTTTATCAATCTAAATTAATCAAAAGCTAAGTAATCTACTAGCTATCTACCAGTACATATCAGACAGGTCAAATGATTAACAGATCAAGCAGAATCATTCAATTACACTAACTATCTAAGAATTTAGCATGCAAGACATTTGAGTGTAACAAAAACAAGAATTTTAATGCCTTTTATCTTGATGCCTCCTTTGATGGAGTAGAGGAGTGTTGAGCTCTCTAAAACTAACACCAAACACCACAATCAACTACCAAAACTCATCAATACATCATCCGCATCAAGGAATGATCATCTCTGCATAAATCTGAACTTCTGGCAAGAAAATGAGCTAGGATTGACTGAGATCAACTAACAAGCTTCCAAAATACTCAAACAAGCTCTATTGATCAGATATGATCAATAGAACTAAGCAGTAACAGTGTAGATAGGATAAGAAGTAAAGGAGAAGTGATTTGAAGTGAAGTAAAAAGTTTATTATTGGAAGGAGTTGGTTACAAGTTTGTTACAATCTAACTAACTATCTCAAGTGTTTGTCAGACACTTGAGATTAGTTACTAACTAAATCTCTAACTGAAAATGAGAGGAAAAGATAAGTGTGTGTTTTTTCATACACTTGCTACAATACACAAATGAAATGAATACACAGGTATTTATAGAAGAAGACTGAAGTTAGTTGGGGATGAGTAACGTCTGGGAACCAATCCCCAACTTCCACGTGTACTTAAACGCTTAATTGTAATTTCCAGATGAAGAACAGATTTGGGCTTTTCCTCTTGAGTGATTTTAAGCTTAATTGACCACTTGGAATGGATTCCTCTTGTAATTTTAAGCAAGATTGATGTTGGATACTTCTGAAACTCATTCCTTCTTGATCTTCAATCTGGGTGCGTTTGAAGTTTGAGAAGCCACGTGTTGTATTTGTATTGGGTGAAAATAGTTCACTCGTATCATTATCCAAATACTTATTTATGATTGGCTGAAATATTAAGTAGTAGGGTGGCACTGTTGGGATTTGGTTATTAAATTGCGACGGCTCTTAGTAGCCAGTTGGCAGTGACGTGGTGATCCATATGAACAAAATGGGCGCCTCTCATTGGTTGGAAGGTTTATGCACTGATCATAAGCCAAATAACTTTGAAAGTTGACAGTTTTGGTCCTTAAACTTGGTAGAATCTTGTTTAAGGCTAAGAAGTTTATTGTCTTGTCATTTTAGGCCCTTGAACTTCATGATTGACCATAGTAATCCCCTTGACTTGTTGACTTGATATCTTGACCATGTTTGACTTTGTTCTTGACTTTTCTATATTTGCATTAGTCCTTCAACTTTGAAAGTTGTCAAGAAAGGTCCTTTGACTTTGATTGGCTTGTCACTTTTCATCCTTATTTTGTCTTTTCTTCATCAATAAAGGCTTGATTTCTTTGTTTGCTTCATAATTGTATCTTTTTACCTACACAAGCACAAACAACAAAACATACCTATAATACTACTTTTATGAATCAAAATCAAGTATTTTGCTTTGTGTTTTAGGATTATTTGTGATATAATTGATATGAGATTCCACTCATGTCACCTCATTATTCTTAGCAAGTTTCTTTTTAGTGTCATCATTAAAATCTTCAAAAGAAACTAGTTCTTTCTTTTTAGAAACTTCATTATATTGTAAAGGTAAAAAGTCACCAAGGGTAATAACATGCCAAAGATCTAAATATTTTGATTTCACATAAGTCTCAAATCTATTTTTCCAATTAATAAACTATCGGTTTCAAAAAGTGGCGGTCTTTGCATAGATAGCCCTTCGAGGTACTTGTTGGAATCCATATTCAAGTTTTAAAATACAATATATTTTAAAAAATTGAGCAACCCGCTCTGATACTAATTGTGAAACTAGAATGGAGGAGGGTTGAATTGTTTCTTAAGTTAAAATGATCGAAGACCGGTTTACAAAAATCCTTGACTTGAGTGATTATTTGAAATCTTCATACGCACAATATGAACAAAGATAGTGGTTCTAAACTAATAATCACAAGTATATGCACCAAAGAATAATGAATGAAAAGAGATATAGAAAGGAAAGATCAAACTGAACACCAAGGATTTATAGTGGTTCGGAAACGAAGCTCACTCTTCGTTCCTACTCCACTCCTCGAGTACTCCTTACTGGAGAGTTTACTAATCAACAAGCTCCTTAAGGTGGAGAAACCGTACATGTCGCTTAACTAATTTCTGACTCTAAGCTAAAAGTCGAGACCTAATCTTAGCTAGGACCAATCTACACCAATAATACTTTAAGGCCTAAGTATTAACCACAATACATACATGATGTGTTGGAAACGTGTCGGTGTACTTAATGTAATACGTTATAGAGCAAATAGTATAAAATTACCTTTAGGAAAAAGTAATAATCTAAAATAAGCTAAAGACGGATTAATTAACACGAGAGTGATCTCGGTTCGTTGTACAAGAAGGAATTGTGAATTTGAGACTTTCGTTTGAATTTAGACAATCAATCTGAATGGTTTCGGTTTTTATCTAAAATCCTACGTTTTAATTAAAAGTGCATGAATCGCTACCCAAAATGAATCTAAAAGACGAAAATTAAACTTTATAATTTATTTTTTATTTTAAACTTTATTTTTTTATTTTTTTTAAACTAATGATTTGTGACAAAATTTAATTAAACTATTTTATTAAAAGTTATTATACCTTTTTTATTTAACTTTTAAAACTACAAATGAGAGAAAAACATTTATTTACTAAAAGACAGTGTAAAAACGTATAATAAAATCTTGAAGAAGTTATTACATAAAATGAGCAACTAGCTCAGTTGGTAGAGGCTGTGTGCCATTGAACAAGAGGTCTCGAGTTCGAAACCCTTGGATGACAATTTTTTTTGAATTTTTTTTTTTGAGGCAGTAAACCAAACACCCCAAACGAATCAGAAAGAATTACAAACTCAAACACCCTCACAGCAGGCCATATAATACCAGTAGACTAAGAATGAATTCTCTACTAGATCAGATTAAAGCAATTCTACAGTCTAGTAAATCACACTGATAACTTGAACCAATCAACTCACAAAACCAATGAGTAAATTTAACACAACAACATCAACAAATCATTCAAAAGTCAGTGATAATAAGTAAGATTTGAACAAGAAAATGCAAAATTCAATCATGGAAAACTTGACAATTAAACTCTACGAAATGAATATGATAGCAAATATATTAATTCGAATAGCACAACAAACTCAGCAACATTTAAATGCAGCCACAATAATTGCCAATTACCCCTATCTAAACAAGCAGACCAGTCATCTCATTCAAGATCATCAAAACCGACATACTATAGCAGCATAGAACTTAATAACAAGTAGCAGCGAACATAAAAGAATGCAACATCAAAAAAAACTCAGTAACGGTTATATGTGGCAGCAAGATGAGTAAACTGAAAGTAGAAAAATCCTAAGACTGCTAAACGAAGTGACAGGCAGCAACGAGCATAGCAGAAACAACATAACAGCAATCATGACAATGACAATCGAAGTACTGGCAATCTACTTAAAATCAATCAGATAAGGAGAACATGAATAATACACTAGCCGTTATTGGAAATCGATACAACCACTTAAAACAGTAATGACATATGAGATATCAACAATCAAATGCCATAACTGTTCCAAAACAAACAATCAAACAGCCTACGCTACATCAATGCTACAAATCGAAAATTCACTACAACAGCGGTAATTATCAGCAAGTTATGAATGCAGTGGAAACAAGACTCATGAGCAAGCAAAAAGCAGATTAACTCAGTCTATAGCAAAAATTAATTTAGAACTTCTACAGTTATCTTAAACGCAGCATTAAGTGAACCATTAAACAACATATAACAGCATTAAACAACGTCGCAGCAGTAAACAATGGCAGCATTTATCCACACAACATCTATTTAATGATCAACAGCGACAATAAACAGTAAACCGAAGGCTATCCCCAAAACATGAGACATCAGAAAAATAACGGTAAACATAACATCAGCCAGTTATATGCAGAAACAATAATAACTATGACGATTATGATTCAAAAACTACAATACCATGGAACATCTACAGAAATGAATATCACACCACATAACAAAGATCAGATCCAAATGCGAATCAAAAGCCACGATAATTAACAAATAACAAGTAACTCAGCAGATTATAACAATAGACTAAACTTTAACCGAAAGTAAAAATAATAACGAGATCTTGCGTACCTTTGACTTTCTGCTAAAACGAAAGTCAATAATATTTGCTCTTTAGAGCTTTTCTTTCTGCCTGTAGCTGACGAGTCACGAGCTTAAACACCAAATCTTATCAGCCTAAACTAGACCTAACGTCGACCATCGACTCTAAAACCAACGCCATTTCATCATCATATTACAATATTCAGCAGCTATTTAACCTGTTTTTAAGCTTAACCAGTGGGGTTAAGTTTTATTTCCCTTATTCACTCTTAATTACCTATGTAAGCTATATATTCAGCTTATATGGGTAATACACAATTATAAAGATATTTTTAGATAAGAATGCAAACAGTTAAAATGAAAAATTAAACGAGAGATTTAAAGATTAAAACTGGAATTTTATTAAATCAAAATCAACAGTACAATATCTTTGAAATTAAAATACAAATCTATCTAAAAAATGACATTATAACATTAAGAGAAAAAGGGATGCGAATTACAGTAAATGGGGGGGTTTATAGCTGAGGTAGAGGTGAGGGGTTGTTGATGATGACGATTTTGAGCCGTGAGATCAACATCTTTCTTTATCTTCCCTATTTGTTAAGATCCAAAGGCTGATATTAGCCCACCATCACACAGATTGCCACCGTGGACAAAGTTGTGCTAGTTTAGAGCTTACCTGGCAATAGATGATTGACCCTTTGTCAGAATAGCAGTGGTTCGTCCAATAAGAGTGAGGGAATGACGAATCCAAGTGCCACGTTGGCACTTGGCACTTGGTATCTTTGTGTCTTCACGCACCACCCTTTCCTTTTTAATCTGAATAGAAGCGCGTGGATTCAATCTCTGATTTAATTATGAAGCCCCTAAATATTAGGGTTCATAACCTGCTACGTTGTTCTTCCCCAATTTCTCTCTCCTGACTTTCTTTTATTTCTTTGTTTACTTTATTTTGACCGAAGTTTCTTGACCAAAGAGTAAATAAACCTTCAATCCGTCTCTTTTCTTTGTTGGGCTTTTTATCAGTTGGACCCAACTTATATATTACTTCCTTGTCGTCTCTTTATTAATTTTAGGCTTGGACCCAAAATTACTTCATCCGTTTATTCATTTGTAAATGGGCTTTGACTTGGGCCTTTCAAAACTTCATAATTCCATATATGGGCTTTAAGGCCCATTAAGCATATGTGGGACCCACTTGACCAAAATCCTTTAAAAACAATCTCGTCTTTTGGCTCTTGATAAAATCTTTAAACTCGTGTCGTTTTTGTTGTGAACTTGGTACCTACACACATGAAACAAGAAAACAATGCACATACAAGGTTATATTCATATGTTTTATGCATTTTAAATCCGCTTTGTGATATAAATGATATGAGTAATTACACTTATATCAAACTCCCCCTTGCTAAGCAATTGTCGTGTCCTCACGCATTGATAAAATAAAACTACTAACTACACTTTTATTCAGCTTTTTACACTTTATTTTGCACAAAGACATAATGTATTGCTTTCATTATTGAAAAATAACTTTTAGGATCATAAAACTCGAATAGATTCATCGTCCTCGACTTTTCACTCTCTCCATGCCAAGTTTAAAAACAAGGTCATTGTCAATCATAAGTTCCAATGTTAAGACCACTCATACAAGTAATTTGTGTTAAACTCAATCTCCTTTATTCCTAGTTGTATCTCTAGATTTTAAAAATTGTCATTCATCCATAGGATCATTTGACTTATTTAATAATTATTAGTCCAAAAATGAAGGTAAAAACGGTGTAAACCTAACACTCAAAACCTAACCTCATCCTCAAAAACCGTTGTCACTAAAGAAAGCTCACATCAAGGATAACTTAATACGATTCTAGGAATGAATTCCCGGATCCGAAATTTGGTTAATAGGACTACTTAAGCAACAATAATTCCTCCAAGGTCTATTTGACCTTATTAATGGAGTTAGCAACATTTACATCATATACCTTGAGGCTCTTTAGGATGTAAAAGTGATCCTTATCTATGATCCACACCCTAAGGCTCCTTGAATCATAAACAAGAGAATTGACATTCACCATCACTTCACACCCTAAGTCTCTTTGAAATAATGATGAAGAAATTTTTATTAAACACTTCACTATGACATACACCCTAAGGCTCTAATGACAAGGTTAGTGCTACATGAATCCCACCCGAAGGCTCATAGAGAACATGTTTTTATTTATTCTTCTTTATTTATGATACATATAGTAAGCCAAATTCCACAATCCCATGATCAAAAAGTCCATAACGTTGACACCCTCAATGTGTCCTTACTTTAATTACAAGGGAATAAAAAGAAGGAGTTAAGAGCTAAGATATTGAACCCAAACCGCTAAAAACTTCATTTATTAAACAATTAAATATTCAAGCGTGAAAAATAAATGCGAGGAGAAAGAGCCACACAAAAAACTTATATAAGGAAGACTTAGCCTCAAAACATATGATCAACTCTATCATCTCTTGTTCTCCATATTGTAAAATCTCAAAGATGTGAGACTAATGGACACTTAGCCTTGCAAGTCTAGATTAAGACTATATTAAATCAAAGTTTTTGGTTTTCAAGTCATCTATAGGATCTTGCATCTTCTTATACTTTTTCAAGTTTAGAATTTGCGTTTTAAAGTTACCTTGATGAATGACTTTTGTTAGGTCAATTCAGTACCTAATGACCTCCCTGAAGGATTTGAATAACAATCAGCCTAAGTGAATTATTAACCTTGAACATAACAAGGTCACTGAGTGAACAGTCACTCAGTGAGTTGCCTTTGAGTTCCTAGACTAAGTATAAAAGGAAGACTCAAGCATTTAGAGAGGCGAAGCTCAACGAATGTCTTCTATGACAAAGAAGAAGGTGATGGGTTCAGTGAGTTGTGGCAATAGACTCACTGAACCCCATATGATCTCCCTGAAGAAAACAAGCATTCTCCAAGACTGAAGAAAAGGCGGGATAAGTTGAATTGTGACAAGATGAAGTACATCACACAATTAGCGTGACTTACCCTTTTGGGATAGACGGGGTACTGACATGTGTAAAGGACTTACGTCTTACTACTTAGAATAGGTTAAGACAAGATACTACACTGTACCAATAAGACAAGAATTGCACATAGGCAATTATTGTCTTCTACCCACTTTCCTTTTATAAATAGGATGCTTGTAAAGGAGAGTAAACCAAGTTTGTGCACTAAATGCTTTAGACATTCACAAACAAGTTTTCTCTCCTCCAAACACGATCACACACTTGAGTTCTAAACTCGTGTTGATAGAATCATCAAGCTTAGCAATCGTTAGGATTGGACTAGCTTGTTAGTGAGGAGATCACAAAACCACACATTGTCTATTCAATCCCAATATGGCCTTAATAACAGACACCTCCGCCAAACCTACCCAAATTGATCATGGCCCTATTACAATTGTTTTTTACTCAAATGCAATTGTTCAAGATTTTTAGGAAACCTCAGATGATGAGGAGGATGAAAGATCTAGTACTGAATACATAAGGGATTTGAACAGGGAATATCATGAAAGGGCCATGTTGGCAAATACCAAACGTTATATCAAAAGAACTAGATTTGCTTGTAACCAATCCACTGAGGGAGTGGATTGCTATCGATGTGGTAAAACTGGGCATTTTGCTAAATATTGTCTTTCAAAAACCCCATTGGCCTCTTATAAAAATCAAAGTTTTTCATCAGGCAATGACAATTTTCAACCCAAGTTTACACCAAAACTAATTTAGGCTTCTCCAATTAACCAAAGTTTTCAGAATAATAAGAAAATTGAGAAAGACTATAGGTCTGAGTATAAAAAGGTAAAAGCCAAACTTGCACTCTTGGAAGCTGAACCTACTATTGCTCAGACTCAAAAGCCTGCTCAAAACAAAGCCAAAGGTCTAGTAGCTAAAAATTTTGATTGGGATGATGAAGATTTGTCCTCAGAAGAGGAGGAAGTCAGGTATCAAGTGTTAATGGCTCTAGCTGATGATGAATTATCAGTTGGAAAGAATCATGCTCGAAATGGAGAATGGGTTGACATCCCCATGAGAAAGGTAAATATGCTTCTCTCTATGGATGAAGAATTTGGTTGGCAAAAATTCCTTAAGTATATTAACATTGACCTATCGTTTGTTGAAGAGCAGAGATTGAATCTTTTGTCAAAATATAATAAACTTGTTTTTGAATTAAACAAATTTAAAGAAGATTTATTAGTTCTAAAATAAGCTAAACTTGAAGCAGTAAGTTGTTAACTTCAGAACACTGAACTTATTAAAATCAATCATGCTCTTCAAGAACAACTTAAGGAAGAAAAACGAATTAATGAGAAATGGAAAAATAGCTCTACCTTAGCTTCTCAGTGTATAAACAGTCAAATACCTGCCCAAAAGAATAAAATTCTTGGGGCACGACAACTCACTGAAAAGGCACCAACTAAGGAAATGAGTGAAAAAGCATTTCTCCCTGCCTCAGTTGGGTTTGATCATGAAATGATTCCTAAGTTAAAAGACTGGGTTGGGAGATCAAATCCTGAGAGTGTTTTGCCAAACTTTGACACTGGAAAAATATTAATTCCTGAATCTCAGGCTATTAATGAAAAACTTGGCCTGAATGAAGAGACTGATAAAGTCAGTAACATTGAAACATCTAGTGTTGCTGAAAACATTCAGACTCCTCTACCTCCTTTGAAAAACCTTCAAGGAGCAAGTCCATGTTTTGAACTATTTCCATTGTCTTATCAAGAACACTCACCTAGAGGAAGAGCTGGGTTAGGTTGTATTGAACAAACAAAGCCTGACTCAAAAATGATACCAGATCACACAGAGTCAGGAACTGTCACTGAAAAGATAACCAAACCTATATCTCCTTCAGGGACTCCTAAACATTCAGTCAACTCTACTCCTATTGTAAATCAAGAGGAGTTAAGTAGATTGATCCAACTTTTCATGGAAGAGAAGCTGAACTCATCCTCTAAAACTCAGGGTGAAACATCTATGTCCTCACAGCCTGAATCATCAACAAGTAACAAAACTGAACCTAAGTCTTCTAGGAAAGTTAAAACAAAGAAACCCACCTGTGAGCTATGTCACTATACAAATCACACCACTGTCGACTGCTATAGAGTTCTCTATTGCATGAAATGTAAAAGTGAAGATCACAGGACAACAGATCATGAGATGCACATTGCTTCTATTAAAAATGCTAAAAGATATAATGCTCAGCCTTACAACTATGGGCCCACCTCAGAACAAACCAGAAAATCCAAGGCTAAGCCTTACCCACCTTGTACACATTGTGGGATTCCCGATCACAGACCTGATGATTGTGTATATTATCCTGAGTGTGAGATTTGTGGAAGCAATGATCACACTACCTCAGGACACAATAGAATCATCATGGTCAGAAGAGGAATGCTAGCTGAGTCATCTCAAAGTACTGAATCCTTAGTCGGACTAAGCTGCAAAATATGTGGAAGCAATGTTCATTCTACCTCAGACCACGCTGAGTTTGAGTACTTCAAACGAGGTGAAAGACGTCAGGCTCTTCGAGCCAAAGGGCCTACTAAAGGTGGGCTCACAAGATAAACTAATCCACCTCGTTATTTGTGTAGAAACACTTCAAGGAGCCTGTCTGGTACTTAGACAGTGGGTGTTCAAGAAGTATGACAAGGGTCAAAAGTTATCTACACAAATACGTGGAGCAACCAGGTCCTAAGATAGTATTCGTTGGTAATTCATCTTGTGTTACTGAGGGATATGGTTCAATTAAATGTGGTGGAATAGTTTTCTCAAAAGTGGCGTTTGTAAATGGACTGAAGTACAATCTCATCAGTATCAGCCAACTGTGTGATGCTAAGTACATCGTTCAGTTTGATGATAAGCAAGGTACAATCTTCAATGCTAACAAAGAAATTGTGTTGACTGCTCCAAGAGAAATGATGTATATGTCTTAGACATGTTATCTATAACAAATTAAGGAGCATGCTTCTTTGCTAAAGCCTCAGTCTCTGTTAATTGACTTTGGCATAAGAGACTATCACATCTAAATTTCAAAGATATGAACAAACTTGCAAAACAAAACAAAGTTCTTGGCTTACCTTCTCTTGTGTATTCAAAAGACAAACCTTGTTCAGCCTGTGAAAAAGGTAAACACAAGAGAGCTTCTTTCAAGCCAAAACAAAACTTTTCTATCAGGTTGTGTCTTCATCTTCTTCATATGGACTTGTTTGGACCATTCAGTCCAATGTCTATAAATCATGAGAAATACACTCTTGTGATTGTTGATGAATACTATTGATACACTTGGGTATACTTCCTGAAAAAGAAGAGTCAAGCTCCTGAATTCATAATGTCTTTTATCAGGTAAGTAGAAAATCAAAATGATACTAAAGTTAAACAAATACGAACTGATAATGGAACAGAATTCAGGAACCAAGAGCTTGAGAGTTTTTTTGATGAGAAAGGAATTTCTCAGAACTTCTCTTCACCTTACACACCTGAACAAAATGGTGTGGCTAAAAGGAAGAATAAAACTCTCATTGAAGCTGCTCAATCCATGCTTAATGGATCCAATCATTCAAAACACTTCTGGACTGAGGCTGTAAAAATAGCTTGCTATACTCAGAACAGATGTATTATTTTGAAAAGACATGATAAGACTCCTTATGAAATATTCAGGGAAAGGATTCCAGATATCAGCTACTTTCATGTGTTTGGATGTCCTGTGTTCATTCACAATCAAAAGGACCATCTTGGTAAATTTGATGCCAAAGCTGATGATAGATACTTTCTTGGATACTCTTTTGTCTCCAAAGCCTTCAGGGTCTTTAACACAAGGAGAAAACAGATTAAGGAGTCATTTCATGTCACCTTTGATGAAAGTATGGATGCCATTAACTTCACAAATCAATCAATGAAAGAAATAGGGATCAATGACTCATCAAGATATCCTCCTGATGAGTATGAACATTGTCCCTCAAAACAGTATCAAACTGATGCTGATATATCCTTCCATATATCACCTCATAATAGGTCAATTGATAATTTAATCACATCTCAACATGTCCCTGAAGTTATCACTTCTCAAGCTAATGAATCAAACGATTCACCCATCTATGAGAACACGGAAGGGACAAGTGATGAAAATATCGAATCCCCTATTACTGAAAATCCTTCAGAAGGAGGTGATGTCCCAGTACAATGTACTGAATCTCTGGTCCCTGATAATCACCAACCATCAACAAGCTCTAATCCAAGTCCTCAGGACAGATGGTCAAGACAACAACATATAGATCTTGTAAACATAATTGGTGATGTATCTGAGGGGATGCTCACACACAGTCAGGCTGCTAAACTCTCTGCTGCCTCAGCCCATGAATGTTTGTTTGCAGACTTTCTCTCTGAAATTGAACCAAAGAAGGTGTTAGAGGCCCTGACACATCCAGGGTGGGTTGAGGCCATGCAAGAAGAGCTCAACCAATTCCTCAAGAACAAAGTGTGGAAACTACTTCCTCTCCCTAAAGGGAAATTAGCTCTTGGTACAAAATGGGTATTTAAAAACAAGACTGATGAAGATGGAATTGTCATAAAAAAACAAAGCTAGGCTGGTTGTTCAAGGGTGTGGTCAACTTGAAGGGATAGACTATGAGGAAACCTTCACCCTTATAGCAAGAATGGAAGCCATCAGGGTCTTCCTTGCCTATGCTACCTACATGAACTTCAAAGTTTTCCAAATGGATGTAAAAAGTGCCTTTCTGAATGGAAAGATCACTGAAGAAGTTTATGTTGCTCAGCCTCCTGGTTTTGAGAGTTCTGAGTTCCCAAACCATGTTTGTAAACTTGACAAAGCCCTTTATGGACTGAAACAAGCACCAAGGGCATGGTATGAAACTCTCTCTACATTCCTAATAATGAACAAATTTGTCAAGGGGCAGATAGACAACACCTTGTTTATCTTCAGAACCAAGGAGGATTTCTACTAGTTCAGATATATGTTGATGACATCATATTCGGATCTACTAACTATGATGTTTGTAGAAAGTTTGAAAAACTTATGACAAAGAAATTTGAAATGAGTATGATGGGTGAATTAACATATTTTCTTGGACTACAAATCAAACAGGGGGACAAGGGGATCTCAGTCTGTCAAGAAAAATACATCAGAGAAATACTTAAGAAATATGATATCTCTGAGTGTGCTTCAGTAAAGACTCCCATGGTTCCCCCCAACAACTTAGGTCCTGATCTTGCTGGTAAACCAGTCAATCAAACCTTATTCAAGGGAATGATTGGATCATTAATGTACCTAACTGCAACCAGGCCTGATATTTAGTTCTCAACAATCTTATGTGCAAGATATCAGGCCGATCCGAAAGAATCACATCTTAATGTTATTAAATGAATCTTCAGGTACCTGAAGGGTACTCCCTCATTGGGTCTATGGTATCCTCGTTGTTCAGGCTTCGATCTTAAAGGATACTTAGACTCAGACTATGCTGGCTGCAACATGGATAGAAAAAGTACGTCAGGTGCATGTCAATTCCTTGGTGGCAAGCTAGTATGTTGGAGTGCAAAGAAACAGCAGTCAATCGCAATGTCCTCTGCTAAGGCTGAATACGTGGCAGCTGCTGGTTGTTGTGCAAACATCCTTTAGATGAAAAGTCAACTAAGGGACTATAATGTGGAATACAAAGTAGTCCCTATCTTTTATGACAACACCAGTGCAATTGCCATTTCAAATAATACAGTCCTACATTCAAGGACTAAACACATTGATATAAGATATCACTTCCTCAGGGATCACATCTTAAAAGGAGATATTGAATTACACTTCATCCCCACTGAATATCAGCTAGCTGATATTTTCACCAAACCTTTGGATGAACCAACGTTCACTAGACTAAAAGCTAAACTTGGTATGCTGAATATTGATTAATCAGTCTCCCTGATGACATTAGATTCAGTATAATGTATATTCTTTATCTTCTCTCTGAGTAAATATATCTGATTGTCCTCCTTTTGACACTGAGATACATTAAATGATGTAACTAAATGCTCTAAGGATTTAGTTACTTAATGTCCTAGGTTGGTGAGTCACAATATTAAATAAGGAACATATATTCCTTCAATAAATTGTCATAAAACCAGTCAAAGGGTCACTCATGACAAGTATCCCACTAAGCATTAAATGCTTACCCTTTTTCTAGCAAAATCCGTTCTAAAAACGTCCTTTCAAATGCACGTGACCCCACGTCATCTCTGGAAAAAGCGTTATCTTTGCAGTAATGGAACAGTTGCCAAGAAAATAGGGGTACCACTTGTACGCTTTTATTAAATGCGGATGTGAAAAGAAATTATAGCAAATAAAAATCGTCTTCACATCCGAGCCTATAAATACCCCACAATCACAACCAACACACACACAAAGAACTTGCAATTTTACTCTGCCAAAATTTTCTCTCAAAGAAAAGTGTGTGTGTTCAAACTAATTTCCAGAAAAGGTTTCTTGTAAACAAGGCGATAACATTGATTACTCGTTTTATTATTATATAGCACAAACCATCAAAGTTACCTATTGTTTATAACTCTTGATCCTTTTTTATAAGGAAAAAGTTCTCATTAGTTCACTTGGTGAATCTTGTTGTATTATAACAAGAAACAAGTCTTGATTTGATTTTCACAAATTGCCATTGCCCTTTTTCAAATCTTTAAAAGCTATCTTTAATGGCAATGTCCAAGGCTATCAAATATGCCCCTCAGGCTGAACATCTCACCAATGAGGATGTCCATTTTGCAGGAAACAACTATGAGGGAAATTTCAATTACCCAAGTAGTGTATCAGCCTACAAACCAATTTGCAAATTTTTGTAAAACTGTGATTGGGCTGATGCTTTTACAAAAACCCCCTCAGTCTTCTAACATGAATATCTCAAGGACTTCTGGTTTACGGCTATGGTTGTAACCCCTACCCAAGGGCCTGAAGGATCTCAGGGGTCTGAGATCAAGTCACATAAGAACTGTGTCATCATGTTCACTACAAACAATGGGAAGACACCATTGATTTTAGACTTCAAAACATTTTGTCAAAGCAGTGGACTTGATTATAACAATGGAAAATATGTTGCACATCCTGACATGGAGTCTTTTAAAAAAAGACTAAAAGAAATTGGGGTCCCTGAGTTACTTGTGACTAAAACCCCATTGATCAAAACTGCTTTCCCCATGGCTTGGAGGATCCTGGTCACTTTTGTGATTCCGGTGATCGGTGGGAACTACTCGTCTACTAAGCAAGTTAATTCTACTCAACAGATGCTAATCTACAATCTTATTAATGGACTAAAGATTGACATAGGAGAGATTGTTTATAATGATCTCGTAACCAGGCTCCTGAAGGAGTCAAGGAAAAAATATGTTTCTTACCCAAGATTCATATCATGCGCCTTAGAACGGTTACTGGGTTCCCTTTACACTCAGGAAAAATTCAATGTTTTTTCTACTCCAATCCTGAGTTCCACAAATTTTTCAAAGAACCCATCTGAAGTCCACCCCATTGCATTGACGGCTCGCATGACTGAGGTGATCAGTCATGAATCATCCGTGTCTCCCATTCCCTTCTTACCAAATAAGGGGAACAAGAAGACTCAGACTGCGCCAAAGACCAAACCAACAAAAGCACAGGGCCCTGAGGCTTCCGAGGCACAGGGCCCTGAGGCTTCCAAGGCACGACCCAAAAAGGCCAAGGCTAAAAAGACTACCCTTGTTTAGACCAAGCTTCATATACCCCAAGGGAAAGAGATTATGGGAGTCCCTGATACATCACAGTCAGGGTCGACGGGCCAACCTACTGGTCCTCATGATGGAGAAGGAAACAAACAACCTTCTCCTACGGGACTGCCTTTCACTCAAACCGATGAGGGCATTCGTAAATCACAACCTTTGCCTGAGGCCAAAACTAAGGCCAAAGACTCAGAGAGACGCCCACGGGTAACACACCTCGCTGATAGGCCTATCACTTCTACCAAGTCCAATGAAGGCACACTAGCTCAAAAGTCTTTGCCTGAGGACCCAAAACTTGATTCCTTATACTCAAAGGGATGCCCACGGGTAAAACACCCCGCTGATAGGAATCTCACCTCCACAACTCCTGATGAAGGTACACTAAAACAAAAGTATTTGCCTGAGGGAACCACTCTTGATCCCAAAGACTCAAAGGGACGACCACGGGTAAAACACCCAGCTAATAGGGATCCTACCTCCACAACTGATCAATCACAAACTGCCCATGAGTATCAGTTGGCTAAATCCCAAGACTCAGGATTTGGGGCAGGGAGTGACGATAACAAAGGCAAACCTTCTTTTGAAGGGGAGCTGGATAAACCTAAGGGGTCACTGAACTTTGGAGATTTTATAAGTTTACTTGAGAAGCCTGATGAGTTACTCCAAGGGTTCAGTGACGACGATGATATGATTGAGGCTGGGATGAACCTGAAACTCAGGCCCCTCCTCAATCAGACCAAAATCCACATTCCCCACCCTTGTTCGCAGACATACAGCCCTCCCCTGAGGCTCAACAAAAGCCCTCCCCTGAAGCATCCGAAAAAAAAGAGCCCTCCCCTGAGGTACCGAAAAGCCCTCCCATGAGGCACAACTTGACACCTCTACATTGGGGACTCAGACTGTGGTTCTGGATGAGACAGCTTTGAAAGCCTTGCAGGCTGAGGTCACTCAGGCTCATGAAGATTTGGCTTCAAAGGCTGATGAACTCCTTGATGAGTTCAGGACATATGGTGATAGGTTTGATGTGGCTGAGGAGAAGATGAGAATTCATGTAGATAATCAAATGGAATTCATCAGCTCTGTTAACAACAGTCATGAAAATCAAGAGAAAAAGCTCATCAACTTCCTTAACCATGCTCTTCCTACGGTCGAAAAAAATGTGTCCTTGAAGACAACTATGGATGAACTGATCACTAGAACCACTGAGTCCAATTCTAGAGTTGGTCAATTACTTGAGTTCCTGAAGGTGGACAGGCTCACTGAGGTTTTCACTAGGTTAGACTCTCTCAAGTCTGACTTAGATGTGGTGAAAGGGAAATGCGATGTCATCTATTAGGATGTTCATATGGATGCTGAAGCAGAGTTCAGATTGTCAAGGGCTACACAAGGATACATGGCTAATGCCACCAATCTCTCTAACATCTCCAAATCCCTGAAAGAAGCTGATATTCCTAGGCTCAGGACAAGGATCACCACCATTAAAAACACTCAATCCCTTATTCAATTAGATGTTCGAACTATCAAAGCAAACACTCAGTCCATGAAGTAAATGGTGACTGAGATGTTTCAGGCTTTTAAGGGATCTTCCACCACCTCAGGATCATCACAAAGGACAAAAGTTGGGATTAGTCAGGCTGATCCTTCAACTTTTGAGGGGCAGAATGTGCCACCAATGATGTTAACTTGGACTGAACCTCCTTCTCACACTGAGGGGGAGCAGGAAAGACTAGCACAGCCTCAACCCTTAAACTTAATTCCTCCCAACCCTGAGCCCTCAGTATCTAAGTCAAATAGGGACAAAGGTATAGCTGATGAAACCCTAGCACCTCTAAAGAAACTTGTAAAAGCTTCAAGGGAAGTAAGGCCTGATCCTGATGCCATGGTCTTGGTACCATATGAGATAAATGGAATAATATACCAAATGACTCCTGATCAAATCCAAGTGTATCTAGATAGAATAGAGTCGGCTAAGGCTAATGAAGCAACAAAGGCTGAGATCTTGAAGGTATCCACTGAGTTTGTAAAATAAGTGGGTGGTAACCCTGAGGTCTTGCTGAGCAAGAAAGGGGGAGAGGAGTTCATCCAGAAGCAGGAAGAAGAACTCAAGGCCATTCAGGATGAAATGGTCTTGAAGCAAAAACAAAGAACCACACAACTCAAGAAATTGTATGACCAATACACCAAAGTCGTCACCCAAAGAAGAAAGCTTGAGCCAATCACTAATCTTCAGATCATTCCTCATACCACACTAGTCTCAGTATCTGTCTACAAATACAATGATGAGAGGAATTTTGAAGTCATGAAGAATATTTCATTTGGTGATTTCGGTCTCAGTGAGTGGGACGAAATGGGAAGGATTTTAAGGACCAAAATAAACAAATGTGTCCCTGAGATACTCAACTCTCTCAGTAAGAGATATGAGAGGTTGAATAAAATGAAGGAACAATTAGGAATCACTGAAGATCTTCCTTTATCTGAACAGGATCCTACCAAAACTCAGGGAAGAAAAAGAAAAAGAGTTGAGCTTGAAGCTGAGACTAAGATCTCTGGGTTAGAATGCAATCGTACACTCCCTGAAAATGTCCCCTTTGTGAACAACATGGTTATAGAATAACCTGAGTGGGGTATCTTCTTCATTGATGTATTTGGGGATCAAGCATTTCAAAGAATGAGTGACATAGAGAAATGCACCACTGAGAGTGTTCTCATCTTTCTTGTGATGGCTGGACAAATTCAGACTGATGAGAATAAAAGATTTGGTGAGAAGCTAAGGGAGATAATTGCTAGGAGGCCTGACAAAGAAAAGGTGTTAAAGTCATCAAGGGTGAAGAGGGAAGCAATGGATTCCGGAATAACTGTAATCTTTTATTTTATTTATGTTTCTTGTATCAGACTATTCAGTCTTATGTAATGATGAATGAAAATGAAGTTTATATCAAGTCCTTTCATCAAGTAGAATAGTTTTGTAATAAGAAGAATCCTCTTTGCTCACTTATAACAATTTCACTTAGGCAAATTTTATATCCAAATAGGGGGAGATTGTTAGGTCAATTCAGTACCTAATGACCTCCCTAAAGGATTTGAATATCAATCAGCCTAAGTGAATTATTAACCTTGAACATAACAAGGTCACTGAGTGAACAGTCACTCAATGAGTTGCCTTCGAGTTCCTAGACTGAGTCTAAAAGGAAGACTCAAGCATTCAGAGAGGCGAAGCTCAACGAATGTCTTCTATTACGAAGAAGAAGCTGATGGGTTTAGTAAGTTGTGGCAATAGACTCACTGAACCCCATACGATCTCCCTATAGAAAACAAGCATTCTCTAAGACTGAAGAAAAGGCGGGATAAGTTGAATTGTGACAAGATGAAGTACATCACACAATTAGCGTGACTTACCCTTTTGGGATAGACGGGGTACTGACATGTGTAAAGGACTTACGTCTTACTACTTAGAATAGGTTAAAACAAGATACTATACTGTACCAATAAGACAAGAATTGCACATGGGCAATTATTATCTTCTACCCACTTTCCTTCTATAAATAGGATGCTTGTAAAGGAGAGTAAACCAAGTTTTTTCACTAAATGCTTTAGACATTCACAAACAAGTTTTCTCTCCTCCAAACATGATCACACACTTGAGTTCTAAACTCGTGTTGATAGAATCGTCAAGCTTAGCAATCGTTAGGATTGGACTAGCTTGTTAGTGAGGAGATCACAAAACCACACATTGTCTATTCAATCCTTATTGTAGCTTCACATACAATAGGGTATAATTCTTTAATAAAGCTAAGAGTTAAACGTTGAAAACCTTTGTGTTATTTACCTACTTGTATTAAGTTTATTGCATTACTTAACCATGGGTTAGGACTATACTTAGTATACTTAAGTATAGTACTAATTACAAGGGACCAACAACTTTCTAGGATCAATTATAGGAACTTGCGAAAAGTTCTTGTTCTTAAACCCTTTCGAGTTAAGACTTTCGTGTTTTAAAGTCCCCTATATAAAAGTCTAGCAAAACTTGATTTAAGCATGTTAAGGAATGAGCTAAGGTAAAAACCAATTGAGTCAAAAACTATTCTTATTTTCACCAATGGAAAGCCTATATTTGTGTCAAAAACACTTATGTTCTTTATTATTAAACACAAAATAACACTAAAAATTTAAACTTTTTATGAAAATGAGAAAAATGATTACGTTTGAACACGACAAAAGCAAGTGCAAGCGATTATATCGATTGACTCCCCCATGCTAAAACCAAACATTGTCCTCAATGTTTCCTAGCTCAAGAGTAACACCCCCTTGCTAGAACACGAAGAGTCGAATGCAAAAGTCCTAACATGGTAAGAGTACGCAAATCTATAAGCCGTTTATTAATTATGCTTTAAGATAAAACGTTAGTCGATAAAAATCAAAGGATAACAAATTCCCCATTTAACAATCAAAGTATGGAAGCTTGAGTAGACCGGGCAAAAACCGAACATGAGAGTCTTCAATGATTAGGGTCATACCTAAGATTCACATCACAACAAAACACGAGCACGAGCTTGAAAAGATCAAGCCATTATTAGTGTTAGAAAATAGAAAGAAGATAGAATGTATGGGACTCCCCCACAAGGTACCTCGTTTTTGTTAAACGAGTCATGAGCTCGACTCGTTCCCCGCATTCATGGGTCCTTAGGGAAAGTTTGGAGATCCGGAAAAACCTCTGTAGGTATGTCCCCTCCAAAATAGTGCTTCATTCGATGACTATTCACCTTAAAGTTAGGCCCGTCCTTTTGAGCTAGCTCAACGGTGCCATAAGGAAATACTTGTGAAATGGTGAATGGTCCGGAACAACGGGATTTAAGCTTGCCGAGAAAATCTTAAGTCTAGAGTTGAATAAGAGGACTTGATCACCAACATTGAAAATGCGGTTTTTGATCTTAGAGTCATGAATCCTCTTAGTCTTCTCTTTATAGATCAAAGAGTTCTCATAAGCTTGATCCCTTAATTCACTTAGTTCATTTAATTAAACCTTGTGATGATCACCCGCGGTCCTCAAATCGAAGTTACAATGTTTTAGAGCCCAATACGCCTTATGTTCGAATTCAATTGGCAAGTGGCATGCCTTCCGTAGACCAACCTAAATGGTGTACAACCAATTGGAGTCTTATTGGCCGTACGGAAAGCCCGCAATGCATCGTCCAATTTCTCCGACCATGAAGTGCGATTTTCTCCTATAGAACGCTCCAAAATCCTCTTAAGAGCTTGGTTTGAAACCTCCACTTGACCACTCGTTTGAGGGTGATAAGCCATCGAAATTCGATGAGTGACACCATATTTCTTTAGAACTTTTTCAAATTATTCATTGCAAAAATGGGTCCCTCGATCACTTATTATAGCCCGCGGAGTTCCAAACCTAGCAAAGAGTTTGTTGGAAACTCACTTTATGTGACGACATTTAAGAATTCCCGTTAGTTATCATAGTCACGCACATTTAGACTAGACTAGGCTCGTTGTAAAGTTTAGGTTGTGTGCGTGACTATATATACCCCTCCTTAGCTTCCAAGGAGGGGTGTTGATTGTCATTTGTTCACTTTCTAATATATTTTCATTTCTCTTTCAACCACTCTTTTCTCTCTCTAAGCCATCAATGGCTTCCACCACCATCTACCACCACATTAGACCACCGGATCCGATTTAGCATTTCTACATTTGGTATCAGAGCCTCGGTTCCATCCTTGGATCGTGTTTGTATATTCGATTTGGTGGTCTAATTTTTTCTTATGTCTCGTTATATCATTTTCTGTCCATTTTGTCACAAAAATTTTTGTCACGTCTTATTTCTTGTCAAAACGGTTACATTGTTTTAGCATTTCATATCACTTTTGACACTGGTCCAAATCTATATCATATTTTTTTGTCCTTGTCTTCAGTCAAAAATGGTCAAGTTATCATGGTTAAGTTGCTGGTTAAGTTATCGTAGTCACAAATGTTCGTTTGTCTCACTTATCATGGTCAAGTTGCTGGTCAAAGGTCTTGCAGAATTTTTTATTATATCTGTTCTGGGTTACATATTTTTTGAAGATGAAGGTGAAAACCAGATTTGCTAGAAAATGAGACCCAGAAATCACCTTTCAGGATTTTCAGGAACAAATACAGATATGGATAAGACGACTCTGCTTCTTGATACATCGCATTGAGTGCGATGGGTTGACTGCGATGGTACCATTGCGATTGGTACCATCGCGATAGGTCCCCTTGATACGATGGGTTTTCATCATGATAGACTGCGATGGAACATCATTTCACGATGGACTAGTTCTAGACTACGATGGACTCTCCTTGGTTTGACTGTGATGGGTCAAGGTCTTGACTGCGATGGACTCTCATTGCGATGGGTTCCATCGTAATGGGTCCATGGTCTAGACTGCGATGGACTCCATTTCTCTTAGACTGCGATGGACTTGTTGACTTTGACTGCGATGGCATACTTTTGACTCCGATGGGTTAAAAATTTTTGACAGTTTAAATCTTTCATGACCAAGATGTGACCAAACCATATCCATCGCAACCGAGTCAACTCGGTAATTACCGAGTTGACTCAGTTAACTCACTGAGTCGAACATATCAACATCCAACCTTATAACTCCATTCAAATCAACACCATATCTAATCTTAATCCCCACGTCACCTAACCCATCTATAATCAAAACAAGACACAAATCTATATCAAAAATCATAAAACAATAAATCTCAGATTCGTTCTATCACATAAAAGATCTTTATAGATCTTGATTGTTTGAACAAAAGTCATCATTGATTCATGTTTGGGGTTAAAACAAATATTAATATACGAAATTTAAATAAAGATCCATAACAAACTTGTTATGATCATTATTTTGTTTCGTTTCATTAATCAAACACCAACATGCAATAAAAGATAACCTACCCGAGACCACTTATTTGATCTTGATGCAGTAACTTCATGGCTACATGTTTGTATGTGGCTGATTTGAAGCAAACCAAATTTAAAAACATTGGCTAGCTTTTTTATTCGAATGATCTAAATTAGATTGGGTTTGTTTAGGTGACTGATTGTATGGAATCAATGATGTCGAGATTTTTATTGATGGATTGGGTTTAGTTCTGTGTTCTTGGCTGATTAGGTGAGTGATGGGGGTGGAGAGAAAAGGGCGGATGTTAAAAGGAGAGGATAGTTGGTGTGGCTGCGAATGTTAGAATGAAATTAGGGTTGTGAATTAGGTTAGTTATAACCTAATTATTTGGGTGGAATATGTGGATCGGGTTTCGCAATCTAAAAAGGGGCCACGTTGGACTGAGTATGGTACATGATGGATTAATGTTACTCGGATATCACTGTTCTTGGAATGTTGGGCCATTTTATTTCCGTATTGTTCAATGACCATTCTCATATCCATCCGTATTTGATTATTGGTATTGAAATGGTTATACCAAATGTTATGATGTCGGGTTATACCAAAATGACGAGACAACGTGACAAATGTGACGAGAATTTATTTTAGACGAGACCAAGAAAAAATGGGCGATTTTTAGTGGCTACAGATTTTGTTTGATCGGGTATTAATTACGTGACGTTGAAGACGGATTTTTCGAAGGCGTGTATTTATTTTATCTTTTAATAGATAACTTGCTCGTGCTTAATCCTAGAATGAAGACTTGGTTATCTGGTTTCCGGGTTCGGGGTGGATGGTTGATGACTATCACTTAAAGGGGTTACATTGTTGTACTCAGTGTCACGCGCTTAGTCGACGTGGATAATTTCAAGAGGTGTTGTGCTTATAGACTTCTTCAGTGATGCATTGAGTACTTAGAGATTTCTCCACCGTTCTTCATTCAACAATAGTGCAAGCTTAAGTCACAAGATCGAAGGATTTTTATTCAGCTTCACGTTTGATGTATCTGGTTAATTCTTTCAGTGGTCACTTCAAATTGCTTTCACGTGGGTTGGTAAAGGTGGCCATGGAGAGTTTATGAGAAGAGATTTTCGATCAACAGCTGATTCTCACAAAATATATAATTCAGCTTATTTATTATTCTCACGAGATTTCAGGTTCATGTGCGTACAATTTATTGATGGTTCCGAGTTTCGAAACCATCAAGGGGGAAGATGAAGACACATTGAACGCACAACGAGTACACGTGATGAACTTCATACCTTCTTTTGATTTGAAGATATTCTGGGATGACATTTGTCATAGCCGCAGAGAAAATCAGTGTTTTAACTCGTGTCGTTATCAATCTCCAAACGGTACACTACTGATTCGAGGTTTAATTGTTTGATTGTTGCAATTAAACATCATCATTATCCTATATGCATTCCCGGGACTTAATTGACTCTGGTGCATCTCCGGAAGAAGATATGTGCATTTCCGGGACTTAATTGACTCTGGTGTTACGATGTCAACTTCATAAATGGGATAAAGTGTCCACTTCAGTATTTGAGCTTAATAATTGGGATTGATTTACCTTCTTCAACTATGTGGGGGAAGAAGTGTCTTGATTCTTTCTGGTATGCATAACTTGAACTCTCAGGGGGAAGAAAAATTCAGAAGAATTATTCAAGCGTGAGATGAAAAGTTGTTGATCTACTTGGTGTGCCCCAAACTTTCAATCTCTCTTAGCAACATTATCATGTTATATGATGGGATTTGCTTGTTAGATTCCGCTGTGCGCTTAATCATTCTAAGCTTTATTGAAAGCTTTGAAGTTGCTTACGAGGATTGTTGATTTAGGGGGAAGCTATTTAAAATGCTTCTACATCAAGTTTACGTGGCATGAATTAGGGGGAAGCTAATTCAGAAGCTTCTCCTTATCCAGAAGTGTATGGGTTACTTAGCTCGTGCCGTTACAGTATTTCTACTACAAGTTAAAGATGAGTCGTTTTGAAGTCAAAGGCCTCAGAAGACATCATCAGCATTAGACGCTTCATGAAAGCTCTTGTTCGTAATTATTTTGTACTTGTTAGGAAGAATATTGTAAGGAATTCTACACGTCGTCCCATGGGGGAAGATTGTTGGAAACTCACTTTATGTGACGACATTTAAGAATTCCCGTTAGTTATCATAGTCACGCACATTTAGACTAGACTAGGCTCGTTGTAAAGTTTAGGTTGTGTGCGTGACTATATATACCCCTCCTTAGCTTCCAAGGAAGGGTGTTGATTGTCATTTGTTCACTTTCTAATATATTTTCATTTCTCTTTCAACCACTCTTCTCTCTCTCTAAGCCATCAATGGCTTCCACCACCATCTACCACCACATTAGACCACCGGATCCGATTTAGCATTTCTACAGAGTTGTTTCAAAAATTTCACCACAACTCGAGCATCTTTAGTAGGCAAAGCCTTAACTTCAACCCAATTCAACAAATAGTCCACGGCTACGAGAATATACTTATTTCATTTTGATTATGGAAATGGCCCCATAAAATCGATTCCCCATACGTCAAAGATTTCACAAACTTGTATTATGTTTTGGGGCATTTCATCCCTTTGTGAATTCCTTCCTTGACGTTGACAAGCATCACAAGTCTTGATCAAGTCTTGGGCATCTCGATATATGGAAGGCCAAAAGAAACGGAATCAAATACTTTTTTCGCGGTGGAGTTGGCACCATGATGTCCCCCGGTGGGTCCTTCATGACAAGCTTTAAGAAAATCTTTAGCTTCTTTGCCAAACACACACCTAGGAATCACTTGATCCACGTAAACTCAAAACAAATAGGGGTCATCCCAAAAATAGTAAGATATGTCCTTGAAAAATTTCCGTTTTTCTTGGGACGACATACCCTTAATCACGAACTTCCCCGCATGGTAATTTGCGATATCCGCAAACCATGGGGTACTATCATCACCACGAAAATCATTTTATACCAAGCGTCTCGAGAGGAAATGTTTCATTAATTTCCTTGTTCTCTCGATCGCTTTGGTGAGGATTCTCAAGTCTAGATAGATGATCGGCCGCGAGATTCTTGGCTCCTTTTTTGTCAAGGATTTTGACATTAAATTCTTGAAGGAGGAGAATCCACCGGAGCAACCTCAACTTTGCATCTTGTTTATTAAGAAGATATTTGATAGCCGAGTGGTCCGTATACACTATGGTTTTAGACAAGACGAGTATGGTCTAAACTTTTCGAAAGCATATAAAACGGAAAGTAACTCCTTTTCTGTTGTAGTATACTTAGTTTTAGCATCCGTCATAGTCTTACTTGCATAGTGTATAGGCAAGATATGTTTGGTCTTACGTTGCCCAAAACCGCACCTACCATGAAATCACTAGCATCACACATTATTTCAAAAGGTAGATCCCAATCCGGGGAAACTAGAATTGGTGATTCGGTTAATTTCTTTTTAAGCATCTCAAAGGGAAGAATATAGTCTCTTTTTCCAAAAGATGGGTCATAGGCCGAGCTATCTTAGGGGATGTTTGGTAGGGTGGAAAGGAAAGGTGAGAAAAAGGTGGAGAATAACATTTAGTGTTTGTTGCACAGAAGAATGGAAACAGGAGATTACAAATTGAATCTCTTTCCCTAATTATGATTCTTCTAAAAAAGTCAAGAATCCGAGGAATTTAAATTTTTAATACGTTTTATTCTCGCTAATCATTCTCGGTGATTTAAGGATCCTCACAAAAAATAAGGGATCCTCCTTAATCATAATGCTACAAATCACTGTATTTAACTGTAGGATCTTTCTAATCCTTGCATCACTTCTGAATCTCAACCTGTTAGCATTGTTTTTCATCCGAAATAAAGTAACTGTTATTGTACCTTCTTTTCTAGTTTTCATTTATTCACAAGTCTGATGTTATTTTGGCTTAAAATGATTATGTGGTTGTTCATTTTCACATGTTAAGTGTTTTAATTATACATACTTTTTTTGCACTGATTTGGATAATTGTTGTTCATAAGTTTGTTTAAATTAAATAAATATTGTTAAAATTTTGTTTTGATGATATATGATTTTATTTTACCAGTCATCTTGATGATCAATTATATTGTTAGCAACATAGTTATTATTATCAATATGTGTTATTTAGTCTCAAAATGATTGTTGCAATTCTGAAGTAATATACTTTGTAGATGCCGATTACATCTTTGTCCCAACGAAGAATCAAAACTAGAAAAGCGACAATGATGGCGACTGATGAGACGGCTTTTATACATGGTCTCATCGTTCTTTTTGGACTTAAAATGCATTAAATATCATCAAAATACCCAAATATATGCTTGTGTTTGTTGCTTGTGTAATTTAGGTACGGATATTGAGAAAATGACAAAAGATCACAAGAATCACGCAAAAACGAACACGGGAAACGAAGCCGCACGATGAACCAAGCCCTAGTGAGGAATTTTCCAAAGAAAACCCTTGAAGATTTGAAGAATATTGAAGATTGGTCCTCCAAGTTTGAAGAATTGACACTTTATACCCTTGTATCTTCATAATTACAAGTTTGGTCCCTAAAGTTTGTCAAAATTACAAAAAGGACCCTTCACTTTGAAGAATTGGCAACTTTGGTCCCTCAACTTATGAAGACTTGTCACAAATGACCCTCCACTATTCATTTGTGCAAGATATTTCCTTGATATTAGAAGACATGTGCATAAATGGTCCTTAAAGAATGCTAAAAAACACATTTGGTCCTTGTTATAAGTTTGCTAAATACATTGTGCCATTTTTGACAAATGCTCCAAAGTTGTCAAAGGTTAAAAGGGGGCTGATAACTATTATTTACAAAGTGGAAACATGAAGAAAGATGGGGGACTAAACCTGCCCAGACAATTAAACTCCACCACCCAACCAAAATCTGACACCTCATCAAACCCCACCCACCCAAACCGTTTACCCAAATACCCAATACCCAACCCGGTTGACCCAAAAAAATAACACGTTTAATATTAAACGTGTTCCTTTTTCCCCTTAAACACAATTAACCTATTCCCAAAAGATCAAACACACGTTCATCTTTATAAACCCTAATCTTTCCCCCAAATTAAAAATTCATGATTAATACTTGATACATTCCAAATCAATGATTGATCATGGATTAATCCTAAACCCACTTTTAAACTCCCATCACTCTCACTCCCTGGTCCCCAAAACCCCACCCATTGGCAAAAAGACAAGGTCACACCAGAGAATCAACGACTCTCAATGGTTTCGTGTCCTCCAAACGAAATCTAACGATCAAGATTGAATGACCCAGCCTGTCTATCACAAGCATCCAAGAACTTTGCACATGGCTTCAAGAAGAAATTCAAATTAAGCATCTCAGCAGCATATTCCAAGAATCATCAAAGGGTATTTCTGGAATTTAATAGATTAGGGTTTCTTTTTATTTTCGATTCTAGAATGATCTGAGGGGATCTATAAATGAGGACCAGTTTGTGGTATCCCATTTTTTTCCTTGTCTCGGATTTTATGTAAAAAAAACCCCTTTTAAATTAATGAAAGTTTGCAGTTTTTTAAAGTTTCATCCGAGTTCCAATTTACATTTATGTTTTATGATTTAAGTTTATTGTTTTTAAATTCAAGTTTAAGTTTCTTGTTTAAGTTTTCAGTAAGTTTGTTGAAGTGAATCAAAGTCTTTAATAGTAAAATTATTTGCAGGTTTCAAATATTTAGAATTAGAGTGTTAATTGAAAAGATTGTGAAAGAAAAGTGGAATTGTCTTGTTTATCTTGTGTACTAACTGAATCAAGACCTTAGGTCTTGATTCTTGGATTTATCTTCACTCTTAGCAGCTTCTTTTTCACTCAGGGTGCTTCGGTTCAGTTGTTGAACCCCAACGAACCACCCCACTCTCATTTTATTGTCCAAGAACCCCTGCCTCACCTAGTTGTTGGTAGAGGTCAGGGGAGCTTAGCTGGCCCTTGTTGGATGTAAACAAGGGCAGGTATCGCCAATTCTTCCTTTCTTTTTTTTACTTTAATTTGCTAATTGTTCTTGTGAGTATCTGTTTATCAAGTTGCTGGTTCATTAAGGATTGATTTTAGATTAAACGAACGGTTTGAATTTAGTTAAGTAGTGTAAGCAGTAATAGTACTTAGGTTTATTGTTTAGTTTAAACTGATAAATTGGTGCTAGAATATGCTCACTTGGACTGTATGATTAGCTTTCTGCATTGTTTAAACTCAGTTTAAGTTGGCGTTTTTTTAAGCTTTTATTTGAACTGTTTAAGTGTAAAACTGAAATCTGCTTGGAGTGTAATCGGTTAGGCTAGTTTACGCTAGGTTTGAGTTTAAGGTGTATGTTGCTATCTGTTATAAGTGAATGTTGAGCTGAGTCAATGTGCTACCCTAAGGTGTATGCATCGTATAAGCTTAGAATCTGCCTGCTTATGCTACTAAATTGATCAAACATCGTGGCCTGATAAATTAGTTAGATTGCGTTAGGTTCTTAATTTTGTATGCTTACTATTTTTTTTAAAAAAACAGCAAATCACAAAGTGTTTAACCTGTTTAGTTTATCGTTATTGCTTGATTCACTAGTTGATAATAGGTTTGCTTTGAATTCACTCAGTACTTGCACCCTTTTTTTTGTGTGTCTAAATCGGATTGTCTGCGTGCTTGTTGACTGCTCTTTGCTAGTATAATACACCCCCCACACGCCAACTGCTGGTGAGGGGTTACAAACAAGAACTGGTAAAAAGGAAGTAGATTGAGTCCCTTTTGATTAATTCAGGTGATTTAGGCTGTAATTTTTGAGCTAGTGTTTGTGTTTTTGTTTAGTGTTTGTGTAGTAGTGTTGTAGTAGTGTTTGTCTGAAAAACAACAAAAAAAAGGAGGGGTCCAGGTCTGAGACCTGTTTGGTTCGATTAAAGGGATTTTAGGCTCAAATTGGACGTGAGTATTGGTGTTTGGGGTGAGTTAAAGTTTCTGTACAAGTGTTTTAAAAAAAAAAAAAAAAAAATTTCAAAAATTTTGGCGTGGCCAGTACTCGAACCTGCGCCACCACTGCCAAAGCACACACACACTACCATCCTGCCCTTGGGTCTTTTACTGACCAAGGGAGGAAGCCAAAGATACTTAAGGTCATTTGAAATTGGGCTTATTTAATCAAGCCGTGGCTTAATAAGCCATTTGTGGCTTATTCTTTAAGTTTTTTTGCCCCAATTTAGTTTTCCTAGGAAAGTTATTCAGTTTAGGATTTTTATAAACTAAGTTTGTATTTTTCCTTTTATTTATTTATTTTTTATGCATTTTTATTTAGCCGTAATTTAATAAATAGATTAAAAATAGAAAACAGTAATTTTAATTTTAGGAAAAATAATTTTTAAGTTTTAATTTATTAACTTGAGGTTTACATCTAGTTAGATTTTCAAAAACTTTAATTTTTAATTTTATTTAATTTTAGGTTTTTAATTAAACTTTAAAAATTAATATAAGATTATAAAAAGGGTTTTAGGAACTTTAAATTTCATTTTTCTCTTAGTTATAATATTCTAGGATTTTAGAAATTTTTTTAGAATTTATTTTATAAAATTTTTATTTTTGTCGTTTTTACGGTTTTACGTTTACGCCTTTTTCGTCGTAGTTTAATACGTTTTCGTAACCGTCTCTTCTTTCCTTTCTTATTTCTTTTTCAAATCAATATAATCTCAAACAAAAATCAACTCTCAACACAACGCACTTGCCTCCTTGGGAAACGAACTTGCTTGGTCATTGGTGCTCGGTTTTCCTAAACCGACACTTAATACTACCACTATTTGTACTTCCTTTTCCTAAAGGTCGTATTTTACTACATCAATTTTTGGCGCCGCTGCCGGGGAGGCGTGTTGTGTTTTGGTTGAACCATTGTTGTTTTTATATATAGCCATAAAAGTATTTGTATTAATAGCACTCTATTAATACGTATTATCATTTTTCGATTTTTGTGAATATTATTACTATATTGTATACGTAGAACAATAAATTTACAAGTACTCCAAATACGTGAGCAATCACAACCTTGACTCGGGATTTCATCACTCGATCATTGTATTCGAATCTCAAACCAAAGAAAAAAGGCAAAAATAGATAAATACTTTCGTGAAGCTTGATTTTGATAATACAAACTATAAGGCGGGTATAAGGCGGTTGTATTTCACAACCTAAAGGAAAAAGGCTCTTAAGTGCTTCGCGCCGCCTCGTTTCCTCCGCTTGCTTGTGCGTATTTGATTTTGAGAGTGAATCGAGGGTTTTGCCGCCCAAAGTATTACTAAGTATCATATATATTTTCTTGGTTTCATTTGATTAAACCCTCTTGAACGATTTGGTGTTCCACCATCGTTCTAAAGTCATCGAAGGCGTTCACTTCACGTGATCGTTTTCATTCCTTGAGGCTTCTTTAATCGAGAGATTTGATTAAGGAGGAGATTTGTAGATTTGTGTCTACTAATACATTCCAAAAAAATCCAAAAAAAGTTAAAAACAATCATAAACCACAAAAAATTGAAAAAGTAAAAACACCAAAAAGAATCTTCTTTGCTCGCCTTCTCGTTGTACGTGACGTTTATGCAAACTCGCTCTAAAGCTAGACGTGCTCGTAAACGAAGAAACAAATCACTCACTCCTACTAGTGAGGACTCTCCTATTGACGAACCCATTGTAGTGAAAGAAGCACCCATGGCTAATCGAACTATGATGGAGTTGCTTCAAGCACCCACCGAGGGTTATGGAGAAGCGATTGTGATTCCCGCTATCCTTGCGGAGAATTTTGAGGTTAAGACGGGTTTGTTGTCCATGATTCAAAACAACAAGTTTCGAGGGGACGAAAAGGACAACCCGCATAACCACATTCGCCAATTTAATCGTCTCACCTCCACGTGCAAGTTTAAGGATGTTTCAAACGACTCGATTAAGATGATGCTTTTTCCGTATTCCTTAGCGGGGCCCGCAAAAATTTGGTTAGAGAAAGAGCCACCCAATTCTATATTGACGTGGAAGGATCTCGTTTCAAAATTCGTGAACCAATTTTTTCCGCCCTCTAAGACTACGCACTTGAAAAACGAGATTTCAAAGTTTTCGCAAGAGTTTAATGAGAGTTTTTCAACGGCTTGGAATAGGTTTAAGGAAATGTTGCACGAATGTCCTCATCATGGTTTTTCCGACTTGCATCAAATAGACACGTTTTACAATGGCTTGAACGATCATGAGCGTGATTATCTTAATGCCGCCGCGGGTGGTAATTTCTTGTGTAAGACGGTCGAGGAAGCATTGGTAATTATTGAGAATAGGTCTAAGGTGTATAGTCCTCGTAGCACGTCGAGTGTTCGTAAGGCTTCGTCTTCATCTTCACCTAGTTTGTCACACACCGTTGATGCTTGCCAAGTCGAGGCTAATTTGGAGAACAAAATTTTTGATATAGTGAAAGGCTTGTTAGTTGAGTTTAAAGTTGGTGAACAACCCGCTCCCGCTACGATTAAAGCGGTTGAGGTTTCTTGTATGTATTGTGGTGGAGCTCACGATTATTCCGAGTGCATTACCAACGGTGGTAACACTTCGAGTGCCTTCGCGGCCGCGGGAACTTATAACCAAAACGGTCAAGTTCCTCGCACTAATCAATTGACTCCACCGGGTTTTTCACCAAATCAAAATGCTAACAATTATCGAAACAATCAAGTTGGTTACCAAAGCAATCAAAGGAACAATTATAAGGGTAATAACAACTATGGGAATCAAGGGAGTAGTAGTAGTAGCCAATTGCAAAATCAAAATCAAAACCGTAATTTTCAAAATGCAAGTCAAGGTCTTCAAAATAATAAAGAACTTCCAATAGACTTTTTGAATTACGCTACTTCAAATGATAAGATTGTAGAAAACATTCAAGAGCAAATGGCTAATCAAGCTAAGGAGACGGCTAAGAACGCAAAGGAGTTAGCTAATTTCATTAAGGAAAATCTAGCCATGAGGAATGAATTGAAAAATGATTTTGCTAACCAAATTCGAGGTCAAAACAACATGATAGAGCAAAGTCATGCTAGGCTTGAACAAAGAATTGACCAAAAAGCCGCTAGCCAAGATTTGAAGTTTAGTAGTCAAGATGCTAAGCTTAATGCCATTTTAGAAGCCGTAATGGGAAACAAAGCCTCTACTTCGGGTAGTTTGCCTAGTAACACCGTTTCAAACCCGAAGGGAGAGATGAAAGTGATTACCACACGTAGTGGTAAGGCACTTAAAGAACCGACTCCTCAACCAATTACTCCAACGGTGGAGGAAATTGAGGAAGAACCCGAGGTGGTGGTCGAAAAGGAGCATATTTCAAGCCCACAAAGTACCGCTCATGCCACACCTACGGTTGACCCATCACCCATATTGGAACCCGAGATTCCAAAGGCTATGCCTATGCCCCAACCCACACCACCCTTGCCTTACCCATCGAGACTTAGGAAGGAGAAACGACAAGAGCGCGACAACTACCAATTTGAGCTTTTTATGAAAATGTTTCGTGATTTGCATTTTAATGTGAGTTTCGCCGATGCCTTGGTCATGATGCCTCGATTTGCCGCTAACTTTAAGAGTATGTTGAACAACAAGGAAAAATTACACCAAAAGTCTAGTTGTTCGTCGGTTTATCTTAATCGCATACCTCAAAAAGTCGGTGATCCCGGTAAATTTTTGATCCCTTGTGCAATTCAAGATATGGAAGAATGCTATGCCTTGGCCGATCTTGGTGCTAGCATTAACTTGATGCCACTTGCAATCTACAAGTCGCTCAATCTTCCTAATCTTACTCCTTCACGAATGTCTATTGAGTTGGCCGACCATTCCACGATTCTTGCATGTGGATTGGCGGAAGACGTTTTTGTGAAAGTGGGGAAGTTCTACTATCCCGTAGACTTTATTGTTGTTGACATCCCCACGGATCCTCAAGTTCCTCTTATTTTAGGTCGTTCGTTTTTAGATACGTCTATGGCTTTGATTGATGTGCATGCTAGAAAGATCACCTTACGTTTCAACGACGAGGAACTTGTTATAAACGCAACTCAAAATTCTCAACTTTCTCATGTTTATTCCGTTGCTACCATAAACCTCGTTGATATGATCGACGTGGTTTGCGAGGAATTTTCACAAGAAGTTTTAGGGTTTGGTGATGAAGAAACTAGTGGCAATCCCACTATGTTAGATCCAATTCTTGATAATTCGACACCAACCTTCACTCCTTTCGAAGGTGGTGGTTTTACGTTGGAAGAATTCGATGTTCCACGTACTTGTGACGAAGACCTCGACAACTATGAGGACTTCTCGATTATCAAGGATTTTCTCAACGATTTCCCATTTCCTCCACCCGAGGAGGTTATGAGTATCGAGCCCAAATCTTCACTTGAGGAACCACCTATCCTCGAGTTGAAAGATTTACCTCCTCACCTCGAGTATGTCTATTTGGAGGAGGACGACAAGTTGCCGGTTATTATTGCGAAGGAACTTTCGGATGATGAAAAAACCGCACTTGTCGATGTTCTTAAGGACCACAAAGGGGCAATTGCGTGGAAGTTATCCGACATTAAGGGAATCGATCCCAAATTTTGTACACACAAAATATTAATGGAGGAGGATTTCAAGCCAACAATCCAAAGTCAAAGGAGGGTGAACCCCAAAATTCACGACGTCATCAAAAAGGAGGTCCTTAAACTCCTTGACGCGGGAATGATTTACCCTATTTCCGATAGCCGTTGGGTGAGTCCTATCCATTGTGTCCCTAAAAAGGGAGGCATGACCGTTGTGCCAAACGATGCCAACGAGTTGATTCCCACTAGACTCGTGACCGGATGGAGAGTGTGCATTGACTATCGTAAGTTGAATGAAGCCACTCGAAAAGACCATTTTCCCTTGCCCTTCATGGACCAAATGTTGGAGCGTCTTGCGGGAAACGATTTCTATTGTTTTTTAGATGATTTTTCCGGTTACTTCCAAATTCCCATCGATCCTCGTGATCAAGAAAAAACTACGTTTACGTGTCCATATGGAACGTTTGCCTATCGTAGAATGCCATTCGGACTTTGTAATGCACCGGGAACTTTTCAACGATGCATGATGGCTATTTTTCATGATATGATCGAGAAGACGATGGAAGTCTTCATGGATGACTTTTCCGTGTTTGGTGATTCCTTTACTTCGTGTTTGTCGAACCTTGAGAGAATGTTAAAACGTTGTGAGGAAACCAACCTTGTGCTCAATTGGGAAAAGTGTCATTTTATGGTTAAGAGTGGAATCGTCTTAGGGCACAAGGTCTCGAAAGCGGGGATTGAGGTAGATCAAGCTAAGGTAGACGTCATCGCCAAATTACCTCATCCCAAAACCGTCAAGGGAGTTAGGAGTTTCCTAGGCCACGCGGGCTTTTATCGACGATTCATCAAGGATTTCTCGAAGATTTCTCGACCCATTACACATCTTCTTGAAAAAGAAGCACGTTTTGTCTTTGACAAAGATTGTGTACGAGCCTTTGAGATCCTTAAGAGGAAACTTACCGAAGCTCCCATTCTTGTTGCTCCAAATTGGAACCTCCCCTTTGAACTAATGTGTGATGCTAGTGATTACGCTATTGGGGCCGTTTTGGGGCAACGTCATGATAAGCACTTCTTGCCTATTCACTATGCTAGCAAGACGATGACCGAGGCTCAACTTAAATACACTACAACGGAAAAGGAGTTCCTTGCCGTGGTGTATGCATTTGAGAAATTCCGACCTTACCTCGTCTTGACAAAATGCATAGTGTATACGGACCATTCGGCTATCAAGTATCTCATGGCTAAACAAGATGCAAAGCCGAGATTACTTCGTTGGATTCTCCTCCTTCAAGAATTTGATCACAAAATCGTTGACAAAAAAGGAGCCGAGAATCTAGCGGCCGATCATCTCTCTCATTTGGAAGATCCTCACCAAAGTGTTTACGAGCCTAAGGAAATCACCGAAACATTTCCGCTCGAGACACTTGGTGTAGTGAATTCCAAACTTGATCCTTCTACCCCATGGTTTGCGGATTTTGCAAATTACCATGCGGGTAACTTCATCATTAAGGGTATGACAACTCAAGAAAAACAAAAATTCTTTCGTGATGTCAAGTTCTATTTTTGGAACGACCCTTACTTGTTTCGAACGTGTGCGGATCAAATCATCCGCCGTTGTGTATTTGGCACCGAAGCTTCTAACATCCTTAGAGCTTGCCATGAGGGACCCACGGGTGGTCACCACGGTGCTAATCTCACGGCTAAAAAGGTGTTTGATGCCGGCTTCTTTTGGCCTACTATTTACCGAGATGCACAAGATCTTGTGAAGTCTTGTGATTCATGCCAACGACAAGGAAAAGCCTCACAAAAAGATGAAATGCCACAAAATATCATTCAAGTATGTGAGATCTTTGACGTTTGGGGCATAGACTTTATGGGGCCGTTCCCATCATCTCGTGGTAATAAGTATATTCTCGTTGCGGTTGACTACCTATCTAAGTGGGTGGAGGCGAAGGCCTTGCCCACTAATGATGCTCGTGTGGTAGTTAAGTTCTTGAAAAGTTTGTTTGCTAGGTTTGGAACCCCTCGTGCTATCATAAGCGATCGTGGAACCCATTTTTGTAATGACCAATTTGAAAGGGTTCTAAGGAAATATGGGGTTACACATCGTCTTTCTACGGCTTATCACCCACAAACGAGTGGGCAAGTCGAGGTTTCAAACCGAGCTTTAAAGAGGATCTTGGAGAGATCCGTGGGAGAAAACCGACAATCTTGGTCGGATAAGTTAGACGATGCTTTATGGGCTTTTAGGACCGCTCATAAGACACCCATTGGGTGCACTCCCTATAAGCTTGTGTATGGAAAGAATTGTCATTTGCCTATCGAGTTAGAGCACAAGGCTTATTGGGCCCTAAAGCATTGTAATGATGACATGGAGACCGCGGGAAAACACCGGAAAATGCAATTAAATGAATTGGATGAATTAAGGGATATTGCTTATGAAAATTCATTGATTTACAAAGAGAAAACTAAAAAGTTGCATGATTCAAAAATTAAAAACCGGGTTTTTAACATTGGGGATCAAGTTTTACTTTTTAATTCAAGATTGAAAATATTTTCCGGTAAATTGAAATCCCGTTGGTCCGGTCCATTCACCGTGACTCAAGTGTTTCCTTATGGGACCATCGAGCTAGCTCAAGATGATGGTCCTAACTTCAAGGTGAATGGACATAGGTTGAAGCACTACTTTGGTGGGGAAGTTCCATCCTTGAACTACCTCAACCAAGTCACCTTCCCCAATGATAATTAGTATTGAGGGGATCGAGTCGAGCTCATGACTCGGTAATCAAAAACGAGGTGCCTCGTGGGGGAGTCCCATGCTTATCCTATGTACATATTATCGCTTTCTTAGTCTAATGTAGCTTACGTGTGGGGATTCGTGCCCTTCCAACCTTTGTTCCATGGTTGTTTGTGATATGTGGTTTTTAGATCATGATCTTCACGATTGGAGCCTCTCGTGTTCGTTTTATGGGAGCACTCGATCGTTTGCTTTGGAGACATTTCTCAATATCCATGATATATCCTTTTGATGTTCTAACCTTAGGTTTTTAGCACACTTCATAAACGGCTTTAAATTTAACGGTTACACCCTTTCCATGCTAGATTAGGCATTCGACTACGTTTCTAGTATGGGGGTGTTTGCACCCCTAGACTCGAAACATTGAGGACAATGTTTAACTTTAGTATGGGGGGGTGAATAGATACTTGCCTTGCCAAACCTTCACGCTTTCCAAAGTTTATCGTTTAGTTTATCGTTTTGTTGCAAAATAAGGCTAAAAATGGCCAAATTTTAAAAATTTTCTCATATTTTATAAGTGTTTGAAGACACGAATGTAGGTTTTCCGATGGCGAGAATAAGAGTAATTTTTGACTCGACCGTGCGTGTTGAGCACTTAGCTTTGATTCCTTAACTACACATTAGGCTAAGTCTCTTAAATGAGGACGAGAAATGATAGAGTTAATTATAAGTTACTATGCTAAACGTAGAGTACTCGTATTCTTTCAAAAACTCATGTGTTCTCGTTGTTTGCTTATTCTCCCTTCGCATGTAAATATTTTTTGCTTAATAAATATTGACTTAGCGGTTTAGTTAGGATTGTTGGGTTTCTAGTCTTTTCTAGTAGCTTCCGTGTAATTAAATTGGGAAGACATTAAGATATCGCCAGCGTCACGGTTTTGAAGTATTGGCACCCTAATAATCGAAAGCTTCACCTAATAATAAGATTTCAAGTGCTCACCTAAATCAAGCAAACAATTTGAAGCCCCACAAGGCCTAAAATCTATGCAAAATTGAAGTGAATCAAGCCTTAATCTTCGAAGCTTTAAAGATCCAAAATTCGCTTTAGCGTGAGGATATACGTCTTTGGCTAATAAAACCACCGATGAGGCGGATAATAAAAGGCAAGGCAAGACCGAAGTCATAATAAAAGCTTCATGGCGAAGTTGAATAAAAGATGGAGGTAAACCAAAGATAATAAGGCCCTTCCGGTAGGGGGCATATAAAAGTCTTGGTAATAAGTCTCATGTTCAAAACCGTTATAAAACCGTGTTTATCGATTCTTCTTGTCAACTTAATTTTTTAACATCGTTGTCTATTAGGAGGGGTTATTGATTTGATGATCTTAGTTACACCGTTAGGACTCTATTTTTAGACCTAAATCTCTATTATCGCATAAGTCAAACAATGTATCCTCGTGAAACATTCAAGACAAAATAAAATATAAGAGATACAACTTAGGAATAATGGGAGAATAAGTACGTGATTAGGGCATATGAGTAGTGTTAGCATTACTAACTTATAATGACAATGATCTCGTTTCACGCTTAGCATGGAATTGGAGTGAAAATCGAGGACGATGAAATTATTTCTAACGAAGCATTCACGTGTTCTTATTCTATGAACCTAAACGTCCCATTTTGCGATGAAAATCATACATTATGTCTATAACACAAGTAGTAGCAATAGTAGTAGTATAGCTAGTTTATCATTTCAATAAAGTGAATAAAATGAATTTTGGAGATGCTACGATACTTTATTCTAGCATTGCGTGAGGGCACGACAATGGTTTAGTATGGGGGAGTGATGAGACGGCTTTTATACATCGTCTCATCGTTCTTTTTGGACTTAAAATGCATTAAATATCATCAAAATACCCAAATATATGCTTGTGTTTGTTGCTTGTGTAATTTAGGTACGGATATTGAGAAAATGACAAAAGATCACAAGAATCACGCAAAAACGAACACGGGAAACGAAGCCGCACGATGAACCAAGCCCTAGTGAGGAATTTTCCAAAGAAAACCCTTGAAGATTTGAAGAATATTGAAGATTGGTCCTCCAAGTTTGAAGAATTGACACTTTATACCCTTGTATCTTCATAATTACAAGTTTGGTCCCTAAAGTTTGTCAAAATTACAAAAAGGACCCTTCACTTTGAAGAATTGGCAACTTTGGTCCCTCAACTTATGAAGACTTGTCACAAATGACCCTCCACTATTCATTTGTGCAAGATATTTCCTTGATATTAGAAGACATGTGCATAAATGGTCCTTAAAGAATGCTAAAAAACACATTTGGTCCTTGTTATAAGTTTGCTAAATACATTGTGCCATTTTTGACAAATGCTCCAAAGTTGTCAAAGGTTAAAAGGGGGCTGATAACTATTATTTACAAAGTGGAAACATGAAGAAAGATGGGGGACTAAACCTGCCCAGACAATTAAACTCCACCACCCAACCAAAATCTGACACCTCATCAAACCCGACCCACCCAAACCGTTTACCCAAATACCCAATACCCAACCCGGTTGACCCAAAAAATAACACGTTTAATATTAAACGTGTTCCTTTTTCCCCTTAAACACAATTAACCTATTCCCAAAAGATCAAACACACGTTTATCTTTATAAACCCTAATCTTTCCCCCAAATTAAAAATTCATGATTAATACTTGATACATTCCAGAGCAATGATTGATCATGGATTAATCCTAAACCCACTTTTAAACTCCCATCACTCTCACTCCCTGGTCCCCAAAACCCCACCCATTGGCAAAAAGACAAGGTCACACCAGAGAATCAACGACTCTCAATGGTTTCGTGTCCTCCAAACGAAATCTAACGATCAAGATTGAATGACCCAGCCTGTCTATCACAAGCATCCAAGAACTTTGCACATGGCTTCAAGAAGAAATTCAAATTAACCATCTCAGCAGCATATTCCAAGAATCATCAAAGGGTATTTCTGGAATTTAATAGATTAGGGTTTCTTTTTATTTTCGATTCTAGAATGATCTGAGGGGATCTATAAATGAGGACCAGTTTGTGGTATCCCATTTTTTTCCTTGTCTCGGATTTTATGTAAAAAAAACCCCTTTTAAATTAATGAAAGTTTGCAGTTTTTTAAAGTTTCATCCGAGTTCCAATTTACATTTATGTTTTATGATTTAAGTTTATTGTTTTTAAATTCAAGTTTAAGTTTCTTGTTTAAGTTTTCAGTAAGTTTGTTGAAGTGAATCAAAGTCTTTAATAGTAAAATTATTTGCAGGTTTCAAATATTTAGAATTAGAGTGTTAATTGAAAAGATTGTGAAAGAAAAGTGGAATTGTCTTGTTTATCTTGTGTACTAACTGAATCAAGACCTTAGGTCTTGATTCTTGGATTTATCTTCACTCTTAGCAGCTTCTTTTTCACTCAGGGTGCTTCGGTTCAGTTGTTGAACCCCAACGAACCACCCCACTCTCATTTTATTGTCCAAGAACCCCTGCCTCACCTAGTTGTTGGTAGAGGTCAGGGGAGCTTAGCTGGCCCTTGTTGGATGCAAACAAGGGCAGGTATCGCCAATTCTTCCTTTCTTTTTTTTTACTTTAATTTGCTAATTGTTCTTGTGAGTATCTGTTTATCAAGTTGCTGGTTCATTAAGGATTGATTTTAGATTAAACAAACGGTTTGAATTTAGTTAAGTAGTGTAAGCAGTAATAGTACTTAGGTTTATTGTTTAGTTTAAACTGATAAATTGGTGCTAGAATATGCTCACTTGGACTGTATGATTAGCTTTCTGCATTGTTTAAACTCAGTTTAAGTTGGCGTTTTTTTTTTAAGCTTTTATTTGAACTGTTTAAGTGTAAAACTGAAATCTGCTTGGAGTGTAATCGGTTAGGCTAGTTTACGCTAGGTTTGAGTTTAAGGTGTATGTTGCTATCTGTTATAAGTGAATGTTGAGTTGAGTCAGTGTGCTACCCTAAGGTGTATGCATCGTATAAGCTTAGAATCTGCCTGCTTATGCTACTAAATTGATCAAACATCGTGGCCTGATAAATTATTTAGATTGCGTTAGATTCTTAATTTTGTATGCTTACTATTTTTTTTTAAAAACAGCAAATCACAAAGTGTTTAACCTGTTTAGTTTATCGTTATTGCTTGATTCACTAGTTGATAATAGGTTTGCTTTGAATTCACTCAGTACTTGCACCCTTTTTTTGTGTGTCTAAATCGGATTGTCTGCGTGCTTGTTGACTGCTCTTTGCTAGTATAATACACCCCCCACACGCCAACTGCTGGTGAGGGGTTTGACTGTCCAAAAAAAAAGAGGAATACAAACAAGAACTGGTAAAAAGGAAGTAGATTGAGTCCCTTTTGATTAATTCAGGTGATTTAGGCTGTAATTTTTGAGCTAGTGTTTGTGTTTTTGTTTAGTGTTTGTGTAGTAGTGTTGTAGTAGTGTTTGTCTGAAAAACAACAAAAAAAGGAGGGGTCCAGGTCTGAGACCTGTTTGGTTCGATTAAAGGGATTTTAGGCTCAAATTGGACGTGAGTATTGGTGTTTGGGGTGAGTTAAAGTTTCTGTACAAGTGTTTTAAAAAAAAAAAAAAAAAATTTTCAAAAATTTTGGCGTGGCCAGGACTCGAACCTGCGCCACCACTGCCAAAGCACACACACACTACCATCCTGCCCTTGGGTCTTTTACTGACCAAGGGAGGAAGCCAAAGATACTTAAGGTCATTTGAAATTGGGCTTATTTAATCAAGCCGTGGCTTAATAAGCCATTTGTGGCTTATTCTTTAAGTTTTTTTGCCCCAATTTAGTTTTCCTAGGAAAGTTATTCAGTTTAGGATTTTTATAAACTAAGTTTGTATTTTTCCTTTTATTTATTTATTTTTTATGCATTTTTATTTAGCCGTAATTTAATAAATAGATTAAAAATAGAAAACAGTAATTTTAATTTTAGGAAAAATAATTTTTAAGTTTTAATTTATTAACTTGAGGTTTACATCTAGTTAGATTTTCAAAAACTTTAATTTTTAATTTTATTTAATTTTAGGTTTTTAATTAAACTTTAAAAATTAATATAAGATTATAAAAAGGGTTTTAGGAACTTTAAATTTCATTTTTCTCTTAGTTATAATATTCTAGGATTTTAGAAATTTTTTTAGAATTTATTTTATAAAATTTTTATTTTTGTCGTTTTTACGGTTTTACGTTTACGCCTTTTTCGTCGTAGTTTAATACGTTTTCGTAACCGTCTCTTCTTTCTTTTCTTATTTCTTTTTCAAATCAATATAATCTCAAACAAAAATCAACTCTCAACACAACGCACTTGCCTCCTTGGGAAACGAACTTGCTTGGTCATTGGTGCTCGGTTTTCCTAAACCGACACTTAATACTACCACTATTTGTACTTCCTTTTCCTAAAGGTCGTATTTTACTACATCAGCGACGTTATGAGCAACTCATACGATAGTCTTTGTGATACGTTGGTTTATGCTATGTGGTGTTGCAATGAATCGTATTATCGAGTCTAGAACATTGCGGAAAAAATATTTTACTAGTTATTATAATAGATGTCTATGAGAAGGATGGTTTATGAAAGCGACACTACAAGTGTGGTAAATGTAAGGATGAATATATACCTGTTATTTTTATTTGGGTTTGTAAAGTCTTACTAGATTAGCATAAAGTATCTCAGGTTAGTACATGGTTATTGTCCTCTTAAACTACATCAGCTGCAAATTTTAGTAGTCTACAAGTTATGTGGTTTATGTGCTGTTAAACTACATCACCTGCAAGATAACTAGTCTGTAAGTTTACGGATATAGTGGATTAAATTGAGTAGTCTGCAAGTTTAAAGATATAGTGGATTAATTTGAGTAGTCTGCAAGTTCAGAGTCTACATGAACTTTTCAAGTATATTAAGGTACAATTCACAGGTGGCATTACATATATTTACTTGTGCTGTGGCATTACTTGTATAAGTTTAGTAATTTGAAAGTTTTAGTACAACATGACCTGCAAATTTTATGAGTTTATTAGTGTACATGATCTGCAAGTTAGTAGTTGTATAAGTTAAATGGTCTTATCTGTCATTAATTCAAGTTGTGGTATGCAAGGATTTTTTTATGTCTAATATTACTATAAGTCACTTTTCGTTGTCTTTAGCTTTTTGTAAAAATATATTTGATTACACACTTTATAAGTGGATTTGGTAAACATATATATGAATATGCCTTATATAAATTTCAAATGTCAATGACACCTATGACCTCGTAGTATGACTTCTTACGCCGTATCTCGATGTCAAAATGTGTTAGTTTAGTATAATATGGTGCATTACGACCTCGTAATATTAAAGAAGAAAAATAATCAACTTTAAAACGAAAATAATTTTTCATTCTCTATTGTACCAAAACAAAGGAATGCATTCTCTAATCGATTCTTACACTCGATTCTCTACTGTTGCCAAACAACGGAATCAACTCTTTTATCTGCTGGTCATTCTCTATCACTGCCATTCCATTCTTCACTGCATTTCCATTCTCCGTGATTCCACCGTACCAAACGTCCCCTTAGAGAAATCTTAGATAAAACGTCTATAAAAGCCGGCATGGCCGAGAAAACTCCTAACACCCTTAACGGTGGTGGGTGGAGGTAATTTAGCAATCACGTCGATTTTGGCCCTATCTATCTCAATACCGGCCTTAGAGATCTTATGTCCTAAAACAATGCCTTCTTAGCACATGAAATGGCATTTTTCATAGTTAAGCATGAGATTTGTTTCCTCACAACGTTGTAACATTCGTTCCATGTTAGAGAGATATGAAGTGAAAGACTCCCCAAAAACTGAGAAATCATCCATTAAGACTTCCATGGTTTTTTCGATCATATCATGAAAAATGGCCATCATACACCTTTGGAACGTCCCCGGAGCATTGCATAACCCAAAAGGCTTTCTACGATAAGCAAATGTTCCATAAGAACAATGAATGTGGTTTTTTCTTGATCACGAGGGTCTATAGGAATTTGGAAATAGCCGAAAAATCCATCTAAAAAGCAATAGAATTCATTTACCGCTAGTCTCTGTAACATTTGACCCATAAAATGTAATGGAAAATGATCCTTCCTAGTGGCATCATTAAGCTTTCTATAATCAATACAAACATGCCATCCAGTCACGAGTCTATTAGGAATCAGTACATTATCCTCATTAGTCACTACCGTCATTCCTCCTTTCTTTGGAACACAATGCACGGGGCTAACCCATGGGCTATCGAAGATAGGGTAGATCATTCCAGCGTCTAGAAGTTTCATAACTTCCTTTTTGATCACCTCATGAATCTTTGGATTAACCCTTCTTTGATTTTGGATAGCGGGTTTATAATCTTCCTCGATCAAAATTTTATGAGTACAAAATTTTGGATCAATACCCTTGACGTCGGAGATTTTCCATGCAATGGCCCGTTTATGTTTCTTTAAAACCTTAATAAGTTCCTCCTTTTCATCATCTTTCAATCCTATTTCAATAATCACCGGTAATTTATCCATTCCCTCAAGAAAAGCATACTCCAAATGAGTGGAAAGATCCTTAAGTTCTAGTTCGGGTGCTTCTTCAAGAGAAGTTTTCACTTTTGTTTCATTTTCGTCCACAACTTTAATTTCCATAGGAGGTGATTGAAAAGGATCTTCATTCAAAAAAAATTCAAGCAAGTCGATATCTCCATCCGCATCATGATAATCCTCATCATACGTCAATGGCAAATCCGGTATGCTAAGAAAAGCATCAAGCTCCTCCAAGATAAAATCACTAGCCCCAAATGGAGTAAGGGGTGGAGAAGAAAGGGCAAGAATAGGATCCGATAAAGAAGGATTTCCATTTTCAGAATTAGCCGAGAATCCAAGAACTTCTTGAGAATATTCCTTACAAGCAACATCAATCATATCAACTCGGTTGATTGACTCCCTAAAATGCTCATAAGAATACTTAGAAACGTGCCTGATATCAAAAGTAATGGTCTCATCATCAAAACTTAAGGTCATTTTTCCACTTTTCATGTTAATTAAGGCACTAGCCGTACTCAAAAATGGTCTTCCTAAAATCAACGGCACACGTGAATCTTCGGGGTAATCCACAACCACAACATCCGCCGGAAAATGAAGCTTCCGTACCTTAACAAAGACATCCTTGGCTATACCTACCGGAAGGGCGGTCGATCGATCCGCAAGCTCGAGAGTCGTCCTAGTAGGTGTGAGCTCGGGAAGTGATAACCTTTTCCACACAGAAAGAGGCATCAAATTAATGCTAGCGCCAAGATCGGCTAATGCTAAGCATACTTTCATTTCCGGAAATTCACAAGGGATAAGAAATCTTCCAGGGTCTCCAAGATTTTCGGGTAGCTTTTTTGTGAGAACCGCCAAAGAATTAGCATCAAGAGAATGATTAAGCTCTTCAAGCTTCCCTTTATCGCTAATCAATTTCTTGAAAGTCGAAGTAAACTTAGGCACATAAAGCAATGCATACGCGAAACTAACATTAAAGTGAAGTTGCTTAAACATTTTAAGAAATGTAGACATTTGAGCAATGGATCTTTCAGAGCTTCTCTTGGTTAAGTCTCGAAGGGTAGGGTAGTGTGGGTTTATTCTTCGGAATCTCGGGTTCCAGAATAGGCAATTGGTCTACCTTTGGTGGATTAGGAATTTCCTTTTTGTTAGCCTCAAAATATTGAGTCAAACAAGAATGCTCGGTCATATGTTTATTATGTGTCGTATATTAGAACATTGTAATAGGTAGTAGATTAGTCGTGTATTACGGGCTTAACTTTAAGCTACGGTTCATTCATAAGTAACCAAAGCCCAAAAGGAAAGCCCGGCCCATTATCATATAGCCCATCATGCCACATGTAGGCAAGACTATATAAACCTCTCTTTGCATGTAAGGAGAGGTTGGTTGTCTCATTTTTCTATTCTCCTAATCTAATATTCACCAAGTTTCTCAAACACTTCTCTCTACTTTCTCTCACTACTTTCTCTCTCTAGAATTCCTCTTTTATCTACCTTTCTTTCTTGTTTAATCATCACAAATATATGGGACAACAATTGGTATCAATCGCCATGGGGTAGTTTTGTGATTGATGTTGTTATATCATTTGACTCGTATGATTTAATCCATACATCATCTCGAATTTAAATCTTTTTGTGTTTTTCGTGCTCTACATCTTGATTTACATCTCCTACATAGTTGTGGTAGGGATTTGATTTCTTTTGGTTGGTTAAAATCACGGATTCTTGTAAAAAATCTCACTTTTTTACCAAAAGTTTAAAAAGTACAAGCATTCCGACAAAATTCCATCAGAAAAGGGTTTAATATTCCGACCATTATTCCGATAGAATTCCATCGGAAAAGGGTTTTCATATTCCGACCATTATTCTGATTGAATATTCCGATAGTGATTCCGATAGTGATTCCGACAGCTTTTATTCTGACAGTGATTCCGATAGCTCATATTCCGATAGCATTCCGATACTACATTCCAATACAACATTTCGACAGTGTATTCCGACAGATATTCCGATAGACATTCCGATAGATTATTCCGATGGACATTCCGATGGCACATTCCGATGGACATTCTGACGCCATGTTTAGCTAAATTTTGTTCGAGTATTTTTTAGACTTAGCCACCATCTTAACTAGTTTCGGAATATCGTTTAAACGAAGATTAAAAAAAAGAGTTAAAATTTTTCCGTCAAGTAAATTCAAATTTTTTCCATACTAGTTTTAGGACATTTCTATCTCAATTTCAAAATTTGGCGATACAAAATTTTTCGGTCTACCGTTTTGTCGGACTGACAATTTATTGTCGGAATGAGAAAAATAGTAATTTTCGGAATTTCAACAACAACTCAATCACATCATATCTACTTAAGATCCATATTCACTTCATCATTTCAGAAAATATTGAGATGGATTCTACTGCAGAATATCGTGTGATGAACAACAACATAATGGTGGCAGGTAACAAAGAGAGACCACCAATGCTTGTGGTCGGTCGATATGCTCAATGGCAATCACGTTTTCTTCGTTATATTGATATAAGACCTAATGGTGATGCATTGAGGCAATGTATTAACAATGGACCATATGTTTTCACCGATATCACTGTCCCTCATACACCAGCCACAAACACTACTGCAAAAATACCCGCAACCACAAGAAAAGAAACTTTATCTGATCTTACACCAGAGAAGCGTGCTTGGTATGACGCGGAAAAAGAAGCGATCTATATGATTCTAAGTGGAATTGGAGATGATATTTATTCCACGGTTGATGCATGTCCTACGACACAAGAAATGTGGACGGCTATTGAACGCTTGCAACAAGGAGAGTCACTCAACAAGCAAGATGTTAAAACAAACTTGTTTTGGAATTTTGGTAAGTTTACTGCATTGGATGGAGAATCAGTTGAGTCTTATTATTCACGATTCTACAAGATGATGAGCGATATAACAAGAAACAACTTGAAGGTCTCCACCATGCAAGTCAATGTGCAATTTCTTCAGCAACTTCAACCAGAGTGGACACGTTTTGTTACTTTGGTGAAACAACAGAAACAGTTAGACAAGGTAAACTATCACACTCTCTTTGATATCTTGAAACAACTTCAGCATGAGGCAAATGAAATTCGAGCTGAACGAGTTGCAAAGACAGCTAATCCACTTGCTCTAGTCTCTACCACTCAAGATCATCGATCTCGTACTCAAAATTCATAATCCATTCAATCATCCTCACCACGATATTCCACATCATCCAAGTCTTCATCATCCACAAAATCACGCGGCAAAGAACCAAGAGCACCATCACCACCATCTGAGTCATCATCTGAAGAGGATAGTGATAAAGATCAAGCTCAGAAAAATCAAGAGATGAAACAACAAATTGCTTTCATTATGAAGACCTACCATAAAATCTTCAAACCCACCAACAACAATCTTCGAACATCATCTAACACAAAGCACCAATATGTTGAGAGTCCTCCCAGGTATGATACACGTCGACGTGGTGAAAGTCCTTCTAGGTATGATCGACGTAATCCAACACATGTTGAGGGTTCTGTAAGGTATGATCGACAAACTGCCAAGTATGATAATCAAAGGATTGCTGCTGCTGCTGGGAATAGGGAAACTGTTGGAACACGAGTGGTTCAACAAAGTGAGATTCAGTGTTATAACTGCCAAGGTTATGGGCATATGGCAAAGGAATGCAGAAAGCCGAAACGGGTTAGGGACTCTAGCTATCATAAAGAGAAGATGTTGTTATGCAAGAAGATGGAAGCAGGGGTCAAACTGTCGGCTGGGGAAGGAGAAATGCTTGATGACATTGATGATGAAGCCTCCGACCAAGAATTAGAAGCACATTACTCGTACATGGCAAAGGTTGAAGAAGTTCTCAAAGTCACTGAAGATGACAATGGCCCTATCTTTGACACTGAGCCACTCGATAAGGTACACACCACTGATGAATATAATGTGTTTGGTGATATTCATGAGCATAGTCAGCTACCCAATGCTATTAATGACACATGTATGATGGAAACGGTTGATAGTAATACCACACCTGATTCATCAGACATGTGCAATAATGAGTTTGAGGATGGTCAACATGCAAATGAGTATGATGATGAGGAGCGTGTCGCGCTTGCTAATTTAATTGCTTGTTTGCAAAAAGATGTCAATGAAACTAGAAAGTGTCAAGAGTAATTAAAGAAGGCAAACGCATCGCTCACTTAAAATTTTGAAGAATGCAAAGCCGCTCTAATGAAATCTAATGAGACCCTTGAAAGTTATAGTGATGAGCTTCTTCAAAAGACTAAAGATTGAGGGTTACAAGGGTAAGCGTTAAAAAGTCAAAAGGACGATCTTGAAAAGAAATACAACGAAACTCTTGAGTTATTAACCAAAGAGAAACGTCAATTTAATGTTTTATTAATGGATAAACGTCAAAAAACGTACCTTGCTACCACCAAAGTTAATGAACTTGAACAACGGTTTTCAATAAATAACACCGACTCTGCTAAAATTCTTGAGGTTAAGAAACAAGAGGTTGAAACGTTAAAACAAGATTTCAAAATTCGACATGAAAAAGATACTGAAAAAGTAACAGAACTAGAGGCACAAGTCGAATTTTTAAAGAAAGTTGTTTATAAAACGCATGACTCTATTCAAACCGTTAGAATGATAGCACCTCCGTCTATGTTTAAGGGTCAAGCTAGCTTTGCAAGTCCTGAGTACCTTGCCCAAGCTCAAGCTGCGGACCCGCGCCTTTATATGGATGAGCCGAATGGACCGATCCTGAGTATCCTCTTGGTTATGATGAGACATCCCTTTGGGAAGAGGAGAGTAGATCACCGGTCAATAAAGAGTTTGTGAAACCATACAATTATTCTTATGAGAATAGTCTATATGGTCTTTTAACTACACAAAAACAGAAGTCTCGTGAGGAATTGTTTTTAGAATGCAAACAAAGAAGAATTCAATGGAAGAAAGCTTTTGCTACTAAGAAAACAAACGTTTCTAAGTTCATCAACTACTTGCCTCTTGATGCTTCTAAAAGCAAGAGTAGGCAGACATTTGGGTTTCTACAACATTAAATTGATAATATTAATTACATTATTGACAATGAATGGAAACAACGACAAAATGATGAGTTGAAAAAACCAATTCCTCAAGATATAACTGTGCTTATCAAACAAATCTTAATACCGAACATGACCACATTAAAAGAAAATATGCTTGAATTTGAAAGATTAATTCTGTCTAAAATGTTTGATGATTTAAAATATGTTGAGTCTATTGAGAAAGAAATTGACGATCTTCAAATGGACAAGTCCATTTTTCTAATGAATATGATTTACTCTTAGAAGAATGTCTCTCCAAAGATATTTTGTGTGTTACTCTTCAATATTGTGCTGATATCGATGAATATTTTGGTGTTGCATGAAAATATCTTGATAAAATCAAAAAATGTGAGCGTCTTGAACTTGAGCTTTCGAAACGTAAAGAAAATGTTGATAAAAAGGCTTTTGAGTTACTTTAACACAAAACTGATTTCCTTCAAAAACATTGTCATTCTCTTGAACTTGCTTTGCAAAAAGAGGTTGGTAGTTTTCCACATGATAATAACTTGAAAGAAAAACTTTCCAAAACGTTTCGAGAAATAAATGAACAGAGTTTGGAAATTAAAGGGTTGAAAGCTCAGTTACAAGACAGGGAAATAGCGATAGCAGAGTTGAAGAAACTCGTTGCTAAGATTGGTGGGAAAATTGTGGAACCTAGTGTTAAGAAACCTGTTGTAAGACAACCCAATGCGCACAAAGTGACTAGACCCTCTGTCATGGGAAAACCATCTGTTTTCTCTACTTCTGCATTTGCAAAACCTGCATTTTCCCCCAAGACGGATGGGAAGGATAGGTTACCACAGAATACTCTCAGAACACATATTCGATCTCAAAGCATTAAGAACACAAATATGATTAAACCAGGGATGTATAGATTGGCCACTAAACCCACACACAACAAAGAAAGTCAATCACCTCAGACTTCTAGAAACACTAATAGACATGTGTCTTTTACTATAGGAGTAGTCCCCACTGCTAGTGTTAGCCGGCCTCAGCTTAAGAGCACTTGCATGAATGAAAAGGTTTGGCAAAACAAAAGTCAAGGGAAGATGAAGAAATTAGAAGACCACCCTAGGATTTTCAATGTTTTTAAGAATAAAACGTTTGTAATCGCGTGTAATGACGATTTGAATTATTCGACTTTGAATACTTTGAATGTTAAGTTTCTTTGTGTGAAATGTGGAAAGTGTGCTAATGCCAATCATGCTATGTGTGTTTCGAATAATGTCAAAAATGTAGCTACTAGAACTAAGAAGCAAACTGCGATGCCTATTAGTGCTAGAAAACCCAAACGCAAAGTGAACCATTCTGGTGCACCCCCCCCCCCCCCCCTTGAGAAAAGTATTACATCAGGCTCCACCACTAAGACCACTAGAAGCAGAATTAGGGAATTATATGAGTCTACTAGCAAGTCGTGGAAATGGTGGTTTGCTAATCAATGTCCTCCAGGATATAAATGGATGCCTAAAGTTAGGACAGAAAATGTGACAACGAGTGTTAGTATGCCTTTAATGTTGCTAAGGACACTAATGATTCTGAAATCACAACTAACGTGGTATCCAATTTAGCAAATGCTCCATCGTGTTCTAATTCTTCTGCAGGTGATACAAATAATTCTCTTCATACTGGACTCCGGATGCACGAAGCACATGAAGGGGAATCTTAAGCTTCTAATTAACTTCGTGGAGAAGTTCCTGGGTACGGTCCGATTCGAAAATGATCAATTTGCACCGATCCTAGGATATGGAGATATGGTTCGGGGGAATATCACGATAAAAAGGGTATACTACGTTGAAGGGATCAATCACAATCTTTTCTCGGTTGGTCAATTCTGTGATGCAGATTTGGAGGTTGCTTTCAAAAAGAAGACATGTTTTGTTCGTGATTATAATGGGAATGACTTACTTACCGGTTCACGGGGTACTGATCTTTACACAATTTCACTTCAAGACACAACTTCCTCAACTCCAATTTGCTTCATGGCTAAAGCTTCAACGACTCAGGCATGGTTATGGCATCAACGTTTATCTCATCTCAATTTTGATACCATCAACTTGCTTTCCAAGAAGATATTGTGAGAGGACTTCCAAGCTTGAAATTCATCAAGGATCATCTTTGTTCTTCTTGTGAGCTTTGCAAAGCTAAACGGAGTAGTTTCAAGATAAAGACTACACCAAGCTCAAAAGGACGGTTAGATCTTCTTCATATCGATTTGTGTGGACCCATGCGTGTTCAAAGCATCAATGGGAAAAAATACGTTATGGTAATTATCGATGACTACTCAAGGTATACATGGACTCACATCTTGAGGTCCAAGGATGAAACACCTGAGGTTCTCATTAAGTTCCTTAAGTTGATACAACGTGGTCTTCAAGCTCAAATAAAAGTGGTACGTAATGACAGAGGCACATAATTCTTGAATTCAACTCTGAAGAATTATTTTGAAGCCGAAGGAATTGAACATGAAACATCTATTGCTCGAACACCCGAACAAAACGGTGTTGTTGAAAGACGAAACCGTAACTTAGTTGAGGCTGCTCGAACACTATTATCCGCTTCAAAACTACCATTATACTTTTGGGCCGAAGCCGTATCAACCGCATGCTACACACAAAACCGATCCTTAATTATCCCAAGACACGAAAAGACACCATATCACATAATTCATGCTCGAAAACCTTCACTCAAACACCTTCATGTTTTTGGATGTACGTGTTACATTATTTAAGATGATGAAAATCTCGATAAGATGAAAGAGAAAGGTGATGCATGTATTTGATGAGATGGCATTTATACATGATCTCATCGTTCTTTTCAGGCTTTAAATGCATTAAAATGTCATAAAATACCATATATATATGCTTCTATTTGTTTACTTGTGTGTTTTAGGTATGGATATCGTGAAAAAGACAAAAGATCACAAGAAACAAGGAAAAACGGACACGAGAAACGAAGCCGTACAAAGAACCGGTGTCCTAGTTCATGAATTATCCAAGAAAAACCCTTGAAGACTTGAAGATATACAAGACTGATCCTCAAAATATGAAGAAATGACACTTAAAACCCTTGTATACTCAAAATTACAAGTTTGGTCCCTTAAGTTTTTCAAAATTACAAAATGGTCCTTCAACTTTGAAGAATTGGCAAGTTTAGTCCCTCAACTATTCTAAATTGTCAATTATGGTCCCTCATGAAGTCAAAGATACAATGAAGAACTTTTAAGATCAAGAAAGTCCAAGATCAGTCCCTCAAATATTCAAACATGGCAAAAATTACCCTTGAAATACTTTTGCCAAAGTTTTGGGGCAAAAGTATGAAATTCATAACTTTCATAACAAAGGAAAACGGGTTTTGTGGATGAAAAACTTGTTTTACCCATTTTACCAAAACACAAGGACCAAAAGTGTGCAAGTTAAACATTCAAATCAATTTTTCCGCCAAACAACTCCTATTCCTACAAAAACGGATCAAACATGTTATTGTTACCCTTCTTCGCCCCCAGAATTTACTTCCACTTAACAAAGGGTAAATCAAAATTACCTTAACACACGCTTAATTCACACAAGCAGAAACTCATCCCACACCCAAAACCCCAATCCCCATTCACCATCTGACCCCACCATTCAACACGTCCACCTATCACATCAAACCTTAACCTCCAAGCTTTGCCACGTGGCCAAATCAACAGCCAAGACTCTTTGCTTGGTCACAAAGCTAAAAGGAACGATCAAGATCATTTTGGACAGCTAAACAACTCAATGCACTCATGTATTACAGCATTCTAGAATCATCTCTTGTACTCTATATAAGGACTCCTCAACTTGTGAGAGAGCCTTGTTCCAGTTTTACCTTTTAAACATTGTAATTCCTTTTTAAATTTTATAAAAGTTGGTATTTTGAGAAAATTGTAATTCCTTTTTATGTTTTTGAAAGTTGGTGTTGTTTAAGGGTAATTCTGAGTTGCATTTGATGTTAAGAGTGTGCTTAAATCTTGTGGTTTAAGGACGTTTATGTTTGGTAAGGTTTTCAAGTTTGAAAATCACTTGAAATCAATCATTTGACTTTGCTATTTTTCTTGTACTAATCCTTGACCAAAAGCTATAAGCTCTTACAAGCTTTTTGACACCAAGCTTGTGAAGGGATTGGAGCCTTTGGTTGGGTTGTTTGTTGCTTGTGTTGAAGAAATTAAGTCCTTGAGTTTCTACTTTGAAACATCAACCAAGGCAGTCATTCATCTCCTTTGTTGAAGTACCTTGGTCTTGTTCTAGTTGTTGAACAAGGTCCAAGGAGCATTGCTGATCCTCCTAGGATGTTGTGGAGGATATGTATAACCTCTTGTTAAGATTCCTCTAAAAATCACATGATATTGTCTGTTTTATGTTTTGCTATGTGATTTGGTGATTTTGTGTTTGTGCTTTGTGTTTTATGGTTGGTATCTGTTAGTTGTCACCTAGTTTAGCTATTTGATCATTAAAATCAGTAGGTTGTTTGGAGAATTAAGAAGTTGCTTTGAAAAAGGGCTTATAAAAGGCTGTTTGGGTTTACTGGTTCATAAGGCCTTGTGGCTTTGTGCCCTTGGTTCTTAGGGTTTGGGAGGTCTAAACAAGTCATATTAAACAAGTTTTAGTCATTGGTTAAGTTTCTGAAAGTTTGGAAAAAGGATTTCAAGTTTTACAAAAATCTGATAAAAGGTGTTTTGAAATTGGTCAAATACATCAGATCCAATAACTTCGTTGTTTGTTGGATCTAAAGTCTGAAATCAGGTTTGGGAATAGTTTAGGTGATAAGCTATTTGTGCATTATTTGTTTGTTGAATTTGGTGGCTTATTGAAGGTGCTAGGGCTTATCAAAGTTAGCTGAAGTGGTCATTTGCATCAGCAAAGTGACCACCACATTATGTGCTTGCATTTGTGATTCTAGTGTATGCCTTGTTGTTTTGTTGCTTGGATCTTGTTTATGTGCTGCTTGTGATTAGATTTGGCTATTTGGTGTGCTTTGTTGCTGGCTTATAAGCTAACTGGCTTATTAAGCCCTTTTTGCCAAAATCTGTCATCAATTGGTCAACTGACCTCTTGATTCAAAAGGACTCCTCCTTGAGTTCTTCACAAAAATTGCTTATAACAAGCCTATTTACCATCCCTGATCATTTGGTGAACTTTAGGGTACTTTGACTTTTTGGTCAAATAAGCACAATTTGGCTTATTTTTGAGAACTGCTTATTGGTACATGCAACAACTTGGCTTTTGTAATAGAACTCATTTTTCTTAGCTTAATAAAAAGTCTGGAAGGTTACAAGTCTTTTGGTTAAGCTTTTGCTAGAAAACTAGCTTATTTAACTTTTTCAGCCAGCTTATTGGTTCACACAGCTTATTCTACTTGGCTTTTGTGATTTTCTTGATTGATTATTCTTAGTTAAGCTATTTGTGAGCTTTTGCAACAAACCAGAGCTTCTGAAACAGCCTAGAACTCTAACCCGACTATTTTGTCTTTTAGTAAAATTGTTCTTTGCTTATTTCTGGCTTATTGAGTGTGCTTTTTCAAAATTTCTTTTCCCAGATCTCTTAGGCATCTCAAAAGAAGGTTGTGTGTTTAAGCAGAGCTTATGGCATTGGCTTATTGCTTAATGGGCTTATTGGCCCAATAAGAATAAGCTGTTGACCTTTTAAGCTGTGATAAGCTCAAAATCAGCTTTTGAGCCTTCAGACTTTTGTGTTTAGAATTAAATTTTGAGTCAGATATGGCTTTTTCAAGTCATTTGGGCCTAGTATGACTTTTTGGGCCCAAAAGCCCATTAAGGTTGATTGTTTTTGGTTTTAGCCCATTTGGGGGCCCATTAGGGGTAATTTTGTAATTTCACTTTTATTTTCTGATTATTTAGGTTAAAATAAACTAGTTTGCAAGTTTTTAGAATTTTTTATAATTTTTGGATTTTTAATATTATTTTAATATTATTTTATTATTAAATTTCAAATTTCACATTTTTGCACTTTTTATATTTTTCTTAGGTTCAATACATTAATATAGGATTTTTGCAACTCTTAGATTAATTTTATCATCATTAGATTAATTTTTCTATTTATTTTAAGTTTTAATAGTTTTTAAATCATTTTAAATAGTTTTTCTTAGTTTAAAAATTTATAAAAATAGTTTTAAATCTTTTTAGGTCATTTTAGATGTTTACCAATTGAAAAATCTTTATTTGGGCTTTTTGATAATTAATTTGATTTTTAGGGCTTTAATTAGCATTTAAAAATTAATATTTAATTAATCAAAAGGTTTGAAAAAGTTTTGATCATTGGTAAACTCTTAGTTTAATTAATTTGATTTTTGGTAATTTTTTGGGAATTTTTAGAATTAATTTTTATTTTTGCCCTTTTTACGGTTTTACGTTTAGTCGTAGTAGTAATTAATTTCACGTCTTCGTCATTCTATTTTCTCATCCCCTTCTATCCAATATTAATCTCAAATCTTGTTACATCTTAGTCACACACATATACCTCCTTGGGAAACGAACTTCATTTGGGTCATTAGTACACGGTTTTCCTAAATCGTCGTATTTAATACTTTCCCTATTTACCTCCTTTTCCTAAAGGTGTGGTAAAACACTACAATCATTTTTGGCGCCGCTGCCGGGGAGGTGTGTCGTGATTAATTTGTCTTGTTGTTTTTAATATTAACCATAAATAGTATTTGTATTAGTAGAAATCTACTAATACGTATTATCGTTTTTTTCGTTTTTCTTGTAAAAATTATTATTACTATATTGTATTAAGTATCACAATCAATACAAATATCTCCAAAAGTGTGAAAACACAACCTTAATTGGGATTTGATCTCCTAATTATTGTATTCGAATCTCAAACAAAAAGAAAAAGGCAAAAATAGATAAATACTTTCGTGAAGCTCGATTTTGAAAAATACAAACTATAAGGTGGGTATAAGGCGGGTATTATAAAATATACCCTAAGGAAAAAGGCTCTTAAGTGCTTCGCGCCGCCTCGTTTCCGCGCTTGCTTGTGAGTATTTTGAGATTGAAGACTAATCGAGGGTTTTGCCGCCCAAAGTATTATTACGTATCATATATATTTGCTTGGTTTTCTTTGTGATTAAACCCTCTTGAACAATTTGGTTTTCACCAAAGTTCTGAAGTCATTCGAAGGCGTTCACTCCACGTGATCGTTTTCATTCTTTTGAGGCTTCTTTAATCAAGAGTTTGATTCGAGGAGAGATTTGGTAGATTGTTGTCAACGAAGATACACAAAATCAAAAAAAATTAAAAACAATCAAAAACACAAAAAAATTGAAAATTCACAAAACATCCAAAAAGAATCTTCTTTGCTCACCTCCCATTCTACGTGAAGTTTATGCTAACTCGTAGTCAAGCAAAACGAGCTCGTAAACGTCGTCAAAATCAAGGAAATCAAGAGACGTTGATTGAAGAACAAACTCCAATTGTTGAACCTATTGTAGAACATGGCTAACCGTACTATGATGGAGTTGCTTCAAGCACCCACCGAGGGTTTTGGAGAGGCTATTGTGATTCCCGCCATCCTTGCGGAGAATTTCGAAATTAAGACGGGTTTAATGTCGATGTTGCAAGCAAATAAGTTTAGAGGTCATGAGAAAGACAACCCGCATTACCACATAAGTAATTTTAATCGTCTCACCGCAACTAGCAAGTTTAAGGATGTTCCACATGACGCCATTAAAATGATGTTGTTGCCATACTCGTTAGATGGACCCGCTAAAATTTGGCTAGAGAAAGAACCGCGAAATTCGATTTTGACATGGAATGATCTCGTTTCTAAGTTTGTGAACCAATTTTTTCCACCATCTAAAACAACACATTTGAAAAATGAGATTTCAAGGTTTACACAACGTAATAATGAGAGTTTTTCAATGGCATGGGAACGATTTAAGGAAATGTTACATGAATGTCCACACCATGATTTTTCGGAATTGCATCAAATAGATACTTTCTATAATGGGCTTAATGATCATGAACGAGATTATTTGAATGCCGCCGCGGGTGGTAATGTTTTGTGCAAAACGACCGATGAAGCTTTAAAGATTATCGAGAATAGATCTAAGGTTTACAACCCTCGTTACACACCAAGTGTTACCAATATGGGTTCGTCATCATCGTTATCGTCTCGTAGCATTAATGCCTTACATGATGAAGCTAATGAGGAAAATCGGTTTTTCGGTAAGTTTTCAAATCTTATGACTCATTGGAAAGCACAAGATGCTTTGAATTCCGCTTCAGTTAAAGCGGTTGATAAGAGTTGTTTGTCTTGTGGTGGAGCTCATGATCTTTTCCAGTGCATTACCGCCGGTGGTAACACTTCGAGTGCTTACGTAGCAACGGGAGCTTACAACCAAAACGGCCAAGGTTCCCGCCCAAATCAGGCTCCACCAAATCAAAATGTTAGTAACTATCGAAATAACAACCAAAATGGTGGTTATCAAGGCAATTCACGTAACTACAACAAAGGGAATTATCAAAGTGGGAATGGACAAGTTGCAAATGAAAACCAAAACCGTGATTTTCAAAACACTATACAAGGTTTTCAAAATGCTCACACTAAAAATCTTCAAGGAGAATTTTTGGATTATGCTAAAGCAAATGATGCTAAATTTGATAACATGCAACGTGAGATGATTAGCTTAAGATCCAAGTTGAAAAACGAGCTTAAAAACAAACTTGCTAATGAACTTAAGACTCATGAAATAAAATGGAGGAAAATGTTCAACGTCTTCAACAAAATCAACAAAAGATGGAACAAGGACAACATGAGATTAAGCAAGAATTGTTAAAAGCGGATTTAAGGCAATCAAAAATTTGAAGACCGAATGACAAAAGTGTTTGAAGAAATCATGTGTAAACCCTCTTCCTCGGGTGGTCTTCCTAGTGATACCATTGCAAACCCGAAGGGAGAAATGAAGGTTATTACTACACGTAGTGGTAAAACTTTCAAGGAACCAATCTCTCGTCCAAGTACTTCTACGGAAAAGGAAATCGAGAAAGAGCCCGAGGTGATGGTCGAAAAGGAGCATATCACAAGCCCACGAAGTACCGCTCATAACACATCTACGGTTGAACCAATACCAATTATGGAACCCGAGATTCCAAGGCCGTTGCCTAATGTCCAACCCACACCACCCTTACCTTACCCTTCGAGACGAAACAAAGAGAAATTGCAAGAACGTAACAAACAACAAATCGAGCTTTTTATAAAAATGTTTCAACAAGTGCATTTTGATGTAAGTTTAGCCGACGCGTTGTTATATATGCCTCGTTTCGCTTCCACTTTTAAAAGTATGATGAGCGATAAGGAAAAGCTTTCAAAGCTTGCTAATTGTTCTCCGGTTTATCTTAACCGCATACCGGAAAAAGTTGGTGACCCCGGAAAGTTTCTCATTCCTTGTGACATACAAGATATGAAAGAATGCCTCGCCTTGGCCGATCTTGGTGCGAGCATTAATTTGATGCCATTTTCCATTTGGAAATCGATTTCGCTTCCAGCTCTTACTCCTTCGAACATGTCTATCGAGATGGCCGATCATTCTACGATTTTAGCATGTGGAGTAGCCGAGGATGTTTTCGTGAAAGTGGGGAAGTTCTACTATCTCGTTGATTTTATAGTAGTTGACATCCCCGCGGATCCTCAAGTTCCTCTAATTTTAGGTCGTCCATTTTTAGACACCTCGAGATCGCTTATCAACGTTCATGCAAGAACTATTAATTTGAGATTCAACGAAGAGGAACTTGTTATAAACGCTACTCAAAACTCAAAACCTTCTCATGTTTATGCAATCGCTACCATCAGTCACATTGACTTAGTTGATGTAGTTTGCGATGAGTTTTCACAAGAAGTGTTAGGTTTTTCCGATAGCTCGTCAAGTGGCAATCCCACTATTTTGGATCCAATTCTTGCTAATTCTACACCAAATCTCACTCTATTCCAAGGAGGCGATTTTACTTCAAATGAAATTGACAATGAAGATGAGGTGATTATTAGTGATGATACTTCTATTCCACCATTTCTTCCGTCGATGGAAGTTATGAGTGTTGAGCAAAAATCTTCGATCGAGGAACCGCCTATCCTTGAATTGAAAGATCTTCCATCACACCTTGAATACGCCTTCTTAGAAGGTTATGACAAGTTGCCGGTTATTATTGCAAAAGGTCTTGCTAATGATGAAAAAACCGAGCTCTTGAAAGTTCCTAAAGCTCATAAAGGGGCAATTGCGTGGAAAATTTCCGACATTAAGGGCATTGACCCAAAATTTTGTACTCACAAGATTTTAATGGAGGAGGACTACAAACCCGCAATTCAAAGTCAAAGAAGGGTAAACCCCAAAATTCACGATGTCATTAAAAAGGAAGTTTTAAAATTCCTTGACGCGGGAATGATTTATCCTATCTCTGATAGCCCATGGGTGAGCCCAATCCATTGTGTCCCTAAAAAAGGAGGAATGACCGTTGTGCCTAATGAAAACAATGATTTAATTCCCACTTGTGTTGTGACCGGTTGGAGGGTGTGTATTGACTACCGAAAGTTAAATGACGCCACTCGTAAAGACCACTTTCCTTTGCCCTTCATGGATCAAATATTAGAGCAACTCACGGGAAATGAATTCTATTGCTTTTTAGATGGTTTTTCCGGTTACTTTCAAATCCCTATCGACCCTCGTGATCAAGAGAAGACTACGATTACGTGTCCTTATGGAACGTTTGCTTATCGTAGGATGCCTTTCGGACTTTGTAATTGTGACAATCCGTCAATTTATGGTTGATATTTTATTCTCAAGTATAATTTAAAAACATTATTTTAATGTTATATTATGAACTCACTTATTTTTGGGAAGAAATTTGGATATACGTCTTGAAGTATCATCGACTACGTCTAAACCGGAGGATTCTACGTTACGTGCTTATGTTTACATACACCGTTTTTGGTGACAGTCCGACACTTCAGGAAATAAATTTATCCGTGAATATTATTTTGGATCTTTAAATTTGTGTTGTTCATAAACTCACAAATTTACGAGAAGAGATTAGGACTTACGTTCATAGTTTAGCGTCCTTTACGACTAAACCGGAAACCCTAGGTTTACGTATTTACGTTTTTGAGCTCCGTTTTTGATGAGACAATTTTTATTAGATTCGTTTTGTGCCGTTGATTCATAATTTGTAAAAACGTTTTTCGTAAAATGATCCGAGGGCACGCAAATCGAGGAAACTAGAATCGAGGAGTACCCGTAAATTAATAGGGATGGGACAAGTTTACACTTGCCCACCCCTATACAAGTGGCATCCAAGAGTACACAACACACTCTTGATGTGTCAAGTTTACTTAAGTAAACAAGGACACTTGTCCTTGTTTCTTTCCAAACCACTAGCAACACAAAACTAGCCAAGACTAAACCATTATCTCATTTACAACATGCAAACCACACACAAACTCTCTTGGCTCCCTATGAACGTCCACCATGCTCCCAAAACACCCCATTTAATCAAAAATTCAACCATGAATCATGTGTTTAACTTGCACAAGTTGAATACCCTTTGAAGTTATGGAGATTGGAGGTGATTCTAACATCCAAATAGGAGATTTCTTGGTGTCCTAGGGCTGATTTCCCACAAGTACATTATAAATATTGGTTGACTTGAAGATTATATTGGTTTATCACAAGTTTTACCATCAAAATCCAAGCCTTGTTCATCAAAAACACATCTTTTCATCACTAATGGTGGTATAGAGATTGTTTCTTCCTATCATCTTGTTATTTTAATTATGTAATCTTGTATTTTCTTTATTTATGTATATGTATATGATGATGAATGATGATTAAAATATTATGTGGGGATTTGGTGTTGATAAACATGGTTAAAAAGATGGATAACCATATGTAAAAAGGTTAAAATCTTGCTTAATAAGTTGGTTGTATAAAAACAGTAACTAACCATATGTTAAACTGATAAAATGGCAAAGTGGAATCCATATACAGTAATTATTAGGTCTTGTACACATGTGAGAGTTGGCCATGCAATGGAATCATTATAATGAGTGAGATATGATCAAAACAAAATTAGTGTATCAATCTGAATAGTCTGTTTTGTGAGGACTGTTAGTGATACTTAGACTTGGATTGAGCAGTAGCTAAAACTAAGTTATTTATAACACATAATATGAAGTTTATGTCATCCAAAAATGAGCTTCTATCTCCTTGTAGAACTCAATATATGGTAAAAATGGTGAAAATGAAACTAAAAATCAGATTTTGTGAAATTAAAGTTTAATAGTATTATAATAGCACTCAAATAAATATAGTATAAAATGTAAATTAAAACCCACTAATTTATATATTACATTTATATAAATATGTACAATAATAAATAAAAGGTACATTTTATAAAAATGGTAGTTTGATAAGTTTGATAAGTTTTATAAGTTATAAAACTATATACATGCTTTTTACGTCTTTTCGGCTAAAACCGATAAATTAACGTTTTTGTCAATTAAAACTTAGACGGTCGGACCCGTCTAATGTAAACTTTATATAATTCATATACTGATATATGAGTACATATTACAAGTAAAAACCGATAAAACCCGAGCTTTATAACATACGGACATTAACGGGCCAAGTTAGCCTTATTGGACTATTAATCCAACTAATTTGGCTAAACACTTATAAACTTACTTATTGGGCTTAACCCACTTGGGCATAACTTGTAAGTATAATACTGATATTAAAAGTGTAAAATGGATCAATATAAGGTAATGGACTTATAATGGGCCTAATGGGCCTTGACAAGTAAAGAAGATGAACTAGTGAAACAAGTATAAAAGTTGTCAACACATAACACTAAAATGAGTAAATAAGAATGTACAATCCCACTTGATCATCATCATACTCATGATATCATCATAGATATACATAGCCATTGTTTTTATAAAGTCATTGGACAAGAGTCTAAGACCGAGTATTATTTGTCTAGGTTTCCGTGATTGAAGCACGTACCGTACATCCAAATCGCGGATAACCACCTTCCCACATCAACGTGAGTTCATAGCCTCGCACTCTTTTAAATGTTTTTATGAAATGTTTTATAAACCCGCGAGGGAGATAACATGTTAGTTTTTATGAAATAGGACACTAGTTGTCCCGATTGTTTGTTTATTGATTTGGACCCGAATGATTGTATGACCCGATGAATGATTAAATGACCCGATAGATGAAATGAAATGGATTATTAAAGTTAGGTTATGTCACTAAAAGTACCATTAGCATGAATTGTGAACTACCGGGATTTGGTAGACGCTTATGCATATAATAGTACTATTTGGAGACGATCACCTTAGTTCGTGCCTTGACGGTTGATCCCCGTCGTGCCACATTGATTGGTAAGCGAATTTATGTATGAGAAGATTTACACAAGCGTGATTATTGTGACGACACACTAATTTATATGGGCAAATGAGTTTCGGGTTAGCTACCCGTTGTTTGTAGTAGTAAGGTAACAATGTCATGCGGCTTATAATAATCCAAAATAACGAAATACTGCTATATGCACTGAATTACGATATATTGCCTGACTAGGAATACGGGGTCTTATTATTGATATTATGTTCATGTTTTGGTTTTACATAACCATGTTCATATAACGGTTTTTATTTAACTCTATACAACGTTATAAAAAGTATTGTATGATGTTTTTACAACAATGGTTCGTATAATGATTTTGAAGGCAAACGCCTATATTATGATTTTTTATAAGGATTTGTATAAAATGACTTTGGCTATTTTATGGCCTATTACAAAGATTTGTACAAAATGTTTTTCGGTAATAATTTTATACTGATGTTATACTGATGGATTTCATTAAACTCTATGAATTCACTCGGCGTTTTCGCTTACCTTTTCTTTTAACATGTTTTATCTCAGGTACTTGAAGGTAATTCTCGGGAAGACGACAAGAATTTCTGGCCTGCACTTAAACAATTTCCATTCAAATGTTTTTTTAAAAATTGTATGAAATACTATGACTTGGGACCTATGTAAATTTGATATTTATGAATGGAAATGCTTTATTATTAAACGACGTGATTTTTAGGCGTTGTCTATGATGTGAGTAATGTGCTATCCCGTAACACCAACGATTCTTCCGCTGTATTGAATTGTGTAAATTTGGGGGTGTTACAGTTTGGTACCAGAGCTCTCGTTATAGAGAACGAAAGAATTTTAAACTAAATTTTTGAATAAAACATTTCAAAATCTTTTATTTATAAACATTTTTCTCAAAATGTCTAAAAATCTTTTGACTATAACGGTGCCGAAGAATTCCCGAGTTACCGACAAGGCCAGACTGAGAAGTGTTATTTTAATATATATATATATATATATATATATATATATAACTTGGATTATATATATATGTTGTAATTTGATTACATGATTGTTTAATGATTATTTTAATACGTATACGAGATATTTATACGACGTAGATTGTCACAAGGAACCCTAACTCCCCTAGTGAATCAATCGAAGCTATTCCCGTAGGAATTATAGCTATTCTAGATCTAAACCAAGTTGTGGATATTTATGATCCCAACAAAATGTTTGATATTCGTAGAAATGTTAATAGTAGTTGATTAAGATCTTGAAGAAGAATTGGCGAGATTAAATCTGATATCGATGACATGACGATCTTTCCTTATAGAGTGGAGTTTGACAAAACGTTACCACCTGGAAAGGTGTCATCTGATTCGTTGTCACCCAATTCTTAAATTGAAATCGAAAGGGTGAATGTTGCCCTTGAGGCTATCATTGGAACCATTACCCAAAAGCCTCATGCCACTAGTACCTTTCTGAGAAGTCTGATTGAATGTGTGAGTCATTTCATACTAGTGACTCATTTGATAACTATTGTTGTAAGAGATATAGGATTGGAAATTAAGTGTTGATAATATCGAACTTTTATTGCCCTTTGAAGGTCTAAGAATAAGGATGAAAGTATTGGAGAATAAGGTAGGATATCGCATTGAGTATGATTTGGCTGAAACTTGAATAAAAGTAAAATTTAACTTGTATGGAATATGAGATTGTTAAGAGGAAGTCGTTAAGTTCTATGATTGAATTATAAGGTTTTAATTGATTGTTGGTTCGTGTTAAGTGTTGTTCCTAGGCCAGTGTCCAATGATGAGGATGCCCAGTTTCCAATAAATAAATTGAAGAAATCTTCTTCTGAATTGGGACCGATGGATCTTTCGGGACATGTGGAACACCTAATGACTCTTGTAGATTAGTATTCATTGCGGTATCTTTTAAAATCCCTAGCTTAACTGAGACATCAGTTGGTAGGATGAGTTCTTGGAGTTGTATGACATAGTGACACATAATGTGTTACGATACAATTTTGACTTGTTTGTGATTAATGAAAAGACTACCATTGATTGCTAAATCCTACATGTATCGATGTTATCTATCTTTTATTGCTTCATCCTAATGTTCGCATTAGTGATGCAATCATTGAACAAGTACTCATCTTGATTTGAGTTACGTTGTGGATTATTCTCTTTTGAGTGCCATCGAGGTCATGAACCTCATGATTAATTGGCTAAGCTCATTTCTTGATATATTGTAGTTAGTTCTTGGTGAACAATTTTTCATCACTCCTTTGCAGAGCACTCATTGTTTTTATAAGATAAAACAATATCCTTGAGAAAAATTGAATTTTCATCACCATATGGATTACTTAAAGTGAGACTTATAAATAATCGCTATCAAAATAAAGTTGTTTATGAAACACTTTGGAAAACTTAATTGTTTCCGTAACAAAGAACTTCTTTGTAAATCTATTTTTGATTCTTATACAAGAATTAAGCATGAAATTATGTTAAAATTTTGACGAACTGAGTATTGCATCGTTAATCTTAAAATTGTATATAGTTGCGCGCCTACATACAATTTGGAAGGGACCATGCAAGGCTGATTAGTAGTCACCATGAAATTATTAATAAACACTAAGTTTTCTTTGAAGATTGGGAAAGATTGAATTTTTATGAGATCTGCAAGAAGTGCAAAATAGGGACATATTGTTAGGAACACCTACATATGTGCCCGTACTATTTATTCTTATGAATCAAATTTAATCATCTGTGTAAATTGTCTTAATTGACAATTGATATCCCCTCTTTGTCCAATTCTCCCGTGGTGTGATTCTTTGGAAAAGTATCTGATTACCGAGTGTTGATACCTGACTGGATGTATTGACGTTCCTATCAATTCTTTTGATTAGATTTCATTTGAATGACCTGGGTAACGATCCGAGGATCTTTCGAATGCGTACTCAAATTATGAAAACATGGGATATATTCATATTCATTAAATGTTTTCGTCTTTATCTGACTTGAAATTCTCTCGCGTAGATTATGCGTTGACATTACTCTTTTGATGTTAGTTATATCTCCTAATATCCTTGAATTTGTGAAGGATTACGAGTTATTATTAGTCTTTTGAGAAATTCACATCTTATCAACGGTGACGAAACTGGAAAGTTGATAATGCCAGTAGAATGGATTGATTGATTATGACATGACGACATTGTCTTAATTGATGGGAACTCAAGTAGAATTCCCCGAAAAGATAAGATGTTGATTATCAAAAGTGATCTAAATAATTCTTGATGGATGACCATATCCTGCATTTAGACTTGAAATTATACCATGAATTGTTATGAACTAGTCATAGATCTTGTAATCTAGAAAGAATTTAAAGTAAATTTATTAAAAGATGTTTCCGTTATCTGAAACTTTAGGAAGTATTTGTTGAGGAATTACCTAGACTTTCGCCATTAAGGCAAGTTGAATTTGGAATTGATTATATTCCTGGTGTTGCACCTGTGGCGTGTGCACTGCGCGTCAACACCATCTGAATTAAAAGGATTATCGTGCAACTGAGTGAGTTGTCAGAGAAAGATTTTATTCTACCAAGCTCGTCATCATGAAGAGCTATGGTGTTATCATTCCTTATATTTTTTGATTACCGTGAACTGAATAAATTGACGATCAAAATTCATATCCATTACTCAAGATGGAAGATTTGTTCGGTCATTTACAAGGTTCTAGCGTATATTCTAAAATTTGATCCACGGCATGGTTATCATCAACTTCGCGTCCGCGAAGAATATTATCTATTCCAATCACTACATCCAGAACTTGTAATGAACATTATGAGTTTCACGCGATGTCGTTTGAATTGACTAATACACATGTAGCATCCATAAATTTGGTGAATCACGTGTGTAGGTTGTAATTTGATAAATTCATGCTGGTGATCAGTATTCATTAAGGACCATTTGTTTGTTTATAAGAATAAGAATGAGTTAATAATTATTTGTAGAATGCCCTGAGTCGGCCGAGTAGTGAAAACTTGTACCTTGAATATTTAACATGTGATTAAAGGCTTAATCCTTTACAGTATTTGACCGTGTGATTAATAAATAATGGAATCTATATTGACTTTTCAAAGATTAGAGCCATTTAAGACTTTGGGTTTTACCAAAAAGAAAGTGAAAATATGTTTTGACAAATATTTTATCAAAAGAATTTTTAAGGAATCATTCCTTTAAACCCAGAACATTTAACTAAACTCCTGTTTAGGGGTAAATGTCTGTGTATACCTTAAGACAACCTAAGAGGGATTGAGGAAACCATTTTAACCAAGACTTGAGATTTGAAACGACAATTTTTGCTTTTCAACTAAGAAAATTTTGACCGAAGTATAAACAAAGATTTTTCGAACATTTACGGATCTTATTAATTATTTTCGATAAATCAACAAAAATCGTGTTTATTAAATTCAAATTTATTTTGAACATTTTTCTATAATTGGACGAACTAAGGAATTTAAAATTTTTACGTTTACATTTCATAAAAATTAAATATTTATTATTTAATTACTTGTAATAATCATCAACGCTTTAGACGTCGGGTTGATCAAAACTGATAAAAATGATAGTTGAGACAAAACTAAAACTTAGAAAATATGAAGAAAGAAATTTTGAATGAATACGATCATGATAATTATTTCATCAGGGAAGGTGAATGTAGATACTGACACATTATGTAGAAATGATAAAGAATCAATTAGGATGTGTTCCTTAATAATGATTGTGCAAAATAAATTGCCGAGCAATTTAAAATATAGCTGATGCTTGTAAAAAGGATAATATAAATAATAAGAGGGGTTCGTGGCTAACGTGAACCATTAGAATTTAGAAGCCGATGGCGTTAAATGTTTTAAAGGCCACTTGTGGTTGCCTAAATACCGAGATTCTGAGATTTGGTCATACTAGAATCTCATAAGTATACGTATTCTATTCATGCTATTCCTGATTAAATGTATCTTATCTGAAGAAGTTATACTGATGGCAAATTATGAAGGTAGACATCACCTCATACATTAGTAAACGTCTATCTATTGCAAAGGTCATCATCTGAATTTGATTTGATTTGGGTCATCGTCGACAGACTGACCAAATCTGCTAATATCATTCCTGTTAATGATAGATTCTCGATGAAGAAATTGACTATTTTTGTATTTAAAGGAGTTATGTAAGCATGGTGTGCCTGTATCGATCATGTCTATCAAGATCCTCGCATCGCATCGAATTTCTATAGATTTGCTCAGAAGTCATTGGGAACGAACCTTGATGAGAGTACTGTTTACCACCCCAATCGAAGGGACGAGGTAAAGTAATGATACCAAACACTAGAAGTGCTGTTTTATGCTTGAATGATTGACCTTTGGTAATGAACCATATAATCGCTTTCCTTTGGAGAGATTATCATTGATAATTATCGTATTAGGATCGAGATCGAATCTTGTGGGGATATATATTAGAGCATCTGTAAGCAGGAGTTGGGATGAAGACATCTGACATACACTCATTGTGAGTTGGACATGTCTTTTAGGTTTAAGGTTGCTTATGATGACAAACCTAACCTTGCAAATACCCGACCCGCGAGACTTGAAATGACTGTTGAAATTAGGATCTGATTATTGACTGCCAGTAGTGGGCAGGAGGTTATATGAATATGAAATTTAGATCTTGAAGTGCAGGATGGGTAGCGAAGTTATGCCAAAAAATTTCACCTTGGAAAAATGGATAGATGATTTGAAAGATCATAGGAATTAAGTCCCCGTTGTATGGGACTATTGAGATGATGTAAAAAGATTGGTTAGAAAGGCATATAAGTTGGATCTACCCTAGGACTTCAAGGGCTGCGTGAATTATGATTCGTATATCTAACTTGATAAAATGTCTATCAAGTGAAAGTCTAACCATTCCTTAATGAAGTTTAGATCGAAGAAAAGTTGCATTCATCAAAAACCCGTGAACATCATGGATAGAGAAAGTAAGTCAACATTAAGCCTGATCGTATTCTTGTAGTTATGTTTGATGAAACTCGCGTATTGTAATTGATTACACTTGTGAGAGAAGATCGAATGTGGAGGAAATACCCACATGTCTTTAACTCTATAAGAAGCGAGTAGTAAGATAAATCGATCTTTGAGGACAAAGATCCTGTTTAGGGGTAAATGTTGTGACAATCCGTCAATTTATGGTTGATATTTTATACTCAAGTATAATTTAAAAACATTATTTTAATGTTATATTATGAACTCACTTATTTTTGGGAAGAAATTTGGATTTACGTCTTGAAGTATCATCGACTACGTCTAAACCGGAGGATTCTACGTTACGTGCTTACGTTTACATAGACCTTTTTTGGTGACAGTCCAACAATTCAGGAAATAAATTTATCCGTGAATATTATTTTGGAATTTTAAATTTGTGTTGGTTCATAAACTCACAAATTTACGACAAGAGATTAGGACTTACGTTCATAATTTAACGTCCTTTACGACTAAACCGGAAACCCTAGGTTTACGTATTTACGTTTTTGAGCTCCATTTTTTACGAGACAATTTTTATTAGATTTTTTTTGTGCCGTTGATTCATAATTTATAAAAATGATTTTCGTAAAACGAAGCGAGGGCACGGAAATCGATGAAACTAGAATCGAGGAGTACCTGTAAATTAATAGGGATGGGACAAGTTTACACTTGCCCACCCCTATACAAGTGGCATCCAAGAGTACACAACACACTCTTGATGTGTCAAGTTTACTTAAGTAAACAAGGACACTTGTCCTTGTTTCTTTCTAAACCACTAGCAACACAAAACTAGCCAAGACTAAACCATTATCTCATTTACAACATGCAAACCACACACAAACTCTCTTGGCTCCCTATGAACGTCCACCATGCTCCCAAAACACTCCATTTGATCAAAAATTCAACCATGAATCATGTGTTTAACTTGCAGAAGTTGAATACCCTTTGAAGTTATGGAGATTGGAGGTGATTCTAACATCCAAAGAGGAGATTTCTTGGTGTCCTAGGGCTGATTTCCCACAAGAAGATTATAAATATTGGTGGACTTGAAGATTATATTGGTTTATCACAAGTTTTGCCATCAAAATCCAAGCCTTGTTCATCAAAAACTCATCTTTTCATCACTAATGGTGGTCTAGAGATTGTTTCTTCCTATCCTCTTGTTATTTTGATTATGTAATCTTGTATTTTCTTTATTTATGTATATGTATATGATGATGAATGATGATTAAAAATATTATGTGGGGATTTGGCGTTGATAAACATGGTTAAAAAGATGGAAAACCATATGTAAAAAGGTTAAAATCTTGCTTAATAAGTTGGCTGTATAAAAACAGTAACTAACCATATGTTAAACTGATAAAATGGAAAAGTGGAATCTATATACAGTACGTATTAGGTCTTCTACACATGTGAGAGTTGGCCATGCAATGGAATCATTATAATGAGTGAGATATGATCAAAACAAAATTAGTGTATCAATCTGAATAGTCTGTTTTGTGAGGACTGTTAGTGATACTTAGACTTGGATTGAGCAGTAGCTAAAACTAAGTTATTTGTAACACATAATATGAAGTTTATGTCATCCAAAAATGAGCTTCAATATCCTTGTAGAACTCAATATATGGTAAAAATGGTGAAAATGAAACTAAAAATCAGATTTTGTGAAATTAAAGTTTAATAGTATTATAATAGCACTCAAATAAATATAGTATAAAATGTAAATTAAAACTCACTAACTTATATATTACATTTATATAAATATATAAAATAATAAATAAAAGGGATATTTTATAAAAATGGTAGTTTGATAAGTTTTATAAGTTATAAAACTATAAACATGCTTTTTACGTCTTTTCGGCTAAAACCGATAAATTAACGTTTTTGTCAATTAAAACTTAGACGGTCGGACCCGTCTAATGTAAACTTTTTATAACTCATATACTGATATGTGAGTACATATTACAAGTAAAAACCGATAAAACCCGAGCTTTATAACATACGGACATTAACGGGCCAAGTTAGCCTTATTGGATTATTAATCCAACTAATTTGGCTAAACACTTATAAACTTACTTATTGGGCTTAACCCACTTGGGCCTAACTTGTAAGTATAATACTGATATTAAAAGTGTAAAATGGATCAATATAAGGTAATGGACTTATAATGGGCCTAATGGGCCTTGACAAGTAAAGAAAATGAACTAGTGAAACAAGTATAAAAGTTGTCAACATATAACACTAAAATGAGTAAATGAGAATGTACAATCCCACTTAATCATCATCATACTCATGATATCATCATAGATATACATAGTCATTGTTTTTATAAAGTCATTGGACAAGAGTCTAAGACCGAGTATTATTTGTCTAGGTTTCCGTGATTGAAGCACGTACCGTACATCCAAATCGCCGATAACCGCCTTCCCACATCAACGTGAGTTCATAGCCTCGCGCTCTTTTAAATGTTTTTATGAAATGTTTTATAAACCCGCGAGGGAGATAACATGTTAGTTTTTATGAAATAGGACACTAGTTGTCCCGATTGTTTGTTTATTGATTTGGACCCGAATGATTGTATGACCCGATGAATGATTAAATGACCCGATAGATGAAATGAAATGGATTATTAAAGTTAGGTTATGTCACTGAAAGTCCCATTAGCATGAATTGTGAACTACCGGGATTTGGTAGACGCTTATGCATATAATAGTACTATTTGAGGACGATCACCCCAGTTCGCGCCTTGACGGTTGATCCCCGTCGTGCCACATTGATTGGTAAGCGAATTTATGTATGAGAAGATTTACACAAGCGTGATTATTGTGACGACACGCTAATTTATATGGGAAAATGAGTTTCGGGTTAGCTACCCATTGTTTGTAGTAGTAAGGTAACAATGTCATGCGGCTTATAATAATCCAAAATAACGAAATACTGCTATATGCACTGAATTACGATATATTGCCTAACTAGCAATACGGGGTCTTATTATTGATATTATGTTCATGTTTTGGTTTTACATAACCATGTTCATATAACGATTTTTATTTAAATCTATACAACATTATAAAACGTATTGTATGATGTTTTTACGACAATGGTTCGTATAATGATTTTGAAGGCAAATGCCTATATTATGATTTTTGATAAGGATTTGTATAAAATGACTTTAGCTATTTTATGGACTATTACAAAGATTTGTACAAAATGATTTTCGGTAATAATTTTATACCGATGTTATACTGATGGATTTCATTAAACTCTATGAATTCACTCGGCGTTTTCGCTGACCTTTTCTTTTAACATGTTTTATCTCAGGTACTTGACGGTAATTCTCGGGAAGACGACTAGAATTTCTGGCCCGCACTTAAACAATTTCCATTCAAATGTTTTTTAAAAATTGTATGAAATACTATGACTTAGGACCTATGTAAATTTGATATTTATGAATGGAAATGCTTTATTATTAAACAACGCGATTTTTAGGCGTTGTCTATGATGTGAGTAATGTGCTATCCCGTAACACCAACGATTCTTCCGCTGTATTGAATTATGTAAATTTGGGGGTGTTACAGTAATGCACCGGGTACGTTTCAACGGTGTATGATGGTTATTTTTCACGATATGATCGAGAAGTCGATGGAAGTGTTTATGGATGACTTTTTGGTGTTTGGCAATTTGTTCACGTCGTGTTTATCTAACCTCGAGAAAATGTTAAAACGTTGTGAAGAAACTAATCTTGTGCTTAATTGGGAAAAATGTCATTTTATGTGTAACAAGGAATCCTGTTAGGACATAAGGTCTCGAAAGCGGGGATTGAGGTCGATAAAGTTAAGGTAGACATCATCGCCAAGTTACCTCATCCCAAAACCGTTAAGGGAGTTAGGAGTTTCCTAGGCCACTCGGGCTTTTATCGTCGTTTCATCAAAGACTTTTCGAAAATCTCTCGACCTATGACACACCTTCTCGAGAAGGATGCTCCTTTTAATTTCAATGAGGATTGTGTTAGAGCTTTCGAAACTCTTAAAAGGAAACTTACCGAAGCTCCCATTCTTGTTGCTCTTAATTGGGAATTACCCTTTGAAATCATGTGCGATGCAAGTGATTATGCGATAGGGGCCGTCTTAGGGCAACGCTATGAAAAGCATTTCCGTCCTATCCATTATGCTAGTAAGACGATGACCGAGGATCATTTAAAGTACACCACAACGGAAAAGGAGTTCCTTTCCGTGGTCTATGCTTTTGAGAAATTCCGACCTTATCTCGTCTTAACTAAAAGCATCGTGTATACCGACCATTCGGCTATCAAGTATCTCTTAGCTAAGCAAGATTCTAAGCCAAGATTGCTTCGTTGGATGCTCCTCCTCCAAGAATTTGATGTCACCGTGCTTGAAAAAAAAGGAGCCGAGAATCTAGCGGCCGATCATCTCTCTCGTCTAGAAGATCCTCACAAAGATGTTTTCGAGAACAAGGAAATCACCGAAACATTTCCTCTCGAGACTCTCGGTGTAGTGAATTCTAAAGACACCACCCCATGGTTTGCCGACATTGCAAATTACCATGTGGGCAATTTCATAATCAAGGGTATGACGACACAACAAAAACGAAAATTCTTTCGTGACGTCAAGTTCTATTTTTGGGACGACCCTTATCTCTTTTGGGTTTGTGCGGATCAACTCGTTCGACGTTGTGTTTTTGGTGCCGAAGCTTCTAACATCCTTAGAGCTTGTCACGAGGGACCCACGGGTGGTCACCACGGTGCTAATCTCATGGCTAAGAAAGTGTTCGATGCCGACTTCTTTTGGCCTTCTATCTATCGTGATGCACACGCACTTGTGAAGTCGTGTGATTCGTGCCAACGTCAAGGAAAATCGTCTCAACGTGATGAAATGCCGCAAAACATAATTCAAGTGTGTGGGATTTTCGACATTTGGGGCATAGACTTTATGGGGCCGTTCCTATCGTCTCATGGTAAAAAGTATATCCTCGTCGTCGTCGACTACCTTTCTAAGTGGGTGGAAGCTAAGGCTTTGCCTACTAATGATGCTCGTGTGGTAGTGATGTTTTTGAAGCAACTATTCTCTCGGTTCGGAACCCCTCGTGCTATTATAAGCGATCGTGGAACCCATTTTTGTAATGACCAATTCGAGAAGGTCTTAAAGAAATATGGAGTTACTCATCGTCTTTCTACGGCTTATCACCCGCAAACGAGTGGGCAAGTCGAGGTTTCGAACCGAGCTTTGAAGAGGATTTTAGAGAGTTCGATTGGAGAAAACCGTACTTATGGTCTGACAAACTCGATGACGCTTTATGGGCCTTTAGGACCGCTTATAAGACGCCTATTGGTTGTACTCCTTATAATTTAGTCTATGGGAAGAATTGTCATTTGCCCATTGAATTGGAGCACAAGGCATATTGGGCCCTTAAGCATGCAAACTTTGACTTAAAGACCGCGGGAGATCACCGGAAAATACATTTGAATGAATTGGATGAATTAAGAGATAATGCTTATGAAAATTCATTAATTTTTAAAGAAAAGACTAAAAAGTTTCATGATGCAAAGATTAAAAACCGGGTTTTTAACATTGGTGATCAAGTGTTACTTTTTAACTCTAGACTAAAGATATTTTCCGGAAAATTGAAATCTCGTTGGTCGGGTCCTTTCACCGTTACACAAGTGTTTCCTTATGGGACCATCGAGCTAGCTTAAAATGATGGTCCTAACTTCAAGGTGAATGGACATATGATTAAGCACTACTTTGGTGGGGAAATTCCTTCATTGGATGACCTCGACCAAGTCACTTTCCCCGATGATAATTAGCATTGAGGGGATCGAGTTGAGCTCATGACTCGGTAATCAAAAATGAGGTGCCTCGTGGGGGAGATCCCATGCTTATCTTTTTATGATTTCTAATAAATAATGAGAGGGGATTTGTGCCCTTCCAACTCGTTGTCTCGTGGTTGTTTGTGATTTTGTTATCTAGATCATCATCATTTACGATTGAAGACTCTCGTGTTCGTTTACGTGAGCCTCCATCGTTTGCTTGAAGAAGTTTTTCACGAATCCATGACATATCTTTTATTGTTCTAACAATTATCTTTTAGCATAATTAATAAACGGCTTTAGATATATTGTTGATCACCCTTTCCATGCTAGATCCTAAGCATTCGACTCTTCGTCTCTAGTATGCGGGTGCTCCGCCTTTAGACTCGAAACATTGAGGAAAATGTTTACTTTTTGTATGGGGGAGAGGTGAATAGGTAATTTCTTTGCTACGCCCTCACATTTTCCAACTTTTAACGTTTTGTTTTGTGTTATTGCTAATAAGGCTAAAAATGGCCAAATTTTAAAATTTTTCTTAGTTTTAATAAGTATTTTTAAGACACGAATGTATATTTTCCGATGGGTAGAATAAGAGCTAATTTTTGACTTGATGGGCATTTGGAGCCCTTTACATTCCTTAACCCGCTCAATTCAAGTTTTGCTAGACTTTTATATAGGTAACTTTAAAACGCGAAAGTCTTAGCTCATTCGGGTTAAGAACAACAACTTTATGCAAGTTCCTATAATTGATCCTAGAAAGTCACTTATCAAGGGAACTATAAAATGCATTCTCTAAACTTGAAAAAGTCCAAGAAAGTGCAAGATCCTATAGGTGGCTTGAAAACCCAAAACTTTGATTTGATATAGTCTTAATGAAAGCTAATCCAAATTTGGCTTAATTTTGACTTGCATGGCTAAGTATTCATGAGTCTCTTTAATTAGAGGTCTTTAAATAGTGAAGAACGAGAGATGATAGAGTTATACAAGTGATCATGCTAAACGTAGAACATGAAAAAGTTCTTTCAAAAACTCATATGTTTTTAATTGTAGCTTGTTCTCCCATAATATCAATGCATTAGGAATAAAAATAATTTCAATAAGTAAGGTCGTACGATTTGAAAGGTTACTTAGCTTCTAGCACAAGATTGTTTAAAAGTTGCTCGGGGTTGAATAGAGTTCATAGCCAAGGCATAACTTATTGAAGCGGGACGCGAAGATTGGTGAAGATCCAAAAAGGCCCTAACAAGGCATGAGGAGCTCTATTTTGTTGCTAAAGATCCAAGATGATGTGAAGTATCATTATTCCTAAATCAATATAAAGGATCGAGACACTCGACGAAAAGCAATTACTCCCCTAAAGATCATGGAGAAAGTCTATCCAAAAAGACCCTTACAAGGTATGAGGATAAATATATCCAACTCCAAAAAGGAGGCGGATCGTTGTATATCAAAATCCAAAATAATGATTGAAGAAAAATGATGAAGTCGTGGTCAAAGTATGAAGAATCTCTCAAAAACGTCAAGTGAAGAAATTCCAATATATGAAGAGAAGACCATAATTTCAAGAACGTCTTCCCAAGATTTGAAGTATGAAGTACATGCCAAATATCGGTCCGAGAAAGGTCTCAAATCGTGAAACGAGTTATGCCAAGATATGAACTTAAGGAGATACACGAGAAGCCGTTTTAAGAGATTTTGTCCTTCGGCTAACTATTGATTAAATCGTGCTACTTTACTTTCGGACTAATAAATACTCAAATAAGTCAACAGGAATCACTTGTGATCCATGACAAATAGTTAAAAAATCTAGAAACTCATTTCCTTATATAATAACTAGGATTGCCGGGAGAAAAAGTATTACACAATTTGGACGTATCAGTAGTGTTAGCATTGTGACTTGTACCAACAATGATCTCGTTTTTGCACTTAGCATGGAATGTATGACAATCAAGGATGATGAAATTTACTTTATGGGACATTTACTTGTTTCTATTCATTAACCCTAAAAGTCACATTCGTGATGAAAATCATACATTATGTCTTTACACATCTTCGTAGTATTGTTGCAAGTCTTTTACTTTTCAATAAAGGTTAATAAAATTGAATTTTGGTGATGCTTAGATACTTTATTCTAGCATTGCGTGAGGGCACGACAATGGGATAGTATGGGGGAGTGATGAGATAGCATTTATACATGATCTCATCGTTCTTTTCGGGCTTTAAATATTAAAATGTCATAAAATACCATATATATGCTTGTATTTGTTTACTTGTGTGTTTTAGGTATGGATATCGTGAAAAAGACAAAAGATCACAAGAAACAAGGAAAAACGGACACGAGAAACGAAGCCGTACAAAGAACCGGGTCCTAGTTCATGAATTATCCAAGAAAAACCCTTGAAGACTTGAAGATATACAAGATAGATCCTCAAAATATGAAGAAATGACACTTAAAACCCTTGTATATTCATAATTACAAGTTTGGTCCATTAAGTTTGTCAAAATTACAAAATGGTCCTTCAACTTTGAAGAATGGTCAAGTTTGGTCCCTCAACTATTCTAAATTGTCAATTATGGTCGCTCATGAAGTCAAAGATACAATGAACACCTTTGAAGATCAAGAAAGTCCAAGATCAGTCCCTCAAATATTCAAACATGGAAAAAATTACCCTTGAAATACTTTTGCCAAAGTTTTGGGGCAAAACTATGAAATTCAGAACTTTCGTAACAAAGGAAAACGGGTTTTGTGGCTGAAAAACTTGATTTCACCAAAACACAAGGACCAAAAGTGTGCAAGTTAAACATTCAAATCAATTTTTGCGCCAAACAACTCCTAATCCTACAAAAACGGATCAAACATGTTACTGTTACCCTTCTTCACCCCCAGAATTTACTTCCACTTAACAAAGGGTAAATCAAAATTACCTTACACACGCTTAATTCACACAAGCAGAAACTCATCCCATGCCCAAAACCCCAATCCTCACTCACAATCTGACCCCACCATTCAACATGTCCACCTATCACATCAAACCTTAACCTCCAAGCTTTGCCACGTGGCCAAATCAACAACCAATACTCTTTGCTTGGTCACAAAGATAAAAGGAACGATCAAGATCATTTTGGACAGCTAAACAACTGAATGCACTCAAGGGCAAATTTGGGAATTCTAGACTAGGGTTTCATGTATTTCAGCATTCTAGAATCATCTCTTGTACTCTTTATAAGGACTCCTCAACTTATGAGAGAGCCTTGTTCCAGTTTAACTTTTAAACATTGTAATTCCTTTTTAAATTTTATAAAAGTTGGTATTTTGAGAAAATTGTAATTCTTTTTTATGTTTTTGAAAGTTGGTGTTGTTTAAGGGTAATTCTGAGTTCCATTTGATGTTATAAGTGTGCTTAAATCTTGTGGTTTAAGGACATTTATGTTTGGTAAGGTTTTCAAGTTTGAAAATAACTTGAAATCAGTCATCTGATTTTGCTATTTTTCTTGTACTAATCCTTGACCAAAAGCTATAAGCTCTTACAAGCTTGTTGACACCAAGCTTGTGAAGGGATTGGAGCCTTTAGTTGGGCTGTTTGTTGCTTGTGTTGAAGAAATCAAGTCCTTGAGTTTCTACTTTGAAACATCAACCAAGGCAGTCATTCATCTCCTTTGTTGAAGTACCTTGGTCTTGTTCTAGTTGTTGAACAAGGTCCAAAGAGCATTGCTGATCCTCCTAGGATGTTGTGGAGGATAGGTATAACCTCTTGTTAAGATTCCTCTAAAAAATCACATGATATTGTCTGTTTTATGTTTTGCTATGTGATTTGGTGATTTTATGTTTGTGCTTTGTGTTTTATGGTTGGTATTTGTTAGTTGTCACCTAGTTTAGCTATTTGATCATTAAAATCAGTAGGTTGTTTGTAGAATTAAGAAGTTGCTTTGAAAAAGGGATTATAAAAGGCTCTTTGGGTTTACTCGTTCATAAGGCCTTGTGGCCTTGTGCCCTTGGTTCTTAGGGTTTGGGAGGTCTAAACAAGTCATATTAAACAAGTTTTAGTCATTGGTTAAGTTTTTGAATGTTTGGAAAAAGGATTTCAAGTTTTACAAAAATCTGATAAAAGGTGTTTTGAAATTGGTCAAACACATCAGATCCAATAACTTCTTTGTTTGTTGGATCTAAGGTCTGAAATCAGGTTTGGGAATAGTTTAGGTGATAAGCTATCTGTGCATTATATGTTTGTTGAATTTGGTTGCTTATTGAAGGTGCTAGGGCTTATCAAAGTTGGCTGAAGTGGTCATATGCATCAGCAAAGTGACCACCTTATTTTGTGCTTGCATTTGTGATTCTAGTGTATGCCTTGTTGTTTTGTTGCTTGGATCTTGTTTATGTGCTGCTTGTGATTAGATTTGGCTATTTGGTGTGCTTTGTTGCTGGCTTATAAGTTAACTGGTCTATTAAGCCCTTTCTGCCAAAATCTGTCATCAATTGGTCAGCTGACCTCTTGATTCATAAGGACTCCTCCTTGAGTTCTTCACAAAATTTGCTTATAACAAGCCTATTTACCATCCCTGATCATTTAGTGAACTTTGTGGTACTTTGACTTTTTGGTCAAATAAGCACAATTTGGCTTATTTTTTAGAACTACTAATTGGTACATGAAACAACTTGGCTTTTGTAATAGAACTCATTTTTCTTAGCTTAATAACAAGTCTGGAAGGTTACAAGTCTTTTGGTTAAGCTTTTGCTAGAAAACTAGCTTATTTGACTTTTTCAGCCAGCTTATTGGTTCACACAGCTTATTCTACTTGGCTTTTTGTGATTTTCTTGATTGATTATTCTTAGTTAAGCTATTTGTGAGCTTTCGCAACAAACCAGAGCTTCTGAAACAGCCTAGAACTCTAACCCGACTATTTTGTCTTTTAGTAAAATTGTTCTTTGCTTATTTCTGGCTTATTGAATGTGCTTTTTCAAAATTTCTTTTCACAGATCTCTTAGGCATCTCAAAAGAAGGTTGTGTGTTTAAGTAGAGCTTATGGCATTGGCTTATTGCTTAATGGGCTTATTGGCCCAATAAGAATAAGTTGTTGACCTTTTAAGTAGTGATAAGCTCAAAATCAGCTTTTGGGCCTTTAGACTTTTGTGTTTAGAATTAAACTTTGAGTCAGATAGGGCTTTTTCAGGTCATTTGGGCCTAGTTTGACTTTTTGGGCCCAAAAGCCCATTAAGGTTGATTGTTTTTTGTTTTAGCCCATTTGGGGGCCCATTAGGGGTAATTTTGTAATTTCACTTTCATTTTCTGATTATTTAGGTTAAAATAAACTAGTTCGCAAGTTTTTAGAATTTTTTATAATTTTTGGATTTTTAATATTATTTTATTATTAAATTTCAAATTTCACATTTTTGCACTTTTTATATTTTTCTTAGGTTTAATACATTAATATAGGATTTTTGCAACTCTTAGATTAATTTTATCATCATTAGATTAATTTTTATATTTATTTTAAGTTTTAATAGTTTTTAAATCATTTTAAATAGTTTTTCTTAGTTTAAAAATTTATGAAAATAGTTTTTAATCTTTTTAGGTCATTTTAGAGGTTTACCAATTGAAAAATCTTTATTTGGGCTTTTTGATAATTAATTTGATTTTTAGGGCTTTAATTAGCATTTAAAAATTAATATTTATTTTATTAAAAGGTTTGAAAAAGTTTTGATCATTGGTAAACTCTTAGTTTAATTAATTTGATTTTTGGGAATTTTTTGGGAATTTTTAGAATTAATTTTTATTTTTGCCTTTTTTACGGTTTTACGTTTAGTCGTAGTAGTAATTAATTTCACGTCTTCGTCATTCTATTTTCTCATCCCCTTCTATCAAATATTAATCTCAAATCTTGTTACATCTTAGTCACACACATATACCTCCTTGGGAAACGAACTTCATTTGGGTCATCAGTACACGGTTTTCCTAAATCGTCGTATTTAATACTTTCCCTATTTACCTCCTTTTCCTAAAGGTGTGGTAAAACACTACAATCAGTATTCTAGTGGGATATGCAACTCAGTCTAAGGGATATAGAGTGTACAACAAGAGAACAAAATTGATAGTCGAGACTATTCACATCCGATTTGATGAATTACAAGAAATGGCACTTGAACAAAACAGTTTAAGTCCCGATCCACAACGACAAAAGACTTCTGTACACAACCGCACGGAACTCGAAACTCAAGACCACAGCAATGAACCGTCAAGTTCAAAGCTGGTTCCTGAACATGTTCCTAGAGCAGATATGACAGTGGACACGACACATGAAGAGTTGGAAATGTTATATGGACCAATGTATGATGAATATTTCATGAGGGAGAAACAAGTTGTATCAAAGTCTTTCGCTGTCACTCATGATAAGAATGATGATACCGATCATCGTCAACAAAAGGATACAACTTCATCTACTTCAACACGGGTTGCTGCAGATTTACCTCCTCAGACTATCACTTAAACAATCGATCCTACAACATCCATAACTACTGTCATTGCTCCAGAGAACACAAATCAAGTAGACGATACATTATCTGACGATGACGATTTTTACAACCCATTCGGTACACCGGTACACGAAATTGGAGAGTCTTCTACTCGCCATGTTGATCCGTCTAATATGCATACGTTCTACCAATGACATCCTTCAACACATCATTGGACCCGAGAACATCCTTTGGTTCAAGTAATTGGAAACCCTTCACAGCCTGTTCATACAAGACGACAACTATCCACCTATGGCGATGTTTGTATATTCGCACTCGTCGTGAGTACAGCGGAACCGAAAATCATCAAAGAAGCCATGGCTGATCATGCTTGGATTTAATCGATGACGGAAGAACTTCAACAATTTGAAAGACTTAAGGTTTGGGAACTTGTTGACAGACCATACGATGTGATTCCATTAAACCTTCGTTGGATCTGGAAAAACAAGATTAATGAAGAAAACACGATCATCAAGAACAAAGCTAGGCTAGTGGCTAAGGGGTATGGCCAGAAAGAGGGAATTGATTTTGACGAATCATTTGCACCAGTTGCTCGTATGGAAGCGGTCAGGATTTTCCTTGCTTATGTTGCACATAAGGGATTCACTGTTTATCAAATGGACGTGAAGACAACATTTCTTAACGGTTCTTTGAAGGAAGAAGTCTATGTTACGCAGCCCTAAGGATTCGTTAATCCTCATTATCCTGACAAGGTGTATCGTCTCCATAAAGCACTTTATGGACTCAAGCAAGCTCCAAGGGCGTGGTACGAAGAGCTCTTGAAATTTCTTGTATCCAAAGGTTTTTCAAAAGGTTCCATTGATCTAACTTTGTTCACTTATAAATATGGGGATGACATTTTTCTTGTGCAGATTTATGTTGATGACATTATTTTTGGGTCTACAAACCCAAAACTTTCAAAATGGTTTGAAAAAGTCATGCACAGCAAATTTGAAATGTCTATGATGGGCGAACTAAAATTCTTCCTAGGAATTCAAGTTCACCAATCCCCAAGTGGTATCTTTATAAACCAAGCTAAGTATTGTCAAGAGATAAACAAAAAGCATGGTATGACCTCATGTGATCCCGTTGGGACACCATTATCAACCACATCGCTAGATGCCGAGTTGGAGGGAAATGCCATAGATCAAACGAGATATCGTTCCATGATCGGTTCCCTCATGTACTTGACAGCAAGTAGACCTGATATTTCACATGCTACGTGTTATTGTGCACGATATCAAGCACGACCCACTGAAAAGCACCTCAAGGAGGTTAAACGGATCTTTCAGTACCTCAAGAATACCATTCATTTGGGACTTTGGTATCCGAGGGAAACCGGTTTCTTTCTAACGGCTTATTCAGATTCTGATCATGCAGGGTGTCTTGATACACGAAAAAGTACTTCTAGTGGTGCACAATTTCTAGGTCAAGATAAGCTTGTGGGATGGTCTTCCAAGAAGAAGGATTGCATGTCACTTTCATTAGCCAAAGCAGAGTATGTGTCTCTATCTGCGTGTTGTGTTCAAGTTCTTTGGATGAGAACACAACTCACGGATTATGGCTTCCACTTTGATAAAGTACCTATGTACTGTGACTCAAAGTCGGCCATAGCCATCTTCTGCAATCCGATACAGCATTCATGCACGAAGCACATAGATGTCAGATACCACTTCATAAAGGAACAAGTTGAAAGAGGTATCTTTGAACTATACTTTGTTGGAACAGATTACCATTTAGCCGACTTGTTTACGAAATATCTGTCGAAAGATAGGTTTGAGTACCTCGTTAGGCAAATTGGTATGAGATGTTTGACTCCAGCAGACATGTAGATTCTGGCAAAGGTGCCTGCTTGATTTATCTATCAAACATATACTTGTAAATACCTTTGAAAAAGAAAAATACAAAAATATAAAACATATAAAAAGAAAACACAAATTAAAAATCTTTCAAAATCCAAAAATATTCTTCTCGACATGTCTTTCAATATCGGTAATATGGACGTGCCTAGAAATGTCGCTGAATAACGACACGGGTGTGTACATAAAGCTCGAATGAAAGTTGTAAATATTTTTCAAAACATGTCATTTCTTCTTTTAATAAAGGAAAATGTCTATTTTGGACAATTTTTCCAACAACGGGTAGAGAAATCTATCTTGGGTTGAGCTTATCACAAAACATTCAACGTTTTGAGCTCAACACAATGGCTTGTAATCAATTTCAGATTGCAACTGTTGGAAATTCACCTTATGTGACGACATTTAAGAATTCCCATTAGTTATCATAGTCACACACGCAGGGACTAGATTAGGCAACTTTGTATAGTTTATTCGTGTGTGACTATAAATACCCCTCCTAGGCTTCCAAGGAGGGATTGTTGCTTGTGTCATTTCTTGTTTAATACATTTATATTTTCACACACAACCTCACTTTCTCTCTCTAAAACATCCATGGCTGCCAATACCCTTTACCACCATGTTAGACCACCAGATCTATAAAATAGCAAACCTACATTTGGCATCAGAGTCTCGGTTCCATCCTTGGATCGTGTTTATTATTATTGATTTGGTGGTCAAACAATTTTTTTGTTTCAAATCTGGTTAAACTTTTTCTTCACGAATCTGCTTTAACAATTTTTGTTGTTACAAATAAAAAGTATCTGGTGGTATTTTTTTGTCTCGTTCTATTAACCTTTTATGGTCACGATGCTAATCTTTGTCACATTTTGTCATGTCTCATGTCATTCCTGGTTTGTCATATGGTATTGATAACCCGCTGGTCCAAACAGTTAATCTCTTAAATCTGGTCAAAAGTCCATGGTGTCCACTTTTTTCGAGATCTTAGGGTTTCGAGTTCTGGTTATTTTTTCAAGATATGTCATAAGATTTTATGGGTTTCTTTGTTTTTTTAAGATGAAGTTTTGATGCCCAGAAAAACCAGATCCAAAAAACTAGATTCAGAAAAGCAAGATCCTGAAAATCAGGAAAAAGTATAAGATTTCAGATGGATACTTTCAGATGGATAAGATTTCAGAAAACACCAAAACCAACCATTTTTTTTATTCCGGATGAAGCTTATTCCGGATGAAGTTTATTCCGGATGAAGATTATTCCGGATGAAGCTTATTCCGGATGACGCTTATTCCGGATGAAGCTTATTCCGGATGAAGCTTATTCCAGATGAAGCTTATTCCGGATGAAGCTTATTCCGGATGAAGCTTATTCCGGATGAAGCTTATTCCGGATGAAGCTTATTCCAAATGAATCTTATTCCGGATGAAGCTTATTTCGGATGAAGCTTATTCAAATGAAACAAATCATACCATCCTTTTATCTCCCAATCAACACCAAATCTATCTATAACCCATCGTCACCTAATTCCCTCTATACATCAAGACTCGAAACTGCATTCATTACATATCCTTGTTTGGTTGACCCAATTTATTATTCGGAATGAAACAAGATTTCTAACAATTATGTTAGAATCTATGTGTTTCTTTCGTTAAGAACAACATACAACATGCATCTATCGATCTGTGATGAGATACCCATCCATCAATTTACGAAATATATAAGAATGAACCACAACAAAACTGTTGTCATTCACTCTTTGTTTCGATTAGTACTAATTACACGAAATACAATCAATCATCACAGATTCATGTTATGGTCTACACCATCTTCGATATTCGAATTTAAAGTAAGATCAGTAACAATTATGTTATGATATGCCTTTGATTCGACTAAAAATAACAACATGCAAAAACGGATCCATCACTTTGATTTTCGAAGCTAAAGACTGATCTATAGCATTCATGTTATTATCATCTCTTTATTTCGATCTTTCTCAAATCAAACACAATCGAATTAAACATGCAACCCTACCTGAGACCAATCACATGATCTTGAAGACATCTTTCTCGTCTTTGATTGTGGTTCAAAGGTCGCGCGCGTGATTCATACAACTGGTTGAGATGGGTGATGTATATGATTCGTTTTTTATGAGATGAATTTGAGATTAGATTTGTTTGAAAGTGATAAGACGAGTTTGATTCATATTCGTGAATAATCGAATGTGGTGTAAGGCGGATTTGTTTTTGATGGAGGATGTGATAAAGATCTGAGATAGTTTCGTCTGGTGAGAGATTAGTAGTTAAGGGAAAATGGAGGATTTTTGGGGGCGGATAGTTTTAGGTGTTAGGGAGAAAAGTGGCTGGGAAGATAAGACATGTGTGTAGGGTTAACAATGTGAGTGGTTAGAGTTAGTAGTTTATAATTATATACCCTAAAGTCTTTCGGGTATAACTAAATTCAGATGGGTTGTCATTATTTTTGACACGTGATGAAGATTTCATACCTTCTTTTGATCCGGCTTATTCTTTTGGTGAGCTATGTTTAATTTGGGCTGGGCTGTTAAGAATCTTAAATGACGGGCTGGTGAATTTTTGATGCTAAATTTGGTTTACCAACCATAATATAACAAATTTGATAAATGTTATTTAATTTTGCACAAGTTTTTTATAAACTTTGTGTTAAAAGATTAAATTTATTCAATGTTTGTTATATTTAGTCATTTTTGTACTCCGTAATGACAATATGACGTGACAATGAAAAGTGACAAGATTTAAAGACAAGTATCGAGACAACGTGACAAATTTATTTGATGAGACCAAGAAAAATTGGCGATTTTTTTTTGTGGCTCCGGATTTGTTTGACCGGGTATTAATTATGTGAAGTTGAAGACGGATTTTTCGAAGGCGTGTATTTATTTTATCTTTCAAAGATAACTTGCTCGTGCTTAATCGTAGAATGAAGACTTGTTTATCTAGTTTTCGGGTTCGGGGTGGTTGGTTGATGACTCGGATAACTATCACTTAAAGGGGTTACATTGTTGTACTCAGTGTCACGCGCTTAGTCGACGTGGATAAGTTCAAGAGGTGTTGTGCTTATAGACTTCTTCAGTGATGCATTGGGTACTTAGAGATTTCTCCACCGTTCCTCATTCAACAATAGTGCAAGCTTAAGTCACAAGATCGAAGGATTCTTATTCAGTTTCACGTTTGATGTATCCGGTTCATTCTATCAGTGGTCACTTCAAATTGCTTACAAGTGGGTTGGTAAAGATGGCCATGGAGAGTTTATGAGTAGAGAATTTCGATCGACAGTTGATTCTCACAAAATATATAATTCTACTTATTTATTATTCTCACAAGATTTCAGGTATATGTGCGTACGATTTGTTGATGGTTCCGAGTTTCGAAACCATAAAGGGGGAAGAAGAAGACACTTTTAACGCACAACGAGTACACGTGATGAACTTCATACCTTCTTTTGATTTGAAGACATTCCGGGATGACATTTGTCATAGCCGCAGAGAAAATCAGTGTTTTAACTCGTGGCGTTATCAATCTCTAAACGGTACACTAGTGATTCGATGTTTAATTGTTTTGATGTTGCAATTATTCATCATCATTATCCTATATGGAGAGATATGCATTTCCGGGACTTAATTGACTCTGGTGCATCTCCGAAAGAAGATATGTGCATTTCCGGGACTTAATTGACTCTGGTGTTACGATGTCAACTTCATGAATGGGATAAAGTGTCCACTTTAGTATTTGAGCTTCATACATGGGATTGGTTTATTTTCTTCAACTATGTGGGGGAAGAAATGTCTTGATTCTATCTAGTATGCATAACTTGAACTCTTAGGGGAAGAAAAATTCAGAAGAATTATTCAAGCGTGAGAAGAGATGTTGTTGATCTACTTGGTGTGCCCCTTACTTTCAATCCCTCATAGCAATATTATCATGTTATATGATGGGGTTTGCTTTTTAAATTCCGCTGCGCGCTTAATCATTCTAAGCTTTATTGAAAGCTTTGAATTTGCTTACGAGGATTGTCGGTTTAGGGGGAAGCTATTTAAAAGCTTCTACATCAAGTTATGTGGCATGAATTAGGGGGAAGTTAATTCAGAAGCTTCTCCTTAACCAGAAGTGTATGGGTTACTTAGCTCGTGCCGTTACAGTATTTCTACTACAAGTTACTACAAAGATGAGTCGTTTTGAAGTGAAGACTTGAAGTCAAAGGCCTCAGAAGACATCATCAGCATTGGACGCTTCGTTGAAGTTTTTGTTCTATCATTATGTACTTGTTGGGTAAAATATTTTAAGGAATTCTACACGTCGTCCCATGGGGGAAGATTGTTGGAAATTCACTTTATGTGACGACATTTAAGAATTCCCATTAGTTATCATAGTCACACACGCAGGGACTAAATTAGGCAAATTTGTATAGTTTATTCGTGTGTGACTATAAATACCCCTCCTAGGCTTCCAAGGAGGGGTTGTTGCTTGTGTTCATTTCTTGTTTAATACATTTATATTTTCACACACAACCTCACTTTCTCTCTCTAAAACATCCATGGCTGCCAATACGCTTTACCACCATGTTAGACCATCGGATCTATAAAATAGCAAACCTACAGCAACCCGGATCAATATTCACGGGGGAGTGTACGATTTAGTGCGCTTACCCTCAGCAAAAGAAGAGAAATCTTCTTACACTTGAGTGGATTCGTCAAGACATTCAAAGTCTATGAACTCAAGTTTATGCTTTTGAAAAACCTCTTCGCCAAAAAGAAATAGGATTTTTCAAAAAGCGTTGAACACAATTTTTTCAAGAATTTTTCAATGATTATTCAAAATCTTTCAAAAATTATGTGTTCAACAAACTTCCATCCTCAAAAAGCAAAATGTGGATCACATCCTCACAATGACAATTCAATTGGATCAATTTTTGAGGGGGAGCATTTCAACTTCATGCAAAGATTGACACATCTTTCTCCCAGAGATTCTCAAGACTATTTTTTCAAAATATATTTTAATCAAATTTGGTATCTCTAATATCAAAATATTTTATATATTAGAGATAGGGGGAGAAAATGTGATTAAAATGTGATCTTATATAAGACTCAAGCACTTTAACCCTTACTTACATGTGCGAAACACTTTCGATTATCGATGCACATTTGAAGGGGGAGCATTTCAGAAACGTCAAAACTATCAAGGTGTTAAATGATTTTCAAACATCTTGTTAGACATTTGAAGTGGTTTTCATGGTTACGATCAAATACCCACAACATCTTTAATTCATGATGTTATTGGTGTCAAAAGGGTGGTTAGGTTTAAGTCCTATGATCCAACCAGAACTGGAGGGATCTTCCCAGGGACAATCCAATAGATTATTAGAAGTCCTTAGGAAAGATGGAGTAGAATGTGAACGTAGCTGAATGCCGACTAAGTACTGATGCTAGCACTAGAACAATCACAACAAGGTGCTAGTAATGATGTCTTGGTAAGCATTGAAGGGGTTGAAGAATGAAAAAGAAATGTAAGGATAAAGGGTGTAAACAAAGAAGCCCTCCATACAACTTAGGTAGAAATCGGGTCAACACATCATGAAGACAACTCATCATGGACCCAGTGATGTATGCACAACCCTTTCCTAGCTACTCGGGCTTCTCTCAAAAGAAGTTTGTTTTATTGTCACGGAGAACAACATGACTTCTATTGACTTTATCACTTCTAGATAGTTGATATTGAATAGGTGGCATCTGCTCCAGCCTCCGACCACTAAAAGTGCACAAATCGAGTCTAGAGCCAAGAGATCAATCAAATCTCGTTAGGACACATGGATGAAGATCAAGAGAGTCCTACGCTATATCCTTGTGATATTGCTAGAACACTCAGAGTCATACTACTTAGTATTCACAATGATGAGTGGAAATCCTTCCAGTGTTAACATCAAACAGCACTGCGGTAGGTCATATGCAAGATTCTTTATGAATTGAACATGTGTAAAACTGAAAAGCAACAGTGGTTTGATTCTGAATTGATTCAAACTCGTTTCAGGTTTCTACGCAATATCTTTATGGTCTTGCCAGAACATTCAGAGTGATATTCATTAATATTCACAGTGAAAAATGGAAATCCTTCTTGTGTCAACATCAAATAGCGCTACGGTAGGTGACTTGTGAGATTCTTATGAATCAAGCTTGTGTCAAATGGAAAGCAACAATGGTAAGATTCTTTATGAATCACACTTGTTCCAGGAATTTGAATTGACGACTTTAATCAAGCGGATATTTATCCAATTGATTCACTCTTTATGTTCGCAGTCTTGCTTTGAGACGGTCGAGTAAAGAGAACGGCTAGTACAGCCGCGAAACCCTGTCAAGGAGTTTTTGACTGAATCTACCTATCATAGGTACGATATTTAATATCGTATAAAGGTCTTCACCCAACGGAGGTAAAACGCTACGAATTTAGGACGAATGTCAAAGCCATTCAGTCCGTGTCTATGTTTTGTCTCGAGAAAGTGGCGTCACGGTGTACTCAGCAAAGTCAAAGATTCAAAACCACATACTCATGCCAAAAGACATATTCAACAATTAATAGCGTGAGCATGTGGATGAAGACATAAGATCACAAGATGGCAAAGACAAGTCAAGGATAATTTGAAGATCTTAAGATCAAAAGACAAATTCGAAAGACAACGACAAAGGCTCAAAGATCACAGCATGAAGAAACTAGACTACTATTACACGTTCAAGACTCATTTATGGCGAGTTAGTAATCTCTACAATTCTCCAAATGACAAAGGGTGATGACCTCTCACAAAGGGTAATGACCTCTCATTGGGGGAGATTGTTAGTGTTAGAAGTATTTAAAGTGATGATCATATAATATACCGTTGCGAAGCTCGTGGAAAATGCTACTTAACGGTGTTGAGAGTTCTAGCGTAATGTTATGTATGTAACGGGAATTATTCCTGAACTCAAAAATGAGGAAGGCCTTCCATACATTAGACGTATAGTATAAAAGGCCCAAGGCACCTCATTTGTGGTGTGTGTTTTCCATTCCATAGTTTGTAGAGAGAGAAACTTATGTGTTTCTCTCACTAGGAATTCACAACCTTTTGTTTTTTTCTTTTCCTTCATCTAATCTAATCTTTCTTTTTTGGTTTAATCTTTATCTTCATTTCTATATCCTATATAGTCGTGTGAATCATTACCACAAGTGGTATCATTCGCCAAGGGATTCTTGGATAGCTCTTTGGTGTTGTCCGTGTTTTTTCTTGACATCCGTGTCCTTTTTGATCAAATTTTTTCGTTTTTTAGTGTTCTAAGTGATTCGTATTCCCTCATCATTGTATTATTCGTGATTTGGGTATTTTGGTTTGGGTTAAAACACAAATCTTTTGGCTCAAATGTTTAGAATTCTCTTGCTTCATCTTTGCGAAATTCACTGCCATTGATTCCATCGGAAAGTACAAGTAAGTACTGTTTGATCGCAATAACCCAAGGGTTTTACTTTCCGATCACAAGGATTCAGACACCTTATTCCGACGATTATTCCGATTGCTCATTTCGATCGAGGATTGCGACGGTTTTTAAGGGTTATTGAGACGTTACTCTGTCCAAATATTTTTAGCCATATTGCGATCAGTATTCCGATAGTATCACATTACGATACTTATTGCATTTCGACAGATCCTCCATTCTGATAGAAGCACATTCAGATAGAAGGACATTCCGATAGAAGGACATTCCGATAGAAGGACATTCCGATAGAAGGACATTCCGATGGAAGGACATTCCGATAGAAGGACATTCCGATAGAAGGACATTCCGAGAAGGAGTATTCCGACAGATCCACATTCTGATAGAATATTCCGATACCATTCCGATAGATCATTCTGATCAACATCCAGACAGATCATTCTGATCATCATTCCGACACCATTCCGACAGATCATTCCGATCAACATTCCGATAGAATATTCCGATGGGCATTCCGATGGAAATTTTGTTTGAGTAATTTTTAGACTTAGCCACCATCTAGACTTGTCCCGACACATAGTTTACACGAAGACTAAAAATAAAAAAAAATAAAAAAAATAAACGAAAAAAGTTAAAATTTTTTAGGTCAAGTAAAATCAATTTTTTTCCCTACTAGTTTTTGGCTATTTCTAACTCAATTTTAAAATTTTGCGATACATTCAGCTTACCGTTTTGTCGGACTGAGGAATTTATTGTCGGACTGAAAAAGAATTAAAAATCAGAAGTTTCGGAATTTCAACAACATCACACGCTTTCTACAAATTGAGATCCTGTTTTTCACACGACTTCTACGATGACGTCTCAACAAGATATTTATGTTGCGGGTACTGAGAATCGTCCACCGATGCTTACCAAGGAGAACTACACTACATGGGCTAGTCGTCTCCTTCGTTATGCAAAATGTAAACCTTTGGGAAAGTTGATTGTTAACTCGATTCAAAAGGGTCCGTATGTTAGAAGAACAATTATTGTGCCTGGGGACCCTACGAATGCTAACCCAGTGGCTGACTCTAGTCATGAGCAAATGGATGAAGAATTAACTGAAGCTGAATCCAAAGAACTCGACGCTGATGATCAAGCAATTCAAGTCAATCTTATGGGACTTCCTGAAGATGTTTATGCTGTTGTCGATAGTTGTGAAACAGCACACGAGATGTGGCTTAGGATTCAGAAAATGATGAAGGGCAGTGAAATCGGTTTACAAGAAAAGGAAACTAATTTGCTTCGTGAATGGGAGAAATTTACGTCTACTGAAGGGGAACAAATCGAACCTTATTATCATCGATTTTCAACCCTCATGAATCATCTTAGAAGAAACAAACATGAACCTGCACAAATTGCTGCCAACATCAAATTTCTTGATCATCTTCCTTCTGAATGGTCACGATATGTCACTCTTGTCAATCAAACCAAGGATCTCCATGTCGTGGACTACACTCAAGTATATGACTATTTGAAGATGAATCAAGATGAAGCTAACGAAGTTAGGGCAGAAAGGCGTGCCAAGACACAAGATCCATTGGCTTTTATGGCATACTCTCCATCATCTATGTCATATCCCATGGTACCATACCATCAACCCTCATCAAGTAACTACATGCCACCACAACAACAACAACAACAACTCACTGCTTATGGATATCAACCTCCTGCTGCTATGAATTACTTACAACAACCCATTGCCTGTTTTGATGACATCACCGATCCTACTCATGCTATTAATACTGGTCTTGCCCTTCTTTCAAAGGCATTCAAATTCACCATTAACCCCACCAACAACAATTAGAGAATCTCCTCGAACACTAGAAATAGGCAGATTGCTCAACCTTTCATGAATGCGAATCAAGATCGCCAATTGGTAGTTGCTGGAAACACAAGGACTTGGACATGGGTTAGCGATATCAATTTTAGAAGCACGTGGGGGTTCACAGTTGGCTTTACTTGTGTCAGAAGCGACCTGAGTAGATGATTCACTAGTCTTGGCTGGCAAACGTTTCCTTTTATAGAAAACCTTAAGTTTAGGCTTAAGTGAAGTATCATCTTTATCAGTTTCCTCCCTAGTAGACTTAGTAGAATCGGAGACTATCCTAGTTAAAGGGCACTCGTTTCCTACAAGAGTGAAAGTTCTACCAGTGGGGTGCCACATTTTGCCAACGGGTTTGATTTTAGCAACCCACTGGGATTTAAGTCTAGCACGGGAGTTCACCTCATTAAGCAATTTTTTGATACAGGAATCATGATTTGCCGTAAAGACACATTTTCTACATGTTTTACAAGTAGCATATTTAATGTCCGAGTAATTCCTAGATGATTGATCGACGCTCCTAGGAGATGACGTGCTACGGTTAGCAGTGTTGGGTAATCTAGAAGGCATCTGACTAGGATTGACATTGCTATCTCTTACATGTGTCTTTTGCATAACTTCCCTTAGACCAGATTTATGGCCAACGTCATTTGAACTAGTTCTAGACGTGGTCTTGGTATTTTTAGGGAAACTAGAGGCAATCATATGATTTGGTCTTGCTAAAGCTGGAGTGATCACATAGGGCCTAGTTGCTGTAGTGTCTGGTCTAGAAAGATGAACCAAATCAACTTGGGAGGCAAACCGCGGTCTCGAGGATTGTGGTCGCTCGGATCTAAACGCAGTAGGTTGTCTGACAATCGGTTGTCTGACGAACTGATTTGTAGGCGGTTTCCCCAAGATTGATGGTTTTTCAAGCTTAGTGTCCACACTAGGTCCTCTATTTTTCCTTAACTCGTTTTTCAACGCAGCTATAGCAAATACCTTTTCCTGAACTTGGGCTTTTAACGTTTCATTTTCTTTGAGCAAGTTATCTTGGGATGCCAACTTAGATTCAAGCAGTTGAATTTGTTTCAAAAGATTATCCTTTTCAGCTTTAGAATCTAAAACAGTTTGATCCAATTTTCTTTCAAGAACAACGTTTGATTTTTCAAGTTTTTCAAAGTATGTTTCAAATTTGACCGTTTTCTTAGAAAATTCAAGTTTGGCATCCTCAAGATCTTTTGATTGCTGAGCTACAATCATTTCGAGCTCTCTAATCTTGGAATCAGAATCAGTTAACGAGGCAGTTGTAAAGCATTTATCATGATAAACTATAGCATTTTGAACACTTTCTCCCCCATTATGACTCTCATCGGATGAATCAGAAGTGGTATTTCTATCACTCTTTTCCATCCCATGTTTGTCATAATTAGGTTCAGAATGCTCAATATGCGGCATTTCATCAGCATATACATCATAAACAACATTACATTGTACCATGTTTGCAGGCGCTTCGTCATAAACGGGTAAGGTGTCAGCAAAAAGGATCTCGTGAACAGTCCCTGACGTGCCACTGGTATCATGTTGTCCTCCTGATTTGGTGCTCTTGCCATCGTTAGGTTCCAAGTTGTCAACCGTATGACCATTCTCTTCTTGCATATGTGTCATTGATTCTTGCACTCCATTATCATACGCTTGCTGAAGTTGTGATCTTTGATATATCGAAGACGAGACCGATGTCATGAGTTTCAAAATTGTATCACGGAAAGCTCTATACTCGGTATGTGTATCTCGAAGAAATGAATGGCAAATCACTAAACTTTCAGGCATGATGATATTGAATTGGAGGAAAGGCGTGAGTTGTGTCACAAGAGTCTTGTATGCAAGTGCCGATGCAGAGTGATTAAAGTTGTCACGGTTGAGTTGCTCGGCGAGTTCGGTCAAAGTGGTGAAAATTGAGTCGATGAATATATGACGATCTTGTCCAAAGATTGTCACAAATTCGCTCCCTCCTTGAATCCGTGAAAGAGTAACTAGATGACACTGAAGCATTTGAAATGAATTGATACCACTTTCTCTAGCTTTGTCGTGCATTCGATGCAAGTCTCCCTCTTTAAGTGTCGATTTGAACGAATCCATTGAAAATCGAGAAAAGATAAAGAAAAATGATGTGGATGTTGTTGTTGTCGGGTTTTTACAATTCGAATCGGTTCAAAAGATGTTGTCGGCTCAAACGAAGATAAAATAAACCGGAGACCAAATCAAAGTCGGCTTACTTAAAAAATAACACCCGTCAACTAACTCTTGTCACTTGGACTCGTCACTTTTGACTCGTCACTTTTGACTCGTCACTTTTGACTCGTCAAATATTTTACCACTTTGTTTCTTTCGAAATAACCGCCTTAACACGATGTACTAATACCAAAAAATATCAATTGACAAAATATTCAAAATTAAAAATTAATTTAAAAAAAAATATATATATAAAAAATAAAATAAAAGGTAAACTGAATTTGAAAAATGTTACTTTACTAAAAAAAAAAATCTGATAAGAAATAAACTAAATGTCGATTTTAACAAAACAAAAAAAATATACGTGTCCCAAAACAAAGTTTCCAAACAAAAAAAACGTGGCAACCGTCCGTTTACTTTTTCCTTTGACTTTCTTGTTTACTCCGTCACAGTTTTTACTTTTACTTTAAATACTCTCAATTAAAAACACTCATTTCTTAGTTAAATCCGCCCCTACACACAAAAACTCTCTCTTATCTTCTTTCTTGGTTCCTCCGTCCTTCTCTCTCTTCTTAACAACACAATCAAAACTCCTTCAGTTTGACTTCTCTCTCACCAATCTCACAAAAAAAAACTCCGCCCCCTATCCTGTTCCGAATCTCTCTCTCTCTCTCAATCAAAGAAAATTGAAACAATTCCAAATCGAAAGTACTAACTCTCCTCAATTTCTGACTATGTATCCATCTCAAATGACGTCTTCAAGATCATGCTTATGGTCTCGGGTAGGTTTTTCGAGTTTCTTTATCTGTTGAGTCCCTCTCTCTTCTGTAGTGTCTTTCTTGTGTGTGTCAGTTTGAAAGATTGTGTTTGATGTGTGACAGTTTTGGTCAAGAGTTGTGTGTGACGTTTTGTATGGGTCGAAAGGTGAGGGTTTTGAGTGAGGGAGTCGAGGGGGAGTCGAGTGAGAGGTTGTGGGGATGTTTGTGTCTGGTTTGTGGTGTCTGTCTAAAAAAAATCCTGAGATTGGTTTGAAAAAAGAGTTAAAAACTAGTCTTGATAAATTTGTTGTGTATATTTGAGAGTCTAGATGTTGTCCGAGTCTAGGGGGTGAGTTTTGAGAGCCTATACGGAAAGACGAGAGTCGAGAGTCTAGGGGGTTTAGTCTTGTGTGTGTGAGTGGTGACCGAGAGTGAGTGGTTTTACGAGAGGTCTGTTTGTCGAGTCGTTGAGTGTAGGGTGATGTGATTTTGAAACGAGGGTGGGTAAATGAGTCGAGGGTGGGTTTTTGTTTGAGTCGGTTCGAGGGAGAGAGTGAGGGGTGTCGAGGATGTGTGAATCTGTTGGTGTGAGTCGAGAGTTGTGAGTCTGTGTGTCTAGAGAAGAGTGAGTGTGTTTGAGTCTGATTTGGGTATGGGTTGGTTTCTTCGAGTCTGTCGTGAGGGTAAGGGTTGTGTCGAGTTAGATGTAAGTTTAATTGAGTTTGAGAGAGGAGTCGAGGGTAAGAAACGAGGGTGAGTTTTGAGTTGGGAGTGAGGGGTCTGTGTGAGATTTAGTTTCAGTCGAGAGGTGTTTGGGTTCGAGTGGGGTCTTTGTCGAGAGGGTGAGAGAATCGAGTCTGGGGAGTCTATTCTGAAAATCTATTCGGAAAGAAAGCTATTCTGAATGTTTTTCTATTCTGAATGTTTTTCTATTCGGAATGTTTTTCTATTCGGAATGTTTTTCTATTCGGAATGTTTTTCTATTCGGAATGTTTTTCTATTCGGAATGTTTTTCTATTCGGAATGTTTTTCTATTCGGAATGTTTTTCTATTCGGAATGTTTTTCTATTCGGAATGTTTTTCTATTCGGAAAGTTTGTCTATTCGGAAAAAATGTCTATTCGGAAAGACGGAAATCTGACAACGGGATGGATCAAAACGGACTGATGACACTTGACAGATTTGGACTGTTTTGGACTGATAAGAAAAATGAAGAAGAAAACTGAAAAAAAATACTGATTAAAAAATGATTAAAAAAAATGATTAAAAAATGATTGATTAAAAATGATTAGGCAAAGTAGTACCAGAAAAATGAAAAATTGATTAAAACTGATTAAAAAAATGATATGAAAATGACTGATAAAAAAAATGATTAAAAAACTTGATTATTTTTAAAAAATTTAATAAAACTAGATGATTTAAAAATTGATAAAACTGATAATAAAAAACTGATAATAAAAAACAAAAATTGATAAAATTTATAAAAATTGATAAAAAGTTGATCGAATGATGAAAAGTTTGATAAAAAATTAGAAAAGAAAGGATTTTTACCACCAAATCAAAAGATAAAAAAAAATGCAAATCCTAAGATTCAACCATGGCTCTGATACCAATTGAAGGTCTACGAATTCTAAGGATTTGGTAAATGATGGATTAGATCTATTGATTAATGGTGGAAATGGGGAAGAAGAAGATTAGGTGTAGAGAGAGAAAGGAGAGGGAAGAAAAGTAGAGAGAGAAAGTGATTAGATTAATGAAAAGATGTTTGAAATGAATGAACTACCAACCCCTCCTAACATGCTAGGAGGGGTATATATATAGCCCACCCTACATGTGGGCTATATGGACTATACACTTACAAAGTGGATCACGAGCCCATTACATAATTATCATTGGAGCGACCGATCCTTCATAAATACGTAAAACGTATTTCCAACAGACTCAGTTTCAACAATATAGTCAGAATGTTGGGCAGACCGCTGGCAATGCAGGAAATCAGTATGGTCAAAACCGTGGTTAAAATCTGGGTGTTCCGAATGCGGGTAATCATAATGGTTTAATAGTTGTGCCAGCGGTTGGTAATCAGATGGGAAACATTGTGGCTGCAAGGGCTGAGACTGGTACGGGAAATGGAAACAACAATCGTCAGGTTCAGTACTACAACTGCAGGGGATTTGGTCACTATGCTCGAGATTGCACAGCCAAAAAGAAGAGGGATGTTGCTTATCTCCAGACTCAGCTTCTCATAGCACAAAAAGATGAGGCATGGATTCCGCTTCAAGCTGAGGAATTTGATCTTATGGCTTCTGCTGCAGAATATGACGAGGAAGAAGAGGTGAATGCCAACTACATCTTGATGGCAAACTTACAGCAAGCATCAACCTCAGGAATGCATGATGACAGAGCTCACGTCTATGATTCAGACGGCCCCTCTGAGGTACACCCAAGTTTTGATGATAATGATATATATAGTATGTCTAATCAGGAGGAAGAGTATACTGAGATGCGTGAGCCCTACATTGAGACACACGATGACCAAACGAATAATAGTAATATTATTTCGAATGAGCCCAGTGTGGACCTTAGTGTGGATCAAGTTGCCCAGCCTACAACCCTTCCTGATGAGACACATGCGTATTATAAATCTCTATTTGATAAGATTGCTAAGGATGTAGATCATGCTACGGTGGTTAATAATAAGTTTAGAGAAACTAATGCCAAATTGACCACTGAGCTTACGGGATATAAGGAACGGGAGAAAATTTTTGAGATTCATCATGCTAAAATCAAGGAACTTGAACAAGCTCATGCTACATCGGTTTATCAAGAAAAATGCACAACTAAGAATTTAAATGCCTTACACTTAAGTAGTGCTAAAAAGATAAGCGAATTGAATGATGAAATCACCTCTCTTAATAAACAGCTTTCAACTAAAAAATCTATTATTTTGGATTTAAAAGAAGAACGAAAAAAGCTTAAACATGATTTCAAAATTCGAAAAGATGGGCTTCTTGAGGATTTTTGCAAAGCGCAGGATAGGATTCGAGAATTAGACAATCTTTTAGTAAAACATGGCCAAACTATGCAGACGATAAATATGCTCGCACCAAAAGTGAATGAGATAAATTACACTAGATACAAATTGGCTTTAGGTTGTCCTCTTCCTCCAAATCCCGGATATCTTAAGCAAGTTCAGGCCACTAATGAAACTTTATATAATGGTAGTGTGCTCTTGTCTGATGAGCATGATCCTCCTAGTGTGCATGATTCTGAGGAAACGACTGATCTTGCAGTAGAGACTCGCTTAAGAATGAAAAAGCTTGATAAAGAAGTGAAACCCGTTTATTACATGAAAATTAATCCTCCAACTGTTTTTGTTCGGTCTAAAACGAGTACTGAAATGCTTTTGCTCCCAAGCGAGGAATTGACTGATGACCCTCCTAAACCGAGTATCACACGCCGATTTCTAAACGAGCTTAAAGATAACTTTGTCATTCTTAAACGTGTTGTTAATTCCAAAATCACCGGAGGTAATTTTACATCACCTGTTCAGATTGAGGTTCAGAAAATTCTTCAAAACGATATAAATCAAGTTGATGCTCGGTTAGGAAATTTGGAAAACGCTTTTCTAAAAGAATTAGCCAACTTTGTTGAAGACTTTAAATCTTTGACGAAGGAAGCTGATGAATCTCTTGATAAAATCAAAGTTTTGGAAAACGATCTTGAACGCCTCTCTAAAGCTCGTGATTGTATTGATAGTAGCCCTGTTGAGTTAGGTACCTCTATGTCGCATAATGAAAACCTCCAAACTGAGCTTGATCTTATGAAAGAGAAAATGGAATCTTATGTCATTAAAAAGGATAAAGAATTCACCGATCTTTGGAATAAATTTGTCAAAAAATGTGATGAATGCAAATATGACAAGATTTCGTATGAAAAAGCTTACAATGAAATGCAACAAACAATCGCACGGTTGCAGGCTCGGTTAGGAGGGGTTTCGGAAACAAATTTGGCCTCGTCAGGGTTAGAGAGTGCTAGTGGTGGTAATGTTCAGAAGCTTAAGGCTAAGATTGCAGATTTATAATCTGTTGTTGTTTCATATAAGCGGGCTGTTGAACGAAGTAAGTCTGTCTATCAGAAACTTATTGATAAAATCTGTGAGAACTATAAGTTAAAGGCCTTGTTAAAAGATAAGACTTCTGAACCTAGCTCGATTGTGGATATGATGATCTAGAAACCAGCAACCTCGGGACCCACTCGTATTACTGTGACACCTTTTCCCAAGGTTGCTGGAACGAAAACTGCTATGATTGCCCCAGGAATGTTTCATGTTAGTTCTCACTCTGTGCCTAGCAAACAACATAAAGCAAGCGTTAGGACAAAACCTATCACTATAACTCAACCACAAGTTATTGATTTAAAAAGTGCTATTTCTAATAGACGTGTGTCTTCTTCTACAAGAATAAACAACTACACAAATAGTAGAAGGCCACAGCCTACGAGCAATACAAGGAATGATAAGGTCCCTTTTGCCTCTAGAAGTAGTCGCCCCAAGATCAATAATGTGGAAGTAGAAGAACACCCTAGGAATTTACCGCTTTTTAATCATAATCAGAAACCTAATTCATCTGAATGTAATGACTTTAAGCTTGCTATTCAGAATGAAAAATCTGAAGTTATTTGTGCTAAATGTAATAAATGTTTTTTTACTTTTAGTTATGATGCTTGTGGTTTGACTATGAATGGGTTGAATTATGGTGGTTACACTCGAATTGACAAGCGGTCAGTCAGTGAACAACAACACACTCCTAAGGCTAAGGTGTATGTTCCAAAAAGTACGCATGTAGGGTCCACGGAAAGTCTTGCTAAGCCTAGTAGCCCTAGATTCACCTCTAAATGGTTGCCTACTGGTAGAATGTTTTACTGTAGTTGCAAAATTATCAACACTAGTAGATCTCATACTGACAGTGAAACGTCGGTATGTGATACGGCTTAATTATCGTCTAACCCTACTGGAACCTATTTCATCGGTTGCCAAAATATTTTCTTCTCTTATCATTGGCAGGCTATTGAAATTTGTCTCTGGTGCGTGGACTCGGGCTGTTCCACACATATGACTGGGAATCGAAGCCTTCTCAAGAACTTTGTGTGGCGTTTCATGGGAACTGTTCGATTTGGAAATGATTATGTTGCGGCAATTCTAGGCTATGGTGATCTTCATTGAGGAAATATAATCATCACCAGAGTCTCTTTTGTTGATGGCTTGGGACATAATTTGTTCTCGGTTGGGCAATTTTATGATTCAGACTTAGAGGTTGCTTTCAGAAGCCATACATGTTTTGTAAGAGATCTTGAAGGAATTGATTTGTTGAAAGGAAATCGTACCACCAACCTTTACACCATTGATCTTTTTCAAATGTCTGCTGCTTCTCCAATTTGTCTCATGGCTCGAGCCACATCAACAAAGTCATGGTTATGGCTTCAAAGGTTATCTCATCTCAATTTCGATGCCATCACCCAACTTGCGAAATATGATCTCGTTACCGGTCTTCCAAAGTTTAAATATACAAAAGACCATCTTTATCCTTCCTGTGAGAAAGGTAAAAGTAAGAAGAAGCCTCACAAACCCAAACCTGTTCCCAACTCAACGAATAGGTTACATCTCTTACATATGGATTTGTGTGGCCCAATGAGAATCAAAAGCATTAATGGAAAGCGCTATGTCCTAGTAATTGTGGATGATTATTCTCGTTACACATGGGTTCATTTTCTTGCATCAAAAGATGAAGCCCCTTATGTAACTATTAACTTCTTGAAGAAAACATCAGTACTACTGCAAGCCCATGTTATCATTGTAAGAACGGATAACGGCACAGAATTCACCAATCAGAAACTGAAAGCTTATTTTGACGAAGTTAGGATTTCTCATCAAACTTCGGCTGTAAGAACTCCAGAGCAGAATGGCGTTGTGGAATGGAGGAATCGTACGTTATTTGAAGCTGCTCGGACGATGCTTCTCTCCTCCAGTGCACCATTATTCCTTTGGGCTGATGACATTGCAACTGCATGTTATACTCAAAACCGCTCCATTATTCACACCCGATTCAACAAAACACCTTATGAGATCATTAATGGAAGAAAACCAGATATTTCGTTTTTACATGTCTTCGGTGCATTATGTTATCCGAAGAATGATCGTGAAGATATCGGTAAACTTGAACCTAAAGGTGATATTGGTTTTTTCATTGGATATTCTTCAACTGCTTGTGCTTACGGAGTTTATAATCGAAGGACAAGAAAGGTAATGGAGACTATGAACGTTACCTTTGATGAACTCTCGGGTATGGCCTCTCAACATAGAAGTTCACATCCCGCGCTTCATGGTCAGACTTCTGGACACGTAAGTTCAGGACTCGCGCTTCAATTTGCACCGTCAGCAAACTCATCGTTACAACCATCGGAACGTGACTTGGAAGTTTTATTTGGGCCAATATATGATGAATATATGGAGGGTCCTTCGTCATTTGGTGTTCCTCAAAATGCACCGGCTGCACCTGCTACGGTAGTTCAACAACCTCTGATTGCATCTACACCAACGGCATCTACTTCTGCACCATCTACGTCAACCTCAACCATATTACCTCCAAATATTCCAACCACTTCTCTGACTGCTGACGCAACTCAACAACATTCTCAGCAAATTGCTAATCATGTTCATCTTCAGAATGAAATAGTTGCTGAAAATACAAACAATGCGATGCTCAACGAACATGAGTTTGTTAATCCTTTTGCGGCTTCCACAAGTACTACTCAGCCTTCAATATCATATGTGGACCCGTCGAGCTCGCATCAAGTTTCTCATACACTTCCACATGAACACAAATGGACTAAGAATCATCCTTTGGTTCAAGTGATTGGCAATCTCTCACGACCGGTCTCAACACGAAATCAGCTGCGTACCGATGGTGATATGTGTATCTATGCACTATCAGTCAGCACAATGGAACCAGCAAGTGTGAAAGAAGCAATGACCGATGCATCATGGATTGAGTCTATGCAAGAAGAATTCAGTCAGTTCATCCGGCTTGATGTATGGGAGTTAGTACCTCGACCGGACAATATTGATCCGCTTACCTTGAAATGGTTATTCAAAAACAAGATGGATGAGGAGCAAACGGTCATTAGGAACAAGACTCGGTTAGTTGTGAGAGGTTATAAACAGAAGGAGGGAATTGATTTTGTTGAATCCTTCGCCCCGGTTGCTCGGATGGAAGCTATTAGGATTTTCTTGGCATATGCTGCACACAAATCGTTCACTGTGTATCAAATGGACGTGAAGACAGCTTTCTTGCATGGGCCGTTAAAAGAAGATGTGTATGTATGTCAACCTGAAGGTTTCATCAATACCGAACATCCAAGCCATGTCTACAAGTTGAAAAAGGCAATTTATGGTTTGAAACAAGCACCGAGGGCATGGTACGACGAATTATCATCATTTCTTCTACAAAATCACTTCAGTAAAGGAACCATTGATCCAACGTTGTTTATCAAGCACTACGACAACGACATCTTGGTGGCTCAGGTCTATGTAGATGATATTATATTTGGTTCTACTAACCCAAAATATTCCATATTATTTTCCGACCTTATGAAAAGTCGATTCGAAATGTCCATGATGGGGGAAATGACGTTCTTTCTTGGTCTCCAATTTCACCAATCCCCCGTGGTATTTTCATTAATCAGTCCAAGTATGTGCTTGAGATTCTAACGAAATTTGGCATGGAAAACTGTGATCCTATTGGTACTCCAATGGACACTAAACACAAGCTTGATTTGGATAAGATAGGGACATTTGTAGATGCTATAAAATACCGAAGCATGATCGGTTCCCTTATGAACTTAACCTCAAGCAGACCGGACATCGTGCATGCTACTTGTTTATGTGCTCGGTACCAGGCGAAGCAAACCGAGAAGCACCTCAAGGAGGTTAAAAGGATCTTACGTTATCTCCGGGGAACCATTAACATGGGTCTCTCGTATACGAAGGATTCTGGTTTTAATCTCACTGGTTTTTCAGATGTCGACCATGCAGGGTGTCATGATACATTCAAGAGCACTTCCGGTGGAGCACATCTCTTAGGCGAGAAGCTAGTGAGCTGGTCATCAAGAAAACAATACTGTACGGCGTTGTCCACCGCGGTAGCAGAATATGTGTCTCTATCCGTGTGTAGTGCTCAAGTCCTTTGGATGAGAACACAACTCACGGATTATGGCTTTCACTTTAACAAAGTCCCTATTTATTGTTATTCACAATCAGCCATAGCCATATCCTGCAACCCGGTCCAACACTCCAAGACCAAGCACATAGCTGTTCGATTCCATTTCATAAAGGAGCATGTGGAAAGAGGAACGATCGAACTGTATTTTGTCAAGACGGACTACCAACTAGCCGACATCTTCACCAAAGCTCTTTCTCAAGAAAGATTTGAATTCTTGGTTCGTCGACTTGGTATGCGTAGTTTCACTCCAGATGAACTTGAACGTCTTGCACATTCGCAGTAACCTTGTATATATCTATCAAAAAATCAAAATACAAAAATATAAAACCTATAAAAACAAAATAAAAAATGAGAAAATCTTTCAAAAATATCAAAAATATTCTTTTCCAACATGTCTCTCAGCATCGATAATATGGACGCACTTAGAAATGTCGCTCAATAACGACACGGGTACGTACATAAAGTTCGAATGAGAGTTCAAATGTTTTCAAAACATGTATTTTCTACTTTTTTCTCATAATGGCTTATAGTCACATGTCAGACTATAACCCGGTCCCCAAAGAAAGGAAAGTCTTTGACTTATCCTCAACAACGAGAAATTAATTTTTCTCGATCATGGGCTTATATCAAAACATTCAAAGTTTTAAGCTCATGAACACAAGGAAAATGTTCATTTATGTACATTATTCCTTAACAACGGGAAAGTAAGTTTTCTCGGGTTTTTAAGCACAATTTTTCAAAGTATTTCAAAACTATGTGCTCATATACTCCTCTCATTTTAATTGGAATTTCTTTTTGAGGGGAAGTACAAACTTTCATGCAACATTATTCTATCCATGTTTCATCACTAGTTTCACAAAAATTTCAATGTCATGCAATTTTTGAGGGGGAGAATAGTGATTAAAATGTGTTATCTTGGATAAGAACTTTGATATAAGTGCTTTCTCTTCCTAATATGTGCAAAACCTTTCTTTTTATGATGCACATATGTAGGGGGAGCGTTTTGGTGATACAAAAAATCTTCAAGGTGTAAACACTGATTTCATCAACACCTTGATTGCTTTTTCAACAAGTTTTTCTGGTTATGATATCTATACCCTTCACCACATTAATTCACGACGGTATTGGTGTCAAAAGGTGGTTAGGTATTCATCCTATGATCCAACCAGAACTGGGGGGGATCTTCCCAGGGACAATCCATTAGTATTTAGATGTCCTTAGGAAAGATTGAGTAGTTGAGTGTACGGGAAAAATGTCGACTAATGACTTAAGCTAGCACTGGAACAATCACAACAAGGTGCTAGTTATGACGTCTTGGTAAGCATTGGTTGAAGAATGAAAAAGAAATGTAAGGATAAAGGGTGTAAAGAAAAAAGCCCTCCATACAACTTAGGCAGAAACCGGGTCAATACATCTATTATCAGAATCACTTTGATGATTTCTGATACTGAAGACAGATCATCATGGACCCAGTGATGCAATGCACAACTCTTCCCAGCCTACTCAAGCTTCTCTCAAAAGAAGTTTGTTTTATTGTCACGGAGTTCAACTCATTTCTATCAACTTTCTCACTCCGAGATAGTAGATATTGAAAAGGTGGCAGTCTGCTCCAGCCTCCGATCACCAAATAAACGTGCACTTATAGAGTCTAGAGCCAACGAGATTCATCAAAAAATCTCATTAGGACACTTATTCCATATATCAATTGTTGTTCATCACAAGAAAACATGCGATAATTTACAGAGTCCTACGCTCTATCCTTGTGATATTTCCAGAACATTCAAAGTGATACTCATTAGTATTCACAGTGATGAATGGAAATCCTTCCAGTGTTAACATCAAACAGCACTGCGGTAGGTCATATGTAAGATTCACTTGAATTGAACATATGTTAACTAGAAAGCATCAATGTTTTGATTCTTCTGTGATTCAAACTCGTTCCAGGTCTCGACGTAATATCTTTATGATCTTGCCAGAACATTCAGAGTAATACTTCTTAGTATTTACTGTGACGAATGGAAATCCTTCCAGTGTCATCATCAAACAGCACTGCGGTAGGTAGCTTGTGAGATTCTATACGAATCAAACTTGTGTCAACTGGAAAGCAACAATGGTTTGATTTTTAATTGATTCAAACTTGTTCCAGGAAATGAATTGACAACTTAATCAGCAGAATGGAACTGCATGATTCACTCCTTACTATGAACTATCTTTCGAGATGTTCAAGTAATGAGAACGGCTACCACAGCCAGAAACCCTGTCAAGGAAGTTCTTTGAACTTACCTAATCACAGGTACAGTATTCGTACTGTATAACGGGAAACCGGAGGAATGTAAACGGTGGTGTAACCTCAAGAGTCTTAATTCAAAACCACATGCTCACGTGAAAGAAGAAAGCTCAAGAACATCTCAAACAAAGACTTACACTACTCTGATTATCCAGGGAGATTGTTAACAAGCTTTCAAGACTATGCAAACTACGAGTATGTGGGAAAAGACACAAGAACACAAGTTGGCAAAGCTTAAAGATCAAGCCAAGGCAAAGATCAAAGATCCAAGATCACAAGTCATGAAAGGAACAATGAAGGAACTCTCAAGACAACGAGCTTCAAAGTCAACAACACCAAAGAAGTGAAGTCACATATTACATGACCACCCCTTAGGGGGAGATTGTTAGAAGTATTTGAAGTGATGGTCATATAAAATACCGTTGCGAAGCTCGTGGAAAATGCTACTTAACGGTCTTGAGAGTTCTAGCATAATGTTATGTATGTAACGAGAATTATTCCCGAACTCACAAATGAGGAAGGCCTTCCATACATTAGACGTATAGTATAAAAGGCCCAAGGCACCTCATTTGTGGTGTGTGTTTTCCATTCCATAGTTTGTAGAGAGAGAAACTTATGTGTTTCTCTCACTAGGAATTCACAACCTTTTGTTTTTCTCTTTTCCTTCATCTAATCTAATCTTTCTTTTTTGGTTTAATCTTTATCTTCATTTCTATATCCTATATAGTCGTGTGAATCATTACCACAGTTAGCCTCAAAATATTGAGTCAAACAAGAATGCTCGGTCATATGTTTATTATGTATCATATATTAGAACGTTGTAATAGGTAGTAGATTAGTCGTGTATTACGGGCTTAACTTTAAGCTAAGGTTCATTCATATGTAACCAAAGCCCAAAAGGAAAGCCCGGCCCATTATCATATAGCCCATCATGCCACATGTAGGCAAGACTATATAAACCTCTCCTTGCATGTAAGGAGAGGTTGGTTGTCTCATTTTTCTATTCTCCTAATCTAATATTCACCAAGTTTCTCACACACTTCTCTCTACTTTCTCTCACTAATTTCTTTCTCTAGAATTCATCTTTTATCTACCTTTCTTTCTTGTTTAATCATCACAAATATATGGGACAACACTATTCTTTAACCACCTCGGTTTCTTGCTCCACTTCCCTCACCGGAGAGGTACTAACATGTGGAAACAAAGGTCTGTCTAAAGCCTTCCCACTACGTGTGGTAATAGCTTTCATCTCACCCTTCGGGTTTAGAATGGTGTTGCTAGGTAAGCCACCCGAAGAAGAGGAAGGTTTGTTCATTATTGCTTCAAACATCAAAAGTATTTTGTTCTTAAATTTAGCTTGATTTCCCGCAATACGGTTTTGGTTTTGCTCTAAACGAGTTTGATTAAGCTCAATCTTGTTATTTTGCCCCTTGATCGTATTTTGAAAATCGAGTTTCAAAGTGTTCATTTGTCCTTAAAGATTATTTTGAAAAGCATTCAAATTTGCCTCATTTGTTTTGATATAGCTTGACAAATCATTTTGATTCTTGTTTTGAAAACCTTGATTGTTTTGATTGCCAGGAAATCCATTTCCTTGATTAAAATTCCCTTGGTTACCACGGTTAAAATTATTCCCATTTTTTCCATTGTTGTATTTATTTTGAACCGGTGGAGCAACATGGTTTTGACGAGGAGCTTGACAGTTAGGGCCATAAGTTCCCGTCACCATAAAAGCACTAGCTTGATCAAACCCCGTGGTTGAACAAGCATAATTAGGATGTGCTCCACCGCACAATACACAAAAATTCTCAACCGCATTAATCGAACCATGAGGATTCTTCCTAATCTCATTAAAAATCGTATCAATCTTAGAGTCCAATCTAGCAATCTCGGGATTAGATGAATTCACATTAGAAACAACTGGTGTGTTTCGTGAATATTGAACTCTAGATTTATTCTCAATGATACCCCACGCGTCTCTCGGAGTTTTTCTTAAAAGATTACCACCCGCGGCGGCATTTAAAGAATCTTGTTCAACCATATTAAGTCCATTATAAAAAGTATTTATTTGGTGTAACTCCGTGAAACCGTGGTGTGGACATTGTCTCAACAAATCCTTAAACCTTTCCCAAGCATCTCCAAACGGTTCATGCACTTTTTGTTCAAACTAGTTATTTCATTTTTAAAGTGAGTTTTTTAGATGGTGGAAAAAAATAATTCATGAACTTAGACACTAGATCGTCCCATGTCAAAATCGAACCTGGTGGTTCCTTTTCATACCAACGCTTAGTGTTTCCCTCGAGCGAGTACGGAAAAAGCATGAGCTTAATCGTGTCATTCGGCACATCTCTAAACTTGAGAGTCGAGGTGATACGAAGAAAATTCCGAATGTGAGAATGCGGGTTATCCGTCTCATTGCCTCGAAATTGGTCGGCACGAATGAGTGATAAAAGACCCGTCTTAATCTCATAATGCTCCGCCAAAATAGCCGGCACAACGATTGCTTCCCCATACCCTTCGGTGGGTGCATGGAGCAATTCCTCCATTGTTCGGTTATCGGCCATCTCTACAACAATAGTTGGAAGCTCGGGTTCCACTTCTCGTTGTTGACGATTTCTATTTCTACGAGGAATGTTTTCAAGTCTAACGTGATTAATCAAAAGACGATTAGAACGTAGTTGCATACACCAAAATGACGAGATTTTAGAGGGTTGAAGAAAATAGTATAGATTAGAAGAAGAATATTTTTGGTATTTTATTTTTCAAATCTATCAAAGATTGACAAAAACAAGGAGTAAGGATAATTACTATGGAAGTAAACTATCCTCGTTCGACTTTGAAGCGTTGGTGAAAACCTAAACGTCTCGAGGTGCAATAAGTAAACAACGACAAAAACAAGGTTTATTACTACCTGAGTTGGTAAACCAATAATCGGTTCTCCCTCTCAATATACGCACAAGCAAGCGGGGAAACGAGGTGGCACAAAGCACTTAAAAACTTTTTCCTTAGACGGTATTTTATAGCTCGTCGCCTTATACCCACCTTATAGTTTGTATAAATCGAGTTCAAACTTTTTATTAGTATTTATCTATTATGCATTTATTCTTTATTTTGGATTCGAATACAATAGGTAGGTGATAAAATCCCAACTAAGGTTTACGTTTTCACGCTTTTGGAGGTAGGTAAATTTATTGTTCTACGTAATATAATATATTAGCAACAAAAAACGAGAAAAACGATATTTATATTATTTATATAGAAAATAACAGAACTTTCCAAGGATGGAAAGGATCTTCAAATCAACAATCAACAAATCGCCACGAAAGAATCGTACACAATTTCCTCGGCAGCGGCGCCAAAATTTTTGATGTGTGGGAAACGTGTCGGTGTATTTAATGTAACACGCTATAGAGAAAATAGTAGAAAATTACCTTTATGAAAAAGTAATAAGCTAAAATAAGCTAAAGATGGATTAATTAACACGAGAGTGACCCCGGTTCGTTGTACACGAATAAATTGTGAATTTGAGACTTTCGTTTTAATTTAGACAATCGATTTGAATGGTTTTGGTTTTTTATCTAAAATCCTACGTTTTAATTAAAAGTGCATGAATCGCTACCCAAATAAAATCTAAAAGACGAAAATTAATCTATATAATTTATTTATTTTATTTTAAACTTTATTTTTTTATTTTATTTAAACTAATGATTTGTGGCAAAATTTAATTAAACTATTTTATTAAAAGTTATTATACCTTTTTTATTTAACTTTTAAAACTACAAATGAAGAGAAAAACGATTGTTTACTAAAAGAAAGTGTAAAAACATATAATAAAATCTAGAAGCAGTTATTAAATAAAATGAGCAACTAGCTCAGTTGGTAGAGGCTGTGTGCCTGTGAACAAGAGGTCTCGAGTTTGAAACTCTTGGATGACAATTTTTATTTTTTTTTATTTTTGAGACAGTTAACCAAACACCCCAAACGAATCAGAAAGAATTACAAACTCAAACACCCTCACAACAGGCCATATAATACCAGTAGACTAAGAATGAATTCTTAACTAGATCAGATTAAAGCAATTCTACAGTCTAGTAAATCACACTGATAACTTGAACCAATCAACTCACAAAACCAGTGAGTAAATATAACACAACACCATCGGCATATCATTCAAAAATCAATGACAATAAGTAAGATTTGAACAAGAAAATGCAAAATTCAATCATTGAAAACTTGACAATTAAACTCTACGAAATGAATATGATAGCAGATATATTAATTCGAATAGTACAACAAACTCAGCAACATTTAAATGCAGCCAAAATAATTGCCAATTACACCTATCTAAACAAGCAGATAAGTCATCTCATTCAAGATCATCAAAACCGACATACAATAGCAGCATAGAACTTAATAACAAGTAGCAACGAACATAAAAGAATGCAACAGCAAAAAAACTCAGTAACGGTTATATGTGGCAGCAAGATGAGTAAACTGAAAGTAGACAAATCATAAGACGGCTAAACGAAGTGACAGGGCAGAAACAACATAACAGCAATCGCGAAAATGACAATCGGAGTACTGGCAATCTACTTAAAATCAATCAGATAAGGAGAACAAAAATAATACACTAGCCGTTATTGGAAATCGATACAGCCACTTAAAATAGTAATGACAGATGAGATATCAACAATCAAATGCTATAACAGTTCCAAAAAAACAATCAAACAGCCTACGCTACATCAATGCTACAAATCGAAAATTCACTACAGCAGCGGTAATTATCAGCAAGTTACGAATGCAGTGGAAACAAGACTCATGAGCAAGCAAAAAGCAGATTAACTCAGTCTAATAGCAAAGATTAATTTAGAACTTCTACAGTTATCTTAAACACAACATTAAGTGAACCATTAAACAACATATAACATCATTAAACAACATCACAGCAGTACACAATGGCAGCGTTTATCCACACAACATCTATTTAATGATCAACAACGACTATAAATAGTAAACCGAAGGCTATCCCCAAAACATGAGACATCAGCAAAATAATGCTAAACATAACATCAGCCAGTTATATGCAGAAACAATAATAACTATGACGATTATGATTCAAAATCTACAATACCATGGAACATCTACAGAAACAAATATCACACCACATAACAAAGATCAGATCCAAATGCCAATCAAAAGCCACGATAATTAACAAATAACAAGTAACTCAGCAGATTATAACAATAAACTAAACTTTAACCGAAAGTAAAAATAATAACGAGATCTTGCGTACCTTTGACTTTCTGCTAAAACAAAAGTCAATAATATTTTCTCTTTAGAGCTTTTCTTTCTGCCCGTAGCTGACGAGCCACGAGCTTAAACACCAAATCTTATCAGCCTAAACTAGACCTAACCTCGACCATCGACTTTAAAACCAACACCATTTCATCATCATATTCCAATATTCAGCAGCTATTTAACCTGTTTTTAAGCTTAACCAGTGAGGTTAAGTTTTATTTCCCTTATTCACTCTTAAGTACCCATGTAAGCTATAGATTCAGCTTATATGGGTAGTACAAAATTATAACGATATTTTTAGATAAGAATGCAAACAGTTAAAATGAAAAATTAAACGAGAGATTTAAAGATTAAAACTGAAATTTTATTAAATCAAAATCAACATTACAATATCTTTGAAATTAAAATACAAATCTATCTAAAAAATGACATTATAACATTAAGAGAAAAAGGGATGCGAATTACAGTAAATGGGGGGGTTATAGCTGAGGTAGAAGTGAGGGGTTGTTGATGATGACGATTTTGAGCCATGAGATCAACATCTTTCTTTCTCTTCCCTGTTTGTTAAGATCCAAAGGCTGATATTAGCCCACCATCACACGGATTGCCATAGTGGACAAAGTTCTGCTAGTTTGGAGCTGACTTGGCAATAGATGACTGGCCCTTTGTCGGAATAGCAGTGGTTCGTCCAATGGAGAGTGAGGGAATGATGAATCCAAGTGCCACGTTGGCACTTGGCACTTGGTATCTTCGTGTCTTCACACACCACCCTTTCCTTTTTAATCTGAATAGAAGCGCGTGGATTCAATCTCTGATTTAATTATGAAGCCCCTAAATATTAGGGTTCATAACCTGCTACGTTGTTCTTCCCCAATTTCTCTCTCTCGACTTTCTTTTATTTCTTTGTTTACTTTATTTTGACCGAAGTTTGTTGACCAAAGAGTAAATAAACCTTCAATCCGTCAATTTTCTTTGTTGGGCTTTGTATCAATTGGACCCAACTTATATATTACTTCCTTGCCATCTCTTTATTAATTTTAGGCTTGGACCCAAAATTACTTCATCTGTTTATTCATTTCTAAATGGGCTTTGACTTGGGCCTTTCAATATAACTTCATAATTCCATATATGGGCTTTAAGGCCCATTAAGCATATGTGGGACCCACTTGACCAAAATCCTTTAAAAACAATCCCGTCTTTTGGCTCTTGATAAAATCTTCAAACTCTGTCGGTTTTGCCAGTTTTGTGAACTTGGTACCTACACACATGAAACAAGAAAACAATGCACATACAAGGCTATATTCATATGTTTTATGCATTTTAAATCCGTTTTGTGATATAAATGATATGAGTAATTACACTCATATCAATAAACAACTTCCAAATATACACAACAAATTGGATCTTCACAATGACGCAATAAATAAAGTTTAGATCTTCAATGATTCTTGAGTTTGGCACAACACTTCAAGGATGAACTTCTTTTTTCACTTGAGAGGATGAGATGGGAGGAGAAAGATTCACTTCTAAACAAGTATAATTAACCAAATAACCAAGGAATTGTGTGATTAAAGAAGGTGTATTGAATCTGATAATTTGTGTACAAAGGAGGTGAATTGGAAATCTGGAAATGGTCCACTATTTATAGGACAAGAGCCCAACGGTCATATCTAGCAGCGATTCGATTAATAGGCCCGCAGTTCTATATCATATGGATTCGCAGCCCCCTATTTTGAGCCGCGCCAGTAGACTCTGCTCCTTTTTGTCTTTTAATGGTAAAATCTCATCTGGTGCAGTTACTATCCAAAAAGGATATTCCTAAACCATTTGGAATATGCCATATTCAAATTTCTAATTTCCATTTTAATAAAAAATTTCTTAAAAATAAAGTTTATTAAAAACATTTGTCACTTTTAAATAAAAGTGATTTTTAAGAAAATATAAATCCTTGATCGCTTAGTTAAATTAGGAACTTGTTTATACATACCTTAAGTGATCATGGATGAAATAAAAAATACTTGAACTCAAGAAATCAATTTTCGTTGTTTTCTTAAATGCTTGTTTTTATATGTTGTCGTAATCAAAAGAAAGCGAGACCGAAAAATGCAAGTAACGTTTTTAGGCATCATTGCATTAACACGTTTCTTAACGGGGGATCTTTCTGAGACTATTTATATGTACCAGCCACCTTGGTTTGTAGATCCTAGATTTCCAAATCATGTTTGTCGATTGTAGCGTTCTTTATATGGTTTGAAACAGGCACCACGTGCTTGGTTTCAACAGTTTGCAGGATATGCACAATGATTTGGGTATCCTTCGAGTCGATGTGACTCGTCATTATTTATATATCGACATGGGTCTGAGGTTACATATTTATTGATATATATTGATGAGATTTTATTGACAGCTTCATCTATAGAGTTACTTCATCGCATTATCTCATCCTTGCATACGGAGTTTGATATGACTGATTTGGGGGATCTTAATTATTTTTTGGGTATTTCAGTTACTCGTGACTCTATAGGCATGTTTCTTTCTCAAAAGAAGAATGCAAGCTTCTCGATCGGGCACATATGGCTTCGTGCAATCCTACTCGGACTCCGGTTCACACGGAATCCAAGCTTGGTGCTGACGGGGATCATGTATTTGATCCTACATTAGATCGCAGTCTTACAGGTGGTTTACAGTATCTGACGTTTACTCGTCCCGATATTTCTTATGTTGTGCAACAGGTTTGTCTTTATATGCACGATCCGCGAGAGCCTCATATTTCATCTCTTAAGCGCATTCTCCGATATGTTCGTGGTACATTGGACTTTGGGCTTCAACTATATGCATCATCTACTGGCTCCCTTGTGGCTTATTCTGATGCCGATTGGGCAGGTTTCCCTACTACTAGACGTTCTACTTCAGGTTATTGTGTCTTCTTGGGGGATAATCTACTCTCATGGTTATCCAAGCGACAACAAACTCTCTTTCGATCAAGTTCCGAGGCTGAGTATCGAGGTGTTGCTAATGTAAAAACTGCATGGCTTCGTAATCTTCTTCTGGAACTTCATATACCATTTTCATCTGCTACTCTTGTATATTGTTACAATGTCAGTGCTATTTATTTGACCACCAATCCTGTTCAACATCAACGGACCAAACACATTGGGATTGACATTCATTTTGTTCGTGATATGTTGCTCGCAGTCATGTTCGTGTTCTTCATGTGCCATCACGTTACCATATGCTGATATATTCACCAAGGGTTGTCGTCTGCTTTATTTGAGGAATTTCGTTCCAGTTTGAGTGTTCGGTCTTCTCCCGCTCCAACTACGGGAGAGTATTAGGCGTTATATTATTAGTGCTTATGGGCTTTCTTAAGTGTATTAGCCCTAGCCCACCTATATCGCATCTAGGATAATCTAAAGACATTATATATTGTATGTTAATCAAAATAAATGACAAGCCAATTATTTCCAATAAAATGGTGTAAACATAAAAGTCAAACCGTAAAGTGTTGAGTCACTTATAATCAAAAACTTATTACATCAAATATGAAAAGAACATCTCAAGTGATGTAAAAGTATTAATTCGAATTTAAAATACTATCAAACTGAAAAGTTATGTATCACAAGTGCTGAATCAAACTGCAACATATCCATATACAACTAAAACACCTCTGACACCACCATGTTCGGGCCAACCACCTCCATCTTGTATCGACAATAGCTTTCCTATTGATGTGAAAGGCGCAAAAACCATCTTTTACCTGAAAATATAAAATTATAAAAAAAAACACATACGTGGTGATATTTAAAATATACATAATGCAATGAAATATCACATGTGATATTAACAGTTAAAAACATATTTGTTTGTTTCAGAAAATATCACAAGTGATATTAGACATTATATACGATTATAAAATATTACAAGTGATATTAAAAATATCATATAACAAATATCACTTGTGATATTGGACATTAAATTTATGTATGAAATATCACAAGTGATATTTGTAACACCCCCAAATTTATACAACTTAATACAGCGGAAGACTAGTTGGTGTTACGGGATAGCACATTACTCACATCATAGACAACGCATAAAAATCGCGTCGTTTAATAATAAATCATTTCCATTCATAAACATCAAAGTTACATAGGTCCCAAGTCATTACATTTCATACAAAGTTTTACAAAGTGTTTGAATGGAAGATATTGTTTAAGTGCGGGCCATGAATTCTTGTCGTCTTCCCGAGAATTACCTTCAAGTACCTGAGATAAAACATGTTAAAAGAAAAGGTCAGCGATAACGCCGAGTGAATTCATAGAGTTTAATAAATTCCATCAATATAACTTTGGTATAAAATTAGTACCAAAAATCAATTCGTACAAATCATTGTAATAGGCCGTAAAATAGCCAAAAATCGTTTTATACAAATCTTTGTAATAGGCCGTAAAATAGCCAAAGTCATTTTATATAAATTCTTATCGAAAATCATAATATAGGCATTTGCCTTAAAAATTATTATACGAGCCAATGTCGCAAAAACATCATACAATACGTCTTATGACGTTGTATAAAATCAAATAAAAACCGTTATATGAATATGGTTATGAAAACCAAAATATAATCATAATACCAATAGTATGACCCTGTATTGCTAGTCAGGCAATACATCGTAATTCGGAGCGTCTATTAGTATTTCGTTAATTCGGATTATTATAAGCCGCATGACATTGTTACCTTACTAAACCAGCAACGGGTAGCTAACCCGATACCAATTTTTGCCCATCTAAAGTAGCGTGTCGTCACAAAGGTCACGCTATGGAAATCTTCTCATACATTAATTCGCTTACCAATCAATGTGGCACGACGGGGATCAACCGTCAAGGCGCGAACTGGGGTGATCGTCCCCAAATAGTACTATTAAATGCATAAGCGTCTACCAACTCCCGGTAGTTCACAATTCATGCTAATGGGACTTTTAGTGACATAACCTAACTTTAATAATCCATTTAATTTCATTCATCGGGTCCTTTAATCATTTATCGGGTCATACAATCGGGTCATTCAATCATTCGGGTCCAAAATCAATAAACAAACAATCGGGACAAATGGTGTCCTATTTTATAAAACTAACATGTTATCTCCCTCGCGGGTTTATAAAACATTTATAAAAACATTTAAAAGAGTGCGAGGCTATGAACTCACGTTGACGTGGGAAGGCGGGTTATCGGCAATTCGGACGTACGGTACGTGCTTCTATCACGGAAACCTAGACAAATAATACTCGGTCTTAGACGTTTGTCCAATGACTTTATAAAAATAACAAGTATGTATACATATGATGATTATATATATATGATGATCAAGTGGGTTTACATATTCTCGTTTATTCTCGATAACTTTTATATTAGTTTACTAGTTTTACCCGTTTACGTGTCTTAAGCCCAATAAGCTTATTATAAGTTATTTAACTTATTTTAATCCATTTTGTACCTATATTATCAGTATGTATACTTTCCAAGTTGGGCCTAAATGGGTTAAGCCCAATAATAAATTTATAAGTGTTTTAGTCCATTTTTGTTGTATTGTTAGTCCAATAATGTTAATTTAGTCCGTTAACGTCCGTATGTCCTATAGTTCGAGTTTTATCGGTTTTTACTTGTTATACATGTTTATATATAAGTATATAAGTTTTATAAAGTTTTCATTAGACGGGTCCAACCATCTAAGTTTTATTTAACAAAAACGTTAATTTTACGGCAATAGCCGAAAAAGTCGTAAAAATCATGTTTATAGTTTTATAACTTATAAAACTTAATAAGTTACCACTTTTATAAAATGTCCACTTATTTAACCTTTTACATACTTATATAAATAAAATCCATAAGTTAGTGGGTTTTAGTTTTACATTTTATATATTAAAATGTGAGTGCTTATATAATAGTATTATTCTTTAATTTCCAAAAATCTGATTTTTAACTTCATCTTCACCAAAACTGCCATATCTTGAGTTCTATATGGAGATAGAAGCTCAAATTTTTATCACATAAACTAAATGATATGTGCTACATTTAACTCTTCTATAGCTACTGTTGAATCATCTTCTAAATATTTTCTAAAAATCGTCCAAAACAGTAACTTCAGATTTATACCCTAAACTTGTTTTGATCATATCTCACTCATTATTTTGATTCCATTGCATGGCCAACTCTCACATGTGTACAAGACCCATAGCTTACTGTAAATGGATCCTACTTCATCATATTATCAGTCCATGACTTATTTATTTACTGTTTTACACAGCCAACATATTTAGACAAGATTTTAGACTTGTTTCTTATAGTTTTTCACCTTTTTATCCATGATTATCAACAAAAAATCCCCACATAACATTTTTATCATCATATAATCATCATAAATATATACAATAGGAAATAAAATACAAGTTTACATAATCAAAATAACAAGAAGTTGAGGAGGACAATCTTTATACCACCAACTTGATGTAGGTTATGAGTTTGGCATGGTTTTTGATGGAGAAACTTGTGCTTAGCCAACACCATCTTCAAGAACTCCAATCTTCATCAACTCCTTGTGGAAAATCAGCCTCATGACACCATGAAAACTCCTCCATGGATGTTATAAGTTGCACCAATCTTCATCTTTTTGAATGGGGATTAACATATGTTAATTATAACATATGTTTATGGTTAAATTTTGATCAATGATGGTGTTTAGGGGCTGAATTGGGACGGCAATCTAGAGAGAGAGAGGAGAGTTTTGTGTGTGTTTGAATTGGTTTGCATGGTGAGAAATGAGTTTGTTAGTTTGGTTTGGTGGTTTTGATGTTTTGTGGGTGGAGTAAGCTTAAACCTTAAGCTTAAGTGACAAGTGTTATGTCACTTGTTATAACTTGCCACCAAATGCATATTGTGGCTAACTTTGGCCGGTTTTGATGGGGGTGGGACAAGTGTCCCACTTGTCTCATCCCCATTTATTTACGGGTACTCCTCGATTCTAGTTTCCTCGATTTGCGTGCCCTTGGGTCGTTTTACGAAAAACGTTTTTATAAATTATGAATCGACGTCACAAAACGAATCTAATAAAAATTGTTTCATCAAAAACGGAGTTCGAAAACGTAAATACGTAATCCTAAGGTTTCCGGTTTAGTCGTAAAGGACGTTAAAATAAAATCGTAAGTCCTAATCTCTTCTCGTAAATTTGTGAGTTTATGAACCAACACAAATTTAAAACTCCAAAATAATATTCATGGACAAATTTATTTTCTCAAATGTCGGACTGTCACCAAAGACGGTGTATGTAAACGTAAGCACGTAACGTTAAATCCTCCGGTTTAGACGTAGTCGATGCTACTCCAAGACGTAAATCCAAATTTCTTCCCAAAAATAAGTGAGTTCATATTGTATCATTAAAATAATATTTTCAAATAATATTTGAGAATAAAATATCAATCGTAAATTGACGGATTGTCACAGCATTTACCCCTAAACAGGATCTTTGTCCTCAAAGATCATCTTACTACTCGCTTCTTATAGAGTTAAAGCCATGTGGGTATTTCCTCCACATTCGGTCTTTTCTCACAAGTGCAATTACAATACGCGAGTTTCATCAAACATAACTACGGGAATAAGATCAGGCTTAATGTTGACTTACTTCTCTATCCATGATGTTCACGGGTTTTTGATGAATGCAACTTTTCGCCGATCTAAGCTCTACTAAGAATAATCAGATTCTCACTTGATAGATATTCCATCAAGTTCGATATACGAAACATATTTCACGCAGTCTTTGAAGTCCTAGGGTAGATCCAGCTTATATGCCTTTCAAACCAATCTATTATATCATCTCAATGGTCCCATACAACGGGGACTTATATCCCATGATTTGTCAGATCATGAATTCATTTTTCCAAAGTTTAAAATTTTTTGGCATAACTTCGCTACCCATTTGGCACTTCAAGATCTACATTTCACATTCACATAACCTCTTGCCCACTACCGGCAGTCAATAATCAAATCCTAATTTCACCAATCATTTCAGATCTCGCGGGTCGGGTATTTTGTAAGGTTAGGTTCGCCATAATAGGAAACCTTAAACCTAAAAGACATGTCCAACTCACAATGGGTGTATGTCGGATGTCTTCATTTCAACTCTTGCTTACAGATGCTCTAAGATTTAGATCCTAACAAGATTCGATCTCAATCCTAACACGATAATTATCAATGATAATCTCTCCAAAGGAAAACGATTATACGGTCTATTACCAAAGGTCAATCATTCAAACATAAAACAGCACTTATATTACCTTGTATCGTTACTTTACCTCGTCCCTTCGATTTGGGGTGGTACATAGTACTCTCATCAAGGTTCGTTCTTAATGATTTCTGAGCAAATCTCTAGAAATTCGATGCGAAGCGAGGATCTTGATATAGATGATCGATACAGGCATGCTATTTTTACATAACTCTTTTGCATTTATCATTAACGAGAATGATATTAGCAGATTTGGTCAGTCTGTCGACGATGACCCAAATCGAATCAAATTCAGATGATGACCTTAGCGATAGCTAGACGTTTACTAATGTATGAGGCGATGTCTGCCTTCATAATTGCCATTAGTACAAATTCTTCAGACAAAGATACTTTTAGTCATAAAATGACATACATATAATACTTATACTTACAAATTCCAACATAACTATATCTCACAATCTTCCAATTTTAGACAATCACAAGTGGTCTTTTAAAATATCTAACGCTATCGGCTTCTCAATTTTTAACTGTTCACATAAGCCGTGAAACCTTTTTATTATCTATATTATCCTTTTTACAAACATCGTTTATTTTTATATTGCTCGGCAATTTATTTTGCACCCTCATTATTAAGAAACATGTCCTAACTGGTTCTTTATCCTTTCTACATAATGCATCGGTATCTATATTCACTTCTCATGATGATATAATTATCATGTCCACAATTCACTCAGATATTCTTTCTATATTAAGTGTCAATAATTACGTTCACTTTTTCCTGATGAAATAAATATCATAACTTTATTTATTCAAAATTCTTTCTTCATAATTTCTAAGTTTCAGTTTCGTCTCATCTATCATTTTTATCCGTTTTACTCAATCCGTCGTCTAAGGCGTCGATAATTATCATAATTAATTAAATAATTATTAGTTAATTTTTATGAAGCGTAAAAGTTTTAAATTTCTTAGTTCGACCAATTATATAAAATGTTCAAAAATAAATTTGAATTTAATTAACAAGATTTTTGGTTGATTTATCGAAAATAATTAATAAGATTCGTAAATGTTTGAAAAATCTTTGTTTTATACTTTAGTCAAGATTTTCTTATTTAAAAAGCAAAATTTGTTGTTTCAAAATTCAAGTTATGGTTTAAATGGTTTCCTCAATTCCTCTTAAATTGTCTTAAGGTATACACAAACATTTACCCCTAAACAGAAGTTTAGTTAAATGGTTTGTGTATAAGGGAATAATCCCTTAAAATCCTTTGTTAAAACATTCGTCAAAACATATTTTCATTTTCTTTTTGGTAAAATCCAAAGTCTTAAAAGGGCTCTTAAATTTTAAAGAGTCAATATATTCCATCATCTATTAATCACACGGTTAAATCGTGTAAAGAATTAAGTCTTAAGTCACATGTTAATTATTCAAGGTACATGTTTTTATTGTTCGGCCAATTTAGGGCAACTTATAAATAATTATTAACTCCTTCTTATTCTTATATACAAACAAATAGTCCTTAATGATCGCAAGCATGAATTTATCAAATTACAGCCTACACACGTGATTCACCAAATTTATGAATGCTACATGTGTATTAGTCAATCAAAACGACATCACGTAGAACTCATAATGTTCATTACATGCACCGGATGTAGTGATTGGAATAGATAATCTCTTTCGCAGAAGCGAAGTTGATGATAACAATGCTATAGATCAAATTTGCTAGAACCTTGTAAATGATCGAACAATTCTTCCATTTCGAGTTATGGATATCGTTTTCGATTGTCAATTTACTCAGTCACAGTAATCTATAAATATAAGGAAAGATAACACCATAGCTCTTCAGGATGACAGGCTTGGTATAATAAAATCTTTCTCCGACAACTCTCTCAGTTGTACAGAAATTCCTTTAATTCAGATGGTGCTGACGTACAGTGCACACGCCACAGGTGCAGCACCGGGAATATAATCAATACCAATTTCAACTTGCCTTAATGGCGAAAGTCTAGGTAATTCATTAACAAATACTTACTAATGTTTCAAATAACTTAAACATCTTTTAATATATTCATATTAGGTTCTTTCTAGATTATAATATCTATGACTAATTCACAACCATTCACGGTATAATTTTTAAGTCTTAATACAGGATATGGTCATCCATCAAGAATTATTTAGATCACTTTTGATAATCAACATCTTATCATTTAGGGGAATTCTACTCGAGTTCCCATCAATTAAGACAATGTCGTCATGTCATAATCAATCAATCCATTCCACTGGCATTTCCAGCTTTCCAGTTTTGTTGCCGTCGATAAGATGTGAACTTCTCAAAAGACTAATAATAATTCATAATCCTTCACAAATTCAAGGATACATGGAGACACAACTACCATCTAAAGAGTAAGGTCAACGCATAATCTACGCGAGAGAATTTCAAATCAGATTCAGACGAAAACATTTAACGAATATGAATATATCCCATGTTTTCATGATTCGAGTACGCATTCGAAAGCTCCTCGGATCGTTACCCAGGTCACTCAAATGAAATCAAATCAAGAGAAATGATAAGAACGTCAATACATCCAGTCGGGTATCAACACTCGGAAATCAGATACTTTTTCTAAAAATCTCACTACGGGAGAATTGGACAAGAACGGAATATCAATTGTCAAATAAGACAAATTCCACAGGTGAGTAAATTCAACTCAGAAGAATAGGTGTTACAGGCACATATGTAGGTGTCCCTAACATTATGTCCTTATTTTCCACTTTTTGCAGATCTCATAAAAATTTTAATCTTTCACAATCTTCAAAGAAAATGTAGTGTTTATTCATTAGTTTTATGGTGACCACTAATCAGTCTTGCATAGTCCATTCCAAATTATATGTAGGCGCGCAACTATATACAATTTCAAGATTAACGATGCAATACTCAGTTCGTCAAAATTTCATCATCATGTTTATAATAAAAACATTTTCATGCTTAATTCTTAAATAAGAATCAAAAATAAATTTACAAAGATTTTCTTTGTTATGAAAACAATTAAGTTTTCCAAGGGGTTTCATAAATAACCTCATTTCGATAATGATTACTTATAAATCTCACTTTAGATTATCCTTACGGTAATGAAGATTCAATTTTTCTCAATGGATACTGTTTTATCTTATAAAAACAATGAGTGATCTGCAAAAGAGTAATGAAGAGTTGTTCACCAAGAACTAACTACAATATGATAGGAAATGAGCTTTTGCCAAATAATCATGAGGTTCATGATCTTGATGGCGCTTCAAAAAGATTAATCCACAACGTAACTCAATTCAAGATGAGTACTTGTTCAATGGTTGTATCACTAATGCGAACATTAGGATGAAGCAATAAAGGATAGATAACATCGATACATGTAGAATTTAGCAATCAAAGGTAGTCTTTTTATTAATCACAAACAAGTCAAAATTGTACCGTAACACATTACGTGTCACTATGTCATACAATTCTCAGAACTCATCCTACCAACTGATGTCTCAGTTAAGTTAGGGATTATTTTTAAAAGATACCACAATGAATACTAATCTACAAGAGTCATTAGGTGTCCTGCCTGTCCTGGAAGATTCATCGGTCCCAATTTAGAAGAAGATTTCTTCAATTTATTTATTGGACACTGGGCATCCTCATCAGTGGACAATGGCCTAGGAACAATACTTAACACGAATCAACAATAAATTAAAACCTTATAATTCAATCACATGACTTAACGACTTTCTATTAACAATCTCATATTCCATACAAGTTAAATTTTACTTTATTCAAGTTTCAACCAATTTTATACTCAATTCGATATCCTACCTCATTCTCCAATACTTACAACCTTATTCTTCGGCCTTGTAAAGGCAATACAATTTCAATATGAATCAACACTTAATTTCCAATCCTATTAGCTCTTACAACAACAATTATCAAATGAGTCATTAATATGAAATGACTTGATCATTCAACTTAGACTTCTCGGAAAGGTATTAGTGGCATGAGGCTTTTGGGTAATGGTTCCAATAACAGCCTCAAGTGCAACATTCACCCTTTCGATTTCAAATTTAAGAATTGGGTGGCAACGAATCAGATGACATCTTTCTAGGTGGTAATGTTTTATCAAACTCCACTCTATAAAAAAAAAGATCGTCATGACATCGATATCAGTTTTAATCTCGCCAATTCTTTTTCAATATCACAATCAACTAATATCTACATTTCTACGAATATCAACCATTTGTTGGGATTATAAATGTCCACAACTTGGTTTAGATCTAGGATAGCTAGAATTCCTACGAGAATAGCTTCGATTAATTTACTAGGGGAGTTAGGGTTACTTGTGACAATCGACGTCGTATAAATACCTCGTATAAAAATCAAAATAATCATCAAACAATCATGTAATAAAATTACATCATATATATATAATCCAAGTTATATATATATTAAAATAACACTTCTCAGTCTTGGCCTTGTCGGTAACTCGGGAATTCTTCGGCACCGTTATAGTCAAAAGATTTTTAGACATTTTTAGAAAAATGTTTTTAGTTAAAAGATTTTGAAAAGTTTTATTCAAAACCTTAGTTTTAAAAATCTTTCGTTCTCTATAACGACAGCTCTGATACCAAACTGTAACACCCCCAAATTTATACAACTTAATACAGCGGAAGACTAGTTGGTGTTACGGGATAGCACATTACTCACATCATAGACAACGCATAAAAATCGCGTCGTTTAATAATAAATCATTTCCATTCATAAACATCAAAGTTACATAGGTACCAAGTCATTACATTTCATACAAAGTTTTACAAAGTGTTTGAATGGAAGATATTGTTTAAGTGCGGGCCATGAATTCTTGTCGTCTTCCCGAGAATTACCTTCAAGTACCTAAGATAAAACATGTTAAAAGAAAAGGTCAGCGATAACGCCGAGTGAATTCATAGAGTTTAATAAATTCCATCAATATAACTTTGGTATAAAATTAGTACCAAAAATCAATTCGTACAAATCATTGTAATAGGCCGTAAAATAGCCAAAAATCGTTTTATACAAATCTTTGTAATAGGCCGTAAAATAGCCAAAGTCATTTTATATAAATTCTTATCGAAAATCATAATATAGGCATTTGCCTTAAAAATTATTATACGAGCCAATGTCGCAAAAACATCATACAATACGTCTTATGACGTTGTATAAAATCAAATAAAAACCGTTATATGAATATGGTTATGAAAACCAAAATATAATCATAATATCAATAGTATGACCCTGTATTGCTAGTCAGGCAATACATCGTAATTCGGAGCGTCTATTAGTATTTCGTTAATTCGGATTATTATAAGCCGCATGACATTGTTACCTTACTAAACCAACAACGGGTAGCTAACCCGATACCAATTTTTGCCCATCTAAAGTAGCGTGTCGTCACAAAGGTCACGCTATGGAAATCTTCTCATACATTAATTCGCTTACCAATCAATGTGGCACGACGGGGATCAACCGTCAAGGCGCGAACTGGGGTGATCGTCCCCAAATAGTACTATTAGATGCATAAGCGTCTACCAACTCCCGGTAGTTCACAATTCATGCTAATGGGACTTTTAGTGACATAACCTAACTTTAATAATCCATTTAATTTCATCCATCGGGTCCTTTAATCATTTATCGGGTCATACAATCGGGTCATTCAATCATTCGGGTCCAAAATCAATAAACAAACAATCGGGACAAATGGTGTCCTATTTTATAAAACTAACATGTTATCTCCCTCGCGGGTTTATAAAACATTTATAAAAACATTTAAAAGAGTGCGAGGCTATGAACTCACGTTGATGTGGGAAGGCGGGTTATCGGCAATTCGGACGTACGGTACGTGCTTCAATCACGGAAACCTAGACAAATAATACTCGGTCTTAGACGTTTGTCCAATGACTTTATAAAAATAACAAGTATGTATACATATGATGATTATATATATATATGATGATCAAGTGGGTTTACATATTCTCGTTTATTCCTTTTAGTGTTATATGTCGATAACTTTTATATTAGTTTACTAGTTTTACCCGTTTACGTGTCTTAAGCCCAATAAGCTTATTATAAGTTATTTAACTTATTTTAATCCATTTTGTACCTATATTATCAGTATGTATACTTTCCAAGTTGGGCCTAAATGGGTTAAGCCCAATAATAAATTTATAAGTGTTTTAGTCCATTTTTGTTGTATTGTTAGTCCAATAATGTTAATTTAGTCCGTTAACGTCCGTATGTCCTATAGTTCGAGTTTTATCGGTTTTTACTTGTTATACATGTTTATATATAAGTATATAAGTTTTATAAAGTTTTCATTAGACGGGTCCAACCATCTAAGTTTTATTTAACAAAAACGTTAATTTTACGGCAATAGCCGAAAAAGTCGTAAAAATCATGTTTATAGTTTTATAACTTATAAAACTTAATAAGTTACCACTTTTATAAAATGTCCACTTATTTAACCTTTTACATACTTATATAAATAAAATCCATAAGTTAGTGGGTTTTAGTTTTACATTTTATATATTAAAATGTGAGTGCTTATATAATAGTATTATTTTTTAATTTCCAAAAATCTGATTTTTAACTTCATCTTCACCAAAACTGCCATATCTTGAGTTCTATATGGAGATAGAAGCTCAAATTTTTATCACATAAACTACATGATATGTGCTACATTTAACTCTACTATAGATACTGTTGAATCATCTTCTAAATATTTTCTAAAAATCGTCCAAAACAGTAACTTCAGATTTATACCCTAAACTTGTTTTGATCATATCTCACTCATTATTTTGATTCCATTGCATGGCCAACTCTCACATGTGTACAAGACCCATAGCTTACTGTAAATGGATCCTACTTCATCATATTATCAGTCCATGACTTATTTATTTACTGTTTTACACAGCCAACATATTTAGACAAGATTTTAGACTTGTTTCTTATAGTTTTTCACCTTTTTATCCATGATTATCAACAACAAATCCCCACATAACATTTTTATCATCATATAATCATCATAAATATATACAATAGGAAATAAAATACAAGTTTACATAATCAAAATAACAAGAAGTTGAGGAGGACAATCTTTATACCACCAACTTGATGTAGGTTATGAGTTTGGCATGGTTTTTGATGGAGAAACTTGTGCTTAGCCAACACCATCTTCAAGAACTCCAATCTTCATCAACTCCTTGTGTAAAATCAGCCTCATGACACCATGAAAACTCCTCCATGGATGTTATAAGTTGCACCAATCTTCATCTTTTTGAATGGGGATTAACATATGTTAATTATAACATATGTTTATGGTTAAATTTTGATCAATGATGGTGTTTAGGGGCTGAATTGGGACGGAAATCTAGAGAGAGAGAGGAGAGTTTTATGTGTGTTTGAAGTGGTTTGCATGGTGAGAAATGAGTTTGTTAGTTTGGTTTGGTGGTTTTGATGTTTTGTGGGTGGAGTAAGCTTAAACCTTAAGCTTAAGTGACAAGTGTTATGTCACTTGTTATAACTTGCCACCAAATGCATATTGTGGCTAACTTTGGCCGGTTTTGATGGGGGTGGGACAAGTGTCCCACTTGTCTCATCCCCATTTATTTACGGGTACTCCTCGATTCTAGTTTCCTCGATTTGCGTGCCCTCGGGTCGTTTTACGAAAAACGTTTTTATAAATTATGAATCGACGTCACAAAACGAATCCAATAAAAATTGTTTCATCAAAAACGGAGTTCGAAAACGTAAATACGTAATCCTAAGGTTTCCGGTTTAGTCGTAAAGGACGTTAAAATAAAATCGTAAGTCCTAATCTCTTCTCGTAAATTTGTGAGTTTATGAACCAACACAAATTTAAAACTCCAAAATAATATTCATGGACAAATTTATTTTCTCAAATGTCGGACTGTCACCAAAGACGGTGTATGTAAACGTAAGCACGTAACGTTAAATCCTCCGGTTTAGACGTAGTCGATGCTACTCCAAGACGTAAATCCAAATTTCTTCCCAAAAATAAGTGAGTTCATATTGTATCATTAAAATAATATTTTCAAATAATATTTGAGAATAAAATATCAATCGTAAATTGACGGATTGTCACAATATTAGACATTTTATATAATAATATCACTGGTTATATTAGACATTAACTATGTTCATGAAATATTACAAATGATATTTAACTTGTCATATAAGAAATACTATGTCAAACCTATCTTTTCTCTCATCAAGCAGATCCAAAGCTTCTATAACTAGTCCACATGTAGTCACTATAACAAAAAAACATATTGAATAGGTTCAACTCATACTTTTAGATAACGCTTGATGACATCAAATAAGTACATATATATAACATCATTTATTCCAAGTATTTTACCCATTTGTTTTTATTATTAGAAGATATTGGTACTTAATTGAGTATATTTAGTTTTGAAGTAATTATGGAGTAGAAAGTGAATAAAAGCGCATTATGGAGCTTGATTGAAGACTATCTGAAGAACATTGTATTTTGAAGACATACGATGTATGTACTAAAGCATACAACGTATCCGCACAAGTAATTCACCATGAAGACCACGATAACTCAAGACACATGCGCCGTATTTGAAGACTCAATACGCCGTATTGAGATTTATACACATAACATTCTAAAAGCCATCAAGACTTGAAGCATACGAACTAAATCCTACATACGTCGCATCCAGAGGACGAATACGTCGTATGAAGAATAAAGATAATTACGTAAGAGTTATATTAAGAATATTGTGGTCCCTACTCCAAGTTTCATGCATACGCCATATTCGACCCTCGAAAACATCGTATGTATGTCGGCTAGCACAACCAATATAAACAAAGCCACAACTCGAATTTTAAGTGTGCTTACCCCTAGAGTCGAATTTAAAATCTAAAAAGATAAATTTCTGAAGAAAAAAGAGTTGAGAAGATCAATGAGCCACACCATTCCATTTGAAACATATCGTAAAATCTTTAGCTTTGATTATGCATTTTATGTTAGTAATTCGTATAACACTTGTGTATTGGTTACGACATTAAAGGCTAACACCTTCGGGTGTTAGACATGTTTTTGAAAGTTTAATGTTTTGTTGTTTATATCGATTAATTTACTTATAGTTGATTATTATTTATTTTTTATTGGAGTAAACCTTGCTTGTGGAACTTAGCACGTAACGTTAATCCTGATTTTGTAGCTAGTTACTGGGAAGCTCTCCACTTTGTGTAGTGATTCATATTGGTCGAATAATGCGATTACAATTAATGTCTTGCCTTAGTCATAGGAAGGTATGCTAGACTGTCTTGTATATGACTTTGGTTAGTTTAAAGCCCCTACACCTAACTGGTTTGGAAAAGTAAGGTACCATCATATGATACCCGTAAGTGGCAATTAAAAAACTTAGGGCGTTATCAGGTCCCCATTATTTCCCCTACAATAAATACATACTCAATAAGAAATGATGCTTATGCGGATGCGTCTATTCATGACATGTGTAGTCTATCTAGGTTTATGGAAGAAGAAACGTCTTAATCTAGGAATGATATGCCGCCTCGATAAATAAGGTGTCATTGCACTATAAGAACGCACATGCACTAGATAGAAGTAGACATGGTTAACAAGGTTCCATTAGCATAGATCTTGATGGACCCTTCTTGCCTTTAGGTATTTGTCTCATAGGATGCTAAATGAGATGGTAAAGATAAATCATCAAAAGAAGCACGTGCCATTCTCTCAGATTGAACAAACCCCTTTTAAAACCAACCTTATAAATATTGAAAATAAAAGTATATATTGTACCAAAAAATAACTTAGCCTAGTTTAACTTAGAACTATTTAGGCTGACAGCCTAAAAGTATATGAGCTACGGCCACCCGATTTTGGCACCTTATTTCGGGTGCCAACGCTAACCCGAAATAAAGGAACTAAATGTTTAATTTTCTATAGATTAGTCGTTGTCAATCATTTAATCTATTTTAATATTTCGATGAAAGTGTCAACGTCGATCTTCTAATTACTTAGTTTTATCTTTGGTTGTTTGGTTAAGCAAAACTCGTCCAAGTGATCAAAATATATCTAATAGTAAATAGTCTTACGAGAACAATTGTTAAATTGAAAAATGTGAATTAAATTCAATATCAAAATTCTGAGAAAAAGAATCCTTATACAAGTATAAGTTCATGAATAAAAACTCTCGGTCACATTTAATATTATATCTGAATCATTAAATAAGTATATTTGTTTAGATATATAACTTCATTCTATTTAGTCTATTATTCATACTAAGATTTGTGCCCGCGCTTCGCTGCGGCGAACGGAGGGCATTTTTGGTAGCGATCTGGCAAGAACTCAGCATACATCAGCAAACCTGCACAGTAAACGCCACATTAGCATAATCTAAAACAGATCATAGAAAATGATAGCTTTGTGGAAGCAGTTACAAAACACAAATAGCAACAGCTGGTGTCTTTTCATATCAGCATAAACTCAGTAAAGAAATTGTAAAATTACCAAATAGTTGCCTCTTCAAATCCTCCTGCATAGTGTCATTGTTACAGACAAAGATGTATCCACCAGCATGGTTCTGCAGGTCCATAGAGAAGAACGACATCGAAACCTCCTCTGTTTGGATAACTTTTCGTCAACAACTTTCAAACAAAGGATCATGTTAGACCTCAGATTTCCATTGTACTTTGTCCATGATGATCATTTATATGTAATCGTAAACTAATTTGTTTAAAGTTATACGAAAAGGATATTGATGACAATGAAAGTACATGTATATGTTTACAAAATCCTTTTGTTCATCTGTGTAACTTAAAGAAATATGGAAATAGACTCGAGTTCTAACTATTTTGCAAAAGATTTATCATGTAGAATATTAATAATCAATGAATCTATGAAGGGGTTTGTTAATTTCTAGAGAGAGAAAGTTAGAGAGAGAAAGTGAGAGAAACTATGTGAATTTTATTAAGTGGAAACAAAGAAATGATAACAACCAACCCCTTTCCATGGTGGAAAGGGGTATTTATAGTTCCAAGTCATAAGTGGACTTGGGCCGGTCCATGACAAGCCCATGGACCGGTTTTTACTTAATTTAATAAGCAAATAATAACTAATTACTAACTACGAGCTATTACAACATAAATCATATTGTGGAGCGACCGATACTTCTAATATACGTTAAAACGTATTTCTAACAATCTCCCCCTAAGGGAGGTCACTCCACGTTACAAAGTTCTAAACCTAGCATACTATACTAAGTCTTCGTTCTTTAGCTCGTAGTCTTTTCTTCTTTTCTTTCTTTTGTTGTGAATATGTTGATTTGATCTTTTTGGCTTTGACTTGAGAGCATTGTTCTTTGGCCTTTCACGTGCGATCTTTGCCTTTCTTGTGAACTTTGCCTCCTCGTGACTTCATGTTCCACACACTTACGTCTTTTTGTTGAATTCTTGAAAGCTTCAGAGTTTGGTACAGCGGAAGACTTCATCTTGTACTTTCTTGAATTTTTGCTGAACTTTGTTGCAAAAGACATAAGCATGTGGGAACGACTTCTACAGGTACACCGCAACACCACCGTCTTTACTGGTACTCAGCAACGCCATCGTCTTCAACAGGTACACAGCAACGCCACCGTCTTTAACAGGTACACAGCAACGACACGAATAAAATGGCTTTGAACATTTTATTCTAATTCGGTAGCATTTTACCTCCGGTCGGTGAAGACCGTTGGACGATATTAGATATCGTACCCGTGACGGATAGTTTCAATTAAGTAACTTCCTGACAGGATTTCGCGGGTAAACCCGTTCTCTTTATTCGACCGTCCAAAGCTGACTGCGAACATAAAGAGTGAATCACTTGGATAAATTATCCTTGTGATTAAAAGCCGTCAATTCATGAAACCTGGAACAAGTGAATTTCAATTAAGATTTTCACCATCGTTGCTTTCCAGTTGTCACGAGCTCAATTCATAAAGAACCTTGCACGTTACCTACCAAGTGCTGTTTGATGTTGACACTAGAAGGATTTCCACTCGTCACTGTGGTCAATAAAGAGTCACTCTGAGTGTTCTGGCAAGATCATATGATAATGCGAAGAGGCCTGGAACGAGTTTAAGTTCAATTAAGAATTAAACCACTGTTACCTTCCAGTTTTTCACAAGATTGGTTCTAAAAGAACCGCACGTGTAACCTACCATGAGCTTGTTTGATGTTGGCTCAAGCAGGATTTCCATCTTCATTGTAATACTTACGTATTACTCGGATGTTCTGGCAATATTACAGGAATATTGCGTAGGACTCATGAAAATCTCTTACTTTTCACAGTGTGTGAGAAAGCAAGGAATAAATGGAAAGTGTCCTAATGAGACTTTTGATGATCTCTTGGCTCTAGACTCGATTGTGCGTTTTGATTTAGTGAGCGATGGCTGGAGAGGAGTGCCACCTTTTCAATACCAGTTTATTCGGAGTGAATAAACCAATAGATAACGTGTTGATCTCCGTGTGATTAAAACAAATACCTTTTGAGAGATATTTGAGTTAGCTGGGGAAGGGTTGTGCATTGCATCACTGGGTCCATGATGTCTTTCTTCAATACCGAGAATCATTAACAAAAATGACCTCAATAGCATATGTATTGACCCGGTTTCTGCCTAAAGTTGTAAGGAGGGCTTCTTTCTTTACACCCTTTATCTTTACAATTCTTTTTCATTCTTCAACCCCTTCAATGCTTACCAATACGTCATCACTAGCACCTTGTTGTGATTGTTCCAGTGCTAGCTTAAGTACTTGGTCGGCATTCAGCTACGTTCACATTCTTTCTCCATCTTTCCTAGGACTTCTAATTCTAACTAAGGAATTGTCCTTGGGAAGATTCCATCGGCTCTGATGAATCATTGGACTAAACCTATTCCTACCACCCTTTTGTCACCACATCCGTCGTGAATTAAGCGTGTTTTGGGAAGGAATTGCCACCATGAAAAATCACTGAAAATCACCTAAGGTACTTGTGATATTAAAATCAAAAGTGTTGTACCTTAGGTGTTTTGATCATCAAAAAACGCTCCCCCTTAACACGTGCTTAACACATATTAAGTTGGATTATCATTAAGTCTTTTTCATCTTTTAGCCAAGTATCACTTACGTCTCCTTAATCCCATTTTCTCCCCTTATCCAAAATGTTAACCATTAATATTTGGGATATTGAATGGATTAACCGGTCTTTGGGTAAAAATGAAATCAATGTTTGGCCATAGAACAAGTTATTGCTCCCCCTTAAGTTAATAAGGGATAGTTGTAGTGCTTTGGTATGACATATTTTGAAAGATTTAGAATCTCGTGAGAAATTCTTGAAAAATTATCATACCTTAACACTACGACAAGCCATACAAGCACATTATTCACAAATATACATATTCACAATTGAAAACCAATATAAAGTGACCTGAAATGTACAACCCATTAGATGGATCGTTGCAGTAGCTTGTGGTGCACTAAATACGGTCTTCCACCCACGAATCTTTCCAAGCTCCTCATCAATCTACGTTCACGGAGCTTTTGATCGATCTTTTTGATCACATACTTTGCCATCTGCCGGTAACCCGGATGCCAATCCTCCGTCATCTCTGGCAAAGTTCCACCCGAGTTCAGATGCTCCAACTTTCCTCTGACTTGTAGAAGAGTTCCATCACTATACTTGTGAAGCTCCCCCACCCTCATAAACTTCATCAAACCTCGACTGTTCAAGTAGAAAATGCCGGAATTCGGGACAGAAATGCCGGTATAGGGACATCTTTCTACATGTTGAGGTAGCACTTGATTCACAGGACGGGTTAAATTGAGCTTCCTCTGATAGCTTTCGACTCCCAACTGAAGATCTTCAACTCGTGACTTGATGACAACGCTTCGTGTGAACATACGAAGTGCTGTATTCAAAGCAATCAGGTCTTCACGAGGAATGTGTGTGAGTTGATTTCGGGTCATTAGAAGCAGCATATCTTCGATATCCTCAAGGCGAATGATGGAAAAATCTCCTTGCTGGATTTTGTATTCCCTGTCATCCTCCCTTTTCAAGCGAATCTCCGTCACATGATAGTAGCCGTTCTTGGCTTCAGTTTTCATTCCTAAGATGCTGGAGATGCGGATGTCGGATCTAACAATGCTTCCAGACTTGACCAAGCAGCAACCCCTGTACGCCCTTCGAACTCGTTCGTCCCAATGAGATGCACCTATGACAGCATACATATCATAATTACGATTCATTTTTGGGACCCAGAGTCGATTTACCTTTTCCTCGATGAAGGGTATTGTCCCCCAGTTGGCAGCTTTCAGCAAAGTCAGTGATGTTGCGTACTTTGATGACCCCTTCATAAGATACTCAAGATCATTGGTGACGAAGAAGTCAAGAGTAATCTGATTATCTTGAGCAGGATCCATTGGAGGTGGAGCTCTTTCTGATTCATGAAGTCCTGGCCGTTGAACGGTTTTCAAAGCCTTCAGGATTTCATCGGCATAGTACACGAGCTCCATTCGGGGTAATCGGGTTTTGGCACGCAGTCTCTTATCTTTCAGTGCTTTCTTCACCAAGGATGGAGTAACCGAAGTCTTATACTCATGAGCAAGAAATGCACATAAGTCAATCGGACTTCGGATACGGAGATACAGCACATCTTTGTCAGCATCTGTGATCGGATCATATTGTGCTGCTGCCGTGATCCAAGCTTGTGGTGGTGCAGACTCGTCTATCTCCAACGTGTCTTCCCAGGCACGAATGCTTGGATCAGGAACCGTAGATTGTTGAGCTTGTTGTTGAGGAGTTGAAGTGCGAACATCTGTTGGTTCAGTTTCAGGCATTTCAGCAGTGTCTTGAACTGGAGAGTGTTGTGCAGCTTCGGGTTCCGTCACTGATTCTGCAATCACAGGAGGAACAACAGCAGAACTAATGGGGTTAGTGGTAATAGGTAAAGATACAGCGATAGAGATACCGGGAGCCGAAGACGCTGTAGTGGCATTCACATCGTGGCGCCACTTAGTTCGTCTTGATTCCGAGGATGTCGATTTGTCCTTCTGTGCTGCATCTTTTGTGGACTTGGTTCCAGTCTTAGTAGCAGTCTTCTTGGAGCTGGTAACCTTGTCTCCCTCTTTTGGTTGTTCACCCCCATCATCATCCTGATTGTCATCCCCGTTACTACCCCTTGCACTCTCCTGATTCTCATCACCACCATCATCAACATCATCATCCTCATCATCCTCATCATCGTCATCATCCTCATCATCATCACCACCCTCGTCATCGTCTTTATCCTTTTCTCCTTCTTCTTCTTCTTCTTCCTCTTCTTCCCCCGTACCCTCTTCTTCACTCTCTTCCCTTTCTTCCTCAGGTAAGATGTGATATGGTACCACACTTCCAAACGTTTTGAATAATCTATCATCCTCCATGATAGCATCATTCAGGGATTTATATAGAGCCCGTTGAATCCTCGACTTATCATACGACCCAAGTTCCACCATACGAGCCTTAAGGATCTTCTTCAATTCGAAATCCGTCAGGTCATAAGCAATCTTGTAGGCGGCTTCTGAAGGGTTGGATGATTTGACCATCAAATTGTCAGCAGCAAGTGTCTTCATCTCATCGCGAAGTTTAGGCATTAGGGATTCAACGGATTCTTGCACTCTTTCTTTCACAGATGCTTCAAGTGCTTCTTTTTGTTCCTTATATTTATCCCTCATCGCTTGAAGTCTGGTAATACGTGCAGCATGCTTATCAGCCTCAGCCTGCTTCACCCGAGCAAGTTCTTCTGCATGTGCTTTTCTAGTCAACTCCATATCTGAAGCGAACCTAGCAATCATCTCCTCTTGGGCTTTCTGAGATGTTTCTTCCCTTTGAGCTCGTCTTTGCAACTCTTGGCGAAGTTCATCCATTTCGCGTTTGTGATTGTCAAGCATTTCGGCCATCACTAATGCAGCCATTGCAGATGTTGCAGAGCTGCTCTGGGTTGACTGAATAGGCTCGGTTGTTACTGCTGTACTAAGGATAGGGATTATGGGTGGTGGAAGAAATGGTGTGGAAGCCGGTCGGGTTGGTCGGGTTGTTAAGGGTTGGATTGGTGGAGGTAGAGTTGCCAAAGGTTGAGTTGTTACCATGATCGTAGGAGCAACAGGTTCCTTTTCCACACTTGTTGAAATAGGGATTGATGGTTCCTTCGAAGTGGAATAGTTTTCAGGTGACCCAAACTCATCAACATCATGCGGTTCCTCGTACTCATCCTCGATATCTACCCTCGCACCTGAACCACTACCGCCTGTATCTTTCCTACTCCTTTTAATAGCAATCTTCATCATTTGTTGCTCGGATTTATCAAGAGTAGGATCAACAATATCTTCTTGATCACGTAGACGCATCAAATCCTTACCCTTTCCCTTCTTACCCTCTGTCTTCTTCTTCTTGGGTTCGGGTTCAGGTAACGCAGCTGGTTGTTTGCGTTTACCTTTACTCTTAACCGTTGTGGATGAGTCTTCTCCAGTTTGAAGGTTTGCTTTCAGCCTCTGGATTTCTAATTGTAGTAGCTTGTAATCTGCAGAACCTTTGATTTTATCAGATAGAAGGTAATCAGGAACAGGACCCGGAATCACACCAATAGACGGTCCTTCATGCCTCAGATCTACAGTATCATCAGCTTCTTCAGTGTGATAGCGACCTCCTGCACGCCTATCAATAGTAGCATCAAGCTTCATAAAATAATTTATGATAAGCTTAATAAACCGAGGATAAGGAAAGAAGTTTGTCTTCAGCTTCTTGTTGTAGAAAAGTTAAAAGGTGAATTCTTCCCATATCAACAAAGCATAATCTGAATTTGAAGCTTTGTACATGCCATAGAAGAGGTTCATTATCGGACTGCGTAAAGCATCATGGCCAGTCGTTTTTGGTGTAAGGCATTTACTGAGAATACCCATCAAAGCTCTCCAGGGTTGTCCTACCTTAGCAGTAGTAAACTCAGATGCAACTCGTATTTCCGGACATCCAAGTGCGTCAAATAACTCCGCGAGTTCATCTTTAGTAGGATCCCTTGAGAAAGACATGCCCTTGGGTGTATCCCGTATACCAAGAATCTTACGGAAGTCTGAAACGGTGAGTGTCTGCTGCTTGTTGTCGATGGTGAAGGTGATCTTGTTCGAAGTGATTTCCTTGGTTGCCCAAAATTCAAACATATACTCATAAGGCACCGAGGCTGTATTCCTAAGGGCGTTCTTGAAATGAGAGTTATCAAGGATGGCTATGGCGACCTTAAAACCATGGTGAGTGGATTTAGAGACTTGCTTCAGCCGATAGTTGTTGGGTATAAACTTAAGGGTTCGGGCTTTAGCGATATCGGCTTCTCTAGATTCTTGGATTGCTTGTACCGTTGGATTAGTCATTGTATCTGCTTAAGATAAGACATGAAAGGTTTATGCACAAAAGCATATAGATATATATCATTCTTACTTCTAAGCATAACACATCTCATAAAACAACAAGTACATATATAGCATGCAAACAATCAAACAACTCATCCGGAACTTTTCCTCATTCGGAACCTCTTCATCCGGAACATTTCCTCATTCGGAACTTCTCCTCATTCGGAACTTCCTCATTCGGAACTTCTCCTCATTCGGAACTTCTTCATCCGGAAGTTCTTCATTCGGAACTTCCTTCATCCGGAAGTTCTTCATTCGGAACTTCCTTCATCCGGAAGTTCTTCATTCGGAACTTCCTTCATCCGGAAGTTCTTCATTCGGAACTTCCTTCATCCGGAAGTTCTTCATTCGGAACTTCCTTCATCCGGAAGTTCTTCATTCGGAACTTCCTTCATCCGGAAGTTCTTCATTCGGAACTTCCTTCATCCGGAAGTTCTTCATTCGGAACTTCCTTCATTCGGAAGTCCTTCATTCGGAACTTCCTCATTCGGAAGTTTTTCAGAAGAAATCCTTCATTCGGAAGTTTTAAGCCACGTTCTTCCGGAACTTTTACAAACTAAACTCAGATGATTAATCTAGCGCGTTTGTGAGTTTCTAAGGCAAACTAAGGCAATATATTCATCATTTAACCTATTCCGAGCAAAACCCACCATAAATCCCTTATCAATTAACCCTAATTTAATCAAAAACCCTAAATGGATTAAACTGATTAATTGAGCATGTTTTAACAGAATAATATGATAAGAAATGTGGATTTAGAAGTTAACATATTGATGAATATACCTTATTTAGTTTGAAAGAGCCGGATCTAGATGGATAGACGAATGATTTTGAATACGTGTTTGTGTGTGTAACAATGGCGGCAAGAATGAAATAGAAACAGTGAAAATGAATAGTATTGAGGGGCGGGTGGATTATGTTTTGACTTAGGTCAAAAATTTGCCAAGTTTCAACAAATGACACTTTTAGTCCCTTAGTTATCTATACATTTTCTTTTTGTTTCCAACTTTTTCATTTCACTTAATCCTTGTTTTACTTACACATAACTTAGCAAACACAATCTATTAGCATATTCCCAAAATCTAAAAGCAATGCCTATCACTTAGAACGAACACTAGTCGTTTTCTAAAGCAAAACCACTCAATTACCATGTAGCCCTTAATTTTCACAATCACTTTGGAAAATCCATTTTAATGACGAAGATGATTTTACTATTTTCTCCCCCTTAAACAATGACCCGTTTTCTATTTAAAGAGCTGTAGTCATTGTTTAAAGAGTCAAATAGTGATGAAAGCATTTCCAATTTATCTCTTGAAAAATTTTGATTCGTGGTTTTAATAAGATTTCTCTTATTTTAACAAATTAATGCACTGAGACGTACACAAATTCGTGTTAGACCAAGTTATAAAGTAAACTTGATCCCTTTGCATGATTTGGCTTGTAAATCACGCCCGAGAAAATTAATTCCCGTTCTGAGCCAACGTTTTCCAAGGAAATACGTGACTTTAATATGAAAACCGGGTTGCAGTCTGAAATAACTACAAGCCATAATGGGCATGTTTTAAAAAATGTACAACTTTTATACGGACTCTATTTATGGCACCGTGTCAATATTGATCGACATTTCTAAGGCCGTAAATATTACCGTACTAAAAGACATGCCCGTTTAAAACGAAAAATATTTTTGGTTTTTCTTGGTTTTATATTGTTTATGGTTTTTCTAGGTTTTATATTTTTTATGGTTTTTCTTGGTTTTATATTTTTGTATTTTTCTTTTGTGGTTTATATATTTACGATAATATACATGATCACAACCAAAGGATACTCTGAATAGTTTACCACGACTATTCAGCTGATTCTTCTGCCAACTCTTTGAGAGTCGCTGGGGTGAATGATTTCATGCCAAGCTTGTCGATCAAAAACTCGATTCGGCCTCGATCTAAGGCTTTGGTGAACATATCCGCCAGCTGGTACTCAGTAGTGACAAAATACAGCTCGATCACTCCGTTTTCCACCTGCTCCTTAATGAAATGGTAGCGAATGTCTATGTGCTTGGCCCGGGAGTGTTGAACATAGTTGCAGCAAAGGGCAATGGCGCTCTTGTTGTCACAATACATCGGGATTTTGTTAAATCCAAGACCGTAGTCAGTTAGTTGTGATCTCATCCAAAGGACTTGAGCACAACAACCGGACATGGCGATGTATTCAGCCTCCGTGCTAGAAATTGCAGCGCTTTTCTGCCTTTTTGAAGACCAACTGATCAATCTATCTCCTAGGAGTTGCACAGATCCAGAAGTGCTACGCCTCGTATCTTGACATCCAGCATGATCGGCATCTGCGTATGATATTAAAGCAATCGAGGAATCTTTCGGATACCATAGACCACGATGAAGTGTTCCTTTTAGATACCGAAAGATCCTTTTAACTACATGTAAATGCTTTTCGGTAGGCCGAGCCTGATACCGGGCACACATGCATACAGCAAATTGCAAATCAGGCCTGCTAGCAGTCAGATAGAGAAGGGTGCCAATCATTCCACGGTAAAGTTTCGGATCGACAATAATCCCATCCCTATCTTCATCTAACTTGGATTTCTCCACCATTGGAGTGTCTACGGGGTCACAATTCTCAAAGTTATATTTCTTAAGAGATTCTAGAGCATATTTGGATTGATTAATAAAGATGCCTCTGGGATTCTGAGAAATCTGTAATCCTAAGAAAAATGAAATTTTTCCCATCATCGACATCTGAAAGCGTGTGGACATTATCTTCTCAAATTGTTTAGACAATTCTATGTTAGTGGCAGCAAAAATTATATCATCAACATAAATTTGTACCAGAAGCATGTCGTTGCCGTCCTTGAGAGTGAATAGAGTGGGGTCCACTTTGCCTTTGGAGAAGCCTTCCGACATGAGATATGTTGACAGGAGATCATACCACGCGCGTGGAGCTTGTTTCAACCCATAGAGAGCCTTCTTAAGCTTGTACACATGGTTAGGAGACTCCGTACTCACGAACCCATCCGGTTGACTAACATAAACCTCTTCCCTTAGTTCACCGTTCAAAAATGCCGTCTTCACATCCATTTGATAGACGATCATGTTCATATGAGCAGCAAACGCAAGGAATAGTCTAATCGCCTCCAATCTAGCCACAGGAGCAAAAGATTCCTCAAAGTCTATACCCAAGGCTTGTTTATATCCTCTAGCGACCAGTCTAGCTTTATTCTTCAATACCGCACCCATCTCATCAAGTTTAACCTTATAAACCCATAACAAAGTAAGGATGTTAACCTTGTCAGGGCGAGGAACCAATTCCCATACTTCTAGTCGTTTGAATTCATTGAGTTCCTCCTGCATAGCTTCAATCCAAGATGATTGGGTCATAGCCTGCTGCCAATTTTTGGGTTCAACTTCAGAGAGAAATGCATCAAAGTAACAATAAAGTGCACTCTCTTGTAATTGATGGCGTGTAGAGACTGGTCGATCTAGATCTCCAATAACATTCCTAATTGGGTGATCTTTTGTCCATTTAGTGCTATGGTTTTCAATCCTAGGTGGTCTGGAGTGAACAATAGAAGGAGCTTCTTCTGAGGTAGACGCGGCTGAAGGGTTTTCAGGGATCGCTACACCAAAGAAAGGAAGCTCTTGCAAGTGAGCATATTCCAAGTCGTGATCAGTAGAATCCTCTTCCACATCATTAGGCACAAGTAGGGGTGATGATTCAGGTGTAGTTTGAGAATCACTTGGTGAAGGTGCATCCGGTTCAATGTGAATTGTAGATGCATTAGATAAAGGTTCATTAACTTGAGCAACCACTTCAGGTATTGGAGCAATTACTACAGGTACTGGAACTTCATCAGTCGGGGGATCGAAAAATTCATCAAACAACGGTTGAAACAGTTTATCCCACTCGGGCCTTGATGGTGGTAAAAATGATGTAGAAGTAGGATTGTTGGGAACTAATCCGGAACTTATAGCACCGGGTCCCATCTCATGAAGCGCGGGTTCAGAGCTGTGTTGCTCAGAAGCCATCGCTGTCAGCTCGTCGAAATCAGCGTCCATAGTTTCTACAATCTTGCCAAGACGACGGTTATAGATTCGGTATGCTCTTTTGGACGGTGAGTAACCAATGAAAATACCTATGTCGGCTTTTGGTTGAAGCTTACTCAAGTTCTCACTATTGATGTTTGGATAACACAGAGCACCAAACACATGGAAAAATGAAACATCGGGTTTGCGGTCATGTAGAAGCTCATAAGGTGTTTTTCCATGGCGTTTTCGAATGATAGAACGGTTTTGGGTGAAACATGCAGTAGAAATAGCCTCTGCCCACAAGAACAATGGAGCGTTCGCATAAATAAGCATGGTCCTAGCAGCTTCCATAAGTGTGCGATTTCGTCTTTCAACGACACCGTTTTGTTGTGGAGTGCGTGCAGCGGATGTTTCATGTGATATACCAACTCCTTCATAATAATCACGAAGAGTCTGGTTGACGAACTCTGTACCATTGTCTGTACGAATACGGCGGACAGTGGTATTCAAACGTACCTGAATGAACTTCAGAAAAGTGATGATAGCTTTTGGTGCTTCATCCTTTGTACGTAGAAATCTAACCCATGTAAACCTGGAAAAATCATCCACAATGACGAGAATGAATTTCTTACCGCTCACACTTTCAGTTCTCATCGGCCCACAAAGATCCATATGCAAAAGATGAAGTTTTTCTTGATTGGTGTCTTCAGCTTTGGGCTTGTAAGATTTCTTGGTGCTTTTCCCTCTTGAACACGCGGAACATAAATGATCCTTGTGAAATTTAAGCTTTGGAAGACCACGAACTAATTCGTTTTTAGCCAGATGATTAATTGCATCAAAGTTAAGATGAGATAATCTGCGATGCCATAACCATGACTTGGTCTTAGAAGCTTTAGAGAGAAGACATACTGGAGAAGCGGCCATCATGTCTTGTAAGGACAAGGTATATAGATTTGCACCACGAGATCCCTTCAACAAATCTTTTCCTTCCAAGTTGCGGATGAAACAAGTGTGTTGTCGAAAAGCAACCTCAAGGTTGGAATCACAAAACTGTCCTACTGAGAATAAGTTGTGACCAAGACCTTCTACATAGTATACCCTAGAAATCGTCACGTTTCCAATCTGATATTCACCGTATCCCATAATCTTTGCTATATGATCGTTCCCGAATTTAACCGTACCAAGAAACTTGCTGACGAAATTTCGGAGCATCGAGCGATTTCCGGTCATATGTTTTGAACAACCGGAGTCCAAATACCACAGGATGATTTGGACCACCTGAAAATATCACCACACAAAGACAATGTAGAGGTATCGGAATCTGAGTGTTCCTTGTTATTAGCAGGTACAGATTTAATAATCTTAGATTTGCTAACTCTAGGTTTCTTAGATTTCCTAGCCTTTTTCTTCTTAATTGGTGGTGTAGATTCTAATTGGCTCAAATCCTGAGGTATTTCTTCACTGATAGGCACTACAGTGGGGGCAGACCTAATTAAAGGGCGCTGTTTCCATACTTGAGTGCGAGTGTTCCTAACTAAAGGACGCTCAGACCTAACCTCGATAGATGCATTCCTAGTTAAAGGGCACATTTTTCCATCTAGTGTAAAGGTCCTACCAGTGGGACGCCATTGCCAGCCAACTTGGGCACGAGTTCTACCCGTTGGCTTCCATTCAAGACCATTCTTAATAGCATTCATTTCATTAACGTGATCAATCAGACACAAATCATGACGCTGTGAAAACATACATTCATTACAATTCCAACAATTTAAATCAGAATTCACGAATGGTTTAGGCTGCTGCACAGGCGCAGAGCTTTTAGTCTTAACATGATTCATTTTATTTAAAACTGAACTAGCATTCCTATTGTGGACTTCTACTTTCTTCTTTGTGGCACTACTAGTGGAGGGCTTGATCTTAGCTTTCTTGAGTGGCGATCCTTTAGCCTTAGTAGTCTCTTTTAATCCTGTAGAAGGCAAATTGGGAACATTAGCAGCAGATTTTAAAGGTGTCTTACTTGATTGTGCCAATGACGGTTTCGCTCCTGGAGTCTTATTAAATGGAGTGACAGCAATGGGCCTATTATTAAGTAGTGTAGAACCTGGTGTACCTATGTATTGCAAATAAGCCAAGCAATATTGAACTCGCTTAACATATTCATGAGCCGAATAATAGTCGCTACTTGAGGGATCTAAGGCATAAAGATCGTCTAAAATATCCCTAAGAAGATCGACATGCTTAATGGCATTCCTCATATAATCATCATAGGTAAGCTGGTTTCTCTTATGAAGCGGATTCTTATAAAGCACTACTTTCTTGGTTGTTGGAGCACTAGTGGACGGTGCAGAGTCGGTAGCTAAGTTATCAACAACTTCTTGTCGGGTGAGCAGAAGTGTCTCCTTTAACTCAGCCAAAACCATATTTTTGTCTATGAGCAGGATGTTCAAGTCAGAGATTTCTTCGCACTTTTGGTTCAGTTGTTCAACATAATATTGTTGCTGTGCCGCATTAAAAGCGAAGCGTTCTTCTAGTGAACCATAAAGAGCGGATAGTCCCTGCCTTGTCCGATCCATCTCCCCTAGAACAGTTGATAGTCTAATTTCTAAGACCTGGTTTTTAGACTCTGCAGCCTCTAGTCCATTCTTAATGTTTCCTTTGATGATATCTCTCTCTTCAATCTCATGATTTCTTCCTCTAATGTCTTAACAATTGCAATCATCTTGTCACTATTCTCAACACCGTTTTCACAAACATTTGATATCAAAAGATTTTCATTTTGATTTTGTTGTTTTAATTCTAAAGATATACAATGTTGTTCTAGTTGATTAAAGCGTTGTGAAAGTAAATTATAAGAATCTTGTAGCTTTAAAAACTCAGCGTTAGATTCGTGACAAGAATGATTTTCTACCTCATTTACATTTTCAGCAACATTTACAGAAAGATTACAAACATCATCACAAATATCCTCACAAATATTCACAGCATCACAATTAATCACAGCAGATGTAAGCTCATGCGAATAATTAACATTTACAGTAGTGAGCACATCACACGATATTACTTCAGACAAGAATCGGTCATATTCGGTTAAAATCTTTTCCTTTTCAATTAGTTGCAGTTCGTAAGCGGTGTCCATTTCATAAAACACTTTTTGAACTTCCCCAATTTCAAACTGAAGATTTTCCTTAAGAGATGCAAAACTTCCTTTTAGACTTTCGACAAACGGATTGATCTTAGTTTTAAACACCTCGTTCATGTGTTCGAATGCCCATTCTCCGGCGTTTAAGCCATTTGAAGTCGTACATTCCAAAATGACCTTGTCAAAGGTAGTAAAGTATCGGTTAATCTCTTTCAAGTTTAACCATACAGTGCTAACCGGTGGAAGATTCTTTGGAATTTCCTTAGGATCTTCCATGTTGACAAGTGTAGGAAATGTACTAGGGCGTTCTTCCTCTAACATGTAGGTCGGTGCTGTGATGAGATCTTTATCCATATGGAATCGAACTCTAAAATCAGTTTTAGCAAGCTCCTTATTCATTTTAAAATAATCACAATCGGGATATTTTGCTGAATTGTATGACCGATCCTCATCAACTAGATTCTTACTTGTTTGATCATTGGGAAAAACAATCGGGTCTAAAGCCAATCCTAATTGAGTTGCATTATAAAGTCTAGGACTATGTCTTAAAGCTTGTTTTGCATACCGTGGATTAGGGGGAAGGCCTTTTAGACGTGATAAGTTAAATTCTCTAAATGAGGCATCAAATAAGTGAACTAGTTGTGAAGCAGCGTATTGTCTTAACAGCAAGTAATCTAGACTTCTAATCTTATTAGTGGCATTAATCTCCATTTCAGTCTTCTTAGATTCTAGTGATTCAAAATCCGTTTGAAGTTTTTGAAAATTAGTGACCACTAACTCCTTTTCTCGAAGTTCATTAGACAAATTTGCTCTTAAGTTTTCTATTTCTTGCAAGTGACCCATTTGTTTGTTTCTAAAGTGATCATATTCGAGATTAGTTAGAACACTAGACGAAGGCACTAATTCCAAAGTTTGTACTTTCTCATTGCTTAAGGCAAGCTCATCAGACAAATTCTTATTCTTAGCTAAGGTTTCTAAGAGTGCAGCATTCATTTGGCTAAGTAATGTAGCAGGAACCATGACCAAATCTTGTTGAGCAGGAGTAGGCGTATGCGAGATGGATCCCGGTTGTGATTCACTCAAAGTCTGGGGACTCACATTGATATTGTTATCATTGTTTGTCTCCTCGTTTGAAAGACTCACCACCGAAGATTCATTCGAATCAGCACTTTCTTGCCCAACTTGATGTGGTTGAATACTAGCATCAGTGGCATTATCGGTGTTATTAATAAGTACCTCAGATTTCTTATCTGGCCCTAAGCTGGAGAAAGTTGCCATGAAAGCAGCCTTTGCAGTTTGAAATTCATCACAGTCGGAATCATACGCATCAAGATCATCGGCTTGGTAAGCTGCATTTTGCGTAGTGACAACGTCTTGTTCAGCAATCCCTGGGTCAGCAAGAAATGCAAGCTCCTCTTCATCAAGTTCCCTTCCTTGCGCCTGAGCATTTACCAGATAGATCTTTTCTGCAAACCACTGTCCATCCCTTTTCCTCTTGGGTTTCTTACAATCCCTGGACATATGACCCTCTTCTTTGCAGTTGTAGCAGGTAATCATTCTCAACTTGCCTGTATTAGCCCGTGGAGGATTGTTGACCATTGGAGCAGGAGCAGGATTGATCGTGCGAGCATTGGTTGATGTGGAAGGTCTCCCCTGATATGGTTGAATTGGCTGAACCATTACCCTGCCATTCTCAATTGTAGCTTGTTGGCGAGAATTGGATGAATTCCTCAACTGATTGTTGGTAGGAGCTGATCCTCTGAATCCTCGTTTGCTTAAAGTTCTTGTGAGATATGCAGACATAGTAGTTAGCACTTCAACTGGGTCAGCTCCTTGTTGGAAAACAGGAACAGGGACTTCTTCATCGTCACAATACAGTGCTTGATCTGGATGAGCTGCATAATCAGTAGAAGGAATACTCATTTGATCAGGGTAGCTTGTTTGATATGCTGCATTCTCTTGATAAGACGAATATGAAGGCTGAGCATAAGGTGCAACATTTGCTGGATGAAGTTGTGAACCATACTGTGGTGAAGGTGCATTGAACCGATACTGTTGCTGATGTGAGGTGGGAGGTTGTGGTAAAATCGAGTATTGGGGAAAAGTTGGTGTCATGTAAGGTGATGCATGATAGGCTTGATGTCCCAAGATATAGGGTGTGTTGTTGTGTGACAAACTTGGTTGATTCGCCATCAAAGCTAAGGAATCTGGATACATACCACGAGGAGAACGATGCATAATCACATGCTTCTCATGCTGCTGAAGGAAGGCATATATTTGATCCAAATTGCACTTGTGCAGATCCCTGGTTAACTTGACATCGGTAATATACTCACCCCATTCAGCTTGAGGTAGAGTATTCAAGAATTTGGTGTTAACCTGGAATGGAGCAATCTCAAGATTGTATACATTCAGATCATTCATGAGTGTGGTGAATCTGAAGTAATAATCGTGAAGTGTTTCCCCTGGGTTGTAGGTGAATCTATCAAACAAATCATACAGCTGACACTCCCTTTCTTGTTTGGTGAGAGACGTGCCTTGTAGCAACACCTTAAGACGTTCCCATAAGTCTTTTGCTACAGTATACTTGCTTACCATCCTATAAATATCATGGGGAAGAGCTTGAAGAATTGTTTGAAGAGCTTTTTCATCTGCATCTGCAACAAGTTGTTGAGCTGGAGTGAGTTCTTCAAATTCTCGTGGTCTAGTCACGTTGTCAACCGTAATGGTACCATAGTCGAGTGGACCATTCAAAATCGATTTGACCATAATCCTTCCGTATGTCGGTTTCCCCTTTAGATATTGCATCATTCGACCTTGCCATGCCTCAAACACCTCTTTAATAAGCATCGGTGGACGGCTATCAGTTCCCGTTATGATTGATATATCCGTAAGAGATGTCATCTGAGGCATTACTGAATTTGGATTCATTTTGTTTTTCTTCAAAGAAACAGAGATTATCGGTTGATCGAGCAGTGAAGTAAAGCTTGTGAATTGTGTTGTGTTTTTGTTGTAAGAAACCAAGATTAAATCCTCTAAAAAATCGTCGAAAAAACAAGCAAAATAACCCTTGATTCGGAACTTTTTGTTGATTCGGAAGTTTGATTCGGAAGATTACCTTGATTCGGAACTTTGTGTTGATTCGGAAGATTACCTTGATTCGGAACTTTTGGATTGATTCGGAAGATTACCTTGATTCGGAACTTTTGGATTGATTCGGAACCTCTTGACTCGGAAGTTCTTGGTTCGGAAGTTTGGCTTGATCCGGAACTTCTTGACTCGGAAGTTCTTGGTTCGGAAGTTTGGCTTGATCCGGAACTTCTTGACTCGGAAGTTCTTGGTTCGGAAGTTTGGCTTGATCCGGAACTTCTTGACTCGGAAGTTTCTTGATCCGGAACTTCTTGGTTCGGAAGTTTCTTGATTCGGAACTTCTTGACTCGGAAGTTTCTTGATCCGGAACTTCTTGGTTCGGAAGTTTCTTGATTCGGAACTTCTTGACTCGGAACTTCTTGATCCGGAACTTCTTGATCCGGAACTTCTTGATCCGGAACTTCTTGATCCGGAACTCCTTGATCCTGAAGTTTTGCTGAATGAACAGAAACCTTTCCCGATGAACAGTCGAACAGTAACAATGAAGATTAAGCCCAGATTTTGACCAAATAACCCAAAAAGTTTTGTGCTTTCGACTAAAATAAGTAACAACTAATACTTATCCACTAATCCCAATCACAAAAACACCAAAAACACCAAGAATCAAGATGATTTTTCTTAAAAAACACTAATACAATCAAAAACTAAAAAACTACACAAATCACCACCTTAAATCACCCCATAGCTCTTGATACCAAATGTAGAATATTGATAATCAATGAATCTATGAAGGGGTTTGTTAATTTCTAGAGAGAGAAAGTTAGAGAGAGAAAGTGAGAGAAACTATGTGAATTTTATTAAGTGGAAACAAAGAAATGATAACAACCAACCCCTTTCCATGGTGGAAAGGGGTATTTATAGTTCCAAGTCATAAGTGGACTTGGGCCGGTCCATGACAAGCCCATGGACCGGTTCTTACTTAATTTAATAAGCAAATAATAACTAATTACTAACTACGAGCTATTACAACATAAATCATATTGTGGAGCGACCGATACTTCTAATATACGTTAAAACGTATTTCTAACACATCACCAAAGAGATATTAGCACATGTTCAAAAAAATAGATATTAGTACCACCTTAACTTCCTCTCCTATGTCAGCATCTATCTTAAAACAACTCATTAGAGCCTAATTACAGGAAACTTCCACTAGCTCGGCATGTAGTCATTTGTGTATAAGTTGGGAACACTTGGAATTGCAGACAAAAATATATGTGGTCACAGATGAGAGGGGTCAATTTAATGCAGGTCAAAACACGCGAGGTCAACTTGGGCTGACAGAGAAACAGTTTTCGTCCATTTTAGAGAAAGATATACATTTAGTGTACCATATGATGACCAAAGCAATATAATTTCAATCAGAAACTAAAAATTTGGATAGAAACGATTTAAGAGGCTGCATACAATGAAAATAGACTGCCGACGACTTTTCATCCTGTTTGACCCATTAGCCTTTTAGCTAAAATTTATAATTTAACTCACTTGACTCATTTGTGACCATACATAATCCAGGACACCCGTAATTCCTAAAGAAATAAGCATAATAAAATTTCCATAGTTTTGGAGATAAAATAAGTTCAAATGTATACCTCAACACCAGTTCCACATAGCGAGAACAACACAGAAACAACATCAGCACATCAAAGGATTGAATATCCAACCGATACCTAAGTATTCCCCTAATTCCACCAAACCCTCTACAAAACTGAGATCCCTCTTACGACTTGTTAGTGAGGTCCACATAGTTTCGGTTTCTGGAAACACGGAAGACGCAAATAAGGATAAGCAAAACAAAAACTTAGACCCCATTGACAAAGATTAACCGTGTAGTCTCTCTAGAAAACAATTATACTCGGTGGTTAAAAAAAGAGGCCTCGCCAGCTAATCTAAGTGATGCATCTATGGTTGGTGCTGATGGAAGTTGGTTTAAAGCTATTTTTCGCCAACAATAGTAATGTTTATCACGTTCATACGCATGCGCAACCAAAATAGTTTAAACCTTAGCAAGCCATGAGTAAATGTCAGGTTTGCGTTATAAGTTTATAAGGAGGTGCATGGATTATGTGTTACAACTACTACATAGTTACGTATATTGTACTCATATAAGCATCTGAGCATATTCCCTTGCGATTTCTCAAAAGCTGCTAAGCAATTGCTTCTTGTGTTATGTATTAACTGCTTGTCACTATAGTGTGCTAATTTCCTTCGCTTCACTTATTGTGCAATATTCTACGTATTAATGAAAATAAGATATAAATAATTTTAAAAGTTGGTTTAGTATAAAGACCGATAAATGAAGTATGCGTTATTTTACAAACAGCCATTTCTCCAATTACCTGCATTCGTGCAAAATACAAAATAAACTAATCATAAAAGTTCAAGTAAGTGCTAGTATCATGGAAATGACGGTGGTCAGTGTGTCATTATAATCAAATAGATAAACAGAAGATACTATGAGGATTGATTCAACTATCAAAAGCTATTAAGTTTTCCATTCGAGTTTGGGTCTAATGACGCAGCAGCTATCAAGTGGAGATAACAATACTCAAATAGTAGCTATTATGAAAGATAAACAGCGCAAGCAATTGAGCAGCTAATGAATTCTCAGCAAACTATGTCGGCATATGGCTGTTACCTAACTACCAAAACAGATATTGGTTACTGATGCCCTAAGCTAGTCTGCAACTTAATCCGAATGTTTGTAAAGCTATAGCAAAACATAACCGTCCTGATATACGTTTGGGTGACTGTATTTTGTCTTCCAAGTTTCATTACTTAAAGTTGGTTAGATTACCTTATGTTAATGGTTATCGGAATATCGGCTTATTAAACGTTATAATTAATAAAAAAAGCTCATGGAAAAAATAAGCCAAATATCAAATAAGCGATAAGCATGCAGTATAAGGTCAAACAAACACGTAAGGCACTTGAAACAAAGCACTAAAATATTAAAGGTGTCCATGAGCTCATAAAGACAGAACACTCCACATCAGCAAGAAGCATCACACCCTCTCCACCCCGTTCCAACCCAGGACCGGACCCACTCTGATCAACTCTAGGCGCCTCATATAGCAGTGATGTTTACAAGAACATCCACGCCATTGGTTCGTTGACGGATTACGTCTCGTACATTAGCCATAGCAGACATGCCTTCGGCATTGTCACTAATTGGACTGTGAGCATTATTTGATACTGTTAGCGGGTATCGGCCGTTACTTGGCAGCCATCCAACAGTAATTTGGTTGTTTTTTAGCCAGTTGCACCTGCGAAAAAAGGTACAATTAGCAAAAATTAAACACACGCCAAATTCAGAAGCAATTATATGTGATTTATGGATTACGAATTCAAAAGCAATTATATCCAATTAGATAGACTATAAAAGAAAAAAACTTAACTTCTTGCGCAATGACTCAAGGTTCGGTCACACCAGCAAGCGAGATCCCATCTTTAAATGCGTCACTCATCTGAATAGGCCCCCGTGATGGTGTAAGATTTTGTGCAAGCGGCTGAAATAAAAAAAAACATGCACAAATCATAGGAGGAAAAATGGAAGTTTTGAAAGGTCTATTAAACAAATTATGCTTTACCAAGGATCGGTACATTTCTCTTGTCGTGTTACCTCACTGCAAGTAGATCTCGTTTCTCTTTTGTTGCAAGTGCTTTTGCCTAAAATGCAACCACCACATACAGCTCGCTCCATGATCTTGTCGCACTTTTCTAAATTTTTTTTTGATAGGTGCAGCACAGATACCGTGTACGTGTACGTGCACGTGCCTTCATCACCATCACTAAGATCATCATTAGCGAGTTTCCTAGTTAGACCAAAGTATCAAAAAATGCTTAACACAGGTTATAATTTTGCTCAGTACAGGTAATTAGACAAACCTGCGTTTAGTTGTGCGCCTTTCCTTAGGAACGATACCAACAATATCTGTCAATAAGTGAAACACATCATACCTCTAGACACATTGTTTGCCATGAATCAGGAAAGAAAAAAAGAATCGCAATAAAACTAAATAGACCGAACGCGACTTACTGCATCAAAGTACTAGATGTACCAACTAACTAATAAAACACGGCTTGACACCTCCAAATTTTGATAAACATTTGGTAATGCACAAAAAACCTCCACGTGGCAGGAAAAAAGGATAATGGAAAATTCTGCTTACAGCGGAAGCATTTCTTGAACCAATCTGCTGAATGTTTCCTCTTTGCACGCCCACCTGATTTTAAACACATAATGTATTAGTATTAGCAATTGAGTATAAAATAAATATGAAGTACACTAATGTAAAAAACGAAAAGCTTACAAACCTTGATATTACGATTGGTGACGACACACTCTAGGTCCAACAGACGGGGAGGAATATATTTTGGTAGTTCGAGGCTTAGATAAGTGAGCAATCGGATATGTCGATATATACGCTCTGGCTGCAAACCCACCAAGTTTGCCCTGCCAAGAGACGTGTAATTCTAATTTTGATCGAATCCGGTGAGAGAGGCTCAAATATTATCACCATTACTTTTCATAACATTCCAAAAGACACATGACCACATACTCAGATATGTTAGGTAAATCATATCCCGTCACATTTGTTTTTTTACACCATACGTGTAAGTGTAAAAAGTACACAGATTGAGTGGCAAAAGAATGAGCATCACGGGTTACTAAGACCGAAACGTGACTTTGAAGCGCCAAAAACGTTTTTGAGAAATCAATGAGATCTTTAGACCAAAACATATGGACCTTATAATTGGTTCATTACTCAGACCTCTCCCAAACACCCCCTATCAGGCGTGCCAGCTTATAATAGATTAAAATGGTAGATGGCCAGCCATGGCTCCAAGCACGCCGGCGTGCTGCCCTGCCAAGATACGGGTCAATGACACCCAGCATGACCAGACCATGTATTGTAGGGAAACAATATTACACACATATGCACAATAGAAACTTCACGCCCAAAATAGGGCAACAATCAGGGACATAGGTTGCTTTGAGATCCACCATAGCTTTCTGAAATGGATATCACCACGAATCTCATTAAATGCAAACCGAAACCAAGATCACATAATCAAATTGCAAATATAGAATCAATACTAAACAAAGAAAAACTTATTGCAACGTATTGTACCGCCACGTCATTGTTTTAACCATAGCCACCATACGACCTTTTTTCAACTTATGAGGAGATCACGGTGGTCACACATGCATCACCATTATCACCTGCCACGTGGGGGTGAAACAAAAGGATTGGTCGCTTGTAAAAATGCTAAAGTCTGCAAACAAAACATCGTAAACTTCATAATAGGGAGGAATGTCGCCTCCCTAGGAATAGTATCTCCTCCCACACGTCCCAGCAAACACACAGTGCACATTAAGGCTGGTGCAAAAATCTCCTTACTTACTCAAGGCATCGCTTGGTATAAGCACATCCTTTTTCCTGCTCACAACACACTACCTTTCAAACATCAAGTCTCCTATTTTCTCAAAATCGAACCCGCTATGGTTGCAAGCACGTACGTGTTCAGTCATTACAAAACCCCTTTTTTTCTTTTATGCCATCAGGCGTGGTATTTTGCAGCCAATAAGCCTAGTACCATCGTCACCCAACCGACGCAACGCCGCACGCCATGGATGGTGGTAGCGAAAAGAGCGGTGGCATCGAAGGAGCCTAAGGCGCAACTTCTAACATAAACAACAAAGATGATGAAATCAAAGGGGAAATCATATTACAGTTATTATTAATCTAATAACAGAGGGGAATCTCGGTTTCCAAGGTATAGTGAAACCTGTCACAACAAACCCACAAAGCAATAAAAAATCGGTCTCATAGCATACCGAAACAACAGAGATGATGAAATCAAAGGGAAAATCATATACCTAATTATTTGGAAGATTAAACAAAATCAAACAAAACAAAAAAACCTAAATTTCGTGTTCATCCAATGAAAATAAATATTATTAACTTAACTTACATCAATATCTTGCTTTTTAATCTTGTCTCCGATCGGATTAGATGAGGGGATGAGATCGGATTGGGGTGTACATGGGCAAAAGTAATCATCAATTAAAATCAAATATGAGTTTATCAAAACCAAAATAAAACGTTTCCTGTACACAGAGATCTGCTCATCAGGCGTCACAATGAACCTAAACAAAGGTAATCAACGATCGCATATGGGAGGGTGGGATTTTTGTGAGTGGGATTTGTGTGGGTGGTATTTGTATGGGTGGTAACAAACCGTGCAATAAACATTAGTATTAATAAAACTTTAATCAGAGGGCAAACTAATCAAACCCCAAAGGACAAACAAAAGGGCAACTTATATCATTAATGATGGGGCAAAAGGCCAAACGATTATTAATGAAGAACGGAACTGATTAATGAAAAACAGAGCCAAGAAACGGAAAGTGTCAAGGATTGGTGTGTGTTTTGTGTGTGTAAAAGTTGTGAGGGAGGAGCACATATGTGAGGGGGTGTTGGAAATACATTTTTACGTATTTAGGAAGGATCGGTCACTCCAACAATATATTCAAGTATAGGGCTCGTGATCCAATATATAAACATATAGCCCATATATTCACATGTAGGGTGGGCTATATATACCCCCCTCCTAGCATGTTAGGAGGGGTTGAGCACTTGTTATTCATTTTCTCATTCCATCTTTCTTCCATTCTCTCTTTTCTCTCTCTAGTTCTTTATCTTCTTCCTTTCTTTAGATAAATCAAACACTTGCACAATCCTAAGAAACAATGATTCTACAATTGGCATCAGAGCTACGCTTCAATCCTTGGATCGTCGTGTTTTTTTGTTATTGATTCGGTGGTTAAAATTGTTTTTGGTCTTAATCTGTTACATTTTTTTGTCACGATGTCTTTTATTGTCACTGGTCTCTTTGGTCTCAAATCTTGGTCTCATATCCATATCACTGTCTCACTTATCTTTTTTATGATATTATTATAACTGGTATCATCAAACAGTTACATCTGGTCAAAGTTATTCTTTCCTGGTCAAAAGTCAAACCTACCATGTCTTTTTCTTGAATCTGCTATTAATTTCATGACTGGGTTTTGAGTGTTGTTATCTTTTTCTTGGTTTTTTCTGGTATGTTTTTGAACATGAAGATGAAGATGTGCCCAGAAAAGCAACATCCTGAAAATCAGGAAAAAGTACATTCGGATAAGATTTCAACTTGGTTATTGCGATGGGTCTTAGGTTCAACTTAATAATGCGATGAATACACTCGGATGGATACATTCTGATGGTCACATCCCGATGGAACCATTGCGATGGAACCATTGCGTTGGAACCATTGCGATGGAATCATTGCGATGGAACCATTGCGATGGAACCATTGCTATGGAACCATTGCGATGGTGTCCATCAGGTGGCGATGGGACTGCGATGGCTTTATTGTTTATATTGCGATGCAGTTTGAAAAACTTTTTGACCAGTTTGTTAGAAATACGTTTTTACGTATATTAGAAGTATCGGTCACTCATCAATATTATTAATGTTGTAATAGCTCGTAGTTAGTGTTACTTATTAAGTTAAGTAAGAAACCGACCCATGGGCTTGTCATGGGTCGGCCCAAGCCCAAATAAGGCCTTGGATATAAATACCCCTTTCCACCATGGAAAGGGGTTGGTTGTTGTTCATTCCTCATTTCATTTGAATAAAAATACACATAGTTTCTCTCTCACTTTCTCTCTCTAGTTTCTCTCTCTAGGAATCTTCAACCCACTTCATAGATTCATAGGTTATCAAGATTCTACATTTGGTATCAGAGCTATGGGGTGATTTAAGGTAATGATTTGTGTTGTTCTTTAGTTTTTGATTGTATTAGTGTTCTTTAAGAAGATCCATCTTGATTCTTGGAGTTTTTGGTGTTTTTGTGATTGGGATTAGTAGATAAGGATTAGTTTTTACTTATTATTGTAGAAATCACAAAACTTTTTGGGTTATTTGGTAAAAATCTGGGTTTAATCTTCATATTCATAGTCGACTGTTCATTCGAACAACCTTCTGTTTCCCAGTAAAGTTCCGAACCAAAAAGTTCCGGATCAACAAAAGTTCCGGATCAACAAGTTCCGGATCAACAAGTTCCGGATCAAGAAGTTCCGGATCAAGAAGTTCCGAACCAAAAGTTCCGGATCAAGGAAAGTTCCGGATCAAGGAAAGTTCCGGATCAAGAAGTTCCGAACCAAAAGTTCCGGATCAAGGAAAGTTCCGGATCAAGGAAAGTTCCGAACCAAAAGTTCCGAACCAAAAGTTCCGGATCAAGGGAAAGTTCCTGATCAAGGAAAGTTCCGGATCAAGGTAAAGTTCCGGATCAAGGGAAAGTTCCGGATCAAGGGAAGTTCCGGATCAAAGGAATGTTCCGGATCAAGACAAAAGTTCCGAATCAAAAACTTCCGAACCAAAAGTTCCGAATCAAGGAGTTCCGAGCCAAAATCTTCCGAATCAACACTTCCGAATCAACAAAAGTTCCGAATCAAGGGATATTTTACTTGTTTTTTCGACAATTTTTTAGAGGATTTAATCTTGGTTTCTTACAACAAAAACTCAACACAATTCACAAGCTTTACTTCACTGCTCGATCAACCGATAATATTTGTCTCTTTGAAGTGAACAAAATGAATCCGAATTCATTAATGCCTCAAATGACATCACTTACCGACATTTCCGCATTACGGGAACGGATAATCGCCCTCCAATGCTCATTAAAGAAGTCTTTGAAGCATGGCAAGGCCGTATGATGTCATACCTTAAGGGAAAACCGGTATATGGGAGGCTTATGGTCAAGTCAATTCTGAATGGTCCACTTGATTATGGTACCATCGTGGTTAACAATGTGAGTCGACCAAGGGAGTTTGAAGAACTTACACCAGCTCAACAACTTGTTGCCGATGCAGACGAAAAGGCTCTTCAAACCATTCTCCAAGCTCTTCCACATGACATCTATCGAATGGTAAGTCAGTATACGGTGGCAAAGGATTTATGGGAACGTCTAAAGGTGTTGCTACAAGGTACGTCTCTTACCAAACAGGAAAGGGAATGTCAGGTGTATGATCTGTTTGATAGATTCACGTACAGCCCAGGGGAAACGCTTCACGACTATTACTTCAGATTCACTACTCTCATGAATGATCTGAATGTATACAATCTCGTGATTGCTCCATTCCAGGTTAACACCAAATTTTTGAATACTTTACCTCAAGCTGAATGGGGTGAGTATATTACCGATGTTAAGTTAACCAGGGATTTGCATAAGTGCAATTTGGATCAACTATATGCTTTTCTTCAGCAGCATGAGAAACATGTGACCATGCACCGTTCGCCTCGAGGTATGTACCCTGATTCTTTAGCTTTGATGGCGAATCAACCAAGCTTGTCACACAACAACACTCCTTATATTTTGGGACACCAAGCCTATCATCCATCACCTTACATGACACCAAGCTTCCCACAATATTCGATTCTACCGCAACCACCCACCTCACATCAGCAACAATATCGGTTTAATGCACCTTCATCACACTATGCTTCACAACATCACCCAGCAAGCATTGCACCTTATGCTCAGTCTTCATATTCTTCTTATCAAGAGAATGCAGCATATCCATCAAGCTACTCTGACCACATGAGTGTTCCTTCTAGTGCTTATGTAGTTCAACAAGACCAAGCACTGTATTGGATGACGATGAAGTCCCCATTCCTGAATTCAAACAAGGAACTGACCCAGTTGAAGTGTTAGCCACTATGTCTGCTTATCTCACAAGGACTTTAAGCAAACGAGGATTTAGAGGATCAGCTCCTACTAACAATCAGCTGAGGAATTCATCCAATTCTCGCCAACAAGCTACTATTGAGAATGGCAGGGTAATGGTTCAACCTATTCAACCTTATTAGGGGAGACCTACTACACCAACTACCAATGCTCGCACGGTCAATCCTGCTCCAATGGTCAACACTCCTCCACGGGCTAATTCCACAGGCAAGTTGAGAATGATTACATGCTACAACTGCAAGGAAGAAGGTCACATGTCCAGGGATTGCAAGAAACCCAAGAGGAGAAGGGATGGTCAATGGTTTGCAGAGAAGATTTATCTGGTGAATGCTCAGGCACAAGGAAGGGAACTTGATGAAGAGGAGCTTGCATTTCTTGCTGATTCAGGGATTGCTGAACAAGACGTTGTCACTACACAGAATGCAGCATACCAAGCAGATGATCTTGATGCTTATGATTCAGACTGCGATGAACTTCAATCTGCACAGGCAGCTCTTATGGAAACTATCTCCAGCTTAGGGCCAGAAAAGAGATCTGAGGTACTTATTAATACCACTGATAATACCACTGATGCTAGTATTCAACCACATCAAGTTGTGCAAGAGAGTGCTGATTCGAATGAGTCTTCGGTGGTGAGTCTTTCAAATGAGGAGACAATCAATGATAGAAATATCAATGTGAGTCCCCAGACTTTGAGTGAATCACAACCGGGAGCCATTTCGCATACGCATACTCCTGCTCAACAAGATTTGGTCATGGTTCCTGCTACATTACTTAGCCAAATGAATGCTGCACTCTTAGAAACCCTAGCTAAGAATAAGAATTTGTCTGATGAGCTTGCCTTAAGCAACGAGAAAGTTCAAACTTTGGAACTAGTGCCTTCGTCTAGTGTTCTAACAAATCCCGAATATGATCATTTTTGAAACAAACAAATGGGTCATTTGCAAGAAATTGAAACCTTAAGAGCAGATCTTTCTAATGAACTTAAAGAAAAAGAGTTAGTGGTCACTAATTTTCAAAAACTTCAAACGGATTTTGAATTACTCGAGTCTAAGAAGAATGAAATGGAAATTAATGCGGCTAATAAGATCAGAAGTCTAGATTATTTGCTTTTAAGACAATACGCTGCCTCTCAACTAGTGCACTTATTTGATGCTTCGTTTAGAGAATTTAACTTATCACGTCAAAAAGGCCTTCCCCCTAACCCACGGTATGCAAAACAAGCTTTAAGCCATAGTCCAAGACTTTATAATGCAACCCAATTAGGATTGGTCTTAGACCCGATTGTTATTTTCGATGATCGTACAAGTAAGGATCTAGTTGATGAGGATCGGTCATACAACTTTGCAAAATATCCCGATTGTGATTATTTTAAAATGAATCAGGAGCTTGCTAAAACCGATTTTAGAATTCGCTTCCATATGGACAAAGATCTCATTACAGCACCAACCTAAATGTTGAATGAAGAAAACCCTAGTACACTTCCTACACTTGTCAAAATGGAAGGTCCTAAGGAAATTCCAAAGGATCTTCCACCTGTTAGCACTGTATGGTTAAACTTGCAAGAGATTAATCAATACTTTACTAATTTTGACAAGGTCATTTTGGAATGTACGACTTCAAATGGCCTAAACGCCGGAGAATGGGCTTTCGAACACATGAACGAGGTGTTTAAGAATGAGATCAATCCGTTTCCCGAAAGTCTAAAAGGAAGTTTTGCATCTCTTAAGGAAAATGAGTTTGAAATTGGAGAAGTTCAAAAAGTGTTTTATGAGATGGACACCGCTTACGAACTACAACTAATTGAAAAGGAAAAGATTTTATCCGAATATGACCGATTCTTGTCCCAAGTAATTTCGTGTGATGTGCTTACTACTGTGAATGTTAATTATTCGAATGAGCTTACATCCGCTATGATTAACTGTGATGCTGTGAATATATGTGATGATGTGTGTGATCTCTTTGTAAATGTTGCTGATACTGTAAATGAGGTAGATAATCATTCTTGTCACGAATCTAACGCTGAATTTTTAAAGCTACAAGATTCTTACAATTAACTTTCAAAACGCTTTAATCAACTCGAACAACATTGTATATCTTTAGAATTAAAACAACAAACTCAAAATGAGGATCTTTTGATATCAAATGGTTGTGAAAACGGTGTTGAGACGAGTGACAAGATGATTGCAATAGTTAAGGCATTAGAGGAAGAGATTATGAGATTGAAGAGAGATGTGTCATCAAATGAAACACTAAAATTGGAACTAGAGGTTGCAGAGTCTAAAAACCAGGACTTAGAAATTAGACTTTTGTCTATTCTAGGGGAGATGGATCGGGCAAGACAGGGACTATCCGCTCTTTATGGTTCAATAGAAGAACGCTTAGCTTTTAATGCAGCACAGCAACAATCTTATGTTGAACAACTGAACCAAAAGTGTGAGGAAATCTCTGACTTAAACATCCTGCTCATTGACAAAAACATGGTTTTGGCCGAGTTAAAGGAGACACTTCTTCTCACCCGACAAGAAGTTGTTGAAAACTTAGCTACCGACTCTGCACCGTCCTCTAGTGCTCCAACAACCAAGTCAGTAGTGCTCTATAAGAACCCGCTCCATAAGAAAAACCCGGTTACCTACGATGATTATATGAGGAATGCAATTAAGCATGTAGATCTTGTTAGGGATATCTTAGACGATCTTTATGCCTTAGATCCCTCAAGTAGCTACTATTATTCAGCCCATGAATATATTAAGCGTGTTCAATATTGCTTAGCCTACTTGCAATACATAGGTAAACCAGGTTCTGCACTACTCACTAATCGTCCCATTGCTGTAACTCTATTCAATAAGACCCCAGGAGCAAAACCGTCATTGGCACCATCAAGTAAGGCACCTTTAAAATCTGTTGCTAATGTTCCCACTTTGCCTTCTACAGGAGTAAAAGAGTCTACTAAGGCTAAAGGATCGCCACTCAAGAAAGATAAGATCAAGCCCTCCACTAGTAGTACCAACAAGAAGAAAGTAGAAGCTCACCATAGGAATATTAGTTCAGTTTTAAATAAAAAGAATCATGTTAAGACTAAAAGCTCTGCGCCTGTGCAGAAGCCTAAACCATTCGTGAATTCTAATTTGAATTGTTGGAATTGTAATCAATGTATGTTTTCCCAACGTCATGATTTGTGTCTTATTGATCATGTGAATGAAATGAATGCCATTAGGAATAATCTTGAATGGAAGCCAACTGGTAGAACTCGTGCCCAAGTTGGATGGCAATGGCGTCCCACTGGTAGGACCTTTACATTAGATGGAACAATGTGCCCTTTAACTAGGAATGCATCCATTGAGGTTAGGTCTGAGCGTCCTTTAGTTACGCACACTAGCACTAAAGTATGGAAACAGCGCCCTTTAATTAGGTCAGCCCCCACTATAATGCCTATCAGTGAAGAAATACCTCAGGATTTAAGCCAACTAGAATCTACACCACCAACTAGGAAGAAGAAGGCTAGGAAATCTAAGAAACCTAAAGTTAGCAAATCTAAGATTATTAAATCTGTACCTGCTAATAACAAGGAACATTCAGATTCCGATACCTCTACATTGTCCTCGTCTGGTGATATTTTCAGGTGGTCCAAATCATCCTCTGGTATTTGGACTCCGGTTGTTCAAATCATATGACCGGAGATCGCTCGATGCTCCGAAATTTCGTCAGCAAGTTTCTTGGAACGGTTAAATTCGATAATGATCATATTGCAAAGATAATAGGGTATGGTGAATATCAGATTGGAAACGTTACGATTTCAAGGGTATACTATGTAGAAGGTCTTGGTCATAATTTATTTTCAGTAGGACAGTTTTGTGATTCCAACCTAGAGGTTGCTTTTCGACAACACACTTGTTTCATCCGCAACTTGGAAGGAAAAGACTTGTTGAAGGGATCTCGTGGTGCAAATCTTTATACGTTGTCCCTACAAGACATGATGGCCGCCTCTCCAGTATGTCTTCTCTCTAAAGCATCTAAGACCAAGTCATGGTTATGGCATCGCAGATTATCTCATCTCAACTTTGATGCTATTAATCATCTGGCTAAAAACGAATTAGTTCGTGGTCTTCCAAAGCTCAAATTTCACAAGGACCATTTATGTTCGGCGTGTCCAAGGGGGAAAAGTACCAAGAAATCATACAAGCCCAAAGCTGAAGACACCAATCAAGAAAAACTTCATCTTTTGCATATGGATCTTTGTGGGCCAATGAGAACTGAAAGTGTGAGCGGTAAGAAATTCATTCTTGTCATTGTGGATGATTTCTCCAGGTTTACATGGGTTAGATTTCTACGTACAAAGGATGAAGCACCGAAGGCTATCATCACTTTTCTGAAATTCATTCAGGTACGTTTGAATACTACTGTCCGCCGTATTCGTACAGATAATGGAACAGAGTTCGTCAACCAGACTCTTCGTGCTTACTATGAAGATGTTGGTATCTCACATGAAACATCCGCTGCACGCACTCCACAACAAAACGGTGTCGTTGAAAGACGGAATCGTACGCTTATGGAAGCTGCTAGGACTATGCTGATTTATGTGAACGCTCCATTGTTCTTGTGGGCAGAAGCTATATCTACTGCATGTTTCACCCAAAACCGTTCTATCATTCGGAAACGCCATGGAAAAACACCTTACGAGCTTCTACATGATCGTAAACCCGATGTTTCATTCTTTCATGTGTTTGGTGCTCTTTGTTATCCAAACATTAATAGTGAGAACTTGGGCAAGCTTCAACCGAAAGCCGATATAGGTATTTTCATTGGTTACTCACCCTCCAAGAAAGCATACCGAATTTACAACCGTCGTCTTGGAAAGATAGTAGAAACTATGGACGCAGATTTCGATGAGCTGACAGCGATGGCTTCTGAGCAACGCAGCTCTGAACCCGCGCTTCATGAGATGGGAACCGGTGCTATTAGTTCCAGATAAGTTCCCAATAATCCTACTTCTACATCATTTTTACCACCTACAAGGCCCGAGTGGGATAAACTGTTTCAACCGTTGTTTGATGAATTCTTTGATCCCCCAAATGATGAAGTTCCAGCACCTGTAGTGATAGCTCCAATACCTGAAGTTGTTGCTCAAGCTAATGAAGCTTTATCTAATGCATCTTAAATTAACATTGAACCCGATGCACCTTTACCAAGTGATTCTCAAACTACACCTGAATCGCCACCCTTACTTGTGCCTAATGATGTTGAAGAGGATTCTATTGATCATGACTTGGAATATGCTCACCTACAAGAGCTTCCTTTCTTTAGTGTACCGATACCTGAAAACCCTTCAGCCGCGTCTACCTCAGAAGAAGCTCCTTCAATTGTTCACTCCAGACCACCACGGATTGAAAATCATAGCACCAAATGGACAAAAGATCACCCAATTAGGAATGTCATTGGAGAACTAGATCGACCAGTCTCTACACGCCATCAATTACAAGAGAGTGCACTCTATTGCTATTTTGATGCATTTCTCTTCGAAGTTGAACCTAAAAATTGGCAACAGGCTATGACTCAATCATCTTGGATTGAAGCCATGCAGGAGGAACTAAATGAATTCTAAAGACTTGAAGTATGGGAATTAGTTCCTCTCCCTGACAAGGTTAACATCCTTACTTTGTTGTGGGTTTATAAGGTTAAACTCGATGAGATGGGTGCAGTATTGAAGAATAAGGCTAGATTGGTCGCTAGAGGATACAAACAAGCCTTGGGTATAGACTTTGAAGAATCTTTTGCTCCTGTTGCAAGATTGGAGGCTATTAGACTATTCCTTGTGTATTCTGCTCATATGAACATGATCGTCTATCAAATGGATGTGAAGACGGCATTTTTGAACGATGAACTAAGGGAAGAAGTCTATGTTAGTCAGCCGGATGGGTTCGTTAGCACGGAGTTTCCTAATCATGTGTACAAGCTTAAGAAGGCTCTTTATGGGTTGAAACAAGCTCCACGCGCGTGGTATGATATCCTTTCAACATATCTCATCTCGGAGGGCTTCTCCAAAGGCAAGGTGGACCCCACTCTATTTACTCTCAAGGAGGACAACGACATGATTCTTGTACAAATTTATGTTGATGATATAATATTTGCTGCCTCTAATATAGAATTTTCCAAACGCTTTGAGAAGATAATGTCCACACGCTTTCAGATGTCAATGATGGGAAAATTTTCATTTTTCTTAGGATTACAAATTTCTCAGAATCCCAGAGGCATCTTTATTAATCAATCCAAATATGCTCTAGAATCTTTAAAGAAATATAACTTTGAAAATTGTGACCCCATGGACACTCCAATGGTGGAGAAATCCAAGTTAGATGAAGATAGGAATGGGACTATTGTCGATCCAAAACTTTACCGTGGGATGATCGGCACCCTTCTCTATCTGACTGCTAGCAGGCCTGATTTGCAATTTGTCGTATGCATGTGTGCCCGGTATCAGGCTCGGCCTACCGAAAAGCACCTACATGTTGTTAAAAGGATCTTTCAGTATCTAAAAGGAACACTTCATCGTGGTCTATGGTATCCGAAAGATTCCTCTATTGCTTTAATATCATACGCAGATGCCGATCATGCTGGATGTCAAGACACGAGGCGTAGCACGTCTGGATCTGTGCAACTCCTTGGAGACAGATTGATCAGTTGGTCTTCAAAAAGGCAGAAAAGCGCTGCAATTTCTAGCACGGAGGCTGAATACATCGCCATGTCCGGTTGTTGTGCTCAAGTCCTTTGGATGAGATCACAATTAACTGACTACGGTTTGGGATTCAACAAAATCCTGATGTATTGTGACAACAAGAGCGCCATTGCCCTTTGCTGCAACTATGTTCAACACTCCCGGGCCAAGCACATAGACATTCGCTACCATTTCATTAAAGAGCAGGTGGAGAACGGAGTGATCGAGCTGTATTTTGTCACTACTGAGTATCAGCTGGCAGATATGTTCACCAAAGCTTTAGATCGAGGACGAATCGAGTTTTTGATCGACAAGCTTGGCATGAAATCATTCACTCCAGCGACTCTCACAGAATTGGCAGAAGAATCAGCTGAATAGTGGTGGTAAACTATTCAGGCGTATCCTTTGTTCGTGATCATGTATATTATCGTATATATATAAACCACAAAAAGAAAAATACAAAAATATAAAACCAAGAAAAACCATAAAAAATATAAAACCTACAAAAACCATAAAAATTATAAAATCAAGAAAAACCAAAAATATTTTTCGTTTTTTAAATCGGGCATGTCTTTTAGTACGGTAATATTTACGGCTTTAGAAATGTCGATCAATATTGACACGGCGCCATAAATAGAGTCCGTATAAAAGTTGTACATTTTTAAAACATGCCCATTATGGCTTGTAGTTATTTCAGACTGCAACCCGGTTTTCATATTAAAGTCACGTATTTCCTTGGAAAACGTTGGCTCACAATGGGAATTAATTTTCTCGGGCATGATTTACAAGCCATATCATGCAAAGGGATCAAGTTTACTTTACAACTTGGTCTAACACGAGTTAGTGTACGTCTCAGTGCATTAATTTGTCAAAATAAGATGTTGGAAATACGTTTTTCCCAATAAAGTCTCGGTCACATCTTAGTTAGCATAGATCACGAGATATAGACTATTTAGAACTTTGTCTCTTGAAGCGACCTCCCTTAGGGGGAGATTGTTGGAAATACGTTTTACGTATTTATGAAGGATAGTCCATATAGCCCACATGTAGGGTGGGCTATATATATCCCCTCCTAGCATGTTAGGAGGGGTTGTTCATTTTCACATTTTCATAATCTATCTTTACTTTCTCTCTCTACTTTTCTCCCTTCTCTCCTTTCTCTCTCTACTCCATCATCTCCCTTCTTCATCTTTCTTATGTTTATCATTTAATCAACCATCTTTATCAACAAAATCCATCATGTAGGATAGGCCAAAGATCTCGTAGGCCAAAGGTCTCTGATACCAATTGAAGGTCTACGAGATCTTTGGCCTATCCTACATGATGGATTTTGTTGATAAAGATGGTTGATTAAATGATAAACATAAGAAAGATGAAGGAGGGAGATGATAGAGTAGAGAGAGAAAGGAGAGAAGGGAGAAAAGTAGAGAGAGAAAGTAAAGATAGATTATGAAAATGTGAAAATGAACAACCCCTCCTAACATGCTAGGAGGGGATATATATAGCCCACCCTACATGTGGGCTATATGGACTATACATTAACTAAATGGATCACGAGCCCATTACATAATTATCGTTGGAGCGACCGATCCTTCATAAATACGTAAAACGTATTTCCAACAATCTCCCCCTAAGGGAGGTCACTCCAAGAGACAAAGTTCTAAATAGTCTATATCTCGTGATCTATGCTAACTAAGATGTGACCGAGACTTTATTGGGAAAAACGTATTTCCAACAATCTCCCCCTAAGGGAGGTCACATCTTTTTACAAAATCTTAAACCTAGCATCTATGCTTGAGTCTTCGATCTTGTTCTTGTGAATATGCTTGATGTGATCTTTAACTTTAGTCTTGAGCATGTTTCCTTGCCTTGACCTTGTGCATTCTTCACTTGTGATATTTGCCTCTTCGTGACTTCATGTTCCACATACTTATACTTTTAAATTCTTGAAAGCTTTATAGTTTGATACAGCGGAAGACTTGACCTTCGGGCTTTCTTGAATTTGTTGAAGTACTAATTGTATGTAGTATAAGCATGTAGTGACGACTTCTTCTGGATTGTACACCGCAATGCCACCTTCTTGTTACGCTGCATAAGACAGTTAGCAACAAACAATATACACGGATGAAATGGCTTTGAACATTTCATTCTAATTCGATAGCATTTTACCTCCGGTCGATGAAGACCGTTGGACGATATTAAATATCGTACTGGTGGCAGGTAGTTTCAATAAAGAACCTCCTTGACAAGATTTCGCGGGTAAACCCGTTCTCTTTACTCGACCGTCCAAAGCTGACTTCGAACGTAAAGAGTGAATCATTTGGATAATATTATCCGCATGATTTGAAGCCGTCAATTCATGTTCCTGGAACAAGTGAAGTTCAATTAAGAACCGCACCATCGTTGCTTTCCAGTTGTCACTAGCTTGATTCGTATAGAATCTTGCAAGTTACCTACCAAGTGCTGTTTGATGTTAACACTAGAAGGATTTCCATTCGTCACTGTAAATACTTAATAGTATTACTCTGAATGTTCTGGCAAGATCACTAAGATATTGCGTAGAGGCCTGGAACGTGTTTAAATTCATTTAAGAATTAAACCACTGTTGCTTTCCAGTTATCACAAGTTTGATTCATAAAGAATCGCACAAGTCACCTACCATGAGCTTTTTGATATTCGCTCAATAAGGATTTCCATCTTCATTGTAAATACTTTCGTATTACTCGGATGTTCAGGCAAGATCATGAAGATTTTGCGTAGGACTCTTAAGATCTTTCTTACTTTTCACAATGTGTGAAGAAGCAAGGAAATATGAAAGTGTGTCCTAATGAGATATTTGATGATCTCAAATGGCTCTAGACTCGATCGTGCATTTTGTATTTTTAGTGATCGGAGGCTGGAGAGGAGTGCCACCTTTTCAATACCAATTTATTCGGAGTGAATAAATCAATAGATAATGCGTTGTCTATGTGTGATTAAAACAAATATCTTTTGAGAGATATCTGAGTTAGCTGGGATGGGTTGTGCATTGCATCACTGGGTCCATGATGTCTGTCTTCAATATTAAGAATCATTAAACAATGATCTTAATAGCATATGTATTGACCCGGTTTCTGCCTAAGTTGTAAGGAGGGCTTCTTTCTTTACACCCTTTATCTTTACAATTCTTTTTCATTCTTCAACCCCTTCAATGCTTACCAATACGTCATCACTAGCACCTTGTTGTGATTGTTCCAGTGCTAACTTAAGTACTTGGTCGGCATTCAGCTACATTCACAATCTTTTTCCATCTTTCCTAAGGACTACTATTTCTAGCTATGGAATGTCCTTGGGAAGATTCCTCCGGTTCTAGAGGAATCATTGGACTTTAACCTATCCTACCATCCTTATGTCACCACAATCTTCACCGTCGTGAATAGAGATGTTTTGGGTAAATGTATGTCACCATGAAATCCATTTTGAAGTGCAAATCCATTTTGCTCCCCCTTAACATATGCCACGATATCCGAAAACATTTCGCACATGTCGGGATGAGCTAGCACGTTAAGTCAAACCATTTTTGATTAATCATTTCCCATATTAAATCACATTTTCTCCCCCATATTAAAAATATTAACCCAATCGATGTTTTTAATATCAATTGATTTAATAGCATTTGAAGAAAATTTGGGAAGAAAAATGCAAATCCAATTATCTTCATGAAATACACAAGCTCCCCCTCAAATTAATGAGGGTGTGCTGAAACGTAAATTAAATACCTTTTAAACACAAGTGTAAGGTATTTATCACGTGCAAAGATCATATATGATAATGAATTCACAATATTAGCAATTTACGAGGTTGGACCTGAATGATGGAGAACATCATATGAAAGAAGCACATGGTTCTTGTTCACGAATGTTGGTCTTCCTCGTAACTTCTGAAGTTATCTCTTGACTCCATGTGTATGATTGATATCGTTGTCTTAACACCAATATGTGAACTTGGCACTCTCGGCATCAAGAATTCTGAATGCTGGACAATTGCTCCCCCTCAATTGTTGACCCGTGTTCTATTGAAAGAGCTGTAGTCACCGTTTGAGTAGTCGCATCGTCGAGTATGTAGATATCAATTGTAAGTTGCTTCAGATTGTGGAGTTGATAACTTCAGATTGTAGAGTCAAAGCTTTCCGGTGAAATGCTTGACTTCAATGTGAAAAGCGGGTTACTATCGGAAATAATAGCAAACCATTTTGAGCATGTTTTAAAAGTTTGAACTTCTGCTCGAACTTTATTTACAACCCCGTGTCATTATTGAATGACATTTCTAGTATCGTAAATATTATCGATTCCAAAAGACATGCTCTTTTTATCAAACATTTTTGAACACACAATTTTGAAAGATTTAGAAAAACCTTTTGAGAAATTATCGAAAAATTGTGTTCAAAGTTTTGAAAACCAATTACTTGAGCTTAAGATGTTGAATATCTTACAAAACGAGCTCAAGTCCGAGAAGTTGTAAACTTCCCGTTGTTAAGGATAAGTTTATCATCGGCGATAAACTTTCCTTTTATCTGAAGAACGAAAACTAAGCTGACATTTACTTAGAAGTCGTGTTCATGAGCTTGAAAACTTTGACTGTTTTAACGGAAAGCTCATGACCGAGAAAGGTTAATTTCTCGTTACGAGGAAAAGTTCTCTTAGTTAAAAGATACACTTTCCTTTATGAGCTTAAAACTTCGAATGTTTTAATACAAGCTCATGACCGAGAAAGATGAATTTCTCGTTAAGAGGATAAGTTATCATAAAAGATAATCTTTTCTTTATTTTAAATTCGAGTTACAGTCTGACATTTAACTGTAAGTCATGTACACGAGCTTAAAACCTTTGAATGGTTTTAACGTAAGCTCGTGTCCGAGAAAATTTAATTTCTCGTTAATGAGGATAAGTTTACCATCGGCGATAAACTTTCCTTTATTTGAAGAACGGGTCATCATCTGTTATTTAATGATGAACCAAATACACGAGCTTAAAACCTTTGAATGGTTTTAGGATAAGCTCGTGTCCAAGAAAACTTAATTTCTTGTTAAGAGGGTAAGTTATCGTTGTGTAGATAAACTTCCCTGTCTCTGAAGTCCGGGTCGTCGTCTGTCATTTAACGAGGAGCCATAATGCATGAGCTTAAAAACTTGGAATGTTTTTGATATAAGCTCATGCCCGAGAAAAATGAATTTCTCGTTTTTAGGATAAGTTTATCATCGGCGGTAAACTTTCCTTTCTTTGAAGATCGAGTTATAGTCTGTGATGTGACTATAAGTCCTAAGTGCAGCTTAACCATGAATCCCCTGAGACATTTGTTTCTCCGATATCTGCTTCTTCAGCAACCAAACTCTAAGAGTGTCCTTAGTTGAACGGTATACAATGATTGGACCGCTTCGTTCTTTTGGAACATCAACTTTGGTACCTGCATTCTCATTAGGAGTTTGTATACTTTTGCATGAGTTAGAGATATCTATTTTAGAAGCACGTGGGGGTTCACGGTTTTCTTTTCTTGTGTCAGAGGTGGCCTGAGGGGATGATTCACTTGTCTTAGTTGGCAAACGTTTCCTTTTATAGAAAACCTTAAGTTCAGGCTTAAGTGATGTATCATCCTTTGCAATTTCCTCCCTAGTAGTCTTCGTAGAATCAGAGACTATCCTAGTTAAAGGGCACTCGTTTCCTACAAGAGTGAAAGTTCTACCAGTGGGGCGCCACATTTTACCAATGGGTTTGATTTTAGCGACCCACTGGGATTTAAGTCTAGCACGGGAGTTCACCTCATTAAGCAATTTTTTGATACAAGAGTCATGATTTGTCGTAAAGACACATTTTCTACATGTTTTACAAGTAGCATATTTAATGTCCGAGTAATTCCTAGATGATTGATCGATGCTCCTAGGAGACGTCATGCTACGGTTAGCAGTGTTGGGTAATCTAGAAGGCATCTGACTAGGTTGGACGTTACTATCTCTTACATGTGTCTTTTGAATAGCTTCCCTTTGACCAAAATCATGGCGCACATCATTTGAACTCGTTCTAGACGTGTTCTTTGAACTATTCTTAGAGAAACTAGAGGCAATCATGTGATGAGGTCTTGCTAAAACTGATTTAGTCACATTGGGCCTAGATGGTGGAGTGACTGGTCTAGGAAAGTGAACCAAATCAACTTGTGAGGCAAACCGCGGTCTAGAGGATTATGGTCGCTCGGATCTAAATGCAGTAGGTTGTCTGACAATCGGTTGTCTGACGAACTGATTTGTAGGCGGTTTCCCCAAGATTGATGGTTTTTCAAGCTTAGTGTCCACACTAGGTCCTCTATTTTTCCTTAACTCGTTTTTCAACGCAGCTATAGCAAACACCTTTTCTTGAACTTGGGCTTTTAACGTCTCATTTTCTTTGAGCAATTCATCTTGGGATGCCAATTTAGACTCTAGTAACTGAATTTGTTTAAAAAGATTATCCTTTTCAGCTTTAGAATCTGAAACTTTTTGATCCAATTTTCTTTCAAGAACAACGTTAGACTTTTCAAGTTTTTCAAAGTATGTTTCAAATTTGTTCGTTTTCTTTGAAAATTCAAGTTTGGCATCCTCAAGATCTTTTGATTGCCGAGCTACGATCGTTTCGAGCTCTTTAATCTTGGAATCAGATGTTGATCCCAAACTTAGATCGATTAGCTTTGTGTATACGAGATTAGATCAAGTATAACACGTAGAGAAACCTTTGTAGTATGCTTTGTGAATCTAAGTATTATGCGGAATTTAATACTTAAACAAGAACACAAGATGTAAACAATACTTTCACTTTGATTATCAATGTCGAACTTGCTTACAATGAAAGATGTTTACGAATGAAAAACTTAATGAAAACTTGATATTAAACATTAACCTAAAGGCCTTCTTTTATAGACTAAGAAGCCTTGTACAATAAGCTACGTATCAACTATTCTAGGTAAAGATAAACATAGAAAATACATTGTCGTTTCTATCCTTACTAGAAGTATTCTAGAACATAATAAACGTGTAGCTCACATCTTCCATCAGTGCTTGTCTTCAATCTGTCAACGCTTGACTTTAACTTGTCAACGCTTAAGCTGTCAGCGCTCACTTTGCTCTTGTCAACGCTTGAGTTGTTCTTGTCAGCGTTCAAGTGATCTGGCCTTAATTTATTCCCAACAATCCTCCCCTAAACTTGATATCCACTCTTATGATCAAGTTTCTGAATAAACATTAAGAACTTGGAGGAGTCTGACAAACCTTATCATATTGGTAATAAATAAATCTGATCAAATTCTTTGCCACGTCACTTGTATAGTCTATCTCCAACTGGGTGTCCTTCATCTTTTCCAAAACAGCCTTGGATATGAAATACTGAGCATCTACAAGTAAATACTCAGCAAACTTTGTAGAACTCAAATGGTATACACCAGCAGCTGAATATAACCTCCATTGAAGACCACTGAGGTCATCTTCAAGATCCTTCCATATTTCAGGATCTTCTTCTTTTGTCCCACACATTCTTTTGAATGTGGTCCAAAGTTTTATTCCATTAGCTGAAGTTGGTGCTTCAGCCTCATACTTGGTCTCTAGCAACCTCCAAAGGTCCACCAAGTCTTCTCTATCACAACTTGCAAATAAAGATATGAGAGTGGTAAAAGTGTGTACCTCCTTGCCAAATCTTCCAATCTTCCAGAATCCACATTCATCTTCATCATAACTCATAATTGGATTCCTGGAATCTAGTGGTAACACATGCACCATATCTGAAGCTTCTAATGCGGAGAGCTTGAGGCTCTTTCTAATAACTGCTTCACTTGGATATAGTTTATTCATATCTTTTGGAAACTCAAGTATAAATCCCTTCTTTACTGGTCTGGGAACTATCATAGCTTTCTTGATTGCCATCTCCTCTGCAAGTTGCTCCTTTCTTTCATCTGAAAGAAGTCTGAAAGTGTTTTCTTCTTGCACTTTCACCCAAATAGGATAAGCCCTATGTTCCAACTCATCAAATGTCAAAGCCTTCAGCTTCTGATGTGTCCATCCAACTCCATGACATTTGAGCAACATAAAGTAGAGCTTCCTTCTATCCCTTTTCAACTCACAGAGAATGTTGCTTGCCTTGTGCTTCAAAATCACCTTACAATCCTTCTGAACTCTAAGAAGAATTTCCAAACCCCATATCTGATCTGAAATGGTCAAGTCTGGATTATCCATACAGCTTTCTTCCCAAGAATTGTACATCTGAACCACCTCTGGCATATCAAAATCAATCTGCAACTTTAAATCTCTCAGCTTTTCCCTAGCAAGCTCATCACCATACTCAAGTCTTTCTGGTTCAACAATCATCACACTTGAATCTGAGCTAGCTCCATCACTTTCTTCTTCAGAAGTCACAACAAATGGTGACTTTTCCTTTTCACCTTGTTCCATCATTTGCTCAGCCAATCTTCTATCAAATTCAACCTGAGCTGCATTCTTTGGAACAATTTCTTCTACCAACTTACCCTTACCCTTATCTGATGGTGCAATTGTTGGTAAGGTAGATGGTAATACCTGAGTAGAAACATCCTTGATGATAGATGATGACTGGAATACATCACCTCCATATACAGATCTGTCAACGCCCAAATTTCCTCTATCAGCGCCCAAAATACTTCTATCAGCGTCCAAACTTGTCTTGTCAACGCTCAAATATTTTCCCTCAGCGCCTTGTGTAACCTCTCTCAACATATCTGTAAATGATAAATTTAAATTGGTTGGAGAGATCAAGGACGTATCAAAACCTGTTTGTTCCTTCAAAGTAGTAAGAGCTTCAGCAACATCCAATGATTGACCATCTTGACTGCTCTTATCACTCAGATTTCTTTGATCTTCCTCCCCTTTGGAAGACTCCTCCATACCTCCCTTTGCATGAGCACTCTCCAAAACAACAATCCTCTCTCTCAATTCCTTGAGTTCAAGGCCTTGGTTACTGACAATTTGTACTAAGTCTGCATTCTGCTTTTGCAAGCTAATGCAGACAGCCGTCAATTCCAAAAGCGTCATTGGTTCCAGTCTGCCCTCTTCCAAAATGGGGATTTGACCTCCCAAGTCAGGTTCATTGGGCATGGATGAGGACTTAATTATGGTGGGACTGCCTTGGCCAGCTGCTAAGCCAGAACCAATAGTCCCAGCCTCATCCAGGTCACCAGCCACACTTGTGGTGGTGGTTCTCTCTGCTTCATGGCTAGGACCACCAGAGGAGAACTCTCCAGCAGTCCTTTGGCGTTTAAACAACCTATATTCAGGTGGTGTGGAAGATGGTGTAGAAGAAGGTGTAGATGTGGGTTGGTTAAGGGGTGTTTGGGATTGTGATGGTTGGGTGTCAGCGTTGGAAATAGGCACATCAACGCCCACATTAGATGTGTCAGCGTCAAAGGGTTCTTGGTCTATTTGCATTTGGTCAGGTGAGGGTAAAGGTTCAGGGATAGGTTTAAGTTGTGGGTGAGGGTCAATATGAGGTTGGGGGTCTGGTTGGGGTTGTGCGGCTGCAATAACAGCAAGCATGGCTGGGGTTAAAGGTAGGTCTCTATGAGGTGGTGAATTCATCTTGGTAAAAATAGCTTTCTTTTGTTCAGGGATTTTATAAAAATCATTGTGATCCCTTGAACAATATCTTTGATCATCAAAAATCATTTGCAGAAAACGGGGATAAGCTAAAGTCATTTTTGTCCCCTTGTTTTTACACATTCCTTCAAAAATCATTTTAGACCAGTTATATTTTTGCCCTGTTGCAATACACACAATAGCAGTTGCAATGGATCTATTGATCTCATTGTGTGCAGTACATTTGGGACTCAAACATTGAAGGAGAATGTGAATGAGGTACTTCCAGGCTGGGGGAAATTCCTACTTATGGTACTTATTAATAGTACCTTCATCAGGAATAGGTTATCCCAAAGCCCTAAGCCCTTGTTCTATTTCAGCAATGGGAAGAATGGTTATACCATCAGCATCATCAAGATGCAAGGCCTGGCGTACCAAGGCCTCAGTAACCACCCAAGATCTCCCATGAACAATAGAAGTTAATGTGGTCACTCCATTAACTGTTGAGGAACTTACAGTGTTCCAAAACTGTTTAATGTGTGTGACTGGAATGAGTGGTGCATGAGAAAGAGCATACCTTAATGGGGATGCATTCAAATACACCACCATTTGTGTGTATTGAGGGAACAAAGTATTATCAGCAACAAGATAAGCAATCATGTTGTGTTGAGACTTGAACCCTAAATCCAATTCTGCTGAGTTAAATCTTGGTGCCATTGATGAAAGCTGTTAATTTGAAGTATAGAAGATGAAGGTTGATAAGAGAAAAGTGTTAGACAAGAATTATAGATACCCTGTTTAAAAATAGGAGCCAAATTTATAGGAGTGGATGAAGGCATGTGATTGGCCCAAAAATAGGCAAAGATTTTCAAAAACTAATCATGAAAATATTGAAAAAGTTATAAGTTATCTCATGCATTTAATGAAAGTAACAACTCCTAAAATTACGGCTTGAAAATATGTCAAAAAGTAACAACTGGGTAGGTCCCATTGATTGTCAACGGTCAAATATAACCCATCAACGCCCAACGGCTATAATCTTGTCAACGTTCGCCTAAAGCCATGTCAGCGTCCAATTTGGTCACAACAACGCTTGGAAAAATCTTGTCAGCGTCCAAAAATAAAATTGTTTTAAAAAGTGAAAAATGACCTTAACAAGTAATTTATCCTAGAGAAGATAACCAAAAGCTGATAATTATCATAGGGCGGCAAGCACTGTCCAGTTATGCACACTTGCATAAGCAAGATAGACATAACAGTCCTCTAGTGTCCCTTGCTAACCAAAATTCTTAACAACCAAGTTACCTTGTAAAATCCTTGTTACTCCCAGGTAAATCCCATATCAAAATGATTCCCAAGTCTCCCAACAGACCACAACCAATTCTAGGCCAAAAATGTCTTGGCAGCATGCAAAGTTGATATACTATGCATGCTACAGTGCCTCATGGTTTAGTAAAACTAACCCATACTCACCTGTGGACACAATCTAGAATTGTGATAAGAGTATCATATGGATACCCAAAAATCCTAAAGGTTCCTAAAACCTCCCCTTAAACAAAGATACAAAGAGTTTGCCAAAAATATGCATGAACATAAAAAATTTATGTCAAGATAGGAATGAGACATTCCAACCATCATCCATAAACAAAAACATGTCCAGATGCTTCTCCTTTGATCCATAAGCAACTCTGTATCCAATGGTATACTGCTAACACCATCTGCACATTTAGATTGAAAACCACAAAACTAACATTGTTGCTGACAACGCCCCGATAACACTTAACAGCGTTGAAGGAAGCTTTGTCAGCGTTAGACAATTATATTGCTGACAACGTTGCAAAAACACTTATCAGTGTTCAAACAACCTTTGTCAGTGTTAGAAAAATATAGTGGAAAATCTAAATTATCAATAAGACTAATAATAGTAATGCATCATCCTGTACAAACTTATACAAAAAGAATCCAAAACACATACTTAAGTGAGATTAACCATTCCAATACTTGTTACCAAGTACTGAAATCTTCCAGTATCAAAAGGTTTAGTTAATAAATCTGACACATTTTCCTCAGTGTCTACCCTATCTGGTTGTATTAAACCTTTCTCAAAGCAATCTCTTATAAAATGGTGTCTAATTTCTATGTGTTTAGTTTTAGAATGATTCACAGGATTCTTAATGATGCATAAAGTACTATTATTGTCAACAAATATCTTAGTATGCATGAAGTTATACCCATAATCCAACAGCTGGTTCTGAATCCACAACACTTGACCACAACATGCTGCTGCAGCCACATATTCTGCTTCAGTTGTAGAGTTAGCCACCACTGTTTGTTTCTTGCATTGCCAAGATATTAATCTGCTCCCAAGAAATTGACATCCACCAGTTGTGGATTTCCTATCAAACTTGTCACCACCATAATCACTATCTGAATATGCAATCAGCTCCAATGGTGAATCATTTGGGTACCACAAACCAAGATCTGGATAACATCTTAGATACCTAAAGATTCTCTTCACAGCATAGAGGTGACATTCTTTGGGAGTCACTTGATGGCGTGCACATGCACACACAGCAAACATGATATCAGGTCTGGAAGCAGTAAGATACATTAAGGATCCAATCATGGATCTATAATGCCTGACATCAACATCTTTCCCATCTCCAATCTTTCCCCAAGGGTGTTCCCTATCCATAGGAGTAGAAGCCCTCTTTTCATGTGGAGAAAAGCTAAACTTCTTCAAGATTTCAGCAACATATTTGTCTTGGGAGATGAAGATACCCTCTTCTTTCTGCTGAACTTGTAAACCAAGAAAGAAGTTCATCTCCCCCATAGCACTCATCTTGAATTTGTCTGTCATGAGCTTGGAGAAATCCTCACTCATCTTTGGATCAGTAGACCCAAAAATGATATCATCAACATAGACCTGCACAAGCAACACATCTTTGCCTTTCTTCTTTGTAAATAATGTCTGATCTATGGTGCCCCTCTTGAATCCATTGTCCACCAAATAGGTAGACAGAGTTCCATACCATGCTCTAGGGGCTTGATGAAGGCCATACATAGCCTTTTTGACTCTATACACTTTGTCTGGATGCTCAGGATCCTCAAAACCAGGAGGTTGCATGACATAAACTTCTTCAACAATGGTGCCATACAAGAATGCACTCTTTACATCCATTTGATAGACTGTAAAGCCCATGCAAGATGCATAGGCTAGAAAAATCCTAATAGCCTCAATCCTTGCAACTGGTGCAAAGACTTCTTCATAGTCTATCCCCTCCTCTTGTGTATAACCTTGAGCCACTAACCTTGCCTTGTTTCTGACCACAATACCTCTTTCATCTCGTTTGTTCCTGAGAACCCATCTTGTCCCAATTGGTCTGACATATCTAGGACAATCAACCAGCTCCCAAACATCCTGAATAGCAAATTGATGAAGCTCATCCTGCATTGCTTCCACCCAACTTGGTTCTTTGAGAGCATCAAATATCTTCTTGGGTTCTTCTTGTGACAGAAAACATGCAAACAAACATGCTTGAACAAGAGGGGTATCTACCTTCTTGTGTATATTGGCAATAAATCCACCAAGACTTTGATGGGATCTTCTTGTCTGAACTAGAGTCATAACATCACCAATGATCTGAGATGGGGGGTGATTCTTCATTGTGGAAGTGAGAACTCCTCCTTCAAAAAGTCTGGTGTCCTCAACTTCACGCTCCATGTTGCCAATATCTTCTTCATCAGACTCTCTTTGATCAACTGGGATCTCTCCATGGACATTGGAAGGTCCACCTTGTTCAAAATTTGAAGAGAAAAGATGTGCAAAGGTGTTGTCAACGTCTGAACCTTGTTTGTCAGCGCTTGGGCTAACAACGCTTGAACTGTTGTTGTCAACGTCTGAGCCATCAACGTCTGAATTGGTCTTGTCAGCGCTTGATTTCCCTTTGTCAGCGCCTGAAGAACCATGCATGTTTGTATCTGGTGGTATTTGGAAACCACCATTATCTTGTCCAGCAGTAGCAGCAGCAGCAAAAGCATCAGTCCAAATGGGAATTGTGACATATTCAAATGTAGGAGATGCTTTTTCTGCTTGTGATCCAACCCTTTCATCAATCTGTGTACCTGAAACATGAACAACTTGTTCCTCCACAACATTTGAAGTTACCTTCATAATGTCTGGATTAGTGACAGGCATATAATTTAAAGTTCTAGATAAGGGTTCCAAATCAAACAACCAATTAGGACCACTTTCAGGATCACTAGGTTTATTCTCTAAGAACCTAACATGTACTCTTTCAACAATACGTTTGTCCTCCTTAAGATAAACCCTATAACCCTTGCTCTGCACTGAATACCCCATGAAGTAACCTTCATCACCTTTTGCACTAAATTTCCCTAAGGCATCACTAGTGTCTAAGACTACTACATGACATCCAAAAGGTCTGAGAAAACCAATATTAGGTTTTCTTCCCCAAAGTAACTCATAAGGTGTCTTGTTTTGAATTTTGTTAACCAATGCTCTATTTTGCACATAACATGCTGTATTAACAGCCTCAGCCCAAAAGGCTATGGGAAAGTGAGCATCAGCCAACATTGTTCTGGCTGCTTCAATTAGGGTTCTATTCTTCCTTTCAGCAACCCCATTTTGTTGTGGGGTTCTAGCAATACTAAACTGTCTAGTAATTCCCTTCCTGGCACAAAAATCATCTAGCTTCTTGTTCCTAAATTCTCCACCATTATCACTCCTAAGCATCTTAACCTCATTGCCAGACCTTTTCTCAATTTGAGTGATAAATTCAATAAGAACATCAGCTGTGTCACTCTTCATAGCTAGAAAGAATGTCCAAGTAAACCTAGAAAAGTCATCAGTGACAACAAAACAATATGACTTGCCATTCAAACTTTCTATATTAGTTGGACCAAAGAGGTCCATGTGAAGCATATGAAGAGGTCTGGAACTAGTATGCACCTGTTTGGACTTAAATGAGACCTTGTGCTGCTTGCCTTTAAGACATGCAACACAAGAGTGGTCATTGTGGAAGGCCTTCTCAGGCAAACCATCAACTAAACCAAGCCTCACAAGTCTATTTATATTTTTAAAGTTTATGTGCCCTAGTCTCCTGTGCCACAAATTACTTTCATCTACTGAGGCCTTAGCATAAAAACAAGACATATTAGCATTCACTTTAATCCCATTTAAATTCACATTGTATATGTCCTTATGCCTAGGTGTTCTATACTCAATATACTTCTCATCAGGGATCTTAAAATCCTTGCTTAACACCAAACACTCAGTATCAGTGAAAAGAACCTTATTTTTGTTATCACACACTTGTGACACACTAAACAGATTATAGTCCAGTTCTTTTACCAGGAAGACATTCTCAAAATGTAGATTATTGGTGATAAGGGTTCCTTTTCCTGTGATGGTTCCATATCCCCCTCCAAAGTATACCTTATCACCATCTTTAATAGGAGAGAAGTTCGTCAGATAGTCTTCCTTTCCTATCATGTGCCTTGAGCATCCACTATCCCAATATCCATAGTCATTGATCTGCTTTTGAATGCCCTGCACATAAAGAAAACAAATTAGTTTTCTTTGGGAACCCAAGTCTCAGAAGACTTGGATTCATCTGGTTGTTCAATAAGAACAGACTTAGTTCTCACAACAACCCCATTCTCATCCCTTTTAGGATGAAATACCCAGTTAACCCCAATTGGTTTTGTAATGACTTTTGAAATATAGTTAAACCTGTTGCAAGTCATTGAAATTCCATTATTATTAGGGTTTTGATCTTTCTTGGGTCTCCATGTTAAGCTTGAAGAAGCTTTAGACCCCGTACCTTGTGGCTGCAAATATTTAGGTCTGGTCACGTTTCTATCAGCGTTGGATTTTGTCCTGTCAACGCTGAATTTACCCTTATCAGCGTTGAACCTAGGGTTTGTGATAGGTGTGAAAACACCCATCCTTTTTACCACTTAATTACAATAATAACCGAGCCAAAACGTGTATTTTATGTCTTTTATGTCGGAATTATGCGTGGTTTGTGTTTTTGTTGTGATTTAGGACGAAAAGGTGAGAAGTGGAGAAAACACGGATATTCACGGGCATTTACGGACTTTTATTGAAGAAAAAGATGAAAGACGAAGTCAAGAAGTCAAGAGTGCAAAAAGAACGGAAGTCCAAGACCAATTCTGAAGATTTATCGAAGAAAAAGTCAAAAGACGGAAGTTTATCAAAAGCCGAAGAGTTCAAGTCTATTTTATTGAAGAATTTAAAGACGAGTTCAAAGAAATCCCGAAGCCAAAAGTCCCTTAAGTCCAAGTTTAAAGAAGATTAGAAGAAAAGGACTAAGTATGCAATTAATGAAGATTAAAAGAAGGAGGGACTTAATGACGCAATTAAGAGAAAAGGAAAGAGGGGAGGAAGCTTCCTTCCACTAATCCTCCTCCTCCCCTATAAATAAATTATTAGGACTTCATTTTATAGTGTTAGCTAATTTTGACAAAATTAGTCTTTCCACCATTTTCATTACTTGTACCTTTTAATTTCTTGTCACTTTAATTTCATGTCTTAAATTTCGTACCGTTTAATTCCAAGTAAGTTAATTTAATTGTTGGATCTTAATTTCCTTTTTATCAAGCTTTTATTTATCTTTCTCATCCTACTTTTCTTGTTTTTGATTTGATTTTGGTTCGGATTAAGTTTTGGTTTTGCTTAATCATATTGCTTATTTGAGTAAAAAGTTCACCTTTTTACTTCTGTATAAGTTTTCGTATGAAATAAGCTATAAGTTTGACAATCTTATTGGCTTATTTTGTACTTAGCTTATTTGCTTTTTAGTTTTCTTAGAAAGTTAGTCTCTTTAAAGTTTGCTTATTTTGTTTTCTCATTTTGTGTTTTTATAAAGTTTATGAATTTCGTCTTTTAAAAAGCTTTCAAATTTATGCTTATTAAGTTGTTCAAGTTTTGGTTTGGTAGCTTATTGTATGTGCTTATTGAGATTTTTGCTTATCTCCATTTTCGGATTTGTTGGTGTTCATCGCAATATAAGGGTTTTATCACATTCCGACGGTTTCTTGATTTGTATCGCAATAACCCAAGTGTGGGTTCTACTTTGCGATAGGTTGGTAAATCCCCCTTATTCCGATCGGGATTGCGATCGCTCATTGCGATCGCATATTCCGACGGGTCTTAAGGCCTTTGTTAAGTCGAAATGCTGCCCAATTTTCTTTAGCCACTTTCCGATGGATTTCACTTTATGTTATTCCGATGGTGACCATTTTTAAACATTCCGATAGCTTTAGTTTTAATCACATTTCGATGGTTCGTCTTTTTAGTATTCCGATAGTTTAAAATATAAAAAAAATAAAAAAAAAAAAAAAAAAAATAATAATAATATATTCCGATACATCATTAACACATTGCGATAGATTTCAAATAAACATTCCGATCATTTTTTTTAAGCCTTATATTATGATAGGTGCTTACTTGGCTGCTTAACCAATGTTGGCGCCAAAATGAGCAGCCAGGCTGGCTGCTTCCAGCAGCTAGCCTGCCTGCTTGCTTATTTACTAGTATTGTTCCGTAATTGTCTAGTTTTATCTGAAAGTTGTTCCGATTTAATTTCTGAAAGTTACGTATTTTTAGTTAATTTTTTCGTCTAATTTTAAAATTAATATTTATTCGTAAAGTGCAAGTTTTATCTTTTATTAAGTACCCGCTTTAGGTTTTGCCTCGTTTAGCTTTAAAGTACCATTTTAGTTTTATTCTCTCCTTTTTCATTTAGTAAACTTTATTTTCGAGTCGATAGTTAATTTCTTCGTTTAGTTTTATTTTTATTAATTGTTTCGCTTTAAATTACGTTTTATTATTTAAATTGTTTTGTTTTTATTAATTAATCGCTTTTAGTTTATTGTTTTTATTTTGTGCATTTACCTTTTAAGTAGAATAGATAACCAAACCATTTTATTTGCCACCAAGAACAACTGAGTCGCACTTTGAACCGTGATCAATTCGAGAAGATACCGAGAAACGAACTTTCAACTAGTAAAATCAATTTATTAAAATGGCGCCGCTGCCGGCTCTTTTCGTGAGGATTAACGGTTTTTTGTGAGAGACGCGTTGGCTTTTGGGATCCGTTCACTCGTGAACGTTATTTTTCGTATTCAAAAATTTTCAAAAATCCAAAAACATTTGAAAAATCATAAAAAGCATTTCTTTTTCAAAGTTTTGCACCAAAAATATTCTTCTTGCTTATCTATCCTTCTTTATGGATTTTTATGTCCATTGCGTCCGGTGTGGGAAACAATTATCTGGGAACAACTCTTGTCAATGGTGTACATGTGAGCGGTGCGGAAATGATATCGACTACATACAAAATGGATTTTGTCCCTTGTGCAACTCGACTAATTCATTCTTTTTGAACCCACCTCCTGTTCCCCCATGCATCTATTGTGGAAGCGATTCTCATTGGCATGTTTCGTGCCCGGTTCAATACCCGTATGGTCACGGGCAAGAACCGGGGTACAATTATGACAATGAAAATAGCTATCCACATGACGCACCTGAGTTTTCTCCATACCCGGTTTGCAACAACTGTGGGGGCCCTCACGATACCTATTACTGTCAACCAATGAATTATTATGAGCAAAATCCGGGTCCTCAGTTTTCTTCAACTATGGATTATTATGAACCAAACCCGGTTTCTAATTCTTCTCAACCGATGAACAACTATGAGCCTCATACGTGCTATAATTCCGGTTTTCAAAATCTTGAGCCCCCACCGCACTCACTCGATCATCAGCCTCGTCACGGGATGAGTTACCAAGAACCAATTGTCGATCTTGCTACAGCCCTTCAAGAACAAAGAAACGATCTTGCTGCAGCTTTTCAAGAACAAAGCAAAGAGCTTTTACACACGCTGCAAACTTATATGGAGTCACTTTTACAGCAGCGAGATCAGACGAGTACTCATATCCCTGAGCTTACTATTGGCCCTTTAGGTAATGAGGAGAGCGATGACGATATTGAGGTTATTTTCGACGAGGAGGAATTTCTAAAGCAAAGTAAGACTTCTTCCCTTCCTCCTTCGTCTATTGCTATCACACCCGAGGAGCCCGTTGGCTCTCTCATCGTGGAGGATGAGCATATTGACGTTATCTCGGCAACTGAATCGGACAAATTCCTAAAGTCTCGCGTCGAGGAACTTGTCGTCATCCCAAGTGAGCCTGCAGGTATTCCGGAAAATCTGTGTGATGTGCCGACTTTTGCGGAGCTTAAGGACGAGGTCGATTTGACAGTCAATGATCACATAATCACAAATCCACAAGCGCTAATTGATTTTCCCAACAAGAGTTCAACTTGTGGTGAGTATGATGGTTTCGTCTTCGAGCCCGAGATTGCGGAAATTATCGACCGAGAGCTAGCTCTTTTGCCTCCGCTTCCACCTACAAGCGAGGTCGACTTTTCCAACATCGATGCCGAACTTGATGAGTTGGAACGTCTTATTTTTCATAATAATGACGAACCAACTCACACGCCCAAACATCCTATTCTCGAGGAGTTACCTAATCAACACTCCTCTTATGAGAATTATGTTTACCACATTCGTGAGGATTTAACTTATCAACAATCCCCACAAATGAATGATGGTTTCGTACTTGATCGTGGTCTTTTTAAACGAGTTTCTACACTCCTTCTCTACGATCATGAGGATAAATGCTTTGACCCGGGAGGTGACATGGACCATTCTATGATTGATGACCTTACGGCTTTGCCGCTTGCTGCTGAGCATCCATTGTCTTTAGGGGATGACAATGTGATTCCTTTACCCACCCCACCACCCGTGGATCATTACCTCACATACCTCTCGTATGTTGAGCGGACCTTTCCCCCATTTAAGACTTATTCCCCCGCCTCCCCTTTGTTAATGTCCACCGGGAACGAGGACAAGGTCTTTGATCCCGGTATCACATTCGAGGCTTCCCCATGTACCATTTAATTCGGGGACGAGTCAGGCTCGTGACTCGGTCAACAAAAACAAGCGCTTTTTGGGAGGCAACCCAATTATCTATCTTTACCTGTTTTCACCATAAGTGTAGGGGGAGCCCCGTGGTGTTTCTTGCTTTCTTTCTTATCATGTGCAGGGATTAGAGCTTCAAAGACACACTCTTGATGACTTTTGACGAACCGTGATTCCGTGTTCCCTTCTTTCCGGTTCTATCCTAAACTCTTTTCGATTCACTATTTTATATTTCTCAATATTAAAACAGGAATCTCTTTAGTTGTCTTTTCCTTAACGAGATTTAAACAAAGTGCACAATGTCCTAAGTGTAGGGGAGTTTACTCCCACATGCTTAAACATTGAGGACAATGTTTATATTAAGTGTAGGGGGGACTTCTATCGAAGTTAAGTGGTCTTTTCCTTGTATTTGCCCTCATTTTAACCGGAAAATCAATTTTTCGACATTTTTCAAAATTTTTAATCTATTTTGGCCTAGTTGTAGTCTCCTTTATTTTTATTACTTTCTAGCATTTTAATAAAATGGTTTTAGCAAGTTTAGATATCTTAGATATATTAGGCCCGTTGTGAATATTTTGACTCAACCCGAGTTTACTTATCCAAGTTCACTCTAGCTAGTATCCTTAACCATGTAGACCTTAATTGGTTTATTAGGCTAAGCATCCACGAGTCTCATTCCTTAAGATTTTAAATTATGGAGAACGAGAAATGATAGAGTTGGTTACAAGTTTGGTATTCTCTCATTAACTTATGTGAGTTAATTATGATCTTTTTCTCCCATCACTTGCTAATAAATTATCTGCAATAAGTAAGGTCGTACGATTTGAAAAGTTACTTAGCTTCTAGCCCAAGATCGTTTAAAAGTTGCTCGGTAATGATAAGAGTTCATAGCCAAGGCATAACTTATGAAGCGGGGCGCGAAGATTGGCGAGTCCGAAAAGGCCCTAACAAGGCATGAGGATTCCATTTTATTGCTGAAGATCCAAAGTGATGTGAAAAGCATTATTCCCAAAATCAATATGAAGGATCAAGACTCACGACGAAAAGCAATCAACTCCCATAAAGATCATGGAGAAGTCTATCCGAAAAGACCCTAACAAGGTATGAGGATAAATAGATCCAAGTCCGAAAAGGAGGCGGATCGTTGTATCTCAAAATCCCAATTAGAGATTGAAGAATAATCATGAAGTCGTGGTCAACAAAGCTGGAGTACTCCTCAAAAGTCTCCAAGTGAAGAAACTCTATAACGAAGAGAAGACCATTATCTCAAAAACGTCTCTCGAAGATATGAAGTATGAAGTACATGCCAAATATCGGCCCGAGAAAGGTCTCAAATCGTGAACCAAGTTATGCCAAGATATGAACTTTTTTGATATCCCGAGAAGCAGTTTTAAGAGATTTTGTCCTTTAGCTAACTATTGATCAAATCGTCCTACTTTGCTTTCAGCCTAAATAAATTATCGAAATAAGTCAACAATGCATCCTCGTGATCATTCAAGACATCAATAAAATATAAGAGATACTCGTAGGAATAAGGGAGTTTAAGTGATTAATTGAACCACATGAGTAAATGTTTGTTATGCTAACTTGTACTAACAATGATCTTGTTTCTAAGCTTGGCATGGGGAACGTGAAACTTGAGGGTGATGAACATTCATGACACACAAGTCCTAATGTAAGTCTTAGATTTCTCTACGAGTTTCTTCCTTGTTGCATCTTGTTATTTTCTATCTTTTTGATTTTCCTTAGTTGTTTAATAAAGGCCAAGGTAGGTTGATTATGATGGAAAGTGTAAAACGTGCTTTGTAACTAATGCATTGCATGAGGACATTGCAATGGTTAAGTGTAGGGGATTTGATAGGTGTGAAAACACCCATCCTTTTTACCACTTAATTACAATAATAACCGAGCCAAAACGTGTATTTTATGTCTTTTATGTCGGAATTATGCGTGGTTTGTGTTTTTGTTGTGATTTAGGACGAAAAGGTGAGAAGTGGAGAAAACACGGATATTCACGGGCATTTACGGACTTTTATTGAAGAAAAAGATGAAAGACGAAGTCAAGAAGTCAAGAGTGCAAAAAGAACGGAAGTCCAAGACCAATTCTGAAGATTTATCGAAGAAAAAGTCAAAAGACGGAAGTTTATCAAAAGCCGAAGAGTTCAAGTCTATTTTATTGAAGAATTTAAAGACGAGTTCAAAGAAATCCCGAAGCCAAAAGTCCCTTAAGTCCAAGTTTAAAGAAGATTAGAAGAAAAGGACTAAGTATGCAATTAATGAAGATTAAAAGAAGGAGGGACTTAATGACGCAATTAAGAGAAAAGGAAAGAGGGGAGGAAGCTTCCTTCCACTAATCCTCCTCCTCCCCTATAAATAAATTATTAGGACTTCATTTTATAGTGTTAGCTAATTTTGACAAAATTAGTCTTTCCACCATTTTCATTACTTGTACCTTTTAATTTCTTGTCACTTTAATTTCATGTCTTAAATTTCGTACCGTTTAATTCCAAGTAAGTTAATTTAATTGTTGGATCTTAATTTCCTTTTTATCAAGCTTTTATTTATCTTTCTCATCCTACTTTTCTTGTTTTTGATTTGATTTTGGTTCGGATTAAGTTTTGGTTTTGCTTAATCATATTGCTTATTTGAGTAAAAAGTTCACCTTTTTACTTCTATATAAGTTTTCGTATGAAATAAGCTATAAGTTTGACAATCTTATTGGCTTATTTTGTACTTAGCTTATTTGCTTTTTAGTTTTCTTAGAAAGTTAGTCTCTTTAAAGTTTGCTTATTTTGTTTTCTCATTTTGTGTTTTTATAAAGTTTATGAATTTCGTCTTTTAAAAAGCTTTCAAATTTATGCTTATTAAGTTGTTCAAGTTTTGGTTTGGTAGCTTATTGTATGTGCTTATTGAGATTTTTGCTTATCTCCATTTTCGGATTTGTTGGTGTTCATCGCAATATAAGGGTTTTATCACATTCCGACGGTTTCTTGATTTGTATCGCAATAACCCAAGTGTGGGTTCTACTTTGCGATAGGTTGGTAAATCCCCCTTATTCCGATCGGGATTGCGATCGCTCATTGCGATCGCATATTCCGACGGGTCTTAAGGCCTTTGTTAAGTCGAAATGCTGCCCAATTTTCTTTAGCCACTTTCCGATGGATTTCACTTTATGTTATTCCGATGGTGACCATTTTTAAACATTCCGATAGCTTTAGTTTTAATCACATTTCGATGGTTCGTCTTTTTAGTATTCCGATAGTTTAAAATATAAAAAAAATAAAAAAAAAAAAAAAAATAATAATAATAATATATTCCGATACATCATTAACACATTGCGATAGATTTCAAATAAACATTCCGATCATTTTTTTTAAGCCTTATATTACGATAGGTGCTTACTTGGCTGCTTAACCAATGTTGGCGCCAAAATGAGCAGCCAGGCTGGCTGCTTCCAGCAGCTAGCCTGCCTGCTTGCTTATTTACTAGTATTGTTCCGTAATTGTCTAGTTTTATCTGAAAGTTGTTCCGATTTAATTTCTGAAAGTTACGTATTTTTAGTTAATTTTTTCGTCTAATTTTAAAATTAATATTTATTCGTAAAGTGCAAGTTTTATCTTTTATTAAGTACCCGCTTTAGGTTTTGCCTCGTTTAGCTTTAAAGTACCATTTTAGTTTTATTCTCTCCTTTTTCATTTAGTAAACTTTATTTTCGAGTCGATAGTTAATTTCTTCGTTTAGTTTTATTTTTATTAATTGTTTCGCTTTAAATTACGTTTTATTATTTAAATTGTTTTGTTTTTATTAATTAATCGCTTTTAGTTTATTGTTTTTATTTTGTGCATTTACCTTTTAAGTAGAATAGATAACCAAACCATTTTATTTGCCACCAAGAACAACTGAGTCGCACTTTGAACCGTGATCAATTCGAGAAGATACCGAGAAACGAACTTTCAACTAGTAAAATCAATTTATTAGTTTGCTACAAGAACCCATTGCCTATTTGACCAGGTATTTGTCTTTTGAAAAGGTCTTTGTCCATGAGTGTTAGACCTTTTAGTAAAGAATGGGGCTGGTCTAATCACTTGTGGACTTTGCTGCACACCAGGTCTGGGTCTGACAACGTTTGACTTCCTAACAACGTTGTCTTTCTTCCTATCAGCGCTGAAACTGTTCCTATCAGCGCTGACTTTGGGAGCGTTGACACATTTGTATGCCAAATGTGAAAAGCTACCACAAGTATAACAGGCTTTCTTAGACACATTCTTAGGTCTAGAAGCAAAGAAACCTGTTCCATGATTGTTAACTTGGCTCTTGGGTGACCTATTATTTCTATACATCTCTGCATATTTAATGGTAGGTCTTCTAACAGTGTTGGAGCCTAGGTCAACAGCTTTACCAGTAACTGGGTGAGTAACCTTAATGGGTGGGGATTCATGGCTCGTGATTGGTGTGGGCTCATTTGGACTTTCACACAGCAAACCTCCCTTAACAAATAAAGTAGGGTTAGCTTTCTTCCACTCATTTAGGTCAGTCAGTTTTTGTTGATACTCTTCTACTGGGGTGACAACTCTTGGTGGAGGAATAAATTCCTCTTCTTGGCATTCTGGAATACCAGTCCAAGATAAATCCTTTCTAAGGACACCATAGAAGTCACCAGCTGGTGGTGGAACCAGAGAGTAATCATTCTCATTCATCCCAAGCCCAGTCATATCCTTAGGATCTCTTTGTTTAGCTACACAGTCTCCTAGGGCTTGGGTGGCTCTATCAAATCTTTGAATCTTGAGGTCAACATTATCTTTATTCTTAATGGCCTCATCTAACTTAGCCTGTAGGTCTTTATTGACTTTTGACATGATATTTCTAACATCCATACTACCCTCTAGCTCATGTTTTAAGATATTTATCTTATCTTTTAAATCAAATTCCATTTTCTTATATTCAGAAACGGTTTTCTCAGTTTCAGTAAGAGCTAGTTGGTAATTGGATAATTTACACCTTTCAGTGCTCATATCCTCTTTTAGTTTTAACACTTCTTTGTTAAGTCTGTCAGTGTTTAACCTACAACCTTTGCTACAAAAAGCATCATCATATACCTCATTATCAGATGAAGAGGAGGAGTGTGCCATGAGAGCATATTCAACATGCTCTTCTTCTTCAATGTCAGCAATCAAAGCTTTGTCCTTTTCAGCATCCTTGGCCAGATAGCTCCAATCCCATCCAGTACCATCAATTCCTTGAACTGCAACCATGGCTTTGGATTCTTGAGCTTTAACAACCTGACTTGAGGGTTTGCCAGCATCAGATCTTTTAGGAGATCTGCATTCCCTCATGAAGTGCCCCATGCGATGACAGTTGTAGCACTCAACTTTGGATTTATCAAATCCAGCAGTGTCTTTAGCATTGAAGGTCATCTTCTTCTTGAACCTCCTATTCCACCTATTTGCTCTTATACTAGCAAGAGCCATGTTCCACTTGATGTCCATCTCTTCCAAGTGTTCATCACTTATCTGCTCAAGGTCCTCATATGTAATCACTGAACCATTGGGCAAAGAAGCAATGTAAGCACAAACAGTATCCAAATCCAAGCCAGCAGGTTTAACTCTTGGTGAGTCATTCATGAATGTGTCAGCGTCTGAAAAGGAGACGTTGACAGGACTTGTTCCAGCGCTGACAAATGGTGATCCAGTAACTGGATGCATAAAAGAGTCATGCTGATTGAATTGACCTTCACTATGAGAAAAGAAGGCCATGTTGCTGGTGCTAGCTTTGCTTGAAAGAGTTTCATCTTCCAACAATCTTAGTTTGTTGTAGATGTCATCAAACGAAGAGCTCTTGTGAGTATTATTGGCAAGAATAGATCTTGCCTCAATCTTCCATTTCTCACCAAGACTTTTCAGAAAAGTAGCATTGATGTCAATATCACCAACTTGTGTCCCCATGAAAGACAATTTGCCTGTGATGTCAAGCAATCTGCTTCTCACACTGCTCAGTTTCTCATTGGGCTGAGCTTTGAAGACAGCATAATCATGCAGAAGTTGCTTTTTCTTTTCTTCCTTAGTTTCTGCATTACCACCATATGCAACTTCAATTGCTTCCCAAAGATCCTTAGCAGATTCATAGCTTCTATATTTGTGCTGATTTTCTTGTCCCAGAGACACTTTCAGAATATTTAGGGCTTTCATGTCAGCCCTTTTCTTTGCAATATCTTCAGCACTTACAGCTCTACCATCTCCAGGTTTTTCTTTCTTATCTTCTTCAGGACATCCTTCAACAGCTGTTCTTGTCGCAATGGCATTCAGAATCTTTTGAGCTTTATTGAATGAGTTTCCATATTCAATAATGTCCCAGAGTGTGTAGTCAAAGATCCCCAGATATTGTTCAAAGTTGAACCTCCATAAGTCAAAGTTGGTTGCATCAAGCATGGGAATCTTGATGTTTGGTAAGGATGAAGAGGAGGACATGATGTTTGCTTCAGACATGATGTTTTTAGGGTTTTGAGAAAATTAGGGTTTTGGTTTTCGTATATCGTTCTGGTGTTCTTCAAAGATCAAAAGTTCCTCAACAAGCTCTGATACCACTTGTTGATCCCAAACTTAGATCGATTAGCTTTGTGTATACGAGATTAGATCAAGTATAACACGTAGAGAAACCTTTGTAGTATGCTTTGTGAATCTAAGTATTATGCGGAATTTAATACTTAAACAAGAACACAAGATGTAAACAATACTTTCACTTTGATTATCAATGTCGAACTTGCTTACAATGAAAGATGTTTACGAATGAAAAACTTAATGAAAACTTGATATTAAACATTAACCTAAAGGCCTTCTTTTATAGACTAAGAAGCCTTGTACAATAAGCTACGTATCAACTATTCTAGGTAAAGATAAACATAGAAAATACATTGTCGTTTCTATCCTTACTAGAAGTATTCTAGAACATAATAAACGTGTAGCTCACATCTTCCATCAGTGCTTGTCTTCAATCTGTCAACGCTTGACTTTAACTTGTCAACGCTTAAGCTGTCAGCGCTCACTTTGCTCTTGTCAACGCTTGAGTTGTTCTTGTCAGCGTTCAAGTGATCTGGCCTTAATTTATTCCCAACATCAGAATCAGTTAACGAGGCAGTTATAAAGCATTTATCATGATGTACTATAGCATTTTGAACACTTTCTCCCCCATTATGACTCACATCGGATGAATCAGAAGTGGTATTTCTATCACTCTTTTCCATCCCATGTTTGTCATAATTAGGTTCAGAATGCTCAATATGCGGTATGTCATCAGCATATACATCATAAACAACATTACATTGTACCATGTTTGCAGGCGCTTCGTTATAAACGGGTACGGTGTCAGCAAAAGAGATCTCGTGAACAGTCCCTGACGTGCCACTGGTATCATGTTGTCCTCCTGATTCCGTGCTCTTGGCATCGATAGGCTCCAAGTTTTCAACCGTATGACCAGTTTCCTCTTGCATCGAAGAGTCTTGCACTCCATTATCATACCCTTGCTGAAGTCGAGATCTTTCATAAATCGAAGACGAGACTGATGTCATGAGTTTCAAAATTGTATCGCGGAAGACTCGAAGCTCGGTATGTGTATCTCGAAGAAATGATTGGCAAATCACTGAACTTTCAGGCTTGATGATATTGAATTAGATGAAAGGCGTGAGTTGTGTCACAAGAGCCTTATATGCAAGTGCCGATGCAGAGTGATTAAAGTTTCCATGGTTGAGTTGCTCGGCGAGTTGGGTCAAAGTGGTGAAGATAGAGTCGAAGAATATATGACGATCTTGACCAAAGATTGTCATAAATTCGCTCCCTCCTTGAAGCCGTGAAAGATTAACTAGATGATACTGAAGCATTCGAAATGAAGTTATACCACTTTCCCTAGCGTTGGCTTGCACTTGATGCGATTCTCCCTCTTGAAACGTTGAATTCAAAGACTCCATTTAATTATGATGAAAAATGATCGTGATTGTAGTTGTTTTCGGAATTTACCAAGTCGTGAAGGAACTTCGAAGGATCCGTAAATAACTTTTAAAAATCAACGATGGATGATATAAATCTTTTCTCGGTTCAAAAAATGTTGTCGGCTCAAGCGATGATAAAATAAATCGGAGATCAAAGCAAAGTCGGCTCACTTCAAAAATAAAACCCGTCAACAAATAAAACCAAGCTACGATAAATATAATAATCGGGCCATCAAATATTTTACCACTTTAGTTTTTTCGGAATACCCGCCTCAATACGATGTACCAAAAATTTACTAGACTAAAATACAAAAATGACAAATATTAATTGACAAACATACTAAATTAACTAAATTAAAAAGTTAACTTAAAATTAGAAAAATAAAAATAAAAGTAAAAGAAATAAAACAAATAAAAAAATCGGATATATTTTTTGAAAGAGTCAATATCTGATTAAAATCAAAGTTGCCAAAAAATCGGATATATTTTATACGTGACCCAAAAACGTGTCCCCAAAAATGTGGCTAGGAAATACAAGACGTGTCCTCCCACTTAAATCATAGAAACCTCCGCTTTGACTTTAAACACTCTCTCCTAAAACACATCAAACACAGATCAAGTCTCTCTCTCTCTCTCCTGAACCCTAGTTTCCTCTGCTGTAAAACAAATAGCCATATCCCAATCTCATTCAAAACCAATAATACTCCTCCGGCCTTTCTAATCTCACAACCAATTTGCAAATCAAACAAAGCCCGCAAGCAATTAACAAAGCTAAAAGTGAATCGAATATATATGAAGAACCACAAGATTAAGCACTTTCAATCTTCAAGATCCGAAAGAAAAAAAAGGGTCTCGGGTAGGTATTCTCTTTCTTTGATTTTCGAGTCTGTCATCTATCATCTGTCGCGTCCTTCTTGTGGTGTTTTGATCAAGTTTTTGGGTAAGTGTATTGTGGGTTTTGTGTGGTGAAGGTGTGAGGTTCAAACGAGAGTTGTGTCGAGGGGGTGCTTGATTGTCCGTCGAGAGTAAGGGTGAGGACGAGGGTGTGTGTTCAAGTGTTTTGGGTGAGTCGAGTTAAGGGTTGTGGGTAAGTTTTTGTAACAGTCGAGTCGAAGAGGTGTTAGACGAGGGTGTTTTTGTGAGGGTCTGAGAGGGTGTGAGGGTGCTGGTGAGGGTCTGAGAGGTGTTTTTCGAAAGAAATTGTTTGGTCTGAGGGAGTCCGAGTGTTTGGTCTGGGGGAGTTTTGTTTTTAAAAGGTCTATGATGATATTTTATTTTCGTGAATAGATCTTTAAAAGATCTTTACATGCAGTAGCATCACACACAAAAAGACAATAACTGAGATCTTGGGATGTGATTTTTGTAAAGCTGAGAACGATCTGTGTTCGAGTCGAGTGAGTTGTGTTGGTCTGGTGTTGTTTGGTTTGATTGAGGGTGTGGGAGTGGAGTCGAGAGGGTTTAGTTGAGTGAGGTCTAATCAGGTTTCGAGAGGTGTGAGATTGAGGGGGGGTGTTTGGTGTCTGTTTGTCGAGAGATTTTGAACGAGGGTGTGACGAGGGAGTTTTCGAGGGTGGGTCGAGGGAGGTGAGTCTAGGTCTAGAGTGTAAGTCCAAGTGTTTTTACGTTATGTTTGAATTTAGATGCTTCGATCGAAACTTCCGTTCGTTCGGAACTTCTGTTCGTTTGGAACTTCCGTTCGTTCGGAACTTCTGTTCGTTCGGAACTTCTGTTCGTTCGGAACTTCCGTTCGTTCGGAACTTCCGTTCGTTCGGAACTTCCGTTCGTTCGGAACTTTCGTTCGTCCGGAACTTTCGTTCGTCCGGAACTTTCGTTCGTCCGGAACTTTCGTTCGTCCGGAACTTTCGTTCGTCCGGAACTTTCGCTCGTCCGGAACTTTCGTTCGTCCGGAACTTTCGTTCACCCGGAAGTTTCGTTCACCCGGAACTTTCGTTCACCCGGAACTTTTGAGCACCCGGAACTTTTGTACACCCGGAACTTGATGAGACTGACTGAGATTCTTGGACAAAGATGATGAATATAGAAAACTAAGAAAAACTGAGAAACTTATAAAAAACAGAAAACTGAAAACTGATACTTGACAATTGGATAACCAAGAAAAAGAGAAACAGATTCGATGGACAGATTATAAAAAATTATAAAAAATTATATAAAAACTGATTATAAAAAAAATTGATAAAAGAAAAACTAATAATAAAAAAAAAATAAAGTGGAAACTGATTAAAAAAATAAAAAAGGATAAAATTAAAAGGTCAATTTAAAGAATTCAAACAAAAATGCAATCAAAATAGAAAGGGTTTATCAATAAAAATGCAAAATTAAAAAGAGAAAAACACAAACTTTTTTATAAAAACACAAACTTTTTAAGATTTGATAATAAAATTTTTGATTTTTGTATAAAAATTTGTGATTTTTATCTAAAAAGTAAGTAAATCTAAAGATTTGACATGATTTAAAGCATAAAAATACAAACTATTTAAGATAAAAGCTTGATTAAATCAAAACCCATCAAAATCAAACAAAATAAAAACAAGAATAAACCAAACTAACCATGCTCTGATACCAATTGAAGGTCTACGAGATCTTTGGCCTATTCTACATGTTGGATTTGTTGATAAAGATGGTTGATTAAAGGATAAATATAAGAAAGATGAAGGAGGGAGATGAGGGAGTAGAGAGAGAAAGGAGAGAAAGGAGAAAAGTAGAGAGAGAAAGTAAAGATGAATTAGTGAAATTGTGAAAATGAACAACCCCTCCTAACATGCTAGGAGGGGATATATATAGCCCACCCTACATGTGGGCTATATGGACTATACATTAACTAAATGGATCACGAGCCCATTACATAATTATCGTTGGAGCGACCGATCCTTCATAAATACGTAAAACGTATTTCCAACATAAGAGAAATCTTATTGCCACCACGAATCAATCTTTTTCAAGATACTAATTGGAAATGCTTTCATCAATATTTGACTCTTTAAACAATGACTACAGCTCTTTAAATAGAAAACGGGTCATCGTTTAAGGGGGAGAAAATATTAAATCATCTTCGTCATCAAAACGATTTTCAAAAGTGTTTGAAATTGGCTAAATGGTTAATGAGTGGTCTTGCTTTAGAATACGACTTGTGCTCGCTCAATGAGTTAGCACTTGCTTTAGATCTCGGTGAACAAGGCTTTTGAAGTTCCGGATGAACTTCCGAATGAAGGAATTCCGGATGAACAAGGCTTTTGAAGTTTCGGATGAACTTCCGAATGAAGGAAGTTTCGAGTGAACTTCCGAATGAAGAAGTTCCGAATGAACTTCCGAATGAAGAAGTTCCGAACGAACTTCCGAATGAAGAAGTTCCGAGTGAACTTCCGAATGAAGAAGTTCCGAATGAAGGACTTCCGAATAAGGAAGTTCCGAGTGAACTTCCGAATGAAGAAGTTCCGAGTGAACTTCCGAATGAAGAAGTTCCGAATGAACTTCCGAATGAAGAAGTTCCGAAGGAACTTCCGAATGAAGAAGTTCCGAGTGAACTTCCGAATGAAGAAGTTCTGAATGAAGAACTTCCGAATGAAGAAGTTCCGGATGAACTTCCGAATGAAGGAAGTTCCGAATGAAGGACTTCCGAATGAAGGACTTCCGAATGAAGAAGTTCCGAGTGAAGGTCTTCCGAATGAAGAGTTCCGAATGAAGAGTTCCGAATGAAGAGTTCCGAATGTAGGACTTCCGAATGAAGAGTTCCGAATGAAGGAGTTCCGAATGAAGAGTTGTTGGATTGATAGTTGTTTGCCTGTTATAAGTACTTGTTGAAATATACGATGACTAATCCAACAGTACAAGCAATCCAAGATTCTAGAGCAGCCGCAATTGCCGAAGCAAGAACCCTTGAACGAAGAGTGATGAGGAGCTTAGAAAGATTCGTTGGTGGTAGACCATATGGAGTGCACCACAAGTTACTGCAACGATCCAATGGATCGTACATCTCAGGTCTACTCTATATTGGTTTTTAATTGTGAATATGTAAATTTGTGAATATTGTGCTTTTACGGCTTGATGTAGTGTTAAGGTATGATAATTTTTCAAGAATTTCTCACGAGATTCTAAATCTTTCAAAATATATCATACTAAAGCACTACAACTATCCCTTATTAATTTAAGGGGGAGCATTAACATGTTCTATGGCCAAACATCGATTTCATTTTTACCCAAAGACCGGTTAATCCATTCAATATCCCAAATATTAATGGTTAACATTTTGGATAAAGGGAGAAAAAATGGGATTAAGGAGACATAAATGATACTTGGCTAAAAGATGAAAAAGACTTAACGATAATCCAACTTAATATGTGTACAGCACGTGTTAAGGGGGAGCGTTTTTGATGAACAAAACACCTAAGGTACAAAACTTTTGATTTCAATATCACAAGTACCTTAGGTGATTTTCAAGGATTTTTCATGGTGGCTATACTTTCCAAAACACGCTTAACTCACGATGAATGTGGTGACAAAAGGGTGGTAGGAATAGGTTAGTCCAATGATTCATCAGAGCCGATGGTATCTTCCCAAGGACAATTCCCTAGATAGAATTAGAAGTCCTAGGAAAGTTGGAGAAAGATTGTGAACGTAGCTGAATGCCGACCAAGTACTTAAGCTAGCACTGGAACAATCACAACAAGGTGCTAGTTATGACGTATTGGTAAGCATTGAAGGGGTTGAAGAATGAAAAAGAATTGTAAAGATAAAGGGTGTAAAGAAAGAAGCCCTCCTTACAACTTTAGGCAGAAACCGGGTCAATACATATGCTATTGAGATCATTTTTGTTAATGATTCTCGATATTGAAGAAAGACATCATGGACCCAGTGATGCAATGCACAACCCTTCCCAGCTAACTCAAATATCTCTCAAAAGGTATTTGTTTTAATCACACGGAGATCAACACGTTATCTATTGGTTTATTCACTCCGAATAGACTGGTATTGAAAAGGTGGCACTCCTCTCCAGCCATCGCTCACTAAATCAAAACACACTATCGAGTCTAGAGCCACGATATCATCAAAAGTCTCATTAGGACACTTTCCATTTATTCCTTGCTTTCTCACACACTGTGAAAAGTAAGAGATTTTCATGAGTCCTACGCAGTATTCTTGTAATATTGCCAGAACATCCGAGTAATACGTAAGTATTACAATGAAGATGGAAATCCTGCTTGAGCCAACATCAAACAAGCTCATGGTAGGTTACACGTGCGGTTCTTTTAGAACCAATCTTGTGAAAAACTGGAAAGAAACGGTAGTTTAATTCTTAATTGAACTTAAACTCGTTCCAGGCCTCTACGCATTATCATATGATCTTGCCAGAACACTCAGAGTGACTCTTTATTGATCACAGTGACGAGTGGAAATCCTTCTAGTGTTAACATCAAACAGCACTTGGTAGGTGACGTGCAAGATTCTTTAGGAATTGAGCTCGTGATAACTGGAAAGCAATGATGGTGAAAATCTTAATTGAAATTCACTTGTTCCAGGTTTCATGAATTGACGGCTTCAAATCACAAGGATAATTTATCCAAGTGATTCACTCTTTATGTTCGCAGTCAGCTTTGGACGGTCGAATAAAGAGAACGGGTTTACCCGCGAAATCCTGTCAGGAAGTTACTTAATTGAAACTATCCGTCACGGGTACGATATCTAATATCGTCCAACGGTCTTCACCGACCGGAGGTAAAATGCTACCGAATAAGAATAAAATGTCAAAGCCATTTTATTCGTGTCGTTGATGTGTACCTGTTAAAGACGGTGGCGTTGTTGTGTACCAGTTGAAGACGGTGGTGTTGCGGTGTACCTGTAGAAGTCGTTCCCACATGCTTATGTTTTTCTGCATCAAAGTTCAGCAAAATTCAAGAAAGTGCAAAATGAAGTCTTCCGCTGTACCAAACTCTGAAGCTTTCGAGAATTCAACAAAAAGACATAAGTATGTGGAACATGGAGTCACGAGGAGGCAAGTTTCACAAGAAGGCAAAGATCGCACGTGATTGGTCAAAAGAACAATGCTCTCAAGCCAAAGCCTAAAAGATCAAATCAAAATATTCACAACAAAAAGAAAGAAGAAAAGACTACGAGCTGAAGAACGAAGACTTAGTATAGTATGCTAGGTTTAGAACTTTGTAACGTGGAGTGACCTCCCTTAGGGGGAGATTGTTAGAAATACGTTTTTACGTATATTAGAAGTATCGGTCACTCCATAATATTATTAATCTTGTAATAGCTCGTAGTTAGTGTTACTTATTAAGTTAAGTAAGAAACCGACCCATGGGCTTGTCATGGGTCGGCCCAAGCCCAAATAAGGCCTTGGATATAAATACCCCTTTCCACCATGGAAAGAGGTTGGTTGTTGTTCATTCCTCATTTCATTTGAATAAAAATACACATAGTTTCTCTCTCACTTTCTCTCTCTAGTTTCTCTCTCTAGGAATCTTCAACCCACTTCATAGATTCATAGGTTATCAAGATTCTACACAGTTTAACTAAATCGATGACCATAATGTCTAAAAACATTACTCGCGACCTAAACTAACACTTGACCAAAAGCAACATATCACCAACCTTTTTACTCCACAACACCCATTCATCATTCTAACCTATTTCCCATCGACACCTATCCCATCTATTATTCGAACTAGAAATCAACTAATGATCTCATATTATGTCTCGTTTGCTTACTTTCTAGAGTCATTTAAGATCTAGTCGCAACGAGACTCTCTCATCACAGATCTTTAAAAGGAATAATCCTTTCTTCTATGTTCGATGATAAAGAAAGATCATGAACAAGGTTGTTCACATCTGTTCTTCGTTTCAAATCAAAACAACTAGAGAATCTCAGTTTTTGTTTTTGTGTTTGCACTTGCATGCCAAGATCTCTCAAGATCTGGTACACGAATGAAACCTTTCATCATAGATCTATGATTGGGAACACCCAATTTTTTATATTCGAAAATTATTGAAGATTAATAACATTTCTGGTTATTATCTTTCTTATTTTCGATCAACATGCAACAAGTTTCACCTTACCTGAGACCTTATTATAAGATCTAGAAGTCGCACCCTCACGTTCTTGTATGTGTGGAATGATCTCTAAGTTGGTATGATAAAAGGTATGGTGTGGTGACTCCTCTGTGATTCGAATCAAATGAGATTCGATTTGTTTGTGAAACAAGATGTTAGATGTGAGAACCATTTAATAAGTGGTATAGATGAATTGAAGATGGGTGATTTGCTGATCTAAAATGAACTGAAATGAAAATCAGTTGAATTTTGGTTTGGGTTCGTTGGTATCAACTGAGATGGATGAGACTGATGTAGGTGGGTGGAGAAAATACTATGCGGTGTTTTAGGTTAAGGAATTTATGTGTGAGTGTAATTAGGGTTATGTGTTTTATACATCCATATACTGGTTTGGATCGAGTATATTATCTTGGACTAGACATCCTACCTAATTGTGGGCTCTACATTAATCCAAAGTGTGTTGGCTAGTGAAAGTACATGAAATTGTATAATTTTTTGTTAATGAGCCTACTTTCGGTAGTGGTTTGGGCATATAAGGATGTTAAAGTAACTTTAAAATTTTTAAAGTGGTAATCTTTGATGATTGAGACGTGCGTGATCACTAAGTCATTTGTCAATCTAGGTGTAAGTATATGTCAATTTTACATACTTACATATTAGTTAATGACTTTATTATCATTTAACTTAGACATTGGTTTAAGTAGCGTTAAATTTAAATGATAAAATGACGTGACAATGTGACAAGAAAAAGTGACGAGATTTATTAGACGAGACCAAGAAAAAAATGGCTATATTTTTAGTGGCTACGGATTTGTTTGATCGGGTATTATTATTTGGAATTGAAGACGGATTTTTTCGAGGCGTGTACTTATTTTATCTTTCAAAGATAACTTGCTAGTGCTTAATCTTAGAATGAAGACTTGTTTATCTAGTTTCCGGGTTCGGGGTGGTTGGTTGATGACTTGGATAACTATTACATTAATGAGTTACAATGTTGTACTCAATGTCACGCGCATAGTCGACGTGGATAATTTCAAGAGGTGTCGTGCTTATATACTTCTCCAGTAATGTATTGGGTACTTAGAGATTTCTCCATCGTTCTTCATTCAACAATAGTTCAAGCTTGAGCCACAAGATCAAAGGATTTTTATTCAGTTTCACGTTTGGTATATCTGGTTCATTCCATCAGTGGTCACTTCAAATTGCCTACAAGGGGGTTGGTAAAGATGGCCATGGAGAGTTTATGAGTAGAGAATTTCGATCAGCAGCTGATTCTCACAAAATATATAATTCAACTTATTTATTATTCTCACGAGATTTCAGGTACATGTGCGTACGATATATTGTTGGTTCCGAGTTTCGAAACCATCAAGGGGAAGAAAAAGACATATTAAACACACAACGAGTACACGTGATGAACTTTATACCTTCTTTTGATTTGAAGACATTCCGGGAAGACATTTGTCATAACCGTAGAGAAAATCAGTGTTTTAACTCGTGGCGTTATCAATCTCTAAACAGTACACTATTGTTTGATGTTTAATTGTTTTGAGGTTGCAATTATTCATCATCATTATCCTATATGGAGAGATATGCACTTCCGGGACTTAATTGACTTTGGTGCATCTCCGGAAGAAGATATGTGCATTTCCGAGACTTAATTGACTCTGGTGTTACGATGTCAACTTCATGAATGGGATAAAGTATCTACTTCAGTATTTGAGCTTCATACATGGGATTGGTTTACTTTCTTCAACTACATGGGGGAAGAAATGTTTTGATTCTTTCAGTATGCATAACTTGAACTCTCAGGGGAAGAAAAATTCAGAAGAATTATTCAAGCGTGAGAAGAGAAGTTGTTGATCTACTTGGTGTGCCCCAAACTTTCAATCCCTCATAGCAACATTATCATTTTATATGATGGGGTTGCTTGTTAAATTTCGTTGTGCGCTTAATCATTCTAAGCTTTATTCAAAGCTTTGGAACTGCTCATGAGGATTGCTGGTTTAGGGGGAAGCTATTTAAAAGCTTCTACATCAAGATTATGTGGCTTGAATTAGGGGAAGTTAATTCAGAAGCTTCTCCTTAACCAGAAGTATATGGATTACTTAGCTCGTGTCGTTACAGTATTTCTACTACAAGTTACTACGAAGATGAGTCACTCTGAAGTGAAGAGTTGAAGTCAAGGCCTTAGAAGACTTCATCAGCATTAGACGTTTCATGAAGATTTTGTTCTTAATCATTATGTACTTGTTAGAATAAATATTGTAAGGAATTCTACACGTCGTCCCATGGGGGAAGATTGTTGGAAATTCACTTTATGTGATGACATTTAAGAATTCCCATTAGTTATCATAGTCACACACGCATAGACTAGATTAGGAAACTGTGTATAGTTTAGGCAGTGTGTGACTATATATACCCCTCCAAGGCTTCCAAGGAGGGGTTGTTGCTTGTGTTTTCATTTCACTTTAATACATTTTCTCTTTTATTTCACACACAACCTCTCTATCTGCATACATGGCTACCACCACCATATACCACCCTACTAGACCACCGCATCCATAAATGGCAAACCCACAATTGGTATCAAGAGCTTTGGTTGATTCTTTGGATTTGCGTGTTTTTATCTATTGATTTGGTGATCAAATTTTTTTATAAAGTAACAATCTTGGATCGTTTATAAATTTTTTATCCTGTTGTTGCTTATCCTGCTGCATTTATTATATTGTTCTTGTCACAATTCTTGTCATCAACTTCTATAGGGTATTAAATTCTTTATCCTATTGTTGCTTATCAACTTTTATTATACTGTTCTTGTCATCAGTTTTTATAGGTTATTAAATTTTTTATTATCAACTTTTATCAATTTATCAGTTTTTATTGTCTCTGTCATAGTTTTGTCCAAATGGGTGTAATAGTTTGATATTCTGATAGATTGCAAAGTTCAGTATTCGGATCGTAAGTTCACAGGGTTTTTCATATTCCGATCGGAATATTGCGATCGCATAAACCTGGGATTTCTACTTGCGATCGAATATTCTGATAGCCACATTGAGATCTAAGTTACGATCGGACTTACGATCGGACTTGCGATCGTGACTTGCGATCGTGACTTGTGATCGTGACTTGCGATCGTGTCACTGCGATCGTGTCACTACGATGGAAGTACTAGATATTGCGATGGAGTAAGTTAGATTTTGCGATGGAGTTTGTTGACATTGCGATGGATCATTAAATTTGACTCAAAACAGCCCAACGACTTAACTCAACGACTCAGTCTCTCTCGAACACCCAAGCCTCGACTCTTTTACTCACACAAGACTCGACTCACAAGATTCTCTACATAAGATTCGACCCTCGACTCACACAACATATTACCCATACTTGACCTTAACCTAGACAATACCAACAGACTCACGACTCGATAACACATTCAGACTGACTCGACACAAACCAACACCCTCGAACACATCACCTAAACAGACTCGGCCTCTCTCTCTCGAAACCAAAAGACTAAACCCAAACTGACAAACCAAAAACAACACAAACCGTTCATAAACAAATTAAGTTGCTAAACACCAAATTGACAAACCGTGACTAAACACCAAACAGACTCGTCTAAACGTTCATAAACACTCTTGAACAACACAAACCGTGACTAAACACCAAACTGACAAACCAAAACAACAAAGACTCACCAGACTCGTTCGAACCCACGACACACCACTCAAGATCTCACAACGATCATCGATCCAAAACCAAAAAAAAAAAGTTCACCTACCCGGGACCAATCGTTTGATCTTGAAGCCATATCTTTCTTGGATCACCACTGTTTGATGATATAAAAACAAAGCATTTGGGTTTTATTGGCCAGGATGGATTTACGTGGCCTGTGATTCGTGATGTTTGATTCCAAAGAGATGAGATAAGATTTTTAAAAATGGTAAGCGATGATTTTTGTTGCGATGGATGATTCATTTACGCAGTGTTAGGAGATTATTTTGAGTGAGATTAGGTTTTGATGGATGCGATGGATGATTCATACTCTTCACTATTTGATTAGGTTATTTGACTGTTTTTGGGAGAATAGAGAAAAAGGGGCAGAGGTTACAAGAGTGAGATTAGGTTAGTCTTGTGAGTAAAAATAGGGTTGATTATATATACACGTGGGTAATCTATACTACTTGACTTTTGACTAGTTTGATAGTTATCAGATAGTGGGGCTACAATTGCGTATAAGTTATCCTTTGCGTGGAGTGGTATCAAGTTGTCAAGCTGACACATATTTTTTGAATATATGGTTTTTTGGAGCTACACATGTGGTATTATAAATATTTTGGGCCACTAGAGGTATTATTGAATTGATCCGGGTATTTCGTAAGAACCAAGTGGTAATATTTTTGTCTAACGTGATGAGAAAATGTGAAGAGAAAAAGTGACGAGACAAAGGTGACAAGATTTAAAGTCAAATATCGAGACAAAGTGACAAAATTCTTTGGACAAGACCGAGAAAATTGGCTACATTTGAATTTTTGTTTTGTTTTGTGACTACGAATTTTATCGGGTATTAATATTTGGAATTGAAGACCGATTTTTATCGATCAGTAATCCTTTACGTCATCTGTCATCGAAATTCAATGGAATCTTTGAATTTGACTCTTCAAGAGGGATAACTGCATATATTGCAAGACGATACAAGAAGCTGTCACAAGAGAATAGAATCACGAGGACAACAGGAACCAAGTAGCATGTCAGGTACATATAATATTCTTCATATGTTGTCTAAAATGAATGCGCTAATTAACAATCCTGCTAATCGTTTTGCGACTGCTTCTTTAACCAATTCTGTTTCTAGGACTGAAGAGCTTGAAACGATCTTAGCTCAGCAATCCAAAGAGCTTGAGGATGCCAAAATTAAATTTTCAAAGAAAACGGAGAAATTTGAAACATATTTTGAAAAACTTTAAAAGTCAAACGTTGTTCTTGAATGTAAATTGGATCAAACTGTTCTAGATTCTAAAGCTGAAAAGGATAATCTTTTGAAACAAATTAAGTTGCTTGAATCTAAGTTGGCATCCCAAGATGAATTGCTCAAAGAGAATGAGACTTTAAAGGCTCAGGTTCAGGAAAAGGTCTTTGCTATAGCTGCGTTGAAAAATGAATTAAGGAAAACTAAAGGAACTAGTGTAGACACTAAGCTTGAAAAACCATCAATCCTGGGGAAACCGCCTACAATTCAGTCTGTTAGACAACCGACTGCATTTAGATCTGAGCGACCACAATCCTCGAGACCGCGGTTTGCCTCCCAAGTTGATATGGCTCATATTTCTAGAATAATCACTCCACCAACTAGGGCTAATGTGACTAAAACAGCTTTTGCAAGACCTAATCACATGATTGCATCTAGTCTCCCTAGACATAGTCCAAAGAACACGTCTCGAACTAGTTCAAATGACGTTCGCCATAAATTTGGTCTAAGGGAAGCTATTCAAAAGACACAAGTAAGAGATAGGAATTTCAAACCTAGTCAGATGCCTTCTAGATTACCCAACACTGCTAACCGTAGCATGTCATATCATAGGAGCATCAATCAATCACCTAGGAATTCTAGATCTTATTCGGACTTGAAATATGCTACTTGTAAAACATGTAGGAAATGTGTCTTTAAAGCAAATCATGATTCTTGTGTCAAGAAATTACTTAATGAGGTGAACTCCCGTGCTAGACTTAAATCCCAGTGGGTAGCTAAAATCAAACCCATTGGTAAAATGTGGCGCCCCACTGGTAGAACTTTCAGTCTTGTAGGAAACGAGTGCCCTTTAACTAGGATAGTCTCTGATTCTACTAAGACTACTAGGGAGGAAATTGAAAAGGATGATACATCACTTAAGCCTGAACTTAAGGTTTTCTATAAAAGGAAACGTTTGCCAACTAAGACAAGTGAATCATCTCCTCAGGTCACCTTTAGAAAAAGAAAAGAAAATTGTGGATCCCCGCATGATTCTAAGATAGATATCGCTAACCCACATAAAAGCATACAAACTCCTAATGAGAATGCAGGTATCAAAGTCCACGTTCAACAAGAACACATCGGTCCAATCGTTGTATATCGTACTACTAAGGACACTCTCAGAGTTTGGTTGCTGAAAAAGCTGATATCTAAGAAACAAGTGTCTCAGGGGACTCGCAGTTAAGTTGTAAAAGGACTTATAGTCACATCACAGACTGTATCTCGTTCATCAAAGAAAGGAAAGTTTATCGCCGATGATAAACTTATCCTTACAACGAGAAATTAATTTTTCTCGGGCATGAGCTTATATAAAAAACATTCCAAGTTTTTAAGCTCATGCACAAAGGCTCACAGTCAAATCACAGTCTGAGACCCGAACTTCAAAGAAAGGGAAGTTTATCTCGTCAACGATAACTTACCCTCAAAACGAGAAATGAAATTTTCTCGGACACGAGCTTACATTAGAACTATTCAACGGTTTTAAGCTCGTGTAAAATGGTTCATCTTTAAATGTCAAACGATGACCCAATCTTCAAATAAAGGAAAGTTTATCGTCGATGATATACTTATCCTCATTAACGAGAAATTAAATTTTCTCGGACACGAGCTTACATTAAAACTATTCAACGGTTTTAAGCTTGTGTAAATTGTCTCCTTGTTAAATGACAGACGATGACCCAGATTTCAAAGAAAGGGAAGTTTATCTATGCAACGATAACTTATCCTCAAAACGAGAAATTAAATTTTGTCGGACACGAGCTATTATTAAAACTATTCAAAAGGTTTTAAGCTCGTGTATAAGGCTTACATCCAAATCACAGTCTGTGACCCGAACTTCAGAAAAAGGGAAGTTTATCTCGTCAACGATAACTTACCCTCAAAATGAGAAATTAAGTTTTCTCGTACACGAGCTTACACTAAAATCATTGAAAGGTTTTAAGCTAGTGTATAAGGCTCATCGTTAAATGTCAGACGATGACCCGATCTTCACATAAAGGAAAGTTTATCGCCGATGATAAACTTATCCTCAAAAATGAGAAATTAATTTTTCTCGGACACGAGCTTACACTAAGACCATTCAAAGGTTTTAAGCTCGTGTATAATAGTTCATTGTTAAATTTCAGACGATGACCCGATCTTTTTTTTTTTTTTTTTTTTTGGGTAAAAGGGAATTTATACCCCGGTAAAATGCATTACTCCAAAAAAACGTTGAAGTACAACGGATGAGGGTGAAATCCCTCATCTCAGCCCGTTACATAGGCACAAACAAAAAGCATATAAATGCTACTTTCCTTTTCATACTATAAGATCGACATGCCGATCCTATGTAAACAGAAATTAAAACTACTTCCTACCACGATTTTTAAGATTAAAATCAAATTGATCACAAAATTCTTGAAACTGTCCCGGATATTCTGCAATTTGATCATCATAACCATCATAATTATAGGGAATATCTTCCTTCAATCTAGGCTTCAACATTCCCTCATCGTGTGGGAAATCAACATCTTCATCTGAATCTGAGGGATTAAGTACCTCATTAGATGAACTAGGGTAACCAAATGAACTAGTACCCCCATAATCCGTGTGCACCACAGATGATTTAGAACTCAAAACAGCACCATCACGGTGCTTACATTTCTCATCCTTTACACCTTCCTTAGAATTACAACTATCCTGACCAGAATCAGTATTAACATCAAGTACCTTATCTTCCTCCCTAAGTTTGTCGACAAAATCTTTGTTCGACTTAGCCTTAGAATCCGAAGGAAAAGTTTTGTTAGTTGCAACCTTAGAGGACTTACCATTAGAACCAACAGCCTGAGTCTTCTTCTCAATAGCACGATACACAAAATTGGCTTTAGGTTTCGTAAGTTGAATACCTTTAATATGACGTTTAATGACCCGATCTTCAGAGAAAGGAAAGTTTATCGTCGATGATAAACTTATCCTCACAACGAGAAATTAATTTTTCTCGGGCATGAGCTTATGTTAAAAACATTCAAAGTTTTTAAGCTCATGCACAACGGCTTGCAGTCACATATCAGATTGTAACCCGCGATTATAAGAAAGCAAAGTTTCTCGGACACGAGCTTACATTAAAACTATTCAAAGGTTTTTAAGCTCGCGTAAATGGCGTATAATCACATTTCAGATTATGCCCCGGACTTCAAAGAAAGGAAAGTTTATCGCCGATAATAAACTTATCCTTACAACGAGAAATTGATTTTTCTCGGGCATGAGCTAATATTAAAAACATTCGAAGTTTTTTAAGCTCATGCACTATGACTTATAGTTAAATATCAGACTGTAACTCGGACTCCAATTTTAGGAAAGCTTATCTTTAAAGATAGCTTATCCTCGTAACGGGAAATTAAATTTTCTCGGTCATGAGCTTGTATTAAAACATTCCAAGTTTTAAGCTCAGAAAGGAAAGTGTATCTTTTAAATAAGAGAACTTTTCTTCTCAACGAGAAATTCATCTTTCTCGGTCATGAGCTTTACGTTAAAACGTTCAAAGGTTTTCAAGCTCATGAAAACGATTTCTAAGTAAATGACAACTTAGGACTCGTTTTTAAGTTAAAAGGAAAGTTTATCGCCGATGGTAACTTATCCTTAACAACGGGAAGGTTACAACTTCTCGGACTTGAGCTCTTTTATAAGATATTTAACATCTTAAGCTCAAGTAATTGGTTTTCAAAACTTTGAACACAATTTTTCGAGAATTTCTCAAAAGGTTTTTCTAAATCTTTCAAAATTGGGTGTTCAAAAATGTTTTGATAAAAAGAACATGTCTTCTGCAATCGATAATATTTACGAACCTAGAAATGTCGTTCAATAATGACAAGGGGTTGTAAATAAAGTTTGAGCAGAAGTTTAAATGATTTAAAACATGTTCAAAATGGTTTGCTATTATTTCAGATAGTAACCTGTTTTTTCATATTCAAGTCAAGCATTTCACCAGAAAGCTTTGACTCAACAACGGGAATTAATTTTATCGGGCATGGTTTACTTTATAACCATGTAAGAGATTGTGTTTACGTAATAACACAATCTAACACGAATATATGTACGTGTCAGTGCATTTATTTGTTAAAACAAGAGAAATCTTGTTTTTTTATGAAGTTATCATCTCCACCAACCGTAGCAATTTACAATTGATATCTACATACTCGACGATGCGACTACTCAAACGGAGACTACATCTCTTTCAATAGAACACGGTTCAACAATTGAGGGGGAGCAACTGTCCAGCATTCAGAATCTTTGATGCCGAAAGTGCCAAGTTCACATATTGGTGTTAAGACAACGATATCAATCGTACACATGATGTCAAGAGATAACTTCAGACATGACGAGGCGACCAACATTCGTGAACAAGAACCATGTGATTCTATCATATGATGTTCTCCATCATTCAGGTCCAGCCTCGTAAACTGCTACTCTTGTGAACACATTATCATATATGATCTTTGCACGTGATAAGTATTTTACACTTGTGTTTAAAAGGTATTTTATTTACGTTTCAAGTACACCCTCATTAATTTAAGGGGGAGCTTGTGATAATCATGAAGATAATTGGATTTGTATTTTTTCCCAAACTTTTATTAAAAAGCTATTAAATCAGTTGATATTAAAAACATCGATTGGGTTAATATTTTTAATATGGGGGAGAAAATGTGATTTAATATTGAGATCAATAATGGTTTGACTTAATGTGCTGGCTCATCCCGACATGTGCGAAATATTTTCGAATATCGTGGCATATGTTAAGGGGGAGAAAAATGGATTTGCACTTCAAAATGGATTTCATGGTGATTTATACTTACCCAAAACATCTCTATTCACGACGATGAAGATTGTGGTGACATAAGGATGGTAGGATAGGTTAAAGTCCAATGATTCTTCCAAAACCGGAGGAATCTTCCCAAGGACATTCCATAGCTAGAAATAGTAGTCCTTAGGAAAGATGGGGAAAGATTGTGAACGTAGCTGAATGCCGACCAAGTACTTAAGTTAGCACTGGAACAATCACAACAAGGTGCTAGTTATGACGTATTGGTAAGCATTGAAGGGGTTGAAGAATGAAAAAGAATTGTAAAGATAAAGGGTGTAAAGAAAGAAGCCCTCCTTACAACCTTAGGCAGAAACTGGGTCAACACATATGCTATTGAGATCATTCTAATGATGCTCGATATTGAAGATAGACATCATGGACCCAGTGATGCAATGCACAACACATCCTAGCTAACTCAGATATATCTCAAAAGGTATTTGTTTTAATCACACGGAGACAACGCATTATCTATTGATTTATTCACTCCGAATAAATTGGTATTGAAATGGTGGCACTCCTCTCCAGCCTCCGATCACTAAAAATCCAAAATGCATGATCGAGTCTAGAGCCATTTGAGATCATCAATAATCTCATTAGGACACACTTTCATAATTCCTTGCTTCTTCACATAGTGTGAAAAGTAAGAAAGTTCTTAAGAGTCATACGCAAAATCTTCATGATCTTGACTGAACATCCGAGTAATACGCAAGTATTTACAATGAAGATGGAAATCCTTCTTGAGCGAATATCAAAAAGCTCATGGTAGGTGACTTGTGCGATTATTTATGAATCAAACTTGTGATAACTGGAAAGCAACAGTGGTTTAATTCTTAACTGAACTTAAACACGTTCCAGGCCTCTACGCAATATCTTAGTGATCTTGCCAGAACACTCAGAGTGACACTCTATAGTGCTCACAGTGATGAGTGGAAATCCTTCTAGTGTTAACATCAAACAACACTTGGTAGGTAACTTGCAAGATTCTGTATGAATCAAGCTCGTGACAACTAGAAAGCAACGATGGTGCGATTATTTAATGAATCAAACTTGTTCCAGGAATCGGATTTGGCGGCTTCAAATCATGCGGATAATATTATCCAAATGATTCACTTTTTATGTTCGCAGTCGGCTTTGAACGGTCGAATAAAGAGAACGGGTTTACCCGCAAAATCTTGTCAAGGAGGTTCTTAATTGAAACTACCTGCCACAAGTACGATATTTTATATCGTCCAACGGTCTTCACCGACCGGAGGTAAAATGCTACCGAATTAGAATGAAATATTCAAGGCCATTTCATCCGCGTATATGTTTTGTTGCTAACTGTCTTATGCAGCGTAACAAGAAGGTGGCATTACGGTGTACAATTCAGAAGAAGTCATCAACACATGCTTATGCTTTCTGCACTTAATACTTCAACAAATTCAAGAAATCCTAAAAGTCAAGTCTTCCGCTGTATCAAACTCTGAAGCTTTCAAGAATTATAAAGGTATAAGTATGTGGAACATAAAGTCACGAGGAGGCGAATATCACAAGTGATGAATGCACAAGGTCAAGGCAAGGAAACATGCTTAAGACTAAAGTCAAAGATCACATCAAGCATATTCACAAGAACAAGATCGAAGACTTAAGCATAGTATGCTAGGTTTAAGATTTTGTAAAATGGTGTGACCTCCCTTAGGGGAAGATTGTTGGAAATACGTTTTTCCAAAGAAAGTCTCGATCACATCATTGTTAGCATAGATCACGAGCTATAGCCTATTTAGGACATTGTAACTTGGAGTGACCTCCCTTAGGGGGAGATTGTTGGAAATACGTTTTTACGTATTTAGGAAGGATCGGTCACTCCAACGATATATTCAAGTATTGGGCTCCTGATCCAATATATAAACATATAGCTCATATAGCCCACATGTAAGGTGAGCTATATATACCCCCTCCTAGTTAGGAGGGGTTGAGCACTTGTTATTCATTTTCTCATTCCATCTTTCTTTCATTCTCTCTTTTCTCTCTCTAGTTCTTTATGTTCTTCCTTCCTTTAGATAAATCAAACACTTGCACAATCCTAAGAAACCATGATTCTACAGGGGAAAACAAAAACGTTTTTTATTAAGATTGTGAGGGAAATCACGGTTCATTGTAAACCGTGATTCCCCTCTATAATATAGAGGTTAATTTTGGATAATTTTTAGTATTTATATCATTTCTAAAATTTAGTAAATAGTTTTTCAAAACCAAAAATCTCAATTCAAGATAACTAAACGATTTACAATAAATGAAAACGCGAATCTCAATTCACTCTTCGCCGACGGACAGGATCCGAGGATATTTGATTATCACTTGTCCTCAAGTAATTAGTATAATCGACTTGAAATACTTATATGAATCGTAAAATTGTAAAAAGAATAATGAAAACAACCTCGCGAGTTTTCGGATTTATAAATATTCGCAAAATATTGAAAACCTTGGAAAGGGAAAATAAATATCTGATCAAATATGGTTGTCGAATGAGATATTTCTGTCATATTTTTTATTTTTAATATTGTTTTATTCTCAAAATCCTGTCATACTTTGTTTTTAACTCGATAGAGATTTTTTATAGCAATGACAACAAATTAAAGTTATAAAATGTTACATTAAGAGTTTTACGGTTTACTGAATTAGTGACAAACATAATTATTTGTCATCAGATATAGTAATATCATAACTTTACGCTAATATATTAGCTAAAATGCTAGTATAAAATATTAGGCTAAGGGGTGTTTGTTTTAGCTTATATAATGGGCTTATAAGCTTATTAGCTTATATAAACTTATAAGCCTAAACTAAGTGTTTGATTAAGCTTATATAAATAAGCTTATAAACTTATATATGGGTGTTTGATAAGCCACAGAAAGAGTAAACTGCAAAATACATTTATGTGATTTGAACTTTTTCACACAATACATCTCTTGCTAATAGTATTGGCACTATACATCACCCGTTAAGCACACGTTTGTCACAATACATCCCTCAGGACTAACGATACATATATTTTTCCTTATCTTCTGAGGAGAGATGTATTTTGCAAATAAACTTTAGTAAAAAAAAACTTTTTTTCTTGTTTTATTTTTTTCGAAAAAAAGTTTTATTTTGAAAAACGAATGAGTATAAATTTCTTTTTGAAAAAAATTCTATAACTTTTAAACATATAAAATTTTAAATTCCAATTTTTTTTAAACATTTGTTTAGAAAAATAAACCTTTAACTTTTTAAGAAGTAAAAAAAAGGAGTTGTTTAAATTTTTTATCTTTTCAGATTAAAGTATTTGTTTTAAGATAAATGTTTTAAAACATTTTTATGTTTTAAATTTTTATTTTATTTTAAAAGTTAAAAGAATTTTTTTTATCTTAAAAAAGAATAAAACAATTTTAAATATTTTATTTTTTAAAAAGAAAAACGGCTAATTTTTAAAAACATGTTTTAAAAAATCTAGAAGTTTATTTTTTTTTAAAGGAAAGCATTTTGTTATTTTTAATTGGTTGGTTTAGACTTCAAAATGTTTTAAAATAGTTTTCTATAAATGAGACGTTTTTCTTTGAAAAGAATAAAATACTTAAAAAATTTTAAATATTTTTATCTTTCTAAGATAAAAGATTTTTTTTAACTTTTAAAATAAAATACAATTTAAAAACGTACAAATATTTTAAAGCTTTTATCTAAAAAAAATGTAATTTTATCTAAAAAAGACAAAAACAATGAACTTTTTCCTTTGAAAAGATATTTGTTTTTCTAAAAAATGTTTTAAAAAATAAAAATGTTTAAACGATTTAAAAACAAAGAAAAAAAGAGTTAAAATGAAAAAAAAAAACAAAACTTTTTTTTGAAAAAAATAATTTTTTTCGTAAAATACATCCCTCGTCAGAAGATAACGAAATATATTTGCATCGGTAGTCCCAGGGATGTATTGCGGCAAACGTTTGCCTAACAAGTGATGTATAGTGTCAATATTTTGAGCTAGGGATGTATTGTGTGAGAAAGTTTAAACCACACTAGCAGGGTACCCGCGCGATGCGGCGACGGGTATCCTGTGACTAAATTTTTCGATGTTATAATTCATATTTTTTAATGCATGGATCAAATGAAAAATCTAATTGAAAAATGGTTTATTGCATTTAGTTTTTTTTCCTTTTAATCATTTACATAACTTTTCTTGAACTTTCATCTATATATTACATATAATGCTACTATCGATTCAGAACATATAATGCAAAAACTAAAGTATAATGTATTAATAAACCATTTTTCAATTAGATTTTTCATTTGATCCATGCATTAAAGTTTTTGTAATGTTATAATTTCTTTGAGAAATATATGTATATTATAGTTTGCACTAATATAGTATAGATGTTTTTTAATGTTTGTACAATGTGCATATAATATTGTATATTTTTGTAATGAGGTATTTTATTAAGAGTATTAATTACACATTAAAAAGTTTGTAATTATTGTGTGGTGAAACACTTGTACACTTGGCTTATTAAATTGTATTATTTAAATAATATTTTAGTTTGTGCATTAAAAGGAGGTACACAATGTTAATTTAGTTGTACTACTTAATTTTTTTTGCATTAATAGGAGATAGAGTCTAAAATACATTATATGTAGTATAGATATAGATTCTACATTTGGCTTGTAAAGTTGTACCTCTTAATTTTTTTTTTGCATTTAATAGGAGAGAAGGTGCAATTTGCTTTATAAGGGAGTAAGACTAGGGATGTATTGTGTGAGAAAGTTTAAACCACATAGATGTATCTTGCAGTGTACTCCCACAAAAATATGGCTTTTTTATGAAGGTTTAAGCTTATGTAACATATTTATCATTTTACTCTTATGTTAACTTAAGTTTATATAAACCATAGACTTATATGAGTCATAAATGACTTACTAACATGGTACTCGCGCAATGCATCGGTGGGTACCTGATAACTATTTTTTAACGAACAAATGTTATATTTTAACTTATCAAAATATATATTCAAAGTAAAATTAAATCAAATTAAACTAAACTTAATATCATTGAAAAATTTAAAATTTAACAAAAATATTAAAATGAATGTTAAATTAAAGAGCACGAAATTTTAAAAAATATGACGAAATTAGATTATAAAAAAGATAAATAAATAAAAAGATATTTCAATTTAAAAATAAAAGTTTTTAAGATAGTTTGTTACAATGTTGTTATAAAAGTTGTTACAAAAATTTGTTTAAAAAAATGAATAAATGATATTAATTTATCAAATATGATCTAATGCCTTAAATTTAACATTCTTATATTAATTTTTTACTTAAAGTTAAGTTTGTTAATTTTAGCTTCAGTATTAAGATTGGAATTAAGTTTGAATCTTTATATAATAGTATAGATATTACATAACTAAAACAAACATCCTAAGCCTGAAACATAAGCCTAGACAAACACTTTTTGAATGTTACCAAACACTAACTAGTACAAAAACCAAGAGTTGCAACATTGGAAAACAAGTAACCATTATTAGCTGTTCTCCTCCTCCTCCCGCTATGGAAAACATGTTACTTGCATCATCATCCAACACAGTCGCCAATCACCGACCATTTAATATGATTGAAAACATATTTAGAATCAGAAAACCAATTTCTTTAACTCGCAAATACATTGCTTCAGCAGCAGGAGCAGCTGTATCATCAAATTCAATTAGTATCGAAAAGAATGGTAGTAAATTCACTTGGAATGATGTCTTTCAAATATCTTCTTCATCTTCATCTTCAGGGGATTTGACTGGTTTCTTCCAAAAGATTCATTCATGTAACCGTGGCTCTGTAAGTATATACTAGGAAATGTTACTTTTTTTCTTTCTTTTATCAAACTATGCTTTTCAATTCCATTATTAACAGGGGAGGGTAAAGCTAGTTGTTACTCATGTATCTACCCAAATTCATTGCAGGAAAGGCGTTCTGATTTTCTTCCATTCGTCATTGAGGACCAAATTGTTGGATATGTTCACAACGGGTAATGTACTAGTGTTTCTCTTTCTTGGATGCTTCATCAGCTTTATGATGCCGTCTCGTCAACCCTTTAAGATGCTGATGTTATATCAAGTTAATCGAGTTATCGTTTTAGTCAATATGGATTTCTATTGGTGCAAGTCAACTACTCAAAGAAACATAGAGTATCTGCAATGACTATAATAAAAAGTTAATTTCAAAAATGAAAATGCCGCTTTCTTCTGTGTGTTGAAGTGCCTAGTTACCTTCTGACTCATACGTATAAGGCTTTCTTTTCTTTGTTGTTAAACTGTCAATACTATGCACAATTTGTTTTACTTAACCACTAACTTCGTGTTTGTTAATCACACAACAATAGTCGACTCGTTAGTCCATGTTACATCCTCCCTCTGAACCCTTTGTGTCTTTACTTTGGAAATGCCTAACCCTCCCATGTTTAAATTACATGAACATAATTCATATCACTCATTGTTTTCTTTATATAACAACAACAAAAAAAATACGATTTTCTATTGCCAACTAAGACACAGATTAGTCAGCTAAAATTTTTAACTGTTGTCAGTTTGAGATCCTAGGCGAGGTTGCTTGTTTAAAGTTTCTGCAGCCAATATTCTATACGATAACAGACATTATTGCTACTAGAATTAATGGAGGAAGTGGATCTTTAAAATGGAACTCATAGTTATAATTTGGTGTTTGAACATTTTGCAGCTTTCTTGATCAATTAAACAAGTTTAAGGAGGTTTTCACGCACATTAAAGATGATAAATATGGTAGTCAATCTGGCCATGTCACTCTACATTCTGCTCTGAAATCACCCGAGTCCAGGACTGAGGCCCTTGGAGATGTAGTCCAAAACTTAGGTGAAGACGTAATTCCAGGTATACGAAACGAGGTACTTTTTACAGTAACAGTCCATCATGTCTGTGACCAAAGTCTATGCTTTTGGTATTTTGATATATTTATATATTTGCAAACACTTTAGGTTGCCAATGCAATTCTTTCGTTCTAAAAGATAACTCAACTGACTGCAGCTATACCCTGTCACTTCTTCTTATGGAGGACAAGTATACTTCTCACTAGAACGTGCAGCAGCGCCTTACTTTGGAATAAAGGTTTGTTAATTTTCCTTAAAATATGATACATCTCGCTTCTTTCTGCTACACCCTATGACCACCTATGCACGCTCCTCTGATATCTTAATTATTATAGGCTTATGGAATTCACATGAGTGGGTATGTTGAAAGAGACGGTGAAAAGTATCTATGGATTGCAAAGCGAAGTGAAACGAAACCCACCTACCCGGGAATGCTTGACCATCTTGTTGCCGGAGGACTGGTGCGATTAACTTATTTTGCTAATTTACTCTCAGAGACCTATTAAAGGATCTTCAGTTTGCAGTCATATACTAGATTAATGCTATTTATTTTTAATCTGTCCTCAAATTACTTGCTATGTTATTAAACTATGGTTCTTGAAATCAATAATTTGATTGCATTTTGCTTCTTATCGGATTGTGTTTATGAGCCTTGCTTTTTAAAAATACAGCCGCATGGGATGTCATGTGCAGAGAATGTGGTGAAGGAATGTGAGGAAGAGGCAGGAATACCACGTTCCATTTCTAGCAGGTGATAAAATCATAAATCCGGTTGCCCTGAGTTGAAAAATGAAATTGTATCATGCATTTATTATAGTTTGGGATTGTTTGTGACACTAACTCGCATCGAATATATTGTTCACAGAGCGATACCAGTTGGGGCTGTCTCATACATGGACATCGAGGGTTATAGATTTAAGAGAGATGTTTTATTCTGTTATGATCTGAAGCTCCCTGACAGTTTCATTCCAGAGAATCAAGGTAAGCATGGACAAGACTCACTCTTAAACATACTTTAATGTAGACGACTGGATGCTATTTTCAAGCTTTGTTATACTAGTATTTTACTACTCGAAAGTTCTTGTGTCTGTATTACAGATGGGGAAGTGGGAAGCTTCAAACTACTCCCTGTAACACTTGTTGCGGAGGTTATTCGAAATACACAGTTCTTCAAAGCTAATTGCAATATTGTCATCATTGATTTCCTTTTCCGACACGGGTATATTAACTTTGTTCTTACTTCTTGTAATATCCCAGATTCTCTTTTCTTGAAGAATTACTTTTCAATAGGACAAACTGCCACTCGTTTTAAGACTGCAGAACTTGATATATACCCGGATCAAATAGAAATGGAAACTGTATACTTAGTCATAGGTCAGTTGCCGTTGCTTTTATAAAGCGACATAGTTTAGGCAAGAAAAAGGATTTGAAGTCCCTAAGTTCCGGCCTCGTTTTGGTTCATCTTACAGTCTCCAATTTCTGTTCCGCTTTCGTATAGTTACACAAGCCTAATCTGTTTTCATGCTTAGCTGATTTTGGCTTGGACTTTTTTCTCAAAATTGTGGAAATTACCACCGGGCATTTTAGAATGGGAACTAATATTAGATGCTTAGCTCCAAAGTTGTTCGGACAACTTTTCACCATTTGGGGATCATTTGATTGTGCTTAAATAAATTTGGCCACTTGGTGAATATTTGGATGGTAAATCAATTGTGGCGTATGCTGTGTTGATTTTTCAGATTTTAACATGGCTGTTTTTAGAAATAGAACCATATGGTGGATAATCATGTGGTGAAATTGGATAAAGGCTGTAACCAAAGTTTTCTTTATATGTGCAGATATATTAAACCAGAAGACGTAGGGTATTTGAAGCTACTTCAAAGCTTGAGAAGTGGAGATTGTTCGTAAATGTATGAGAAACTAAAATGACCACCTACCTGGTATCTGTGGCAGTTTCAGAACAAGATTATCATGTTACAGAATCTTATAGAGTTGAATCAGTCTAGATTTTTATTTATCATGTTCCTTACATAATTCTATGTAGCCTAACATTATAACAATGACTATAAAGTCAAATGTTGACTATAGTTTTGACTGCTACGTAGTTTAAGAATGAATCTGCATTCATACATCCAGTTCATCAGCCTCCGGGCCTAGTGATTTAAGTACAGCTTCAACATCACTTAGTTTAACTTCGTCTAGGCTTGCTGGATTCCATTTGGGGTTCTGTCAAAGTTCAAGAACATAATATGAAAACAAACTCAATCGAAAAAACCCTGAAATAACCAGTGTATGTCAAAAATCAGGCAATGTGGTCTGACTTGTAATCTAGCTTAGCTGATGCAGAATTCACATGCTCAATTTACCCGAAACACAACTTATTAATCCGTGTTACCATATATCAAGAGCAACTAAAAGGTATTTAAATTTTACATAGGAATATTTGCTTGAGTAGTGAGGTGAAATTTGACGATGTGAATTACATTTAAAATTTCTATATCACATGCTTAAAAGGTCTCCATACTTTTATAAAAGTTACTATCAGTCCTTCGTTGTGGCTAAAAAATTAGTACAGGTTAGTAAGTCGATGCTATTTTTTTTATTTTTTTTTTCCGGGGTAAAGAATAAGTCAATGCTATTCCATTTTGGCAATGACCGAAATAGGTCTGTACTAATCAGACAAATTATTATACTTTCAGAATAGCTCAAAATGGGAGGTAAAGATGAAGTAGCCAACCTGATCCTTATCCACCAAAACTGCTCGAACCCCTTCCATAAAATCACTTCGACGCGTAGTCCTTAGCGCTATGCGATATTCGGTTCTCATCACACCATTTAGCTAGATACAATAAGTTTCCCAATGCAAGCAAAATTTAGGATGTTGTGTATCTTAATGAATAGTCACTCAAATCATTGTATAAAAGTGAATATAATGGTGGAAACTCACAGTAGATAACTCGCTCTTCTTATCTCCACATGCAGAGACAACTCTAGAGAAATAGTGTTGTGTTAGGGAAAGTGAAAATGGAGCACCTCTCTTTAGCCCAGAAAGAGCATCCTTTGCCCATTCTGCAACTGCTCATTGTAAGGATGATGTTATTAGCGGAAACCAGAATACAAGTTTTATTAGAATGAAAACACTAGAGGTGGTAAAATGGGTAGGTTGGTTCATAAGTCCAGGTAAATGTTATTGCAGATAGGTTGATCAGCAAAATAGTATTTTGTTCATCTTAAACTTTGTGTACAAACTACTACAGTACTTCGTATGTGTCTTTTTTTTTTTTGGTAACCGTGATTTCCGACACATTGGCCGACTAATCCACGGGGTTTGAGCCCACCGCCACACAGACTCAAACCAGGTAAAGCCCTCCCTTTTCAGGAGGTTGGCGTGGCCATTTCAAGGTTGTTTCATAAGTATTATTATTACAAGGATCCATGATTTGGAACAAGTGAGTTGAAAGTATATACATTACCAATACACTGCACAACGTTCACCGTCACCTTTTTTAGAAAAGTTATTTGACCCATTTCAGATAAAACGTTGCATAAATAGGCCCCATTCATAAGTAAAAAAAAATATAATAATAATAAAAATTACCACTTCTAGAAACACACATTTTCGAGATAAGCAAGTTCATTTATACTCTCCTTATATCTCATGAAGATTGCATGCTTCACTTGACACATCACACATGGTTTAGTTAGAATGTTTCTCTACCAAAGGCCTCTTGGCCCAGCGGTATGTGAGTGGCCCTCTAACCTAAAGGTTGTGGGTTCAAGTCTCGGTGGAGACATGTGAGATAGAATTTGTGAGATAGTTTGTGTGAGTTGTAAAAAAAAAAAAAAAAAAAGGTTAGAATGTTTGTCTACTTTTCACATATCTAAAATAGGTTTATATAATACGAAATAAGAGGATCTTATGTGTCAAATCTGTACAAGTAATTTACTTATAAAGTTATAATGATCACACTGAGCAGACCATAAAACTTGAACCTAGAAGTATCATATAAACAGACACATTGTAATTTTTATGCTACAGTGTACGCATATGGTCAATTCAAATATCCGTATATGAGTAGTAATATTACCTGTAGCATGATCACTTTCCTGGTTCTTTTCTAGCTCATCCATTATTTCTTTAACAGATTTGTTTGAACCAAATGTTGAAACTATATGTGGTAAAAGTAACTTCAGCCGGGGTTCTGACTCAGGATTGCTACTATACTTTTCCAATGTTGCTTGCACTTCTCGATGCGGGTCCTCCAAACTGTATAGAGTTGTAATTTTTTCATAAAGGCAGGACTTCGATATTACGTGTAACCCGAACTCTATATTTTGCTTATATTCTACAAAGATATATGCATGTACGAGTATACACTAACTTACAAAGTAGTTGACAAAAGAGTGTCCTTAATTGAGCTCAAATTTCCAGATGGAACAAAGTAATTCCCAAGACCTACATAAAGCGCATCAGCTGGCGTAGAAACTCTGTTTCCAGTCATACCAAGATAAGAACCTGGGCAAAACAAATGTCCTGAGTAAATTACTTATACAAGCATGTCTGCCGACTTATACAAGAAATCATACACACACTACATAATTCCTCAAACAAATCGAATCATACAAGAAATCATTTTAGCACACGCTTAAAGCTGATCCTAAACTTCATGTATGTCGTACCAACAATTGATTGCAAGGATTAGTATGTGCTCTTCAAGTGCATACCCAAGTCATAAAAAAATTTCACTAATTCTATAGCCCTGGCGAAAAACAGACCATTAACTTTCTTAAGAAACAGTTTATGTTTAATTAAAAAGGAACACAATAAACTTATTTGACATCAACTTTGACAGATATCATTTGCTTCTAAAAAATTTAGCCGCTTTTATGGTACGCTTGTAAATTTGGATTATTCCTTAGTATAGATCAACTGGTATTCTCGCTGGGCAGGCGGCAGGCCAAAGGGTTATTTTCCCCTTGGATAGAGCTTATTGTTATTATATCCACTTCAGCTTTGAATTTAGTAGAAACTAGGTATTGGGGACTGTAAGTCAAAATTATTCGAATCCTAATAAGCAGGTGACCACAAATGTACGATAATCACATTGCTTAACTCTTAGGTCAAGATTAGCTAACCATCTTTTCCAATATCAGGGTAACTTATTAAACAAAGTGCAAGGAGCAACCTTGCCATAAAGCTGTAAAAGAAATGCTACCTATTAGATTGAGCACACATACCAACTGATCCTCCTCCTGGACTTCGTGCTGCTATATAAGCAAACCCAACATCTGGAAACAAGCCAATTGCATTCTCTGGCATGGCTAGAACAGTCCTCTGGCAAAAAATCATCAACACACAATGTATAGTCAGAATTCACATTACCTCTATTTTCAAAAAGAATTACAGCTGGGAAGGGAGTTTAGTTGTTTACCTCCGTTATGACTCTGTAGCGTCCATGACCAGATAGGCCGATCCCAAAACCCATTGTTATGCCATCCATGAAGCTAATATATGGCTTTTTATATTCGGATATTTTGCAAATAAGAGAGTATTCAGAAGTGAAGACCTGTAAACAGCCAATAGGCATTTAGCCAATTAAAAAATTATAGATGTTAGTAATATGATGAAATCATCAACGTTGAATACTTGAATTGCCAAAGCGGACTTAATTACAGATTAGAAAATGGAAGTCCTAAAACAAAATTAAAAACACTATTTTTTAACAGTGATTTAAAGCACTGACTCAATGAAATATCAAATTACAGTTAAGGAAACCAAGTTCTTTTTTTTTTTTGGTAACCGTGATTTCCGCCACATTCGCCAACTAATCCACGGGGTTTGAGCCCACCGCCAAATAGACTCAAACCAGGTAAAGCCTCCCTTTTCAGGAGACCTAGCGCGAATTGAAGTTGAGACCTCACACACTTTGGAGTGATAGCTACAAACCCTTTTGCCACTAGGCCACCCTTGAGTGTGCTCAACAAGTTCTCATTTCATATGCACTGTAAAATGTTGTACATTCCGAAATAAGAAAAAGGTTACTCCCGCAAACTTTAGGTTTTGCCCCACTTTCCTAAGACAACAAAAATCTGATCATTACGCATTGCATCACCAACTTAAGTACCTATACAGCAGGAATACGGGATTGCCCACAAAATGACAAAATAACAGCTTGCAATTATCTTTCTTATCATTTGTCCAAGTTTGAAATATCTGGAAGTTAGCTACTCTAGGAGAACGTGTGCATGCAATTAAAACCAAAACAACAGGCCTTTGATGAGGGTGAACAATGCAATATCAGGAACGATAGGATGTATGTATGGAGTATATCAGAACAACGCTTGTTCAATTTTCAGGAAAATAACATCCTTTTCCATTACATCTTTAGCTATATTAAAGACATATTGATGACCATAAAACAATATTCAGAAGATGTTAGCAAAGCAAACAGCCATTACTCTTAAACCAGTATAATAAGTTTAGAACGCAGCACAACCTCAATAATATCTGACAGTTCTTTTATAGTTGAAATCTGCTTCACATCACCACCTGCAGATACAACAGTGATAAACTAAGCCTTTGGTTATTAACAACTCGGGGAATACGGTAATGTTATAAAGAGATGAAGTTTATTAGATGGATCTTTAAAATGGTGCACATTTTTAAGACATTGAGTACTGTCGAGGAACCTCATCTCTGTTTTTGTTCATTCCAAATTTCAAATCCTTAAATATTTATTCCCGCATGACCATAAACAGTTGGTAACTTTCCATGGTACATGCAAAAGAAGACAACCTAGAGAATAAGTGGCAATATCCTGTTGTCTACTGGTGTCAGATAGGTGTAAGCTAATTAGATACTTGCTACTGTTACCTGCTGAGAAGCCACGTGGCGTGCTTCCCTCAACCAGAACACATTTGACCTTTTGGTCTACTTCCCATTCATCAAGATACCTTCTATACTTTTTATCCATATCTACATTCAACATCAAATACTGATATCAAAACCAGATGTACTATAAAAGGTAAACACATCAAAGTAGTAACTTAAACGTCAATGCATTTGAAAGTATTCACACTCACACGAGACGGAACACTCATAAGTCTAGGCAATGATCTATCATACAGTTTCAATAATGAACAAAGAAAAGCAACATTTCCTCTTTAGTACCCTCGAAAACCTAATAAGCTAAAGATAAATTGAATCAGCAGATTATCTATGTGAAGATAAACATTCATAAACTTGATACCAAGGAGAAACACACAAACACTATTTTCCCAACCATCTCATTAAAACCTTGTATATCGTTAATGCCACCTATGAGCATTTACACAATATGAGCATTTACAAGTATTCATTAACCAAAGCTTTAAATATAAAAAATATAGAACTCATACGAATTACACAATATGTTTATGGCAGTAATTGGTGGGATTTAATAAACTAGTTAACCAATTAAGTACAAGTGCGATAAAAAGACCTATATTCATAGCGTTAAGAGCTTTAGGACGATCGAGAGTCAATACAGCGAGACCGTTGGGATACACATTTCCTTTCACGAATTCATCACTCGCCATAACGGAGAATTTTCTAAACCGATCACAAATATTGCGATTAATTTTGGGTAAAATATATGTAAATAATGATGATGATGATTGTTTGGTTATTAGAAAGTGAGATACGCTCATCACAATTCGCATTTTTATTTTTTTCTTGTTCTTCAGGTGTGTGTAACGAGGGAGTCAACTACTTCACTAGTTTGTTAAGGGGCTGTTTGGTACGGGTTTAGACGTTGTGGGTTTAGAATTAAATTTTGGGTTTAGACTTAAATTTGAGTTTGATTAAAATATTATTTATAGTATTATATATTAAATGTATATATAAAATTAAATTTTTTACAATATTAAATTTATTATTGTAAAATAAAAACAAATTTTTTTATTAGTGGGAATAAAGAGAAAGATACAAAAAGTTTAAAAAGTTTTACCAAAATTTGAACATTTATAAAGGTGAGGTGTAATGATTGAATTTGCATATAGATGAGTTTAGAGGTTTTAATCGGCCCAAGTTCTATCAGCTTTTCAACCAAACATGCAATATTAGAGTAAACGGTGTCACGACGAGGGGCCCTCGCCGGTCCGAGGTGGCACCCTCGCCGGTGCTCGCCGTGACACCGACCCCCTCTTCGCCGCTCTCTATTCGCCAAACTTCAACGAGCTGAAAAGGAGAAAAGTGGGCCCCACTCAATTTTAAACCGTTTCACAACGATTATATTTTAAAAAAAAATTTAAAATTTATTTATTTTCCTATATATACACACACTACATTCACAATATACACACACTACATTCACAAATTTACACCTACAATCACAAAAAAGTCAAACTTCCTAAATGATTACCTCTCCTACTCGCAACTTCTTAGCCAAAGCACGGATCTGAATCAATCGTCGTCCTCTTCTCCGGCGACGCAGTCCGGCCAAGGCTCCGGTCAATTCGCAGCCCTCCCACCATTTTCGCATCAATACTTTCCAAACTTGTCACCCCAACAAATCTACTATAATCAACTACTAGCTTTGCAACAATCTCAATTTAATCCATCTCAGCTTAATCAATCGCAGTTTAATCCTAATCCATCCCAAAGTCAACAAGTCCCTGAAACACAATTCAAAATACCAGCACCGCAACCTCCACCACAAAAAATAGTAGTGGTTCGTAAAGGAAAACGGGGGTCAAAAAAATCTATCGCGGTTGATTTATCCGCAGACGAAGACGACATCGATGACGAAGCCGATGTTGTGGTGGAGTCGACACCCCAACGGTGGACACCTGCTGAGGAGGTCATACTGGCCGAGTGTTGGGTCGGCGTTTCAGAAGACAAAGATCGCGGGACTGATCAAACTGAAGAGTATTTTTGGAACACTATTTATGACGCTTTCAATGGTCGTAACGTAAATCGTCGTACCAAGAATATGTTGACCGGGAAATGGTCAAGGATGCACCCCGATGTTCAAAAGTTTCACGCTATCTTCAAAGGTCTTAACAAGAAAAGCGGTCAAAACGAAGATGACGTGATTCATGCTGCAAAACTTGAATTTGCGGCTTGTAACAGGGGGAGAAAATTTACGCTTGACCATGTGTGGAGGGTGCTTAAATACTACTCAAAATGAGACGCACCCGAGGGTCTTGACGAAAATGATCATACCTCCGTATTCGGTCCAGATCCTCGAGCTCGACCAGCCGGCAAACAGAGACCCGCCAAGAAGACCCGATCAGAAACAACTGGCAGCAGCACGGGTAGTGGTTCGAACACTTCGAAGGGAGAAATAAACGAGGCTTTACTCCTCAAAATACATGCCGGTAGAGACATGTACCACTCGAGGAAAGCTAGAGCCGAAGCCGAGAAAGATAAAGCCGATGCCGGGAAAGCTAAAGTCGATGTTGAATTGGAGTTCAAAGAGATGGAGTTTCTCTCGATCAGAACCGACAATTTGCCTGAACCAAACAAGTCGATTATCGAAAGAAAGCAGGCAAAAATAGCGGCGAAATATGCAGTCGATGATTAGGATGTTTTTTTTCCGTATTGCATTTTTTTCCGTATTGTTTTTTTCCGTATTTTTTTTTAAGTATTTGTATTTTTATTTGAAGTATTTGTAATTTTTAATTTTATGAAATAAATTTTTATTTTGTGTGAAAAATGAAAAAATAAATAAAATGGTGAGTAGTGGGACCCAAGTGAAGAAGAGAGAGACTAGTTGTGAGTGAGGGGGTGTTTAGTTGGTTTTTTGTTTTGGTTAGTTGAGATGATGTGGCGCTGAGGTGGCACAAGTGAAGAGGGGAATCCTCTTCGTGACACCTTTTACTCTTAGACCAAAACCCACGTCAAAAAGCTGGTTACCCTCAACCAAACGGACCCTAAGTACTTTTTGTTTGGTTATCCACTATTTTAAGGAGTGTTTGGGATTATGTATCGTGTTAATTCTCGATAACATCATAACTAGGGACGGCAATGAGTAGGTATCTATATGTAAATAGATGGATAACTATTTTTTTTATTTTTCACTCGTTAGTGAGTTTTGTAGAAAAAATTCATTAAACTAATTTTTTTTTTATATATTTTATACTAAAAAGTAAGATAAAATATCAAATCATCAAATATATATGCATAAATAATTTAGTTCGTGTATTTTTATAATTCATCCATACTAATATATATATATATATATATATATATATATATATAGAGAGAGAGAGAGAGAGAGAGAATTTGGATCGATTGAGAAGGAAAAAAACCTTCTCAATTGAGAACGTTTTTCAAAAACCATACCTTGTTAACTTTGATTCAAGTTTTTCAAGTGTTTATTCATTTTGATATGATAATAATACAAAATGAGCAAAAAAAAAATTGAATCAACATTAAAAAAAAACTCTCGACTTTGCGATATTTGTAAAATATTGAATTTACTACACAAATTTATTGAATCATTTCATAACTCGATTTTTACAGAGATTTATGAATCAAACTTATGATTTATTGTTTTGATTCACTATTAAATCATGTTAACTAGTGAATCAATGAAAAATTTTCGAATCAATGGCTCAAACGAAGATTTCTCAAATTTCTCAAAATAAAAACCTTCTCAATAGAACCGGAGCCTATATATATATATATATATATATATATATATATATATATATATATATATATATATATATATATATATATATATATATATATATATATATATATATATATATATATATATATATATATATATATATATATATATATATATATATATATATATATATATATATATACATATATATATATATATATATATATATATATATATATATATATATATATATATATATATATATATATATATATATATATATATATATATATATATATATATATATACATATATATATATATATATATATATATATATATACTAGCGTCGTAACCCGCCCAACGGGCGGGGTCGTTTTGTAATTCTTTTATAAAAGTATGTTTGTGTATTAATTTTATCTATTTGCAGTTGGACGCGTTTTTTTAAAAGAAAATTAAAAGGGAAGTAATCTTTGATATTTTAGGTCTTGGGCCATCTACTGGTTGTGTTTTGTTCCATGTGTGTATTGTTAATTGATTACTGGTTGCATACATTACCCATATGTATTAACTGAAATGTGAATATTTGAATCACCAACAGTCACTTTTTAATAGGTTAAAGATCTGCAAATCCATGCTTCAACGTAATAATCCAACATTTTAACAGAAGAATACGAATCTACAACACTTTTCCACCACCAAGTGCGTATAAATATTATGTGTTATTAATATCGTAATAAAATTATATTGTTTTATATAGTAGTATCCACATCTTTAAAATAACAATTTCCAACTTGGCCTTACAGATTTCAGGTCGTTCAAGTCGATTAATGTAACACCCCATTTTGATAATGGAATGTCACGCGGAATTATGGCGTGTCATCAAAGCATACAAGGATAAATGTATAAAACATTACATGACCGTAGGGATAACCGGAATCAAACATCGGTTCCCAAACATAAGCCCAAAACATAATAAAGGAAAAGAAATGAATGAAAGACTAAACAAGCATAAGTATATGAAGGCAAAAAGGAGAAGAAGTCTCTAGCAGCTTCCATCCTATGCACGTCCTCCAAATGCTCGAGTCTTTCCTAGGGTACCTGCCGTTTTGGAACATGGAAAGGAAAGTAACGGCTGAGCAAAACGCTCAGTGCACGGATATAGACATAGTATAAGTGACTAAAACATAAGAGAGACTTAATAGCAGCGGAAATGTATAAGTCCTGGAAAACCTGGAACATGTTCATAAAACTGGTTTTATAGTTTGAAAAGCCTTATGTTTATCTTATGAAAATTGTTTAACATATTTTACCATTAGCCAATATAGGTCATGAATATCCACCGTGCATGAATACTTGGAGGGGTGACCTCATCATGCAAATTAGAGGGGCTGCCTCTAATTTAATATACTGGTTTTTGGGTAGGAGGGATCAGCTCCTTGTGAAGGATGCAAGGCACACACCACATTCACCATGTAATCCTGAATAAAACATGTAACTAGGATGCACCCATATGCCCCACATGATAAATATAATAAATGGCCAAAAGCTGAAGGGACGCCACGAGCAATCACTCCGCCGTGGTGAAGTCATAACATCAGTGCCTCTAATGTTATGGTTATGGTACCTCCATAACTAGGTGAAACTGGTCATGCATGTATATGGCTATAGGTAATCTTAATTAAACATAAGCAATCAAACTCATAACTTATACTACGGGAAAACAGTTGGCTGCATACGGGGAATCCTAATAAGGAAAGAATGTCCATACTGAAAGGACGGGAATCCGTACCTTATGTCCAGTGAACGAGAAAGATGAACTACGAGGAATCCTACTTCCGAATCACTAGTGCTACATAAATACGTACATGAATAAGTATCTGCTTACTAAATACATAGCTGGTTTTATGTCATGTCTTAGCTTATTTTATGTGTTCTTACTATGTTTTACTGTTTTAAAGCCTTAAACTGTATTAAATCTTATATTCTGCTTAATCTGATTAAGTATTTCTGGTATTTCATGTGTTATTATACTTACTGTGTAATAATAAGTAACTTTCCAAAAATAGCACGTTTCCTAAAATAGAAAGTTTCCAAAAATAGAAAGTTTCCAAAAATAGAAAGTTTCCAAAAATAGAAAGTTTCCAAAAATAGAAAATTTCCAAAAATAGAAAGTTTCCAAAAATAGATTTACTGCTTAAAATAGATAAGTTTCTAAAAATAGAAAGTTTCCATAAATAGATTAGCTGCCTTAATTAAATAAGTTTCCATAAATAGATTAGCTGCCTGAAATAAATAAGTTTCTAAAAATAGCTGGTTTCCATAAATAAATTAGCTGCCTAATTTAATTAAGTTTCTAAAAATAGAAAGTTTCCATAATTAGAAATAAGCTGGTTAAATAAACTAATTATATAAGCCTAAGTGTTTTCATGATTATTTTCTAAGTCATATGATATAATGTATAGTTTAATAATTATTCTATGTAATTTAATTAAACTATAGGTTATAATATTTAATTAAAGTATAACATGTTTTTAATTAAATAAGTTAAATACTTAGGTTAAAATATGTATTATTATATGTTAATAATATAACCTAAGTCATGTTAATTAATTAATTATATCCATGGTTTTAAAATAATTAATTAATTATAAGTCTTAAATATATAAATACTTAGGTTAAAATAATTTCATGATCATTATAATTAAATAACCTAAGTCATGTTATTAAATTAATCACATCATTTTATTAATTTAATTTTAACATAAGTTCATAAACATAAAAAAAAACTAACATACACCATGAACCGGATCTAGGCTAAAAACATGAACCGGACATGAAATCGACACCGTACCCCGAACCAACTCGGGGTACCCCGTGTTTACCTTGCTGCCGTGGGACCCACACGCACCAACCAAGACCATATGGTCTTGGTGGTGGTCGGCTTGGCAAACCGAAACCCATTCGGGTTCGGTTGCAGCCTGCGGCCAAAACAAACACCCCTTAAAAACAACCTTTTGATTTTATTTAACATCAAAACATGTTAGATCTATGCTTAATTATTATGTTTTTTATAAAAACATCACATGTTCATAATTAATAAAAAGATTAAATTAAAAGAAAAGGTTTAAAAGATTTACCGAATACATGGATCAAAAGAACGAAGAACAAACACGAACACCAACAAGAATTCCAAGATCCAAGATCAACAAACACTCCCTTTTTGTGTTTTGATGGTGGCGGCACAAAGGAGAAGGAGAGGAGGGTTTTTAGATTTTTGCTAAAAAATCTTCTGTAAGTTGTAAATGAGTAGTGAAAATCCCTTAAACCCCTTTTAGTAAAATTTGATGGGCTAAGCCCATCCTCCCTCCCTATTTCATGGTAATGGGGCCCACAAGGGGTAACCCGAATGTTTTTCCGTGTCTAAAATATTGGTGTGTTCTCGTGTGTTCTCGTGTTCGTGTTTTACGTGTTTTAATTAGTTATCGATCGTGACTTAATATGTTTATTCGTGTTCGTAATAAATATATATACGTAACTAATATTAGCCCGTGATTTAATTACGTTCATGATTTCATGGTCGCATGTTCGTGATTAATTATTTTTAAATAATTATTACGTGCTCGTGTGTAGTAAATACTTATCGTGTTCTAACACGTACGTAATACGTAAAATCCTAACACGTAATCGTAATCATGCTATATTAGGAAAGTTTAAATCTAGTACGTACGATCTTAATGGTACTATTCATGGTAAAAGCATGCGGGTTTTACAACTCTTCCCCCCTAAAAAGAATAATTCGTCCCCGAATTATAGATAACGTAACTGAAAGAGAAACATACCCGAATCAAACTGAGATGGTATGTAAGATAAATTAATGTGCAGGTGACCTGGCAGAAAGAACGCGGAACGTGACATGTCTAAAAAGGACATGGAACGTGACGTGGCTGAAAGGACATATCTAGTTGATAAGAGAAAACGGATAAGAAGTTCGGATGAACTTGTCCGTTTCCAAGTGGCTTCCCTCTTGGAACGGTTCCTTTATAAGATCTTGACACGAATGATAAGTCTTGGTCCTCCTGACCTTGACTTGGAATACGAAGAAGTTCTTGGTTATCAACGTAAGGTATCCCCTAAATTCGATCGAGGGAATAAGAATTAACGTGTAAGAGTAACTGAAACATTATGGTGCAAAACAATCCAACTTAACTGTTAGCTAAAAACGATGTGCGATACATAAAGAAACGTAGTGCGTGAAAATTTTTGAACGTGATACGTGAAATTTTTTTGAACGTGCTACGTGGAGATATGGCGAGTGTAGTATGAGTAACCATATCGTGATCCCTGATACCTGTAACATATCTTGATCATGATATGAGGAACGTGGAATGAACATGACATGTGAAACATATCGTGATCATAGCATATAATGACGGTAACGACAAACGCTAGAAGGTGAGACATAGATTATGACGAGAAACGTCTATCTGAGGATAGGCAGTTATACTAAGCTTGGGTCTGGTCTCTCAAGTTCTTGCAAACTTCCTAGAATGAGAAGAAAATGAACGTAAAATCGTAAGCCAAAATACGACCATAAACGTGAATAGTTTCATGAACGCGAGCGCGAAAGCAAGTCGTGGAATCAGTTATGAAGACGTGAAGTAATGTTAGGAGTACAATTGAGAATCTTTGTCTGACCCGATAGCTAAGGGATTACCAAGTGATCGGATGAGCCTTGGCGTGGAATGTGTCCGATCAATCTGTTGATTCTGAAATCCGTTCCGATGTAAGGATTTTGCAGACTTGATCAAACTGTTGGCAATAACACAGATAACATCTTGCTTTTTCTGAGCTTGCTTTAATCTGGTAACCAAAATTCGTGGAGATCTTGTCCATTTCAATTCACAATTTCAGATGATGAAAACATCCAGTCTGTTGGTGTCCTATCTTAGCCTGTTTGTATGACAGGTATAAAGATATGAATGTAACTGTATCTTGCTTCATCGAACTTGATACATAGGAGTTTGCGAAACCCTGAGTCTCTAAATCTAGACTTCTCCCAGCGTAGGATTTCCTAGAACACCTAATGTAGTGTAGGGTTCTCTCCTTTACGCATAAGCTGAGTCATGGTAAGATTAACCATAAAACCCATGTGATTCAGTGTGTTACTGTAATCAAACAGAATTGATATTGGAAAAATTTCCAGGGTAGAATTTCTCTTGTCATAGAGTTAGGCTTAGAGGAAATCAGGTTATCTTCAATGAAAACGTTGATGAATTTGTTTAGGAGTTCATGGAAACTCAATTTATTAAGTCCATAATGCTGTTGGAGCATTGATGAGACTAAATCAAAATCATAAATCTAGCATGACCGAGTCGTGTACGAATAGCAGTCATGGACATGTCCTGCTTTTTCACTCGTCACTGTTGGCAGCATGATCATGAGTTCGATCTTGGAAAGTGATTAACACTATACGGTTGATTGGACATATCGCCAATACGTGGAGGAGAATAACGGTCATGAATGGTGATTTGTTTAAGCCGACGGTAGTCGACACATAATCTCAGGGTACCGTTCCTCTCCTTGAAGGTTCTTCTGGAATATCTGGGAAGATTTTGGAATAATCAACTGGTTATGCGAAAAAGGGACTTAAGTAGTCGTGTCTTACTGACAGCTAGAAAATTTTAGCGACCATGGGTAACAACGCACATGCTTGTAAGCCTAGATAATTTGTACAGATTTTCCTGATGGAAAATCAAGCTGAATGTATTCAGGAGCCTGAACATTACTGTACATAATTATGAATCGTAGCATGGTGTGTTGTTCATAGTACATAATTAGGATAAAATTCATCTCGTGTCTGTCCGAGGGAATGCGTTAGAAGCTTGGATCTCATCATTAAGCTGAAGGAAAACCTTCGTATACGTGGGAATACGAAAGGCGTCCTTCATGGTCATGAATATATGAAGTATGGTGAAAGAATGAAAGTGACATCGGCAACGTGACAGTTCTCACTGATACGCCGATAATGGTATTGAAATTCTTGTGGCCTGATTAATACATGGCACAACAAAATGGATATACCCTTGGAGGGTACCCTGAATTTCTTAGAAATGTTCCATAGTTGGACGTGAGTCATGTGTCTTGACTCGTGTCTTGGAACTATAAGCATGACATATGTCTTGACTGGTGTCTTGACATGTGTCTTCAGAAAGTATACGTGAGACATGTGTCTTGACTGATGTCTTGACACGTGTCTTCAGAAAGTATACGTGAGACATGTGTCTTGACTAATGTCTTGACATGTGTCTCGAGATGTGAAACAAATATAACCACCATATAAGGTTATTATGCCAGAATTGGCGGATCGGTTGGACTACTGATCATTTGTATGTCTGATCACGTCCGCGGCCGGAGCCTCGGTTGCGATTTCTAGGATAGTTTCTGTCATAGTAGTGGATACTATCGTCCTGTCTGTCAGTTCCATGACGGTCATTCTCATGACCGTGATTCATGTAACTATTCAGCTGAGTGGCCGGCTGGTACCGGTTTGCACTCATATGGCTGAAATGACAGCTGAATGACGTATGACATGTAACTAAGAATTAGGGACAATGATTGATGGAAATCGTCTGATGGTGAAGCATCTTCTCGTCCAATTGCTTTGCTCCGACGCCTTTGTCTTCGTCTTGTAGGATCTCCAGGTTGTGAACAGCATTCGCATCTCGTAGCGTCTTCGAACGTCAGCAACATCAACCTTTAGTAACATCTCCCAGTTATGAGCGGCATCAGCAATCTTGTAGAACATCAGCAATTGAAAATAAGCCTGAGGTGATTCAGAATCGACTAGCGAATACTTGTGCAGTATTGCAAGTGAAATACACATGGATTTAGGTACGTGTAATACACATGGGATACGGTACATGGAGTACACATTGAATGCACATGAAATGATCGGTATGGGGTCGATCATTTATCATGATCTAAAGAGAGTATATCATTTAAACGGTTAGGAAAACCATCATGAGAACCTGGCAGTATTAGCATAGACATCATTCTGGTTGCAACGGAAACGTTAAAGTATGGTTACACAAAATTTAACGATGATTTGCCTGACAGCATGATCAATGAAGACCAACCATGACTATCATGAAAGCAAGATTCAATGAAATCTAACAATGTCTTGCAGGACAGCGTAAATAACAAAAGAGGCGTAAAACATAAACAACATGAAGACGGAATTATCATGAAGAAACATGAAACCATCTATCACGAAGAAGTGTATAACATAATCAGCATGAAACTAAAGTTAACCATGACAGTATGAAACATACTTGACATAAAACATAATAACTTATGAGGGGACATGAAAAAAAATTTATGCCCATTTAAATCATGAGAAAAAATTTATGCATGAAAACAGTGCATGAATGCGTACTGTAGTTTATAAAACCTTTATATGTGCGAGGGGACGCCTATGGGTCGGTCCCAAAACAAAAGACATGGCGAGGGGACGCCTATGGGACGGTCCCAAAATTAAAAGTTTCGATAAAAGCACATGCGACTAAATAGGGCCAGTCCTGTACCAACCATTACTTAGTCATAATCCCTACAACAATGATACATGAAACATAAATAAATGAAACTCATATGTCAAAACTTATCAGAAAAAAAATTTATGTGACTAATTATGAACTATTGGGGTTCAGTCCACATAGCCACAGTTTACGAGGAACATTATGCATGAAACAATGACACATAACTAAATATGAATGACGGTTGTCCATCCATATTAGCAAAACAATATCGATGAAAACATCAAGGTTAAAACCTCAAGGTGCTGAAAACATCATGGTTAAAACAACAATACGCTGAAAACATCAATACGTAGAATAACAGACGTTGGCTTAGGAAGCTCCTGGTGACTACCCACTAGTCACATGTCGGGTTTTAAAGCCTATAGGTCGAAGCCCTGACTATGATACCATAATTGTAACACCCCATTTTGATAACGGAATGTCACGCGGAATTATGGCGTGTCATCAAAGCATACAAGGATAAATGTATAAAACATTACATGACCATAGGGATAACCGGAATCAAACATCGGTTCCCAAACATAAGCCCAAAACATAATAAAGAAAAAGAAATGAATGAAAGACTAAACAAGCATAAGTATATGAAGGCAAAAAGGAGAAGAAGTCTCTAGCAGCTTCCATCCTATGCACGTCCTCCAAATGCTCGAGTCTTTCCTAGGGTACCTGCCGTTTTGGGACATGGAAAGGAAAGTAACGGCTAAGCAAAACGCTCAGTGCACGGATATAGACATAGTATAAGTGACTAAAACATAAGAGAGACTTAATAGCAACGGAAATGTATAAGTCCTGGAAAACCTGGAACATGTTCATAAAACTGGTTTTATAGTTTGAAAAGCCTTATGTTTATCTTATGAAAACTGTTTAACATATTTTACCATTAGCCAATATAGGTCATGAATATCCATCGTGCATGAATACTTGGAGGGGTGACCTCATCATGCAAATTAGAGGGGCTGCCTCTAATTTAATATACTGGTTTTTGGGTAGGAGGGATCAGCTCCTTGTGAAGGATGCAAGGCACACACCACATTCACCATGTAATCCTGAATAAAACATGTAACTAGGATGCACCCATACGCCCCACATGATAAATATAATAAATGGCCAAAAGCTGAAGGGACGCCACGAGCAATCACTCTGCCGTGGTGAAGTCATAACATCAATGCCTCTAATGTTATGGTTATGGTACCTCCATAACTAGGTGAAACTGGTCATGCATGTATATGGCTATAGGTAATCTTAATTAAACATAAGCAATCAAACTCATAACTTATACTACGGGAAAACAGTTGGCTGCATACGGGGAATCCTAATAAGGAAAGAATGTCCATACTGAAAGGACGGGAATCCGTACCTTATGTCCAGTGAACGAGAAAGATGAACTGCGAGGAATCCTACTTCCGAATCACTAGTGCTACATAAATACGTACATGAATAAGTATCTGCTTACTAAATACATATCTGGTTTTATGTCATGCCTTAGCTTATTTTATGTGTTCTTACTATGTTTTACTGTTTTAAAGCCTTAAACTGTATTAAATCTTATATTCTGCTTAATCTGATTAAGTATTTCTGGTATTTCATGTGTTATTATACTTACTGTGTAATAATAAGTAACTTTCCAAAAATAGCAGGTTTCCTAAAATAGAAAGTTTCCAAAAATAGAAAGTTTCCAAAAATAGGAAGTTTCCAAAAATAGAAAGTTTCCAAAAACAGAAAGTTTCCAAAAATAGAAAGTTTCCAAAAATAGAAAGTTTCCAAAAATAGATTTACTGCTTAAAATAGATAAGTTTCTAAAAATAGAAAGTTTCCATAAATAGATTAGCTGCCTTAATTAAATAAGTTTCCATAAATAGATTAGCTGCCTGAAATAAATAAGTTTCTAAAAATAGCTGGTTTCCATAAATAAATTAGCTGCCTAATTTAATTAAGTTTCTAAAAATAGAAAGTTTCCATAATTAGAAATAAGCTGGTTAAATAAGTTAAGTATATAAGCCTAAGTGTTTTAATGATTATTTTCTAAGTCATATGATATAATGTATAGTTTAATAATTATTCCATGTAATTTAATTAAACTATAGGTTATAATATTTTATTAAAGTATAACATGTTTTTAATTAAATAAGTTAAATACTTAGGTTAAAATATGTGTTATTATATGTTAATAATATAACCTAAGTCATGTTAATTAATTAATTATATCCATGGTTTTAAAATAATTAATTAATTATAAGTCTTAAATATATAAATACTTAGGTTAAAATAATTTCATGATCATTAATAATTAAATAACCTAAGTCATGTTATTAAATTAATCACATCATTTTATTAATTTAATTATAACATAAGTTCATAAACATAAAAAAAACTAACATACACCATGAACCGGATCTAGGCTAAAAACATGAACCGGACATGAAATCGACACCGTACCCCGAACCAACTCGGGGTACCCCGTGTTTACCTTGCTGCCGTGGGACCCACACGCACCAACCAAGACCATATGGTCTTGGTGGTGGTCGGCTTGGCAAACCGAAACCCATTCGGGTTCGGTTGCAGCCTGCAGCCAAAACAAACACCCCTTAAAAACAACCTTTTGATTTTATTTAACATCAAAACATGTTAGATCTATGCTTAATTATTATGTTTTTTATAAAAACATCACATGTTCATAATTAATAAAAAGATTAAATTAAAAGAAAAGGTTTAAAAGATTTACCGAATACATGGATCAAAAGAACGAAGAACAAACACGAACACCAACAAGAATTCCAAGATCCAAGATCAACAAACACTCCCTTTTTGTGTTTTGATGGTGGCGGCACAAAGGAGAAGGAGAGGAGGATTTTTAGGTTTTTGCTAAAAATCTTCTGTAAGTTGTAAATGAGTAGTGAAAATCCCTTAAACCCCTTTTAGTAAAATTTGATGGGCTAAGCCCATCCTCCCTCCCTATTTCGTGGTAATGGGGCCCACAAGGGGTAACCCGAATGTTTTTTCGTGTCTAAAATATTGGTGTGTTCTCGTGTGTTCTCGTGTTCGTGTTTTACGTGTTTTAATTAGTTATCGATCGTGACTTAATATATTTATTCATGTTCGTAAAAAATATATATACGTAACTAATATTAGCCCGTGATTTAATTACGTTCATGATTTCATGGTCGCATGTTCGTGATTAATTATTGTTAAATAATTATTACGTGCTCGTGTGTAGTAAATACTTATCGTGTTCTAACACGTACGTAATACGTAAAATCCTAACACGTAATCGTAATCATGCTATATTAGGAAAGTTTAAATCTAGTACGTACGATCTTAAGGGTACTATTCATGGTAAAAGCATGCGGGTTTTACAATTAATGTAAGACCTTTAATACACGATATGAATCCTTTAACACCATGCATGAATGAGCTTAGGGTCTCATATCTAGTATTATAGAAAGATGTCATTGGTGTTTTTAAAAACAAATCCGTTTGTGTAATAATTATGAGACTCGTTTTTGTTAAAATAAAACTAAAACGAAACTAAATTATAATACTTTTAGGCCTTGGCCCACCTAATGGACTTATCTTTTATTTTACTAATAACAATTTTTTTCAATTATGTTGGTTAAACTTAAATTACCTTTGATGTAATTAGTCGTTGGTACATCCAAGTACTGTTTTTGGTTTTTTATATTAGTTGACAGTGGGACATATAGTTGTCCGTGTAATAACCGTTTTTGTTATAAGAAAACCGATTAACCATTCATATATCCCACCCGACGGACACGTTTACTTCATTATAATAGTTTATCCCTAAACGTGTAACACTTCTCGCACCTCTGTGTTAATGGTGGACGCCGGAAATTAGATCGTGCGAGGAAATGTTTTTTTAACATTAGCAAGGAGGAAAAAACTATGACCGGATAAAAGATCAAGTATTTTAACTTAAATTGAAGAATTTTTAAGTTTTAGACTGTTGAATAATGGATTTTAATGCGTGATTGGGGCAATTTGAGTTTTGATTGGGGAACATTAAAAAAAACACTCAAAATTGAAAAAAAATAACACCATAATCTCGTTCTTTTATTCTAATCATAGGTGAAATCGCCTTCGAATATAAAGCATAATCCACCGTTGGTAAACGAAAAGGTTCAACTCCTAATATTATACTGTACCTATACTTGAAGCATGGCTGTGTAGTCTAAATATTTAATGACATGGTTATGTAAACTTATTTATTGTACTTTATGCCTTTTACATTTCAGTTAGTTCATACGTTGGTTGGACTTTTATGGTACATGTATGTGGCATGTAAGTTAGATATCTAATGTTTGAAGGGACATTTTGAAGTTTGAACTTCATTTTACATGTAAGTTATATCTAACGTACATGTAAGTTAGTTCATACGTTGGTTGTTTATAGCCGTACTTTAAAAGTTGTGGTCATTTATTTATTAACGATTTTGTAACTCATCTGTTAGCAATGTTACAACCTCTTAAGTCTATATTACCTTTGAGATCGAGAATCACATTAAACCTAGCGACATAAACAATATATAAAGAGATAATACAAATTATACTTCTACGAAAATATTGAGGTATGGTCGAACGCAATTAAAAGGTGACAAACTATATTATTTACTTGGCATTCCAAAAAGTATTACACAAATTATATTTTGTCATTTAGCCAAAAAGTATTATGTCTCAAAAACCATTTAGCCAAAATGTATTATCCTTACATTTAGTCAACAACGGTCAATGGATTAGCCAACCAAAATGGTATTAGAAATATATTCGAACTCTGATTCTCATTGCTCCCATGTCAAATGGTAAATACTAAACGGAAGCTAAACAATATTTGCATTTACTCGGTGTAGAGTCATTGATGTAGAGTAGGAAATAATTGTTTTAAACTGACCCTATGTTTGACAGTTCTGTTGGATTTTAGGAGGTGAAGGTTGTCAAAAGAAGAGTTGGGTCTTGGTGCAAAGAATAGTAAAGGTGCATCATCTTAAAAACCAGCACCTGCTGCCCATGGACCATCGTCCCAGAAGATGCAGTCAGGGAAGTTCTGTTACACAAACCACACAGGATCTTGTTGCTAAGTTTAAATCTCGCCTATGCAAATACTTTTCTGGGCACTACTTCCGGCGTCATCAAGATCAGAGCCTTGTTTCACACCTGAACCAACATTTATAAAAAGTGTAAAATGGTATCAGATTTAGGAAACTCATATGTGTGGTCATTTTAGGAAGAAAATAGTAACATAATGCAATGTCGTATGGTTACAAAATTCTTATGAATACATTATATGGTCGATGGGTACCCTGTTTAGACATCTGGAAATATGGAACTTTTTTTACCTGTATATTTAAGCATAATTGCCTATCCTGTTTTCGGCATTAGTCATCTTGTGTGCAAATTATACATCTCTCGAGCAATACCATAAACTTTTTATCTTAACTAATGCGGGAAATTAGGATTTCTTATTTTTTATGCGAAAATTCACGCGAGTATTAATTAACTAAACAATATTAAAATTACCGAGGTGATATGTGTTGGTTGTTGTTCTGCAAGAGTAACACCAGAATGGGAATTGCATTCTACTTCAGTAACCTGACTGGGGACTGGATCTTCCCTGAACGGTAGGTTGCAAAATACCAGACAAACATACTTCACTTTATAATTTAAGCATGTCTAGAGTCATATGCCAACAAATCAGCACAAACATTCTTTGTTACTATAACTTGCTACAGCTTTGTTGTGAATAAAAATTACAGGTTAGTGCATACCACCTAATGACCCTATCTTTGGATGCTTCATACATAAGCAGCTTTCCAAACTCAGCAACCTAGTGAGCAATATAACCTGACTCACAGGTTAAAAAATTGAATATATATTTAAAGGAAAACAAAGTCAAGTCCAATAAAAAGAAAATAATATAAGAAGCTGACATAATCATTAGTATATGGATAGGGCCCAAAACTAAATCAGCTCCCAAGAACTCCTTTAGGAAACCCTCTAACTGTTGACTAACCTATAAATATGATACCCCATGGGATGCCAAGCACAGTATCACACACCGCTATCATATGCATTTAGACTTCTGATTGTGGGCTTTCATCCATGTGCATAATCACATACGATAAGTTTATGTGACAGGAATTAATCATGTGCAGCAAACAGAATCCTAATACACATAACATGAGAATAATGTTTATATCAAATCAGGATTTAGTAAATAATACTATGATCTGTGTGACAAAGTAGTTCTACTATGTTCTAAAAGGGTTCTGAAGAAAATACTTCTGAAGTTCGTTTACCATGGAGCAACATTTCATCACGTACTTGTAAGCATGTAATATTCATTTAGCCAAAATCATTATTCAGAAGTTTGGAGCCTGCAAGTGAGCACATATCATATTATACCAATGCACCTGGCCTCCTGCTACCGAACATACACTAATGGAAGATAAAAAATCTCAGAAGTTCGCGGGGGTCAGTGCATTCTTAGCACCGGAAGTTAATAGAGTGTGTGATTTGGAACTGACTCTCCAAAATCGAGTTACATTTTTATATGCAAACTTGATTTTTAATTTTAGGTTCTCACCTTGAATCCCAGACTTCAGTTATTATTATGAATGTTTGGCGATACTCATCGTATGAAAGGTCCAAAGAGAGATATACGTGTCCAAGACAATAGTTACAACATATTTCATCGTCTTATAACGTTTGTGAACAACCGTGAGTGTTTTACTCCAATAAGATGAATGTTGATCTTCTTTTAGTGTCGACTTAAATGTCTCAGAAAGAAAGAAAACTTGACAGAAGATCAAGAGCTATCGAAACCCGAATGAAAAGAAAATACCATCATAAATTGCTTTTTACATAATTACAAACTGAATTCTATGAATTTATGATATATTGTCTTGAAATGATAGTACATCAAATATGTACTCTTCAGGATGAAAACGTGCTAGCAGATTTCCCACGACACGTGATGCAGAAAAGAGGCCTGTTATCCAGCTAAAAAAACTGCCCGTTTTTTGTTATGAACAATATCATCCTGAAAAAGTTCAAATAGCGTGTAGTTTTAATTACCTGTTGAAACGGATCGGGCCACATGACACGGGACAATTTGATTTTGTCAACTCCATATAAACCACTGGTGGGTAAAATCTATTTCCATAAGATATAATGTTATATGGCGCATTTTAGTCCCTATTTAACATAATGGCGTGTTTAACCTTTGATCGCTAACTGATCCTCCCTATACCTCCTAAAACACGCAAAAAACTTAAAATAGTAATCTGAACTCTAATATTTACATCTAACATACACGTAACCTTAATTCACATAATAGAACAAAGTATTTTTGTAATCACTGTTAATTGCAACAATGGCGCCAAAGTGGTTGTGTTAACTGAGCAATACAAAAAGCATTTATTTCTCGTCTTGACTTATTTCCCTACCCGCCCTAGCTACAGTTACTTTAGGAACTTAAAACATCAGAAATACAATGGGAAAAAGATGAGTGGTGCACAAATTAATGACAGTAGATAAGCTGATATAACTTCGGCTAACAGCGACCACTAAGATTTTAAAACATGATAAATCATCTTGAGTGGTGCACAAATTAATGACCGTAATCATGGACGATCCCGTGTTCATCATTTTTAACAGGCTAACCTCAATGCATTTGTTTATACTTACTAAAGATTAAAACAACACAAAAGTTAAAGGCAGTGCTGAAGTAAAGGGGCGTTTGGATATTCATTTCCAAACCAAATAAATATTGTTTAAATATAATTATTCATAAAATAACGTACCTTCAATATAATATTTAGTTGCAACCCACCCATGCTAAAATACAATAGAAACTTGTGTAACTAATCTTGGTTCACACTTTACAGCTCAAAAATATGAAATGTCCATATGTGAATCAATACTAAATATAACTTTCCACTAATTCTCTTCAAACTAAAGATGTAGAATTTAAATTTCACCTTCATATTATATTTGGTAATGCTCCCTCCCAAAAAAACATTCATTAGTCCTTAATTACTGTTAGCGCGCTAACAATTTCAATAACCATCCCCATTCCGATTCATTATTTGGATAACACAAATACATAATCAGTTTTTAGCATAGTGAGAAAGGACAATGTTGTTTCCGTTTACACATTTTGTGCTTATTTTACTTATTGCTCTGGTTGGGGCTGTTCTTGGACATGTGTGTACATACCATGTCCTGCTGCATAGCCTCAATACTATATAGCAAGGCCTTGAGCAACTTGAGCATATCCGTAAGTTTCATATCCTTTTCTATACCCACATAGTCCACCATTGTGCTGGCTTTGCTCTACCTGAGGTTGAACAGATTCAATAAAATCTGCAATTCAACAGTTTTTCGCATATTAATACTTAGTTCAGTAATAAGATTATTAATCATGATCTTAATATTTTAGGCAAGTGTAACAGTCCAAATTTCGCTCTGAGTAGATCAGGTTGAGATACATCAAGTCTATGCTCAGTCCAGAATGTTTAGGATTGTTCTACTTCTAAATTAAGGGGCGTTTGGGACTGCTTTTCTAGTTCAACTAAGAAATATTAAGACTATCTTATATTTGAATTAAGGGGCGGTTACTACAACAAATACGACACTATGGGAGTGATAAGATGTTTACTTCAACGCTTCTAGATCCTGCACGTAGCAGCACCATCTCGCAAAATTGTCTCAATTATGTTTCTGATAAAAACACAAAAAGAAGATTTAGTTTACGATATCCAATTACAGTAAGCAGTTTGCTTAAATTGGCTAACACTGCGATAAGACCTGAAAATATTGACTCTACTACTCCGTAAATATATAATAATATCTAGCAAAAAAAGGATAATAAACCACCTACACTTGTCATCAGTTTTGCTAAGAAGATGAATGCTGAAAAGATAAATGCTAAAAAGACAGAATGACCAAAAAAAAGAATAATTTGCTTACGTTAAGAAGAGGAATGCAATGTTCTTACAAATTCTAAAAAAAATGATACTTAGTCAGATTTGCTTCTCATCAGTTTGAGTCTTCTAGTAATCTTATATTTTCGCTAATTTTCTTGAAGATGAATTTCATCACTACTTTAGTACGTGTCTGTATAGATAATTACCAAGAGTACAAAACCGTATCTCCAACAAAATATGAAAAGATGATATTAAAATGGAAATAAAATGTAAGTAGATTGTACCCTTAATACAAAGCTTTTGGTTAAGTATAAAATCTTATCGTCCGATCTCTTCGAATTGATTATTGGTAGAAAGTGCGACTCAATTGTTCTTGGTGGAATAATAAATGTTTGGTTTGATTATCTATTTTAAACTAAAAGCAAGTATGAAAATGTCGTTGAGTGAATTATAGCTATTTTAAAGAATTAAACTAAAAGTTATTTAGATAAACACTTAAAACATAAAACTTAAAAACATGTTCTCGGAATGTATCAAAATGAAAGCCATCGGAATAACCAAATGTAAAGTTGTCGGAATGTTAATCTGAATACCCATCGAAATGTCAAAATCAATTCTGTCGGAATATGCTTCTGTCGCAAAGTTGCCAATCGGAATGTCCTAGATCGCAATGTCCAGATCGGAATATTCTAAGTACCTCTGTCGCAATGTCCAGATCAGAAAGTTATAAACTAGAATTGGGCAGAGTTTCGACTTAAGGGAACCTTAAATCCCGTAGGAATATGCGATCTCAATGAGCGATCGCAATCCCAGATCGGAATAAGGGGGAAATACTTTCGATCGCAAAGTAAAACCACTCTTGGTTATTGCGATACAAACAAATAGTCGTCGGAATGTGTAGAACCCAGTATTGCGATGAACATGAAACAATCCGAAAATAATGGTAAGCTAAAATTTCAATAAGCACATACAATAAGCTACCTTAACCGAATCTTAAACAACTTAATAAGCTAAAATTCGACAACTTTTAAAACAAGAAAAATCATTAACTTTATAAAAGAAACTTTTGAAAAGATTAAACCTTATGAGAATCCGAAAAGCAAATATCTAAAACATGAAATAAGCCAATAAGCACAAAGAGCTTATAGCCTAATCCGTATGAAGCTTATGTAGTAAAGTAAATCAAGAAAGAAAATCAATCCGTATGAAGAATGTTTTTCGCATCAAGAACTAAAGTAAATCAAGAAATGAAGAAAAAGATTAATGAACAAAAAGATTAACTTGAACTTGTAATTAAATGAAATCCAAATACAAAAAGCTTAAACTTGAAAGATTAAAAGAAAAGATGAAAACTTAGTGAGAGAAAGTTGGGAACTTTCTCTCTCTAAAAACAAGAAAGAAAACTTAAAATGAAAACTAGCTAACTACCCTCCTAATGTGATTATGAGGGTATTTATAGGCTAAGTGGGAAGTGCATGTGTGGTGTGCTTCCTTCTTTCTTTTCTTCACGACTCGATTTAATTCTTTGTCTTTACTCGACATCGTCTCGAGATTTGAACTTTGTCTTAACAATTTTCTTCTTTAATTTAGACTTGAGTTCTTCGACTTCATTAAACTTCCGTCTTTAGACTTTTTCTTCGATAAATCTTCAGAATAGGTCTTGGACATCCGTTCTTTAAGCACTCTTGATCTCTTGACTTCGTCTTTTCTCGTTTTCTTCGATAAAAGCCCGTGAAAGCCCATGTTTTCTTCCTTTTTCATCTTTTGGTCCTAAAACACAATAAAAACACAAACCACGCATAATTTCAACTTTTACGACATAAATTACACGTTTTGGTCTTGTTATTATTGGAAATAAGCGGTAAAAGGATAAGTGTTTTCATACTTATTAAATCCCATACACTTGACCATTGCAATGCCCTCATGCAATGCATTAATTGTAAAGCACGGTTTACATTTTCCATCATAAATAACCCACCTTGGCCTTTATTAAATACTAGACATTTAAGGAAAATGAAAAGATAGAAACAAGTAAAGAAATCAAAGACTTACATTGGGTTTTGGTTGCCATGAACGTTTATCATCCTCAAGTTTCACATTCCCCATACCAAGCTTAAAAACGAGATCATTGTTATTATAAGTTAGCAAACTAACACGAATTCATGTGGGCTAATTATTTACTTAGACTCCCTTATTCCTAGGTGTATCTCTTATATTTTATTTTTGTCTTGAATGATCACGAGGATGCATTGTTTGACTTATTTCGATAGTTATTTAGGCCGAAAATAAAGTGAACGATTTAATCAATAGTTAGATAAAGGACAAAATCTTTTAAAACTGCTTCTCGGGACCTCATAAAGTTCATATCTTGGCATAACTCGCTTCACGATTTGAGACCTTTCTCGGACCGATATTTGGCAGCGACTTCATACTTCAAATCTTTGAGAGACGTTCTTGAAATTATGGTCTTCTCTTCATAATAGGAATTTCTTCACTCGAAGTTTTGAGAGATTCTTCATACTTGGACCACGACTTCTTCATTTTTCTCCAATCTTTATTTTGGACTTTGATATACAACGATCCGCCTCCTTTTAGGACTTGGATCTATTCATCCTCATACCTTGTTAGGGCCTTTTTGGATAGACTTCTCCATGATCTTTTGGGGAGTATTTGCTTTTCATCGTGTGTCTCGATCCTTCATATTGATTTTCGATAAATGGTTCTTCACATCACTTTTGGATCTTTAGCAACAAAATGTAGCCCTCATGCCTTGTTAGGGCCTTTTCGGACTCGCCAATCTTCGCAATCCGCTTCAATAAGTTATGCCTTGGCTATGAACTCTAATTAATACCGAGCAACTTTTAAACGATCTTGGGCTAGAAGCTAAGTAACTTTTCAAATCGTACAACCTTATTTATTGCAGATAAATTTATTAACAAGCGATGGGAGAATAGGCTCATAATTAACTCACATAAATTCACGAAAGAATACCAAATTTATAATTGACTCTATCCTCTCTCGTCCTCCACAGTTTAAAATCTCAAGGAATGAGACTCGTGGATGCTTAGCCTATTAAATCAAAGTTTTGGGTTTTCGAGTCATTTATAGGATCGTGCAAATTCTTAGACTTTTTCAAGTTTAGAAATCGCATTTTAAAGTTCCTTTGATAAACAACTCTCTAGGATCAATTATAGGAACTTGTGAAAAGTTCTTGTTCTTAACCCGTGAGAGTTAAGACTTTCGCGTTTTAAAGCTCCCTATATAAAAGCCTAGCAAAACTTGACTTAAACATGTTAAGGATACTAGCTAGAGTAAACTTAGATAAGTAAACTCGGGTTGAGTCAAAATATTCACGACTTTGAAAAATTAAAACCACTTTATTGAAAATTTATTCTAGCAATGGAAAGAAAATAACCATAACAAAGGAAAATACAACTATACAACTAGGCCAAAATAGATTAAAATTTTTGAAAAATGTCGAAAAATCAAATTTTCCGGTTAAAATGAGGGCAAATTCATGGAAAAGATCACTTACTTCGATAGAAGTCCCCCTACACTTGATATAAACATTGTCCTAAATGTTTAAGCATGTGGGAGTGAACTCCCCTACACTTATGACATTGTGCACTTTGTTTAAATTTTGCTAAGGAAAGGACAACTATAGTGATTTCAATGTGAACATATAAGATATGAAATATTGAATCACGAGAGTTTAGGATAGAACCGGGAAGATGGGAACACGGGATCACGGTTTGTTAAATGTCATCAAGAGTGGATCTTTGAAGCTTTAATCCCTGCAAAGCACAAGAAACAAGACAACAAACACATACGGGGCTCCCCCTACACTTATTATGAAAGCGGTAAATGATAGATCACGGGTTGCCTCCCGAGAAGCGCTTGTTTTTGATAACCGAGTCACGAGCCTGACTCGATCTAAAACTAGTTCATGGGAAACGTGGTGAGGGATGGAATCATCTCATAAGAGATGTCCTCACCAAAGTACAGCTTCAAGCGTTGGCCATTCACCTTAAAATTAGGCCCATTTGGCTGAGAAAGCTCAATGGTGCCATATGGAAAGACTTTGGTGACGGAGAATGGACCAGACCAGCGGCTCTTCAACTTGCCAGAGAAGATCTTTAACCGAGAGTTAAAGAGTAAAACTTGATCACCAACGTTGAACTCTCGGTTCTTAATCCTTGCGTCATGGATGATCTTGGTCTTCTCCTTGTAGATCAGTGAGTTCTCGTAAGCTTCATTGCTCAGTTCATTAAGCTCGTTGAGTTGAATCTTGCGAAGATCACCGACTTTGTTGATGTCAAAGTTAGCCCACTTCAAGGCCCAGTATGCCTTATGTTCCAGCTCGATAGGGAGGTGGCATGCTTTCCCGTACACAAGACGATAAGGTGTACAACCAATCGGCGTCTTATATGCGGTACGGAAAGCCCACAAAGCATCATCTAACTTATCGGCCCACGCAGCACGATGCTCTCCCACAGTACGTTCCAGAATTCGCTTCAATCCACGGTTGGAGATCTCGGCTTGCCCATTGGTTTGGGGATGATAGGCGGTGGAAAGACGATGATTAACACCATACTTAGCCATGACTCTTGCAAATTGATCATTGCAAAAATGAGTCCCACGGTCACTGATTATAGCACGAGGAACACCGAATCGAGCAAACAGCTTCTTCAAAAAGTTCACAACCACCCTCGCATCGTTCGTTGGGAGAGCCTTAGCTTCAACCCATTTAGAAACGTAGTCAACGGCTACGAGGATGTACTTGTTCCCTTTGGATGATGGAAATGGCCCCATAAAGTTGATGCCCCACACGTCAAAGATTTCACGTTCTTGTATGAAATTTTGAGGCATCTCATCTTTATGTGTGATCTTGCCTTGGTGTTGGCAAGCATCACAATGCTTAACCATTTCGTGAGCGTCACGATAAATGGTGGGCCAATAGAATCCAAAGTCGAATACTTTCTTCGCGGTATAGTTGGGACCAAAGTGACCACCGGTGGGTCCTTTATGGCAAGCGTCAAGGATTTGTACCGCTGCCGACCCATCAACACATCGACGAATGACAAGATCCGCACATTGTTTGAATAGGTTAGGGTCATCCAAGAAGTAAGTCTTAACATCTTTAAATAACTTCTTCTTTTGTTGGGAAGTTAACCCTTTGATGAGAATACCACCCGCTAAGTAGTTTGAAAAGTCCGCAAACCACGGGGTGTCATCAAGATTGGAATGAATAGACATTAAGGTCTCAAGGGGAAAAGAGCCATTGATCTCTTGATTCGGATGATCCCCTTGGTAAGGATCTTCAAGTCTACTCAGATGATCCGCTGCTAGGTTTTCGGCTCCCTTCTTGTCACGAATTTCAATGTTGAATTCTTGAAGGAGCAAAACCCAACGAAGAAGTCTTGGCTTAGAATCTTGCTTAGTCAACAAGTACTTCAACGCGGAATGATCGGTATACACGATGGTGGTAGAAAGGACAAGATAGGGGCGGAATTTTTCAAAAGCATACACTACAACTAAAAGCTCTTTTTCGGTAGTGGTATAATGCAATTGAGCCCCCGTCATTGTCTTGCTAGCATAGTGGATTGGTTGGAAGTGTTTGTTCACTCTTTGGCCCAAACCGCTCCAATAGCAAAGTCTCTAGCATCACACATCAACTCAAAAGGTAGCTCCCAATTAGGGGTAACCAAGACCGGTGCCTTAGTTAGCTTATCCTTAAGAAGATTGAAGGATTCAAGACACTCTTTGGAAAAGATGAAAGAAGTATCTTTTTCCAAGAGGTGGGTCATCGGGCGAGCGATTTTAGAGAAATCCTGAATGAAACGACGATAGAAGCCCGCATGACCCAGAAAACTTCTCACACCCTTCACGGTTGAAGGTGGAGGTAATTTGGCTATTACATCCACTTTAGCACGGTCCACTTTAAGACCGGCTTTGGAGATTTTATGTCCCAGCATAATGCCTTCTTTTACCATAAAATGGCATTTTTCCCAATTCAGAACAAGGCGAGTGTCTTCACACCGCTTAAGCATGCGTTCCAATTTGGCAAGGCAAGAAGAGAAGGAATCGCCATAGAGCGAGAAATCATCCATGAAGACTTCCATGGTTTCTTCAACCATGTCATGGAAGATAGCCATCATACACCTTTGGAATGTCCCAGGAGCATTGCACAAGCCAAAGGGCATTCTTTTGTAAGCAAATGTTCCATAAGGACAAGTGAATGTGGTTTTCTCTTGGTCTTGGGGATCGATGGGTATTTGAAAGTAACCCACGAAACCGTCTAAAAAGCAGTAATAGTCATTACCCGCTAGACGTTCAAGCATTTGGTCCATGAAAGGAAGAGGAAAATGATCCTTTCTCGTAGCATCATTGAGTTTGCGGTAGTCTATACAAACTCTCCACCCTATAACGAGACGAGTAGGAATCAACTCGTTGTTTTCATTTGGAACAACGGTGATTCCGCCTTTCTTAGGCACACAATGGACGGGACTAACCCATGGTGAATCCGAGATAGGATAGATCATTCCCGCATCAAGAAGTTTGATAACCTCTTTTTTGATTACGTCATGGATCTTAGGATTCACCCTTCTTTGGCTTTGAATAGTGGGTTTAAATTCGTCCTCCATGAGAATTTTATGTGTGCAAAAGTGAGGATCAATTCCACGAATATCGGAGATTTTCCAAGCAATCTCTTTCTTATGATTCTTCAACACGGCGGTAAGTCGGGATTTTTCTTCTTCTTTCAAGTCCTTAGCGATAATGACCGGTAACTTCTTGTTGTCTTCAAGGAAAACGTACTCGAGATGAGACGGAAGATCCTTCAGCTCAATATCCAGAGGATTTTTGATGGATGGCGTAGTCAAATTTGGATCATCGGTAGAGATATCCTTAGGAGATTGTGGAGAAATATGGTCCTCATTGAGAAGTTTCTCAATGGTACAAATGTCTTCGTCCCGATTGGAGGGAGAATCGTCATATTGCAAGTCCACATCTCCCAAAGTTGCTTCACATTCTTTCAAGATGAAATCACTTTCCCCAAATGTAGTTAGTGATGGAGCAATAGAGGCAACGGTCTCAACAGTGGGTAGAGAAGAAGAACTACTTTTACAAGTGTCTTTGAAATGTTCTTCACAAGCCTCATCAAGAACGTCAATGAAATTAACGCTCTCATTTTCAGAAGGCTGCTTAGAAAGTTTACCCATGTTGAAGACGATTTTATCGTCACCAACTCTCATGATTAATTCGCCAGCGGCTACATCAATGAGAGTGTGACCGGTCCTCAAGAATGGACGTCCAACGATTAATGGAACACGGGGGTCTATCTCGTAGTCAACGACAACAAAATCCGCCGGAAAGGTGAATTTGTCGACACCGACGAAGACATCTTCGGCTATCCCCACTGGATAAGCAACCGTACGGTTAGCTAATTCCAAAGTCATTCGTGTGGGGACTAGCTCGGGTAGAGATAATTGTTTCCAAACACTTAATGGCATTAAGTTTATACTAGCACCTAGATCTGCTAGGGCCATACAATTCTCTACCCCAGTGAAGTTGCAAGGAATCAAGAAACGACCCGGATCACCAAGTTTGGTTGGTAATTTCCTTAAGAGCACTGCGGAGAAATTCTCATTAAGTTGGGTCTGAGCAATATCGAGAAGTTTCTCCTTATCACTGAGAAGATCTTTAAACATTTTAGCGTATTTGGGCATGTGAGCGAGAGCCTCAGCAAAGGAGATATTGAAATTCAGTTGTTTAAACATTTTAAGAAAGTTTGAAACCTAAATATCATCCTTGTTCTTCAATTTCTCTTTCCTCAACCTCGAAGGATAAGGTATATTGGGTTGAGATGAAGGCTTTGGGATAGAATTCACACTCACATCCGTGGGTGGTGGAGGGGTAGAAGTAGGAGGTGGTGGAATTGGAGAAGTAGAAGTTGTAGGAATAGAAAATGGAGGATTTGGAGAAGGAGACTCGTTTTCCTTTGTCACAACCACCGGTGTAGGTATAGGAAGCTCGGGTTCCTTTAAACCTTTTCCACTGCGAGTGGTGATTGCTTTCATCTCCCCTCTTGGATTAGCAACGGTGTTACTCGGTAGAGAACCCGATCCCAGAGGCTTGATTACTTGGGAAGAAACTAGCCATCATGTTCCTCAAGTCATTTGTTTGACTTGCCAAAGTGTTTCACATATTAGCACGAAGATCATTCCCTTGCTTCACCATATCTGCTTTCATGTTGGCCATTTCTCGCTGAAGATTTTGCACGATCACATCATTAGTCCTCATGTAGGTTTCAACATCTTGGTGTAATGCGGTGGGTTGGTTGGGAGGAGGAGCATGGTAGGCGGGTGGTTGATAAGCAGGTTGTTGGTAAACTTGGTTGTTTCTTTGAGGTGGATATGGGTTTCTTTGGTTTTGATATGGAGTTGGAGCACGTGGTTGGTTTTGATTGTTGCGATTTAGGTTGTTCGGGTTTTGTAGGGGGAAACCGGGAGGTGAAAGAAAGTTGTTTGAGAGATAGCTGAGCAAGTTGCGGTCACCTTGAGGACGTGCTTGATAGCCTCCTGAAGAATAGGTACCGTTGGCGGCATACACATTTTCCGTATTGTCGTGAGTCGAAGGAAAATCGGTGTACGAGTGAGATCCCCCGCATATATCACATGATTGAGTCATAGCACTAGCTTGGGCAGTGATAGCTTTGGTATTGTTGGCGGCTTGGAGAGCAAGTGATTCAACAAGCGAAGTAAGCTTATCAAGTCTCTTGTCGCTCTCATTAGTGCTAGCACTAGCCACATTGGTCCGAACACTCTTGGTTTGCACTCTCGACTTGTTCTCAATAATATCCCAAGCGGCATTAGAAGACTTAACCAAAAGATTACCCCCCGAGGCACTATTTAGTGAATCTTGGTCATTCATGCTTAAACCATTGTAAAAAGTATTAATTTGGTTCACTTTGGTAAAACCATGTTGTGGGCACTTTCTTAAAAGTTCTTTAAAATGGTCCCAAGATTCACTAAAAGTCTCATCGTACTTTTGTTCAAAAGTAATGATTTCATTTCGCAAAGCGGTAGTACGAGAGGGAGGGAAAAAGTAGTTTATGAATTTGGTCTCTAAGTCCGTCCACGTAAGAATACTTTGTGGCGGTTCCTTATCAAGCCAATGCCGGGCTTGTCCTGTTGGGAATAAATTATAGCCAGTCTACTTGAGTGCTGACAAGAGTAAAACAAGCGTTGACAGGAGTAAAACAAACGCTGACAGCTCAAGCGTTGACAAGACAAAGTCAAGCGTTGATACATTGAAGACAAGCACTGATGGGAAGATATACTCTACGCGTTTATTGTATTCTAGATTACTTCTAGTAAAGATAGGAACAACAATGTATTTTCTATATTTATCTTTACCTAGAATAGTTGATACGTAGATTATTGTACAAGGCTTCTTATGTCTATAAAAGAAGACCTTTAGGTTAATGTTCAATATAAGTTTTCATACGTAAACTACTTTCATTGTAAGCAAGTTTGATATCATTAATCAAAGTGAAAGTTTGTTTATATCATTGTGTTCTTGTTTAAGTGTTAATTCCGCATAGCACTTAGATTGTCATATACATATACAAAGGTTTCTCTAAGTGTATTACTTGATCTAATCTCGTATACATAAAGCTAAATCGATCTAAGTTTGGGATCAACAAGTGGTATCAGAGCTTGTTGAGGAACTTTTGATCTTAAAGAACACAAGAACCCTAAAAATCACCAAAACCCTAATTTTCTCAAATACCCTAATAACATCATGTCAAATCCAGAAATAACCTCCTCCTCCTCCTCACCTTTACCAAACATCAAGATTCCCATGCTTGATGCAACCAACTTTGAATTATGGAAATTCAACTTTGAACAATACCTGGGGATCTATGACTACACACTCTAGGAGATTATTGAATATGGAAACACATTCAATAAGGCTCAAAAGATTGCTGATGCTATTGCTGGAAGAGCAGCTGTTGCTGGATGTTCTGAAGCAGATAAGAAAGAAAAGCCTGATGATGGTAGAGCTGTGTCTGCTAAAGACATAGCAAAGAAAAGGGTTGACATGAAAACCCTAAATATTCTGAAACTCTCTTTGGGACAAGAGAACCAACATAAATACAGAGGTTATGAATCTGCTAAAGACCTTTGGGCAGCTCTTGAAGTTGCATATGGTGGCAATGAAGATACCAAGGAAGAGAAGAAGAAGCAACTTATGCATGATTACGCTGTCTTCAAGGCTCAACCTAATGAAAAGCTTAGTAGTGTGAGAAGCAGATTGCTTAATATTACAAGCAAATTGTCCTTCATGGGGACACAACTTGGTGATGTTGATATTAATGCCACTTTCTTAAAAGTCTTGGTGAGGCGTGGAAAATTGAGGCAAGATCTATTCTTGCCAATAATACTCACAAAAGTTCCACGTTTGATGATATCTACAACAAACTGAGGCTGTTGGAAGATGAAACTCTTTCGGAGCATGGAAGCAAGTCCACCAACAGTAACATGGCCTTCTTTTCTCATAGTGAAGGTCAATTCAATCAGAAGGACTCCTACATGCATCCAGTTACTGGATCATCATGTGTCAGCGCTGGAACATGTCCTGTCAACGTCTCCTTTTCAGACGCTGACACATTCAAAAGTGACTCACCAAGAGTTAAACCTGCTGGTTTGGATCTGGATACTGTATGTGCTTATATTGCTTCTTTGCCCAATGGTTCAGTGATTACATATGAGGACCTTGAGCAGATAAGTGATGAGCACTTGGAAGAGATGGACATTAAGTGGAACATGGCTCTTGCTAGTATAAGAGCAAACAGGTGGAACATAAGGTTTAAGAAGAAGATGACCTTCAATGCAAAGGAAACAGCTGGATTTGATAAATCCAAAGTTGAATGCTACAACTGTCATCGTATGGGGCACTTCATGAGGGAATGCAGATCTCCTAGAAGGTCTAATGCTGGTAAACCCTCAAGTCAAATTGTTAAAGCTCAAGATCCTAAGGCCATGGTTGCAGTTCAAGGAATTGATGGAATGGGATGGGATTGGAGCTATTTGGCTAAAGATGTAGAAGAGGATAAAGCCTTGGTTGCTGAAATTGAAGAAGAAGAGCATGTTGAATATGCTCTCATGGCACACTCCTCCTCTTCATCTGATAATGAGGTATACGATGATGCTTTTTGTAGTAAAGGTTGTAGGTTAAACACTGAGAAACTTAACAAAAAGGTGTTAAGATTATTAGATGATGTGAGTACTGAAAGATGCAAACTGTCTAATTACCAACTAGCTCTCACTCAAACTGAGAAGACAGTTTCTGAATACAAGAAAATGGAATTTGACTTAAAAGATAAAATAAATATCTTAAAACATGAGTTAAATGCTAGTATGGATATTAGAAACATCATGGAAAGGGTTAATGGTGAGTTACAGGCTAAGTTAGATGAGGCCATTAAGAATAAAGATAATGTTGGCCTTAAAATTCAAAGATTTGATAAGGCCACACAAACCCTAGGAGAATGTGTGAGTAAACAAAGGGATCCTAAGGACATGACTGGGATTGGGATGTGATGTAGTGTTTTTGCTACCCTTTAGGAAAAGGATGACAAAATAGTGGTAAGTATAAGTGTCGGTTTAGGAAAACCGAGCACTAATCACCCTTATGAAGTTCAAGTTCGTTTCCGAAGGAGGCAAGTGCGTTGTGTAATGAATTGATTTACTTGTTTGTGATTATATTGAGAAAAATAAAAAATAGAAATGGGGTGAGAAGAGAATGACGGTAACGAAGACGGATCGAGCTAAGACGAAAAGGCGTTCACGTAAAACCGTAAAAGGCTACAAATTAAAAATTTTAAACCTAAAAATTAATTAAAAGTTAAACTAAGTCTAAAATAATATAAATAAGAATAAAAATCCAATAAAAATATTTTACAACCTTTTATTAATTAAATATTAAATTTTAAATGCTAATTAAAGCCCTAAAATTAAATATAATTAATCAAAATGTCCAAAATATGATTTTATTGAACTAATAAGTTACTTATATTATTTAAAGGCTAAAAAATATTTTTCCTAAATTTTCAAAACTATTTTTCTATTTTTAAATCACTAAAAACTACTTTTAAACTAAAATAATTATAAAAAAAATAATAAAATAATGCCAAAAATAATTTGTCAATTTTAAAAATCCTAATTTACTCTAATGAACAAAAGAAAAATGAAAAAGTTTGAAAAATAATAAATTTTTCACTAAAAGACAAAACAGTTTAAATAAAAACCCTAATTAAACTAAATTAATTATAAAAATAAAAATAAAAAGTGAACAGTAAAAACTTTTTATACTAAAAATCTTAAAATGTTTTTCTAAGTCTAAAAAAATTTTTAAAACTGAAAAATAATGATTTTGCCACTAAAGCCAAAAATCAAAAATTAAAAAGTAATTAAAATAGCTATTAAACCTAAAAATTAGCAAATGAACAGAAATAAAAATTCTAATTAAACAGAAAAATCCAAAATTAAATAAGAAAAATAATGAAACTATTTTGAAACCCTAACTCCCAAATTCAGGCACTAAAGACAAAAAATCAAAGTTTCTGATAGTGACATGTGACAAGTTTTGTCCAGTAGTGTAGCAGGGTTAACTTTTGTATTAGCAGGGGGAACCTTTTTCCCACTGCTAGTGCAATTTTTTGTTCAGTTTAGCTATAAGCTTAGGAAAGCTTATATTGATGGCTTATTTTGGACAATAAGGCACCCCTATACTCAGTTGACTATATAGGGAGTCAATAACAACACAAAAACAAGCAAGTCTTTTCACAAAATTTCACAAAAATGGCACAAGAAGTTAGTGATGAAGGTTATATGTTTCTGATGAATAGTAACTATAGCTTACATGCAAAAAAAATGAATTTTAAACCCTAAGATCTTGCACACAAATCAATAACATGGCATAAAACTGATACACAATCCTTCTTAACCCTAGTATCTAACAGTTACCAAGATTTGATGCACCAATTTTTCACAAAACAAGCAGAGCAAAAGATTAACTGATTTAGCTACTCTACTTAATTTTTAACATGCAACTTTGTTTCAAATCCCACTAAAATGAAACCTAGTGACTGATTAAGAACCTAGCTAGCAAATAAAGTACACCCTTACTGATTTTAACACCCAATGCTCTCACAAGGTTCAGTTAAAACTCAAATCCAAACACACCTTTATATTTTCTGAATATGATTTTAACAAGACAAATCTCAACAAACTCAAACCAAACTGGTTAGACAAGTCCTAAACATGCACACAACCAACTAGTGAGTGAAATCAACCTCTTAACAAACACTTAAACAACTTTCAATCAAATTCACCAATATCACATAAATCACCAAATTTTAACTAAAAACAAAAGATACAAGGAGGTTACCTTGTTGGACCTACATCCAGGCCTAAAAGTGACTGAAAAGTCACCTCCTTTCAGGCTGGGGCCTGAGCAGAACCTTGGATAACAAGCTCCTAATAAGCTTCCTGCTAAGATCAACAAATATGGATAATAACAACCAAAAAAAATCTGATTTCTTTCTCAAAAATCTTTTTGGGTCCTTTTAAACCAACAAGCCTTGGAACTCAGGACTAGGATCTACTTTCACTTCACCCAGTCACAAGCTTTAAGCTTATGAAAAGCTTTTTCAGAAAACAAGCTTAAATAATGAGTTTCTGAAAATTTTTTAATAATTCAAAAACTTTGGATAACAAGAAATGTTTGGAACTCAGATTGATTTCATGCACATTAAACACCAACTTTTTAAATAAACAAAAAGGAATTACTATTTCTCAAAATACACCAACTTTTATAACTTAAAAAAGGAATTACATTAAGTTTTAAAATCAAAATCTGGAACAAGAATACAAGGTACAAACCACCTTGTATTTATACTAAGGAAAAGAAGAGTCTAGAATACATAATAAAATATTCAAAAGCTAAACCCTAATACAAAGAAAATCCGAAATTGCCTTTGGGAATCTTGGTCAAAATGCATCCCATGTGATGTTGTTAGATGCCAGCTGCTGAGATGGTATCTAGGCCGTTTGATACGAATTGGGGACCAAGGAAACAAGAAAAACCGTTGGATGGACTGGAGGATTTTGTTTTCTTCTTCTTTGTGGGGCAGGGGACACATGGGGTGGTCTAGGGATGAAAGTGATGGATGTTTTGGGAGGTGGGATGGGATGAGAGTGACCCCAATTAGCAATCTGGAAAGTTTTGCTCAAAACCCCTTTGATTTAATCCTTGTTCTTCCTGGGTTTTTAGGGTTTATAAGGGTGATTAAGGGGTTGGTTAATCCGTTTTGGGGAAAGTTTTATTTAAATTAAGTGTTTGGTGGGAAAGTATTGGGGTTTGACTGGGTTTTGACCAGGTTTAATAAATAAACCTGGGTGAGTGGAAGGTTGACGTGGAGAGGATGGTGAGATGGTGTGTTGCTATTGGCTGGTGATGATGATGTGGAGGGATGATTGGTTGTGGTGGGTTTGAGTGTTTGACAAGAGTAGTCCCCAATGTCCTTTCCTTTGTTCACTTTGTTTTAAACAGCAAACTCTCTATTTTCCTTTGTAAATAAGTTTCAGCACTTGTCAATTTTGGCACATCTTTGCAAAAAAGTTATAACAAGGACTTTAAATGCAATTTCTTCAATTCCAAGGGATATTCTTGACATTTCTTCAAACTTTAAGGATTTTTCTTGTACAAATGACTATTGGAGGGTCATTTGTGACAAGTCTTCAAAGATGAGGGACCAAACTTGTATTTCTTCAAATCTTCAAGGACCAATTTGGAAAATCATGATTCGGGTCTGGTTCATTGTGCGGCTTCGTTTCCCGTGTTCGTTTTTGATGATTCTTGTGATCTTTTTGTCATTTCCTCAATATCCGTACCTAAAATACACAAGCAACAAACACGAGCATATATTTGGCAGTTTTAATGATATTTTATGCATTTTAAGCCCGATTTGGACGATGAGACTATGTATAAAAGCAGTCTCATCACTCCCCCATACTAAACCATTGCCGTGCCCTCACGCAATGCTAGAATAAAGTATCGTAGCATCTCCAAAATTCATTTTTATTCACTTTTATTGAACGATAAACTAGCTACACTACTACTATTGCTACTACTTGCGTTTTAGACATAATGTATGATTTTCATCGCAAAATGGGACGTTTAGGTTCATAGAATAAGAACACGTGAATGCTTCGTTAGAAATAATTTCATCGTCCTCGATTTTCACCCTAATTCCATGCCAAGCGTGCAACGAGATCATTGTCATTATAAGTTAGTAATGCTAACACTACTCATATGCCCTAATCACGTACTTATTCTCCCATTATTCCTAAGTTGTATCTCTTATATTTTATTTTGTCTTGAATGTTTCACGAGGATACATTGTTTGACTTATGCGATAATAGAGATTTAGGTCTCAAAATAGAGTCCTAACGGTGTAACTAAGACCATCAAATCAATAACCCCTCCTAATAGACAACGATGTCAAAAAATTAAGTTGACAAGAAGGATGGATAAACACGGTTTTATAACGGTTTTGAACATGAGACTTATTACCAAGACTTTTATACGCCCCCTAACGGAAGGGCCTTATTATCTTTGGTTTACCTCCATCTTTTATTCAACTTCCCACTTCGGTCTTGCCTTGCCTTTTATTATCCGCCTCATCGGTGGTTTTATTAGTCAAAGACGTATATCCTCACGCTAAAGCGAATTTTGGATCTTTAAAGCTTCGAAGATTAAGGCTTGATTCACTTACAATTTTGCATAGATTTTCCGGCCTTGTGGGGCTTCAAATTGTTTGCTAGATTTAGGTGAGCACTTGAAATCTTATTATTGGGTGAAGCTTTCGATTATTCGGGTGCCAATACTTCAAAACCGTGACACTGGCGATACCTTAATGTCTTCCCAATTTAATTACACGGAAGCTACTAGAAAAGACTAGAAACCCAAAAATCCTAACTAAACCGCTAAGTCAATATTTATTAAGCAAAAAATATTTACATGCGAAGGGAGAATAAGCAAACAACGAGAACACATGAGTTTTTGAAAGAATACGAGTACTCTACGTTTAGCATAGTAACTTATAATTAACCCTATCATTTCTTGTCCTCATTTAAGAGACTTAGCCTAATGTGTAGTTAAGGAATCAAAGCTAAGTGCTCAACACGCACGGTCGAGTCAAAAATTACTCTTATTCTCGCCATCGGAAAACCTACATTCGTGTCTTCAAACACTTATAAAATATGAGAAAAATTTTAAAATTTGGCCATTTTTAGCCTTATTTTGCAACAAAACGATAAACAAAAAGATAAACTTTGGAAAGCATGAAGGTTTGGCAAGGCAAGTATCTATTCACCCCCCCATACTAAAGTTAAACGTTGTCCTCAATGTTTCGAGTCTAGGGGTGCAAACACCCCCATACTAGAGACGTAGTCGAATGCCTAATCTAGCATGGAAAGGGTGTAACCAATAAGTTAATAGCCGTTTATGAAGTGTGCTATAAACCTAAGGTTAGAACATCAAAGGATATATCATTTGGATATTGAGAAAGTCTTCAAAGCAAACGATCAAGAGCTCCCATAAAACGAACACGAGAGGCTCCAATCATGAAGATCATGATCTAAAAACCACAATGCACAAACAACCACGAAACAAAGGTTGTAAGGGCACAAATCCCCACGCGTTAAACTAATTAGAAAGCAATAATATGCACATGGATAAGCATGGGTTTCCCCCACGAGGCACCTTGTTTTTGATAACCGAGTCATGAGCTCGACTCGAATCCCCATAAATGTGATCATTTAGGGATAATCATGGTCAATTTTTGGTGGGTCTTACATGATAAACAAGGCCCAAAAACAACCGGTATTAAGGATTAAGTCCTTTGATGGTGCAAAATACCAGGATCGAAGATGGCGTTCTCGTTTTCCTTGGAAAAACAAATCAACGCCACTTCATCATGTGTCAACACAAACCCAAAGGGTTTCAAGAAAATAGATGAGAAGAAATAGAAGGGTGGGACAATGGGTAAGTCATAAAAATATTGAGCTACTCGAGGTAGACTCGCACCAATCAAATAGAAATATTTTCCATTTATTGCATCGGTGGAAGACCGAGATTTCCCTTTATAAGCAATTCCGGGATCAAATATCTCGTCCTCGGTGGAGAAAGGGGAGGGAACATAAGGGGCTTCCCCCACACTAGGTCCACACAAAGCATCGTCAAAAGGAGAAGACGAGCTTGTAGTACTCAATACACGTGGTGATGACGGAGTTAGCATTGTAGAAAAATATTTTAAATCCAATTTAAAATCTTTTCCTTTTTCATCTTTTAAACTCTCCTTATGAAAACCCGATTTAATTATGTCAAAAATATTTGGTGTTTCTAAAGCAATGTTAGTCACACTAAAAATTCTCACATTTGAAAACCGTTTTGATAAAGGTGGTGGCAAGTTCTCAAAACGTTTGTCAACAAAGAAAACTCCCCCATCGGGATCAAGACAGTCATCATCCGAAGAATCATTCACAATTGGAATCGTAGGCTTAACACTCTTAACCTCCACCAGCGGAGGGGACGTAAAATCGTTTTTATCATCAACTCCTAAAACTCTTTTTGAAATCTTTTTGCAAATGTTTTTGATGGGACTAACATTGTTCAAAGACGTGATAGAATACACATGAGAAAGTGTGGAGTTTTGAGTTGCATTAATGACGAGTTCTTCCTCATTGAAACGAAGAGTGATTTTCCTAGCATGCACATCGATAAGTGCTCTCGAGGTATCCAAAAATGATCGACCTAAAATTAGAGGAACTTTAAGACCGATGGGAATGTCAACAACAATAAAGTCTACGGGATAGTAGAACTTTCCAACTTTCACGAAGACGTCCTCGGCTACTCCACAAGCTAGAATTGTAGAATGATCGGCCATCTCGATTGACATTCTTGAAGGAGTGAGATTGGGAAGATTGAGCGACTTAAAAATCTCAAGAGGCATCAAATTAATACTAGCACCAAGATCAGCCAAGGCGTAGCATTCTTCCATGTCTTGTATAGCACATGGGATTAAAAACTTGCCGGGATCACCGACTTTTGGAGGTATGCGGCTAAGAAAAACCGATGAACAACTAGACGATTTTTGCAATTTCTCTTTGTTATTCAACATACTTTTGAAGTTCGCGGCAAATCGAGGCATCATGACTAAGGCGTCGGCAAAACTTATATTAAAATGCAAGTCACGAAACATTTTCATAAAAAGTTCAAATTGATAATTATTTCGTTCTTGTACCTTTTCCTTGTCTCGTCTTGAAGGGTAAGGTAAGGGTGGTGTGGGTTGGGGCATAGGCATCGGCCTTGGAATCTCGGGTTCCATGATTGGCATTGGTTCAACCGTAGGTGTGGTTTGAGCGGTACTTCGTAGGCTTGGAATTTGCTCCTTTTCTACCACCACCTCGGGTTCTTTCTCTTTTTCCTTCTCCATAGAAGTACTTGGACGAGAATTGGGTTCTTTGAAAGTTTTACCACTACGAGTAGTAATAACCTTCAATTCTCCTTTCGGGTTCATGATGGTATCACTAGGAAGACCACCCGAAGAAGAAGGTTTACACATGATAGCTTCAAACATTTTTCCCATTCGGTCTTCAAACTTAGATTGCCTAGCATCCGCTTTTAACAACTCTTGCTTAATCTCATGTTGACCTTGCTCCATTTTTTGTTGATTTTGTTGGAGACGTTGGACATTTCCTTCCATTTTATTAGCATGAGTCTTAAGTTCATTAGCAAGTTCGTTTTTAAGCTCGTTTTTCAACTCGGATCTTAAGCTCACATTGCATATTATCAAACTTAGCATCGTTTGCCTTTGCATAATTCAAAAATTCTCCTTGAAGATTTTTGGTGTGATCATTTTGAAAACCTTGTGTGGTAGTTTGAAAATCACGGTTTTGGTTTGAAATTTGCCCATTTCCACTTTGATAATTACCCTTGTTGTAATTACGTTGATTGCCTTGATAATTACCACCTTGGTTGTTGTTTCGATAGTTATTAGCATTTTGATTTGGTGGAGCTTGATTTTGGCCGGAACCTTGACCGTTTTGGTTATAAGTTCCCGTGGCTATATAAGCACTCGAAGTGTTACCATCCGCGGTAATGCACTCGGAAAGATCATGAGCTCCACCACACGACAAACAACTCTTTGCAACCACTTTAACCGAAGCGGAATTTGAAGCTTCTTGAGCTTTCCAATGGGACATAAGGTTAGCAAATCTATCAAAAAACCGATTCTCCTCATTTGCTTCATCATGTAAGGCATTAATGCTACGAGACGATGACGAGCCCATTTTGGCAACACTCGGTGTGTTACGAGGGCTATAAACCTTAGACCTATTCTCAATTATTACCAAAGCTTCCTCGACCGTTTTACACAAAAAATTACCACCCGCGGCGGCATTTAAATAATCTCTTTCATGATCATTAAGTCCATTGTAAAACGTGTCAATTTGATGCAAGTCGGAAAAACCGTGATGAGGACATTCATGTAACATCTCCTTAAACCTATTCCAAGCCGTTGAAAAACTTTCATTTGATTCTTGTGAAAACTTTGAAATCTCGTTTTTCAAATGCGTAGTCTTAGAGGGCGGAAAAAATTGGTTCACGAATTTTGAAACGAGATCCTTCCACGTCAATATAGAATTGGGTGGCTCTTTCTCTAACCAAATTTTAGCCGGCCCCGCTAAGGAATACGGAAAAAGCATCATCTTAATCGAGTCATTCAAGACATCCTTGAATTTGCAAGTGGCGGTAAGACGATTGAATTGGCGGATATGGTTGTGTGGATTGTCCTTCTCATCACCACGGAATTTGTTGTTTTGGATCATTGACAACAAACCTGTTTTCACCTCAAAATTCTCCGCAAGGATAGTGGGAATCACAATAGCCTCTCTATAACCCTCGGTGGGTGCTTGAAGTAACTCCATCATAGTTCGATTCGCCATGGTTGGTGCTTCTCTTACAATGGGTTCGTCAATAGGAGACTCCTCACTAGAATTGTTTGGAGTGGGAGTTTTGTTCTTTCGTTTACGTGCACGTCTTGCTTGATTACGAGTTAGCATAAACGTCACGTACAACGAGCAAAGAAGATTCTTTTTTGTGTTTTGTATTTTTCAATTTTTTTGTGGTTTTTGATTGTATTAACCTTTTTGGATCTTGTGGAATGTATTAAGTAGACACAAATCTATAAATCTCCTCCTTAATCAAATCTCTCGATTAAAGAAGCCTCAAGGAATGAAAACGATCACGTGAAGTGAACGCCTTTGATGACTTTAGAACGATGGCGGAACACCAAATCGTTCAAGAGGGTTTAATCAATGAAACCAAGAAAATATATATGATACTTAGTAATACTTTGGGCGGCAAAACCCTCGATTAGCTCTCAATCTCAAATACTCACAAGCAAGCGGAGGAAACGAGGCGGCGCGAAGCACTTAAGAGCCTTTTTCCTTTAGGTCGTGAAATACAACCGCCTTATACCCACCTTATAGTTTGTATTTTTCAAAATCGAGCTTCACGAAAGTATTTATCTATTTTTGCCTTTTTTCTTTGGTTTGAGATTCGAATACAATGATTGGGTAATGACCTCCCAAGTCAAGGTTGTGATTTCTCACGTATTTGGAGTACTTGTGAATTTATTGTTCTACGTATACAATATAGTAATAGTATTCACACAAAAACCGAAAACCGATAATACGTATTAGTAGAGTGCTACTAATACAAATACTAATTATGGTTAGTATATAAAAACAAAAATTGCAATCAAAACACAACACGCCTCCCCGGCAGCGGCGCCAAAATTGATGTAGTGTTTTTGCTACCCTTTAGGAAAAGGATGACAAAATAGTGGTAAGTATAAGTGTCGGTTTAGGAAAACCGAGCACTAATGACCCTTATGAAGTTCAAGTTCGTTTCCCAAGGAGGCAAGTGCGTTGTGTAATGAATTGATTTACTTGTTTGTGATTATATTGAGAAAAAGAAAAAATAGAAATGGGGTGAGAAGAGAATGACAGTTACGAAGACGGATCGAGCTAAGACGAAAAGGCGTTCACGTAAAACCGTAGAAGGCTACAAATTAAAAATTTTAAACCTAAAAATTAATTAAAAGTTAAACTAAGTCTAAAATAATATAAATAAGAATAAAAATCTAATAAAAATATTTTACAACCTTTTATTAATTAAATATTCAATTTTAAATGCTAATTAAAGCCCTAAAATTAAATATAATTAATCAAAATGTCCAAAATATGATTTTATTGAACTAATAAGTTACTTATATTATTAAAAGGCTAAAAAGTATTATTCCTAAATTTTCAAAACTATTTTTCTATTTTTAAATCACTAAAAACTATTTTTAAACTAAAATAATTATAACAAAATAATAAAATAATGCCAAAAATAATTTGTCAATTTAAAAAATCCTAATTTACTCTAATGAACAGAAGAAAAATGAAAAAGTTTGAAAAATAATAAATTTTTCACTAAAAGACAAAACAGTTTAAATAAAAACCCTAATTAAACTAAATTAATTATAAAAAAAATAAAAAGTGAACAGTAAAAAATTTTTATACTAAAAATCTTAAAATGTTTTTCTAAGTTTAACAAAATTTTTAAAACTGAAAAATAATGATTTTTGCCACTAAATGCCAAAAATCAGAAATTAAAAAGTAATTAAAATAGCTATTAAACCTAAAAATTAGCAAATGAATAGTAATAAAAATTCTAATTAAACAGAAAAATCCAAAATTAAATAAGAAAAATAATGAAACTATTTTGAAACCCTAACTCCCAAATTCAGGCACTAAACACAAAAAATCAAAGTTTCTGATAGTGACATGTGACAAGTTTTGTCCAGTAGTGTAGTAGGGTTAACTTTTGTATTAGCAGAGGGAACCTTTTTCCTACTGCTAGTGCAATTTTTTGTTCAGTTTAGCTATAAGCTTAGGAAAGCTTATATTGATGGCTTATTTTGGACAATAAGGCACCCCTATACTCAGTTGAGTATAGGGAGTCAATAACAACACAAAAACAAGCAAGTCTTTTCACAAAATTTCACAAAAATGGCACAAGAAGTGACTGATGAAGGTTATATGTTTCTGATGAACAGTAACTATAGCTTACATGCACAAAAAATGAATTTTAAACCCTAAGATCTTGCACACAAATCAATAACATGGCATAAAACTGATACACAATCCTTCTTAACCCTAGTATCTAACAGTTACCAAGATTTGATGCACCAATTTTTCACAAAACAAGCAGAGCAAAAGATTAACTGATTTAGCTATTCTACTCAATTTTTAACATGCAACTTTGTTTCAAATCCCACTAAAATGAAACCTAGTGACTGATTAAGAACCTAGCTAGCAAATAAAGTACACCCTTACTAATTTTAACACCCATTGCTCTCACAAGGTTCAGTTAAAACTCAAATCCAAACACACCTTTATATTTTCTGAATATGATTTTAACAAGACAAATCTCAACAAACTCAAACCAAACTGGTTAGACAAGTCCTAAACATGCACACAACCAACTAGTGAGTGAAATCAACCTCTTAACAAACACTTAAACAACTTTCAATCAAATTCACCAATATCACATAAATCACCAAATTTTAACTAAAAACAAAAGATACAAGGAGGTTACCTTGTTGGACCTACATCCAGGCCCAACAATGACTGAAAAGTCACCTCCTTTCAGGCTGGGGCCTAAGCAGAACCTTGGATAACAAGCTCCTAATAAGCTTCTTGCTAAGATCAACAAATATGGATAATAACAACCAAAAAAAATCTGATTTCTTTCTCAAAAATCTTTTTGGGTCCTTTTAAACCAACAAGCCTTGGAACTCAGGACTAGGATCCACTTTCACTTCACCCAGTCACAAGCTTCAAGCTTATGAAAAGCTTTTTCAGAAAACAAGCTTAAATAATGAGTTTCTGAATTTTTTTTAATAATTCAAAAACTTTGGATAACAAGAAATGTTTGGAACTCAGATTGATTTCATGCACATTAAACACCAACTTTTTAAATAAACAAAAAGGAATTACTATTTCTCAAAATACACCAACTTTTATAACTTAAAAAAGGAATTACATTAAGTTTTGAAATCAAAATCTGGAACAAGAATACAAGGTACAAACCACCTTGTATTTATACTAAGGAAAAGAAGAGTCTAGAATACATAATAAAATATTCAAAAGCTAAACCCTAATACAAAGAAAATCCGAAATTGCCCTTGGGAATCTTGGTCAAAATGCATCCCATGTGATGTTGTTAGATGCTAGCTGCTGAGATGGTATCTAGGCCGTTTGATACGAATTGGGGACCAAGGAAACAAGAAAAACCGTTGGATGGACTGGAGGATTTTGTTTTCTTCTTCTTTGTGGGGCAGGGGACACATGGGGTGGTCTAGGGATGAAAGTGATGGATGTTTTGGGAGGTGGGATGGGATGAGAGTGACCCCAATTAGCAATCTGGAAAGTTTTGCTCAAAACCCCTTTGATTTAATCCTTGTTCTTCCTGGGTTTTTAGGGTTTATAAGGGTGATTAGGGGGTTGGTTAATCCGTTTTGGGGAAAGTTTTATTTAAATTAAGTGTTTGGTGGGAAAGTATTGGGGTTTGACTGGGTTTTGACCAGGTTTAATAAATAAACCTGGGTGAGTGGAAGGTTGACGTGGAGAGGATGGTGAGATGGTGTGTTGCTATTGGCTGGTGATAATGATGTGGAGGGATGATTGGTTGTGGTGGGTTTGAGTGTTTGACAAGAGTAGTCCCCAATGTCCTTTCCTTTGTTCACTTTGTTTTAAACAGCAAACTCTCTATTTTCCTTTGTAAATAAGTTTCAGCACTTGTCAATTTTGGCACATCTTTGCAAAAAAGTTATAACAAGGACTTTAAATGCAATTTCTTCAATTCCAAGGGCTATTCTTGACATTTCTTCAAACTTTAAGGATTTTTCTTGTACAAATGACTATTGGAGGGTCATTTATGACAAGTCTTCAAAGATGAGGGACCAAACTTGTATTTCTTCAATTCTTCAAGGACCAATTTGGAAAATCATGATTCGGGTCCGGTTCATTGTGCGGCTTCGTTTCCCGTGTTCATTTTTGAATGATTCTTGTGATCTTTTTGTCATTTCCTCAATATCCGTACCTAAAATACACAAGCAACAAACACGAGCATATATTTGGCAGTTTTAATGATATTTTATGCATTTTAAGCCCGATTTGGACGATGAGACTATGTATAAAAGCAGTCTCATCAGGATGAAAGACTACTCAGTGGTTCCACCACCAGCTGGTGGCTTCTATGGTGTCCAACAAAAGGACCTATCTTGGACTGGTTTGCCAGAACTCCAAGAGGAGGAATTCATTCCTCCACCAAGAGTTGTCACCCCAGTGAAGAGTATCAACAAAAGTTGACTGACCTAAATGAATGGAAGAAAGCTAACCCTACCTTATTCGTTAAGGGTGGCTTGCTATGTGAAAGTCCTAATGAGTCAACCCCCATTAAGGTTACAAACCCAATCATTGGTAAAGCTGTTGACCTTGGCTCAAACACTGTTAGAAAACCTAGCATTAAGTATGTAGAGATGTATAGGAATACTAGGTCACCTAAGAGCCAAGTTAGCAATGATGGAACAAGCTTCTTTTCTTCTAGACCTAGGGTTGTGTCTAGAAAATCCTGTTACACTTGTGGTAGCTTTTCACATTTAGCATATAAGTGTGTCAACGCTCCCAAAGTCAGCGCTGACAGGAACAAATTCAGCACTGACAGAATCAAAGTCAACGTTGTTAGAGAGTCAAACGTTGTCAGACCCAAACCTTGTGTGCAGCAAAATCCACAAGTTGTTAGACCTGCCCCATTCTTCACTAGAGGGTCTAACACTCATGGACAAAGACCATTTCAAAAGACAAATACTTGGTCTAATAGGCAATGGGTTTCTGTAGCAAACCCTAGGTTCAACGCTGACAAGGGTAATTTCAGCGTTGACAAGACCAATTCCAACGCTGACACAAACGTGACCAGACCTAAATATTTGCAACCACATGGTAAGGGGTCTAAAGCTTCTTCAAGCTTGACATGGAGACCAAAGAAAGATCAAAACCCTAATGATAATGGGATTTCAATGACCTACAACAGATTTAATTACATTTCAAAGGTCATTACAAAACCTATTAGGGTTAACTGGGTATTTCATCCTAAGAAGGATGAAAATGGGGTTGTTGTGAGAACTAAGTCTGTTCTTATTGAACAACCAGATGAATCCAAGTCTTCCAAGGCTTGGGTTCCCAAAGAAAACTAACTTGTTTTCTATATGTGCAGGGCATTCAAAAATAGGTCAATGATTATGGATATTGGGATAGTGGATGCTCAAGGCACATGACAGGGAAGGAAGATTATCTAACTTCACTCCCATTAAGGATGGTGATAAGGTTTACTTTGGAGGCAGATATGGTACTATCACAGGCAAAGGAACACTTCTCACCAAGAACTTGCATTTTGAAAACGTATTTTTGGTAATGGAACTTGATTACAATCTTTTTAGTGTATCACAAGTTTGTGAGAACAAAAATAAAGTTCTGTTTACTGATACTGAATGTTTGGTGTTAAGCAAGGATTATAAGATCCCTGATGAGAAATATATTGACTATAGAACACCTAGGCATAAAGACATATACAATGTAAATCTGAATGGGATTAGAATGAATAAGAATATGTCTTGTTTTTATGCTAAAGCTTCAGTAGATGAAAGTAATTTATGGCACAGGAGGCTAGGGCACATAAATTTTAAGAATATAAACAGGCTTGTGAGACTTGGCTTGGTTGATGGTTTGCCTGAAAAGGCCTTCCACAATGACCACTCTTGTGTTGCATGTCTTAAAGGCAAGCAGCACAAGGTCTCATTCAAGTCCAAACAGGTGCATTCTAGTACTAGACCTCTTCACTTGCTTTATATGGACCTCTTTGGTCCAACCAATATAGAAAGTTTGAATGGTAAGTCATACTGCTTTGTTATAACAGATGACTTTTCTAGGTTTACTTGGACCTTCTTTCTAGCTATGAAGAGTGACACAGCTGACACTTCAATTGATTTTATCACTCAGATTGAGAAGAAAACTAGAAATGAAGTTAAAATGCTTAGGAGTGATAATGGTGGTGAATTTTGGAATAAAGTGTTAGATGATTTTTGTGCCAGGAAAGGAATCACTAGGCAATTTAGTGTTGCCAGAACCCCACAACAAAATGGGGTTGCTGAGAGGAAAAATAGAACCCTAATTGAAGCAGCCAGAACCATGTTGGCTGATGCTCATTTTCCTATAGCCTTTTGGGCTGAGGCTGTTAATACAGCTTGTTATGTTCAAATAGAGCACTGGTTAACAAAATTCAGAACAAAACACCTTATGAGTTACTTTGGGGAAGAAAACCTAATATTGGTTTTTTTAGACCTTTTGGTTGTCATGTAGTAGTCTTAGATACTAGTGATGCCTTAGGTAAATTTAGTGCAAAAGGTGATGAAGGCTACTTCATGGGGTATTCAGTACAGAGCAAAGGATATATGGTTTATCTTAAAAAGGAAAAACGTATTCTTGAAAGAGTTCATGTTAGGTTTTTAGAGAGTAAACCTAGTGATCCTGAAAGTGGTCCAAATTGGTTGTTTGACTTGGAACCTTTATCTAGGACTTTAAATTATATGCCTGTCACTAATCCAGACATTGTGAAGGTAACTTCAAGTGTTGTGGAAGAACAAGTTGTTAATGTTTCAGGTACACAGGTTCATGAAAAGGTTGGATCACAAGCAGAAAAGTCATCTCCTATACAAGAATATGTTACAATCCCCATATGGACAGATGCTTTTGCTGCTGCTGGAAAAGATAATGGTGGTCCCCAAGTACCACCAGATAACAACATGCATGGTCCTTCAGGCGCTGACAAAGGCAAATCTAGCGCTGACAAGACCAATTCAGACGTTGATGGCTCAGACGTTGACAACAATAGTTCAAGCGTTGTTAGCTCACACGCTGACAAACAAGGTTCAGGCGTTGACAACACTTCTGCACATCTTTTCTCTTCTACTTTTGAACAAGGTGAACCTTCCAATTTATATGAAGAGGTTCATCCTCATGTTGATGAAAGAGAGTCTGATGAAGAAGATATTGGCAACATGGAGAATGAGGTTGAGGACACCAGACTTTTTGATGGAGGAGTTCTCACTTCTACTATGAAGAATCACCCAACTTCTCAAATTATTGGTGATATTATGACTCCTGTTCAGACTAGAAGATCTCATCAAGGTCTTGGTGGGTTTATTGCCAATATTCACAACAAGGTTGATACCCCTCTTGTGCAAGCATGTTTGTTTGCCTGTTTTCTGTCACAACAGGAACCCAAGAAGATATTTGATGCTCTCAAAGAACCAAGTTGGGTGGAAGCAATGCAGGATGAGCTTCACCAATTTGTAATTCAGGATGTTTGGGAGCTGGTTGATTGTCCCAGATATGTCAGACCTATAGGGACAAGATGGGTTCTAAGAAATAAGAGAGATGAAAGAGGTATTGTGGTCAGAAACAAGGCAAGATTAGTGGCTCAGGGATATACACAAGAGAAGGGGATAGACTATGAGGAGGTCTTTGCACCAGTTGCAAGGATTGAAGCTATTAGGATCTTCTTAGCCTATGCATCCTGCATGGGCTTCACTGTCTATCAAATGGATGTTAAGAGTGCCTTCCTCTATGGAACAATTGTTGAGGAGGTATATGTGATGCAACCTCCTGGTTTTGAGGATCCAGAGAATCCAGACAAGGTGTATAGAGTCAAGAAGGCTATGTATGGACTTCATCAAGCCCCAAGAGCATGGTATGGTACTTTGTCTACTTACTTAGTGGACAATGGATTCAAAAGGGGCACCATAGATCAAACACTATTTACAATGAAGAAAGGTAAGGATGTGTTGCTTGTTCAGGTCTATGTTGATGACATCATTTTTGGGTCTACTGATCCAAAGATGAATGAGGATTTCTCCAAGCTCATGACAGACAAATTCAAGATGAGTGCTATGGGGGAGATGAACTTCTTTCTTGGTTTACAAGTTCAGCAGAAAGAAGATGGTATCTTCATCTCACAGGATAAGTATGTGGCAGAGATCTTGAAGAAGTTTGGCTTTTCTCCACATGAAAAGAGGGCTACTACTCCTATAGATAGAGAACACCCTTGGGGAAAGATTGGAGATGGGAAAGATGTTGATGTCAGGCACTATAGATCCATGATTGGATCATTGATGTACCTTACAGCCTCCAGACCTGACATCATGTTTGCTCTGTGTGCTTGTGCACGCCATCAAGTGACTCCCAAAGAATGTCACCTTTATGCTGTGAAGAGGATCTTTAGGTACCTAAGATGCTATCATAGTCTTGGTTTGTGGTACCCAAAGGATTCACCATTGGAGCTGATTGCATATTCAGACAGTGACTATGGAGGTGATAAGTTTGATAGAAAATCCACAACTGGTGGATGTCAGTTTCTTGGGAGCAGATTAATATCTTGGCAATGCAAGAAACAAACAGTGGTGGCTAATTCTACAACTGAAGCCGAGTATGTGGCTGCAGCTGCTTGTTGTGGACAGGTTTTGTGGATTCAGAACCAACTGTTGGACTATGGGTATAATTTCATGCATACCAAGATATTTGTAGACAATAACAGCACTTTATGCATTATTAAGAATCCTGTACATCATTCTAAAACTAAACACATAGAAATTAGACACCATTTTATAAGAGATTGTTTTGAAAAGGGTTTAATACAACTAGATAGGGTTGACACAGAAGAGAATGTGTCAGATTTACTAACTAAACCTTTTGATGCTGGGAGGTTTCAATACTTGGTAACAAGTATTGGATGGAGTCTTTTTGTAAAAGTGTGTACAGGATAATGCATTGTTATTGGTCTTTTTGAGGATTTAGATTTTCCACTATATTTTTCTAACACTGACAAAGGTTGCTTGAACACTGATAAGTGTTTTTGTGACGTTGTCAGCAATATATTTGTCTAACGCTGACAAAGCTTCCCTCAACGCTGTCATGTGTTATCGGGGCGTTGTCAGCAACAATGTTAGTTTTGTGGTTTTCAATCTAAATGTACAGATGGTGTTAGCAGTATACCATTGGATACAGAGTTGCTTATGGATCATTGGAGAAGCTTTTGGACATGTTTTTTTTATTTATGGATGATGGTTGGAATGTTTAATTCCTATCTTGACATAAATTTTTATGTTCATACATATTTTTAGCAACTTATGTATCATAGTATAAAGGGAGGTTTTAGGAACCTTTAGGATGTTTGGGTATCCATATGATACTCTTATCACAATTCTAGATTGTGTCCACAGGTGAGTATGAGTTAGTTTTACTAAATCATGAGGCACTGTAGCATGCAAAGTTGATATACTATGCATGTTGCCAAGACATTTTTGGCCTAGAATTGGTTGTGGTCTGTTGGGAGACTTGGGAATGATTTTGTCATGGGATTTACCTGGGAGTAACAAGGAATTTTATAAGGTAACTTAGTTGTTAAGAGTTTTGGTTAGCAAGGGACACTAGAGGACTGTTATGTCTATCTTGCATAAGCAAGTGTGCATAACTGGAAAGTGCTTGCCGCCCTATAATAATTATCAGCTTTTTGGTTATCTTCTCTAGGATAAATTACTTTGTTAAGGTCATTTTTCATTTTTAAACATTTTTATTTTTGGACGCTGACAAGTATCTTTCCAAGCGTTGTTGTGACCAATTTAGACGCTGACATGGCTATGGCAAACGTTGACAAGATTATAGCCGTTGGGCGTTGATAGGTTATTTTTTACCGTTGACACTCAATGGGACCTACCCAGTTGTTACTTTTTGACATATTTTTAGGCCGTAATTTTGGGAGCTGATAACTTTCATTTAATGCATGAGATAAACTTATTCTTTTTCAATATTTTCATGATTACATTTTGAAAATACTTGCCTATTTTTGGGCCAATCACATGCATTTTCTTCTCCTATAAATTTGGCTCCTATTTTTAAACAGGGTACCTATTATTCTTGTCTAACACAATTTTCTCTTATCAACTTCATTTTTCTCAATCATTTTAACAGCTTTCAACAATGGCACCAAAGTTTAAACCATCAGATTTGGAATTGGGGTTCAGAAGCCAACACAACATGATCGCGTATCTTGAAGCTGATGATGCTCTGTTTCCCCAATACACACAAATGGTGGAGTATTTGAATGCATCTCCTTTTAGGTATGCTCTTTCTCATGCAACACTCATTCCTGTCACACATATTATACAGTTTTGGAACAATGTAAGTTCCTCAACAGTTAATAGAGTGACTACATTATCTTCTATGGTTCATGGGAGAACTTGGGTGGTTACTGAAGCTTTGGTACGCCAAGCTTTGCATCTTGATGATGCTGATGGTATAACCACCCTTCCTATTAGTGAAATAGAACAAGGACTAAGGGCTTTGGGTTATCCTTTTCCTGCTCAAGGAACTTTAAATAAATATCATAAACAGGAGTTTCCCCCAGTCTGGAAGTACCTAGTACATGTCCTCCTACAATGTTTGAGTCCCAAGTGCACTGCACACAATGAGATCAATAGATCTATTGCAAGTGCTATTGTGTGTATTGCTACTGGGCAAAAACTTAATTATTCTAAAATGATTTTTGAGGGCATGTGTAAAAATAAAGGGAACAAAATGACTTTAGCTTATCCCAGTTTTTTACAAATGGTTTTTGATGTCCAAGGATACTACACAAGGGATCATAATGATTTTTATGAGATCCCTGTGCAAAAGAAAGCAATTTTTATGAAGATGAACTCACCCCCACATCGTGACCTACCCCTAACCCCAGCTATGCTTGCTGTCATTGAAGCAACTCAACCCCAACCAGACCCCCAACCCAAATTGACCTAATTCCTGAACCATTACCTTCACCACAACATATGCAAATTGACCAGGAACCCTTCGACGCTGACACGTTAAATGTTAGCGTTGATGTGCCTATTTCAAACGTTGACACACAACCTTCACAGACCCAAACACCCCTTAACCAACCCACATCCACCCAATCCACATCTTCTTCTTCCCCATCACAATATAGGTTACAAAAACGCCAAAGGACTACTGGAGTGTTCTCCTCTAGTGGTCCTAGCCATGTAGCAGAAAGAACCACCACCACAAGTGTGGTTGGTGTTATGGATGAGGCTGGGACTATTGGTTCTGGCATAGAAGCTGGCCAAGACAGTCCTAACATACTTAAGACCTCATCCATGCCCAATGAATCTGACTTGGGAGGTCAAATACCCATTTTAGAAGAGGGCAGATTGGAACCAATGACCCTAATGGAATTGACGGCTGTCTGCATGAGCTTGCAAAAGAAAAATGCAGACTTGGTACAAGTTGTCAGCACACAAGGCCTTGAACTAAAGCAATTGAGGGAGAGGATTGTTATTTTGGAGACTGCTAGTATAAGGAGAGGGATGGAGGAGTCTTCCAAAAGGTAGGATGAACAAATAAATGTGAGTGATAAGGGCAGCCATGATGGTCAATCTTTGGATGTTGCTGAGGCCCTAACAAGTTTGAAGAAACAGGCAGGTTTTGATACGTCTCTAGTCTCTCCTACAAACTTAAATTTATCATTTACAGCCATGTCGGAGGAAATTGCAAAAGGCGCTGAGGCAGGAAATTTGAGCGTTGACAAGGAGAATTTGAACGCTGACATGAGTATTTTGGGCGCTGACAAAGCAGAATTGGGCGTTGACAGACCTGCAAATGAGGTTGATGTATCCCAGTCATCATCCATCATCAAGGAGGTTTCTTCACAGGTATCACCATCTACCTTACCAACAATTGACCCATTAGATAAGGGTAAGGATATTATGGTAGAAGAGGTTGTTCCAAAGAATGCAGCACAAATTGAATTTGATAGAAGGTTGGCTGCACAAATTGTGGAACAAGAAAAGAAAAAGGTGGGTGAATCACCTTTTGTTGTCACTTTAGAAGAGCAAGAAGGAAGTGATGAAGCCAGCTCAGATTCAAGTGTTATGATCATAGAACAGCTAGAAAGACTTGAGTATGGGGATGAGTTGGCCAAGGAGAAATTGAATGAGTTGAAATTGCAGGTTGATTTTGATATGCCAGAGGTGGTTCAGATGTACCTTGCTTGGGAAGAAAGATGTATGGTGTAAAACCTGAGAATTTCAGGTTTTGACTTGTGAACATTATGTACGTCACTTCATGATATCTAAATATTTTATACCACTTTTCTTTGCATGAATCATTTGAACCATCCCATGCATTTCATAAGCATGCATCATCTTAACATTACAGCAATCATATCACAATTATACTGTGACTATGCATTTTTATCACAAAAGTGTGTCTACATTCATATGATTATATTTCAGTAATCATACAATGACCTAATATAAAGGACTTTGAGTCTTTTGAAACATATGATCACTTGCATGCATCCCACTGATTTTTCTCCAAGAACAACGTCATGATCACAGTATATGACTAATTTCCTATTTATAAATATATAAGCAATGGTGAATTTAAATTTATATATATATATATATATTCACAGTAAATGATTTCAGATAACCCTAACTATCACTTTTACATATGATTATTTAATAAATCATACTATGAATATATTTTATACGTAAACGTACTAATATAACTACCTAGGGACCATTCTTTCACCAAAGGCACTAAACGTAACTTGAACACTTAAAACCCGGGCTTACTCACATTACTATAACTTAAACCTTACAAACTTTATAACTTAACATTTATTTTTAAAACTTAAAACACAAAACTTGATTTTCCCTCCCTAGCAATTACCAAAACCGCCGGTTTTGGTTTTACACTCCTAAAACAATGGGTAAAATGTACAAAATTAGCATTTATGAATGTACTAAGGGATGATTAAGAAGCTAATACACATCCCTCTTGTTTCTTTGCCTTGAGCCGTGTGACCATCCCACACCATACACACATTTTGTACAATCTTAAAAACATTATTACTTGCACATCTTTTCCCTTCTTGGAACCCCAAATGCCACGGTAGACACTACCAACCTTGTACATCTTTGGGGCATTTAAGGTTTAGTACTTTCTTGGTACAAATCAAGCTAGCAAAATCTTTGCTAATCCTTCTCTCTTGCCGTGTATCACTCCCACACCACTCCTCACTTGCTTCATTTTGAATAAATATCACCTAGACACTCATTACTCTCCCTCACCACAAAACACTCGGATCAAAAGTCCTCACAACATACCTAGACTAAACAAACCCCAATCTATCACATTTACTAACCAAATCAAGCATTGAAGACTCCTAGGACTCGTGTGTTATATAAGCCGCCTCATTCTCATCTCTCTTCGTCTACATTTTGCCAAAACAAGTAAGCATGAACTTCTCATCTACTTTCCTTATTCACTTTCACGTTTCATGCATTTTTATGATAAACATAATAAGGATAGTGTGCATGCACACGTAAAAAGCTCATGCTCACACTCTAGGTAACTTATAAACACACGGTATATAAATAAAATTGGGAAGCCTTACGTTTTAAATCCTTGAAAACACGTATATATGAATCTATAGGTGCGTTAGCATTTTTCCTTGCCTTAAAACCTATATAAGCCGCGTACTAATGAAAGCTTTAAGCTAGTTTTCTAATCTATAAATCATTTTTAGCCGAGTATCCCTTTAGAAAAATGAGCTAACTTGAAAACATAATGAAATTAAAATAAGCCGAGTCTTAAAGGCCTTAAAATAAGCCCACAAGCCTTCAAAGCTATATAAGCTTAAAAGTAAGATAAATATAAGCCCATGTGTAATTTTAATATAAGCCGAAACTATATAAGCTAGGGGAATAAAAATATAAGCTAACTTGATAACATGAGGACATAAATATAAGCCGAATACTTAAAGCCTAGTGGTAATAAAATTAATATAAGCCGGATTTAAATAAGCCCATATGGAAATTCATAAGCCCATTAGTGAGAAAACTAATTTTTACTAAGTTACCACCAAGTTTTAACCAAGCCCAAACCTTTTACCCTAGCCGAATGTTAAATGGGCCGTGTAGCCCATTAAAGGAAATAAGTGATTAACTTTTTGTGCCGGTTTTGTAAATATGGTGAAAGATTGGACCCAAAGTGGAAGTATTAAAAATTGCAACCTTATTTACTATTTTACCACTCGGTAACATTTATTAACCTTGGTAAAACCTAAATAAAATGAACCGTGACCCTTGTTGGGCCATTTAAGCCCATTAAGCTTAAACTTACACAAACCGAGACCTTATGGGCCATTTTAGCCCATTTGATTTTAACAAGTGACTTTTTGGGCCATTTATGACAAGTTCTAAAAGATATGGCAAGTTTTGAGAAACAATAGAAATCTTAAATCATTTTCGTGACTTATATAAAATACAAGGGCCGGTTATGGTGTTTTTGAAACTAAAGGGTACCAAAAATCAAACCGTGTGTAATAATAAAATACAAGGACCATTTGTGTCATTTTTGAAACTTTAACCAAACCCTAATCCCATTTATTTTTTATGCCGTGGGATTGGAGGGGGGTCTTTTGCCATTTCCCAAAAGTTTATCAAGCCCTAGGGGCGTCTTTATTAAACGGGATAACCAACAAGGACTAACGAGGTGATAACTTTAACGGATAAAAATATAACAAGATTTCTAAACTATATATTACTTACAAAGTGTAATCCCAATCTAATTATTTACAAAGGGTTATCATAAAACGGATTATTTATATTAAATTACAACTATACGATATTAACAAAATCGTTTAACCATCTCTTTTGTGAAACCTTAAAATCATAATAAGGTATAAAGTTTATTCTTCATTTTAAATTAAATAAAACATGTGGATTTATTTAATTTACTATACCTTTTTCCTTAAACATAAACTCGTACATTAATATATATTATTTCTTTGAAAACAATATATATAAACACCTCCTTAATTTATTGTGAATAAATTAAGCCAACGTATCAATCTATAAACTGTGATCATACATTTTGCATATGCACCATTTGACATGCATAATTATTTCTACATTCACTGAGACATTCAAATTACTTAGGTAATTTCTCCAGTACGTGACTATACTGTGACATCATCTTCACTACCACATTATCACTAAGGTGAGTTCATGGCCCCATCTTTACTGTTTTATAACTGGGGGAGGAAACATGCCAACTTTTATTTTTATGCAAGCATGCACAGACAACAACAACTTATTGCCTACTGTTACCCCCATTCCCGTGGACTGTAATAGTTAATAGTGTAGCGCGAAATGTATGGATAGTACTATTTGGGTGTTGACAACACCCGGCCTGTCGTGATCAGCTGTCACGTGATGCTTAGGCCGAGCAGCAGGTTTATGTCATTGTCGGATTAAGGGAAACAAACATCAGGATAGACCCAATGGGCGTACTGAAAATCATGTCTAGCTTCTATTACAGGGCAGTAGGAACTACTGTAGTATTGGGCTGTGATGTCCTGCTACCTTCGTGATGCTTTGCATATTAATACTTTATTTAATTAAACCTGTGAATTCACCAACCTCGTGTTGACCCCCACATTTTTACTTTCATGTTTTCTCAGGAAAGTAAGCAGGTTCATGCATTGGATTCCAGCATTATAGGAAAGCATCATGTTGACCATTGGGCTGGGATATTTAATTCTGTTTTTCAATAAATGTGGTTTTCTTTTGAACAAGATACAATGTGTACGATTAATTCATGTAATATGTATTTGAATGACTTTATGATCATCGCTCTATATGCTATGTGCTATCGATCCACCCAAGTAACACCCCAACTATTATTCCGCTGCATTTGACCAATCTGGGGGTGTTACATATGGAGAATCCACACTTGACCATTTCAGATCAGATATGGGGTTTGGAGATTCTTCTAAGAGTCCAAAAGGATTGAAAAGTTATTCTGAAACACAAAGACAACAATGTTCTCTCAATTTTGAAAAGGGATAGAAGGGAGTTATACTGCATGTTGCTCAGGTGTCATGGAACAGGGTGGACTTATAAGAAGTTGATGGCATTGACATTTGATGAGTTGGAATGTAGAGCTTATCCCATTTGGGTTAGAGTGCAGGAAGCAAACACTCTAAGACTTCTTTCTTATGAAAGAAAAGAAGAACTTGCAGAGGAAATGGAGCTCAAGAAAGCAATGTTTGTTCCCAGACCAGTGAAAAAAGGGTTTTCTCTTGAGTTTCCCAAAGATATGAATCCACTACATTCAAGTGAAGCTGTCATAAGGAAGAGCCTCAAGCTCTCACCATTAGAAGCTTCAGATATGGTACAAGTGTTACCACTTGATTCCAGAAACCCAATTGTAAGGTATGAAGAAGATGAATGTGGGTTTTGGAAGATTGGCAGGTATGCAAAAGAGGTTCACACTTTTACCACCCTTATATCTTTGTTTGCAAGTTTTGACAGAGAAGACTTGGTAGACCTATGGAGGTTGTTAGAGGCCAAGTATGAGGCTGAAGCACCAACTTCAGTCAATGGAATAAAACTGTGGTCCACATTTAAGAGAATGTGTGGACCAAAAGATGAGGATCCTACTATTTGGAAGGATCTTGAAGATGATCTCAATGGTCTTCAATGGAGATTGTATTCAGCTGCTGGTGTTTATTATTTGAGTTCTACAAAGTTTGCTGAGTATCTACTTGTGGATGGTCAGTATTTCATGTCCAAGGAAATCTTGGAGAAGATGAAGAACACTCAGCTGGAAATTGATTATTCAAGTGACGTGGCAAAAGACTTGATCAGATTTATTTATTACCAATATGAGAAGGTTTGTAAGATTTCTCCTATTTCTTAATGTTTATTCAGAAACTTGACCACTAGAGTAGATATCAAGTTTAGGGGAGGATTATCGGCAATAAATTATAGCCAGTCTACTTGAGCGCTGACAAGAGTAAAACAAGCGTTGACAGGAGTAAAACAAACGCTGACAGCTCAAGCGTTGACAAGACAAAGTCAAGCGTTGATACATTGAAGACAAGCACTGATGGGAAGATATACTCTACGCGTTTATTGTATTCTAGATTACTTCTAGTAAAGATAGGAACAACAATGTATTTTCTATATTTATCCTTTACCTAGAATAGTTGATACGTAGATTATTGTACAAGGCTTCTTATGTCTATAAAAGAAGACCTTTAGGTTAATGTTCAATATAAGTTTTCATACGTAAACTACTTTCATTGTAAGCAAGTTTGATATCATTAATCAAAGTGAAAGTTTGTTTATATCATCGTGTTCTTGTTTAAGTGTTAATTCCGCATAGCACTTAGATTGTCATATACATATACAAAGGTTTCTCTAAGTGTATTACTTGATCTAATCTCGTATACATAAAGCTAAATCGATCTAAGTTTGGGATCAACAAGTCCCTCTAAGGAGAAAGGAAAAAGTTGCAAGCGAATTACCTCTTGTGAAACCCCATTGAATTTGACCGTATTCGTGAGTTGAAGGAACCTTTTGATGTGGTCATGAGGATCATCAATGGTACGCCCCAAGAATGGTTGAGCAGAGACCATTTGAATAAAGCCGGATTTGAGCTCAAAGTTGTTGGCTCCAATCGCGGGTATGACAATAGCATCGTGGTTTCCCTCTACATGTGCTTGCAAAAGTTCGATCATTGGACGATTGTCCGGTAGAGGTTCATTGTTGTCATTATTCATGTTGTTTTGAGGTGGCTTATTATTATTGTTGTGTACACCGGCCATGTCTAAGTTATCGAGAGTCTCGGGCTCGGGATAAGACGTTGATCGTGTACGCATGCACCTGCAAAAGAACTAACAAAGCAAAAATATTTTTGGTTTTTTTTTATTTTTTTTTGTATTTTTGAAAATTTTATATTTTTTAGGATTTTTGAAATTTTTAAAGCAAGGAAAATAACGTTCAAAGATGAACGGATCCCAAAATCCAACGCGTCTCTCACTAAAAATCGTTAATCTTAACGAAAAGAGCCGGCAGCGGCGCCATTTAATACAAAGCTTTTGGTTAAGTATAAAATCTTATCGTCCGATCTCTTCGAATTGATTATTGGTAGAAAGTGCGACTCAATTGTTCTTGGTGGAATAATAAATGTTTGGTTTGATTATCTATTTTAAACAAAAAGCAAGTATGAAAATGCCGTTGAGTGAATTAAAGCTATTTTAAAGAATTAAACTAAAAGTTATTTAGATAAACACTTAAAACATAAAACTTAAAAACATGTTCTATCAGAATGTATCAAAATGAAAGCCATCGGAATAACCAAATGTAAAGCTGTCGGAATGTTAATCTGAATACCCATCGGAATGTCAAAATCAATTCTGTCGGAATATGGTTCTGTCGCAAAGTTGCCAATCGGAATGTCCTAGATCGCAATGTCCAGATCGGAATATTCTAAGTAACTCTGTCGCAATGTCCAGATCGGAAAGTTATAAACTAAAATTGGGTAGAGTTTCGACTTAAGGGAACCTTGAATCCCGTCGGAATATGCGATCGCAATGAGCGATCGCAATCCCAGATCAGAATAAGGGGGAAATACTTTCGATCGCAAAGTAGAACCACTCTTGGTTATTGCGATACAAACAAACAGTCGTCGGAATGTGTAGAACCCAGTATTGCGATGAACATGAAACAATCCGAAAATGATGGTAAGCTAAAATTTCAATAAGCACATACAATAAGCTACCTTAACCGAATCTTAAACAACTTAATAAGCTAAAATTCGACAACTTTTAAAACAAGAAAAATCATTAACTTTATAAAAGAAACTTTTGAAAAGATTAAACCTTATGAGAATCCGAAAAGCAAATAGCTAAAACATGAAATAAGCCAATAAGCACAAAGAGCTTATAGCCTAATCCGTATGAAGCTTATGTAGTAAAGTAAATCAAGAAAGAAAATCAATCCGTGTGAAGAATGTTTTTCGGATCAAGAACTAAAGTAAATCAAGAAATGAAGAAAAAGATTAATGAACAAAAAGATTAACTTGAACTTGTAATTAAATGAAATCCAAATACAAAAAGCTTAAACTTGAAAGATTAAAAGAAAAGATGAAAACTTAGTGAGAGAAAGTTGGGAACTTTCTCTCTCTAAAAACAAGAAAGAAAACTTAAAATGAAAACTAGCTAACTACCCTCCTAATGTGATTAGGAGGGTATTTATAGGCTAAGTGGGAAGTGCATGTGTGGTGTGCTTCCTTCTTTCTTTTCTTCACGACTCGATTTAATTCTTTGTCTTTACTCGACGTCGTCTCAGGATTTGAACTTTGTCTTAACAATTTTCTTCTTTAATTTAGACTTGAGTTCTTCGACTTCATTAAACTTCCGTCTTTAGACTTTTTCTTCGATAAATCTTCAGAATAGGTCTTGGACATCCGTTCTTTAAGCACTCTTGATCTCTTGACTTCGTCTTTTCTCGTTTTCTTCGATAAAAGCCCGTGAAAGCCCATGTTTTCTTCCTTTTTCATCTTTTGGTCCTAAAACACAATAAAAACACAAACCACGCATAATTTCGACTTTTACGACATAAATTACACGTTTTGGTCTTGCTATTATTGGAAATAAGCGGTAAAAGGATAAGTGTTTTCACACTTATTAACCCTGCAACAAAGGCATCCTATTAATCCACGCACAATCTTGGGACTGTAAAATATACATAATATGATGCGCATAGAAGGTCTAGAGAATCATACCAGTGAATATCTTATGTGGCATATTCACGAACAGTTTCAAAAGAAAGTGTGAAACATCAAGAATGTCTTTGAGGAAGATAAGATGCCCATGACTTTAGTTTCTCTTTGATTCTACAACAAAGAACATCAAGAATCCGATTGATGGTATTAAAAAATGTACCTAAACTACATAAAAAGAAACCTAAAGTAAGGTTTATTGACTTGAGGAATAAAAGTTAAGTTTACGCACAACGAGAGAAACTGACCCAAGTCATCTATAACGCGTTAGCTAACTTATCACATGTTGTCTTTAAGCGAATATACACCATAAGACACCAGCAAGTAAACGGATCTGATTTCAGCATTAGGGAGCCCTTGCTGATTCACCTTTCTATCAATTATCAAAAATTGAAGATGTATATTGTAAAGTTAATAAAGCCTAATCGAATTGAATCGGTGCATTGGTTTTAGTTATCTTTTAACGTCAGTGAAGTTCAAGTGTAAAGAAATTATGATAGCGAGACTAACCTTGTGGATGTATGTTGCTTATCTTTGGACCTGCATCAAGTACAAATCACAAATTCCTCAACCTTCATAGATCAACCTAGTGACTAAAACTCTATCCAAAGAGGATATCAATTCATATGAATGCACAGTTACACAATAGACTTAGTAACTGAATAGGCTGATGGCTTGATTTATCCAATAGGCTGAAGGCTTCTCAAAAATCGGCTGATGATCATTAGGGTTTTGAGAAAAGGAGGCATGTTGATTCATACGTTTTTAATACCTTTTTAAGATGAATCCCGAATGGTGGTTTAAGGTTTTTATGATAAACAAAAGGGAGGATCTATTATTACGTGACTTTTTTAGGGTTATAATAATGAAAACATTATGGTTTAAGGAATGGTTACATGATAATATACGAATGATCCTAATGATATTAAGTAATGGATTTGTTAGGACAGTTAAGTATTTTGTTTTTCAATTGTATAACAAAAATTATGGAGAAGCCCAGTGGCCAGAAGGTTGTTCTCTGTGTGCAGAGACCAGGGTTCGAATCTTGCTAATCTATTTTTTAAAATGCCTTCATTTGACGCAATTTCCAAAACCGCACTTCCAAAACGCAGTTTTCAAAACTGCGTTTCCACAACGTAATTTTCAGAGAAGTACGATTTCAAATCACTAAAAACGTGAATAATGGAGATTTTCTAGGAATTGCTTAAATCTGATTGGTTGAAAGATGTGACTGGGATATGACTGGATTAAAAAGTGTGGTTTCAAATCATAATTATAACTATATATATAATATATATATATATAAATATATATATATATATATATATATATATATATATATATATATATATATATATATATATATATATATATATATATATATATATATATATATATATATATATATATATATATATATATATATATATATATATATATATATATATATTGAGGTTCTTATAAAATAGTGCTTAAAATAAGTTAGTGTAGGAAGTTATGTATTATGTGTATGTTCATCTATATTTATCTATAAAAATGTTACTCGTAGCAAGGTACCGCGTTTCTTTGTATATTATGTATCAAAAAGATAATCACACCAAGAAACGATGTATCTTTGTAGATCATGTATCAAAATGTTACTCGTAGCGAGCTATCGTGTATCATTGTATTATGTATCGAAAAGTTACTCAGGACGAGCATCACCACTTCCTTTCATGTTATTTACAGCATGACATTGACCAGAGTTCATCAAATGACATCATATACTAATACATCTAACGATTCACGTTACTTCCTATACTTCTTACATTAACAACTATCCTACGTTAACCTTCCTCTCTCTCTCTCTCTCTCTCTATATATATATATATATATATATATATATATATATATATATATATATATATATATATATATATATATATATATATATATATATATATATATATATATATATAAACCTTCTCAATGGAACCGGAGCCTATATATATACATATATATATATATATATATATATATATATATATATATATATATATATATATATATATATATATATATATATATATATATATATATATATATATATATATATATATATATATATATATATATATATATATATATATATATATATATATATATATATATATATATATATATATATATATATATATATATATATATATATATATATATATATATATATATATATATATATATATATATATATATATATATATATATATCTTTACATTATATATAAGAGGAGGGATATGCCACATAAGCATGCTTTAATCCACGTCAGCAGCCATAGTTTCGGGATTTAAAAAAACTGCCAACAGCCAGATTCGAACATGGAACCTTGAGTATTAAACATGATTAACTAAAATTCTACCAATCCTTTCAATCAGTTACAAATTCCTAAACCCTAAAAAGTATGCAACCCGTCTTCTCTATTGCTTTCAATCATGATTCGATCAATAGCAGGTGAATTTTGCAATTTTATTAATTACAAAATTACGACGATCCAAAATTGTAAACATCAAGTGAAATTCATAACCGGATCATCATTCTATATGAAGATATATGGATAGGGATTAGTTTGCAGGTATGAATTTTAATTTAAATATTTAGGGTTTCATATTATATGTTGCAAATTACAATTATTTTGTTTCAATTCAAATACATGATTATACGATTTTTGTTGCTTATTTCCACATCTAATTTGTCGAATTTGGATATAAATTAGGATTTTGATGATACCAACCAAAGATCCACATAATCATTCTTCTAAATCACTCTTATACAAGGTTCGTATGATTTTCAGTGACTGAATCATATAATCATGTGTTCGTGTGATTCGTAATTAATAAGGTTTATGGTTTTTGTAGGTTGGATTTGGTCGGATTTATCATTTAGAATTTATTAATCTACAATCTTTAGCCAAGTGAGGAAAAATATCTATTATATTTTATTTGTTCTAATTATTAGGCTTTTTCTTTTTTATTAATAACTGTAATTGTAACTGTTATGTTTATTTAGGGATTGTGTCATTGTTTGAATTAGGTTCAACTTCAGTGGAACTCCGTAAGAAGCAATCACATTAGCTGGAGTGCCTTCAAGGGCAACAGAAAGAGGTATGTCTTGATTATTAACTGATAGCTAGGTCACATACTTATCAAATAGTCAACTCTCAGTTAATGACATATAAAAGATTGTAGAATTCAATTTTGCTTATTTTGTAGCCACTGAGTTTTGGATGTGGCTAGGATGATGATTAGTGTAGTATGGTTGTTGATTACATAATCGCTACAGAACTTCATGATTAGTTTCAAGACACTTAAACTTTTGCTCATTTATTGGTTTAAATCACATGAAATTAATGTTGCACATGTGTTTATTGCAGGATTCATATGAGGGAGAAGATGATATACAGTTGATGAGGTTGCTAAATATACTTGATATCATGGTATGAACATCGGAGTGTATGAAAACAAAACAACTTTGAGCGTTTTGAACCAACATGAACTTTCTTCTTTATCATCTTATATATATTCAATTGTTTTAAATACAGAATCCGTGTCACATATTCCTTAGGCTGTTTACAAGAGATGAGTTGATTGGATCAACAAACGATCTACGAATGTCCTTCGTGCTTTTAACTGTTTCTTCACACCAAGGTAATTTTAATCATCAACGATGCATACAAGATCCCTGTATGGCGCTTACAAGTTTTTACAGATGCAGATATAGATTACGAGGGCTTCACTAGAAGGACATTATCTTACCACCTTAAAGTATAAGACGCCACTTGAAAAGTTAAGCGTTGTGGTTTCTACTGTGGGCATGCCGTTGCTACATGTAAGCATCATATGCCCTGTTTTTTTTTGAAATATATGTTGGAAACACTTTTCGGCTATGGTTAAGTTTCAAGTTGAACAAAATGGGCTACAAATATTTTGAGTATATCTCTCATTCTAGGATCACAGAAACATCAAGTTTGTAATTATGACCTCATTATATTATCATATTCGTTTCTTTTTCTTCCTCCTAACATACCAACAATCACCTTAATAGTTTGTAGGTCTGTGATTATTTGAATGGTGAGGTTGCAAATGTATAATTAGTATGCACGGTATAGAGATATGTGGTGGGTGTACACAGATTGTTTCGTACTATCCTGCATATATGGCTGATGATGTTGCTGGAAGTTCTAGACATGAACCAAATACACCAAGAACAATTTTAAATGTCTGTAGGTCTGCGACATTTTAGCTGTTAGGCTGCAACCGTAGAAATAGGGATGTGCCATTGTTGAGGTATGTGGTAGGTATCTGTAGACGTTTTTGTAGTATCTTGCATCTGTGGAGCTGATGTTGTTGCTGCGACACACGTGGATGTTATGGACATTTTTCTGATTTGCGAAAACATACTAGATAGAATTGTTTTCCCCGATTGTTTATCCTATTGTTCTACATGTGTTCGTCTTTATTTTAGGTGATAAGATGTTTTCTGGATCATGCTTCATTGATGACAAAAATGCTTTTTTGATGTACTTAATTATTTTAGCTGTACTTTAAAGAAAAATTAAGAGGCGTTTATAGAGAGAATGTAGACGTTAGGAGGTAAACTAAGATTTTGTGACACGTTCTAATTTTAGTGTTGATGTTTGTATGTGTAAGGTATGAGTTACCTCTTTAACCATTAGACTTGGCTATTTGTAACTTCCAAAGAATATAATCAGATAATCACATTTAAAGCAGAATACCAAGTCTCCTTCAGTTTTTGTTGAAAATTGTTTGTTCTTGCAAAGTGTAGACTTTTCTAGCAATTCTGCTGCGAAAAACTTCCATAAAATATGACTTTAAATCAGTACGTGGGAAATGCTTATTTGAAAGTACCTGCAAATTTACAATGCTGCAAGCATAGGGCCATAGGCTAACAAAGTAAATGTATGCAACCCCAAACACCCATAAAGTTCATATTTCATCTTAAAATAATCTATATAAATTAACTTTTTTTGTGCATATTCAAATTGCATTGAAGCCACGAATTGGTTATGGGTATCTGCAGCTAGAATGTTCTCCCGACCCTTTCTTGATCCAAGGTATGAGAACTGAAAGGTGTGAATTTATAAAGATCCATAAAGTTAGGGTTTTATGTTATTGTGTTTAACTTTTTACTCCTGTTTTTTACATTTCTTGCTGCTACATCTCGATTTTTGTGCTATGCGTGTAACACCCCATTTTGGAAATGGAATATTACGCATAATCATGGCGTGTCATCAAAGCATACAAGGATAAATGTCTAAGCATTATTCAACCATAAGAGGGAAATACCGGAATCAACATCGGTACCCCAAAGTAAAGCTCATCACACACAAACATAAATACTGTAAAAGGAAAGGACGAAACAATGTCCATAGCAACTGTATCAAAGTAAAGGAAATGCATAAAGTAAAGGAAAACAGTAAAGCTTCCAGTCCATATGCACCTACGTTTGAGATCTACGAGCGTCCCTGAGTACCTGCCGTTTTGGGAACATGAAAAGGAAAACGGCTGAGCAAGACGCTCAGTGCACGGACGTACAATAAAGCATGAAATAGGATAAGCATGTAACATATAACAGCGGAAGACTAAGTACTGAGTAAACTGGTTAAGTATCAAGAAAACTGGTTTTATAGTTTGAAAAGCCTTATGTTTAACCTGTGAAAACTGTTTTAACATATATATACCATAGCCCATATAGGTCATGAAAAGGTCACGTGCATGAATACTTGGAGGGGTGACCTCATCATGCTGATTAGAGGGGATGCCTCTAATTAATATACTGGTTTGGGTAGGAGGGATCAACTCCTTGTGAAGGGTGCAAGGCACACACCACATTCACCATGATAAACTGAATAAAACATGTAACTAGGATGCACCCATACGCCCCACCTGATATAATAATATGGCCAAAACTGAAAGGGACGCCACGAGCAATCACTCCGCCGTGGGGAAGTCATAACATCGGTGCCTCCAATGCTATGGTTATGGTACCTCCATAACTAGGTGAAACTGGTCATGCTTGTATATGGCTATAGATTATGCTAAATTAACATAAGCAGTTCAAAACAATAAAACAAATGCTGGGGAAAACAGTTGGCTGCATACGGGGAAATCCTAATAAGGAAAGAATGTCCATACTGAAAGGACGGGAATCCGTACCTCAAGTCCAGTGAATGAACGGAAGAAAGACTCCTACTTCTGGATCACTAACGCTACATGAATACACACGTGTATAAGTATCGATTCACTGATTACGTACTGGGTTCTGTGTCTCATTATAGCTGATTTGGTATGTTTTAGGTCATGGTTCACTGTTTAAAGCCTTAAACTGTGTTTATCTAGTATTCTGATTAATCTGATTAAGTATTACTGGTGTTTCATGTATTATTATACTTACTGTGTGATAATAAGTAACTTTCCAAAAATAGCAGGTTTCCAAAAATAGAAAGTTTCCAAAAATAGAAAGTTTCCAAAAATAGAAAGTTTCCAAAAATAGAAAGTTACCAAAAATAGAAAGTTTCCAAAAATAGAAAGTTTCCAAAAATAGAAAGTTTCCAAAAATAGAAAGTTTCCAAAAATAGAAAGTTTCCTAAAATAGAATTTACTGCTTAAAATAGATTAGTTTCTAAAAATAGAAAGTTTCCAAAAATAGATCAGCTGCCTTAATTAAATAAGTTTCCATATATAGAAGGTTTCCATAATTAGATTAGCTGCCTGAAATAGATTGATTTCCATATATAGAAGGTTTCCATAATTAGATTAGTTGCCTTATTTAATTAAGTTTCTATAAATAGAATTTTCCATAATTAGAATTAAGCTGACTACATAAGCTAACATATAAGTCTAAGTGTTATAAGCTTATTCTTAAGTCATATGATATAGTGTATAGTTTAATTATTATTTCATGTATTTTAATTAAACTATAGGTTAAGCATTTTAATTAAAGTGTAACATGTATTAATTAAAATGAAATGAAAATACTTAGGTTAAAATGTGTATTATTATTAATAATAATATAACCTAAGTCATGTCTAAATTAATTAATTATAGGCATGTTTTAATAATTAATTAATTATAACTTATAACATAAAATACTTAGGTTAATTTAATGTCATGATAAACTAATAATTAAAATAACCTAAGTCATGATTTAATTAATATTTCATGTTATTAATTAATTATATCCTAAGTTCATGATTCATAAAAATTACATGTAACATAGATCATGATTTTAACCAACGAACCATGAATCGGGCATGAATTCGACACCGTACCCCGGGCCAAACCCGGGGCACACGTGTCCCCTTGCTGCCGTGGGTCCCACATGAGCCAACCAAGACCAATTGTGGTCTTGGTGGTGGCGGCAATAGCAAACCAAACCCCCCCTCGGGTTTGTTTGCTAGGCGGCCAAAAACAAACACCCTTATAAACCATTCTTTGATTTTAATTAATACCAAAACATGTTAGATCAATGATTAATTACCTTGTTTTAATAAGAAAAATAATAACATGTTCATGAAAATAATCAAAGATCAAAAGAATTAAAAAGAATTAAAAAGAAGGGTTAGAAAGGTATACCACTATGTAGCTTGGAAAAAGGATGAACAAACACGGTTTCTAACACTTGTTTTTAAGATCAAAATCAAACAAATCACCCTCCTATGGTGGTGTAAGGTGGCGGCACAAAGAGGAGAAAAAGGAGAAGGAGAAAACTCTTTTTAGGGTTTTTATGTTTATTTCTTGAAAATGAAAAATGAAAACATGTTTTTACTTTTACCCCCCTTTACTTGTAAAGTCCATGGGCTAAGCCCATTTCTTGATGTGTGCCGTGGGTATGGGGGCCCCACATGGGGTACCCGTACCTTTCTCGTGTCCCGATGTTTCGTGTTCGTTCGTGGTTAAACGTGCTCGTGTTTAAAGTGTTTCTGTTTATTCTAACGTGTCGTTTATCGTAAACTTAACGCTCGTAAATATATTTTAAGTATTTACGTAATTATTTTAGTTAGTATTTTAAATGGTGATCATGATTTAATTATGTTCACGTGATATATTATTAACTGTTTATCATGAGTTCGTACGTAATCGATACTTGTCATGTCATACACGTATGCACTTGCTTGATTATTAGCACATGAATGTGATCAATACTACATGAGGTAAGTTTTAATCTAGGACGTACGATCTTAAGGGCACTATTCATGGTAAAAGCATGCGGTTTTTACAATGCGTCTAAAGCGGCTGAGGCATATTCAGTTACATAAATAATACAGTTATGTGTTCTATATAATACTTGAATTTCTGTAATATGATTGATGCGATTTCATATTCGGATTCCAAACCTCAGATTGTGCAGCAAATCAGATATATATAATGTGAAGAGTACGTGAATGTTTTCCGTTGAAACAGAAGACATTAACATGGCGTATGGTCCGTGTGTTATGATGAAAAGAATGGATTGTTGGAACAAGGCTTTGTCCTACAAAAGGATAAGTTCAATCTTCGAAAAAGAACTTCCTTCCTGCAATGGTATGTGATTTCTTTAGCTCTTGATCTGATTAAGATTTCACAAATGTTACCAAAAGAATATGTAAGTTACATGTTTTAGCTGATAAAACATGTTGGGGGAGTTGGCACGATTAAGTTTTTTTTATTGGGTGCTTCAGTTATGCTTAATGCCTCGTTATTTTGTTTTTCTTGGTATATGAATACAGAGAGATAAGTTCAAAAGACGTTTGATACCTATAGAACAAAAGTAGAATAAGAAAAAATATTATTCAAACTGTCAGTACTCAGGACCTAGGACAAAAATAGAGTAGGGATTTTCATAAGCCTCATTTCTCCGCTTTTGCTAACTGATCTCCACATTTTCAAACATATCAACCTCTGCCCTCTGGTGTATACAATATAAAGTCACATTATAAAAACTGGTCCAGAAACCACTAAATATGATAGATGAAGAAAGGTAGTAATTATTAATGAAAAATAAGCCAAATTACCTTGATTAATGTTACCATCAGCAAGTATGTTTTGATCTTTCTGTGTCAAAACAACTGCACCACCTACAACCACTTTGTCGAGAACATCAAGAACCTTAAATCCAGCTAGATCACCTGAAAAAATAATTCAAAGAATCTTAACACAGTCCTAGATATAGAATGCAAGAAGGTCAAATCGTATCCTACAAATACACGATCACTATACTTAGAGAAAACTCAATATGTATAACGTGAAAATATCCCTCAAAGAAATCTCTGAAAATTAATAAAGAAAACATTCAAATAATCAAAGACCTATCCCAAGAAATCTAGAGGGAGTGAAAAATCAGATAGATCAAGGGGTTTTCATAATAATAAGGACGCACAGGTTTCAAAAATATCATATAATTTCTATGATTATAAGGATTTGGAGATGCATTAGATGGAGAGTAGCAATAGAAGGATGAAATTCAATGACAACTACAGCTTCGACTCATCTCACCAAATATTTTTTAATTGCTATGATTAGGAGGATTTGGAGATGCATTGATGGAGGGTATCAATAGAAGGATGAAATTCAATGACAACTACAGCTCCGGCTCATCTCACCTTTCTAATGCGAAATTTGTAGCGGATGCTGGGGACTCGAGAAAAGAAAGCTAATCTATTCAGCCGGGCAAACATATTTCATCCCTACGAAAGTTTTAGTATCATCCGATGGGAAAACATGATGAAGATGTTGGAATGCCCTTTGAAACAAGACAAAGTTACCGATACAAAGTCCACACCTTTATATCAATCGTGTGTCTTTTACAGGTCAAGATCAAAGAAATTTTGGAGGTAAGGCTACTGATCTATTTTTCTATTTTTGTTTATAAGTAATCCCAAACACCACCTAAACATAAAATAAAAAACATAGTTCTAACATGGCTGTGTTCACCATGGCAGCAAAGTGGAATGCCCAAGTTACTACTCTCGCTTCCGGGAAGTCGAAGGTACACTCCGACCTTTCTGTAAGCTCATTAATTGTTTATTATTTATTTTTCTAGCTGTTCTAAATTGGATTTGTTGTAATAACGTTGCTACGTGTTTTTTTTTTCAAGACCTATGTAACACATATCAGCAGCTGCAACAAAGAACCTGACACACATCGGCACAAGCCTCAATGGAAGAACTTAACAAGTACGAAATTTTCTATTATTTGTTAATTTTTTTTCACAGCACAATGTCATAATTCTAATCAAGCACAAGATACGAGCCACAATACAACACCATCCTCTCAAGCTAATGACACGGAAATAGCATGTTCATTGGTTAGTCTTCCTTATGCACTCGAGAACCCAATCAACAACGATGAAACTGAAGTACGTCGTACCTAAATCTATTCTGATTGCTTGTCCGCCATAGTGGCTCCACATATTCGTCAACTTGAATAAAAACTTAACAGAAGCTTTACATAACGACTTAAAAAGAGATTTTGTGAGAATAAAAATAAACGTAACCTTTTTAGAGAAGACTTTAGTGACATGAGGAGTTTGATGATTACATGGCTCTATATAGACTCTGTTATTGTTAAAGAGTTTGTTTAAACAATTTTATGAAAACTTTTCTTCACTCTGAAAAATTCCTTAAACTATTTGACATATCTATCATCGGTTGGATGATGATATGAGTATTATATCAAAAGGCAAAGGTTTTACGCCCATAGCTGCAATGGTGGTCATGGTAATGATGTTATGGATACCGCAACTACATCACAACCAGATTGAAGTATAAATCATTATTAGATTACATGTTTTTCAACTTCACAACTGCTGTATGATTGTCTCACATGGCACCTGCAACAAGCTACAATAACCATGTTGTTGAATGTCGTTTGGCTTCCATAAGATTACAAGTACTTGCTTTATATCCTTTTATTGTTTGTTTCTTTGGTAAAATAAGTTATTCTCTCTATAGTTTGCATTTCTCACTTTTATTATACTGATTAACTTTTCTAATTGTCATTGTTTTTTGGAAACTTTTCAGATTATACTTCGCATAAAACTTAGAATGGAGCTTGAAGAGGCAATATCAAAGTGAAAACACTTGCTGATGCAGAAGGTCTATGTGAATCCTTTGTAGGCAATCATAGTGATTCAAAACCAAACGTTGCTGATAAGGTATTGAAATTACCTGTCTTATATGTATTATGTAGCAGGTCAAATATGAAAATACTTTCATTGTAACTAAGTATGTAACAGATCATGTAGCTGCTGCAATCGATTTCGTCGATGAGTTATCGTAAATAATCAACTCACATAGGCTTATGGTTTACGAATATGATTAACTTTGTTACCTAATATAATATTTGGAACAAACGACACTTTTCTGAACTCCAATTATGTCAGGTTACATTAATATATCAGTTAAATTAACTAATGAAAAATATTACACCATTAAAAGTTAGTTATTTTCAAACAACTAATCTTTCTATATGTATTCAATATTATATACATATTCTTTGCCAATTATTTTAATTGGATGCTGAGTGGTGGTGATGGCCCTTCATTAGCATATAAAGCATTATTTTCCTTCTCTGTGTTATCAGCTGTAGTTTAAATAAATCAAGTATTAGAAACATTTATTGTTACATGTTAGGTTTATTGTCTTTAAACAATATTATGTAAAAACCAAAGTGACTCTCCTTTGATAGACATGTTAGCTGCCATAGGATTGATATCTTTGTGCTCGTGTTAGTTTGAACATGAACGTAGCTCCCTAATCTACTTTTATTCTTAGGCACATGAATGTAAAAAAGATGCTTTAATAGATGTGGGTTTGTAAATAACTAAATTAGTACTAAGTGGCTTTTTATGGTACTGTTTACTGGTCGACCAAGTGTTCAAAGCAATTCCTCAGTTGGGTGGTATGACATTGTGTTTATAAACTGGTCACCGGGTATGGCATTATCACAGTTAGATCATTATCTATCAACAAAAACATGCTTACATAAGATAAAGTTTGTGTGTACTAATGCTATTTGAATCTGTGATTAGATAATCAATTGAAAGGACGTTTTTCATATTTTGATTTTGTGTTGGCAGATAAAGTTTCCCCGAACTTTACTGTGCCTTTTACTCTCAAGAGTTCACTTTGCTACAACAGATCTTTGAGTTCAAGACCAAGACTAGGAAAACTATATTAAAAGGAAAGGTGAAGTATGCCCATTCCCTGTTAGAATCGGGTTATAACAACATATCTTTGAGGTTCAGACCAAGACTAAGAAGATTGACAATAAATATGCATTTTTTCCTGATGCAGAGGATAGCAGCTCATTCGAATCTAAGGAAGCGCATAATTTATACTCTTGTTTATATGTGGTAGGTTTGTTTTTGTTATACTTGATTAATGAGTGATTCTTTTAAGTTCATAACTTTTTTTAGTATTATTAAAATTGATTAACAAATTTATTTCTCTTACCTGATCATTGAAATTTTTATTTAGTAGTTTAGTTTGTAATTTGCATGATTTTCGCTGTGATCATGATTGTGATCAAGCAAGTTGCTGTTTGGAATGAGCTTAAGCTTCTTTTGTATTTTTGTTGTACTAAATAAGCTAACAAGCCCCTATATGTGGCTATATCTATTTTTTTAACATATATGACTATATCTAAATGCTTGATGATGTAATGTTTGATAGGATATATTAAAATAGGACCCATGTTGTATTGAATATTCAGAAGATCGATTTTAGATTCTGAGTTCATTCATTGGTTTGAACCTTTTGAGATTTTTGCAAGAAATGAAAAGTAAATGCCCGAGTGAAATATATTTGCATGATTTTTGGCTTGTGTTTGGATGCTATTCTTGACAAAAAAAACCTTAAATATAAACACAAAAAAGCAATGTTTGAAACTTGGTTCGATCTGGCCGGGTCAATCGGTTTACCCGGTTCGATAAAAAAACCGGTCATATTGAACCGGATTTTACATTTTCGAAACCCGGTTAGACCTTCCAGATTTTTCCAGATTTGGGGTAACCTCTATCAATCCGTTTCTCGAGACCCTTCTAGGTTTCAATTTTTTCATATTCTAAAAAATAAACTTGTAACTAATCCGTAATTGTAACGGTATTTTATTTTTATATATTATATTTGTTGGTAAATAGTTTGTAATTTTGTATGTTCAATATACAAAAGATTTTATAATTTAATATATAATTATTGTTAATCATTGATTTTTTTTAAACCGAGTCGACTCGGTAACCCGACGACTCAACTAAATCGACCTGAAAACCAATTTATATGCTTGAAATTGTGTAAATGAGAAATTATTCACATTATCCAATTATTTAGTTTAGTAGACGTGTTGACGTACTCAACTGATAAACGTACAATATATTTCTTTAAGGGTCCAAATTTTCAACAAAGGTAATACAGTGTAGAAGATACAAAATTTGACAAACTTAACTACTTTACTTTAAAAAAACCTTTGTAGAATATTGTTTTTCTTAACACTAATATTTAGCTAAAAGTTACAAGTAATACTCAGCCATCAAGACTAACTACTTATTATGTTATTATTTTATTACATCATCGACACCGTACATTAGGTGGGCTAAAATCAGACACTATCAAAAAGCTATTTCCGTTTAATAAGTAAGTTATTCTCACACAAACATTTATTTGTTCCGCTATATACATACAAAATAACATAGACTCAAGTATATTATGTTTAGCTATAATTTTTTAAAACCAATATTTACTTAAACAATTTGAAGTCATACCAATCAATCACATATTACAAACAAATACTTATCAAATAAATAAAAGTTAAACAAGAATACCCGTCCATCGGACGGGTTTTGCCACTAGTATATATATATATATATATATATATATATATATATATATATATTTATATATATATATATATATATGTATATGTTACTACTATTTTACAAATCTAATATATCTTACTCACTCGACCAAGTAGACAACGCACCTCTAGTTCTCTAAAACATATAAATAGATATTCACTTATTAAAGGTTCGTAGTTTAATAAATATTATGTTTAATTAGATTATTTGGAACGTACTTTCATAATTACTTTTCATATAAGGTTTTGTGATATTTTTTATTGGATTAACTCGTGAATTTACTCACGGATATGGGTAGAAATTTATACCCACTAGTAAGTGACGAATAAGTAGTGAAAATTTTTATATGGGTAGGTGTCGTGTTTAAGATACCCGTACTCATTACCTACGCGTGTCATCCGTGATCACAACCCTGATTCATAATTAAACAACCATCACAATTTTGTAGAGTCATTTACCCTTTTACGGGAAAAATAGAAAAATCAAATCAAAACCGAACCGGACAAAAAACTCGGTTTAGATAATAAAAATCCAAAAGTTGGGGTCGGTTTTTCATGCATATGATTAACTTAATTTGTACAGCCTCACATCAACATATATTCACAAGTTTGTAATCATCTTATCTGCTTAATTGTTTTAAAGAAAACTATTATATCTCTTATTCTTTTTGCAATAACAAAAATTGAATCGCTAAAACTTGCATTTAATAATTTTATGGATTTTCATATTGTTGGTTTGTATTTTGTGTGATAGTCTTATATTGTTAGATATTATTTTACTATTAATCTTGTTGGAATGATGTTGTTTTTTCTTTAACATTTTATCATATATACACGAGGATCGTTTGTTTGATTTAACTTGCAGTATTAATGTTTTGAAACTCTTTATTAAATTGTTTAGGCAGACATAATTAGCGTGGAGGTATTGGATTGTAGAAGTTGAAAGAAGATAAAGAGTTCTTAAAAAACCTAAAGGCCTCTCAAAGATTTAGTGTTGAATCTAAATTATATGGATCTGCTTATTAAAATTAGTAAACAAGTTATTCGATCATTTAATTCATCGCGTGATAAACCCTTTTTTTGGATTCTTGCTTAGTTTTTGTTTGATATTACTAATTTACTATAATCCAAAATATTGTTTCTTGAAAACAGTAATGTGTGATGTAGCTATTTATCTTCGTAATTTATTTGACAAATTAGGTGTTTATCATGATGTTTAGTATTTGTGCATATCAAATGTTTATTTTTATATCTCACTTAAAATTGTTTACACTTTAAGAAATTTGAGTTTTTAGATGGATTATGAAGCCAAATTCTGAACTTTGTGTGAAGCATTGTGCAAGGAGCGTGGAGAAATGGATCCTTAATTGAGGAACCTGATGAGGTTTCAAGAGGTACCATTATTTAATACCTAGTAATCTATTTCATAATGTAGGAGTTTCAAGAGTGATCAAAAGTGTTGTATCTCTTTTCTATTTTGCTTTTTCTATGTCATCATTGCAGCCTAAATGCAATATTTGTAGACAAAGCTGGTAGATAGCCATTGTTATCGGCAAGTATTGTTATGGCAGATAGAAAGAGTGAAGAAAGCTAATAAGTGTGAAAACACTTATCCTTTTACCACTTAATTATAATAATAACCAAGTCAAAACGTGTATTTTATGTCGTAAATGTCGGAATTATGCGTGGTTTATGTTTTTGTTGTGATTTAGGATCAAAATGTGAAAAAGGAAGAAAACACGGGCTTTCACGGGCTTTTATTGAAGAAAAAGACAAAAGACGAAGTCAAAAGATCAAGAGTGCAAAAAGAACGGAAGTCCAAGGCCTATTCTGAAGATTTATCGAAGAAAAAGTCTAAAGACGAAAGTTTAATAAAGTCAAAGAACTCAAGTCTAATAAATGAAGACATTATAAGACGAGTTCAAATAATCCCGAGACAAAGTAAAAAAAAGTCGAAGAATTTAGAAGATGAAAAGACGAGAAAAGGAAGAAAAGATCAACACTTGCTAATCTCCCTATAAATACCCTCCTAATGTCACATTAGGAGGTGTTGGCTATTTGACACATAGTTCTTCCACCTTTAATTACTTGCACTTTCATATTGTCTTTTACTTAATTTTTCTTTAATTTCTTGCCTTTAATTTCAAGTAAGTCTTTTAATTTTGTTGTTGAATCTTTATTTTTAATCAGGTTTTTCATAATCATTCTCATTCTTCTCTTCTTGTTTTTAAATATCTTGTTTTGTTTGATTAATCTTAAAGTTTTCATCTTTATGCTTATTTTGATAAAAGTTTTTATCTTGTTGATCTTTTCAATGTTTTTTAATACGAGTTAAGGTTTTAGCTTATTGAGATTTTTTTCTTATTTCCATTTACGAGTTTTTAAAAGTTTAAATTTATCTTAAAGTTTATTTTTATAAATCTTGTTTGTTTAGCGTTTTGAAAGTCTTTAATTTGTGCTTATTTAGTCCTTTTCATTATTCATTTGGTCAAGTTCTGGTTAGTGCTTATTAGATATAGCTTATTCGGTTTGGCTTATCGCGAATTGTAAACCATCGGAAAAGGGTTCGTTTTCCGACTGTTATTCCGATACCCCATCGGAAAAGGGTTTTGCTTTCCGACAAGTATTCCGATACATTGTATCGGATTAGGGTTTGGGATTCCGATCATTATTCCGATCGGGATTCCGACGGTAGTGTCCATTATTATTCCGATAGCTTATTTGGTGATCCTTCATTTCGACGCTGATTCCGATCAACATTCCGATAGTCGCAAGGTTTGTTATTCCGATAGTTGTGGTAAGTATACATTCCGATTGCACACATTCCGACCGGATTCCGATGGAGGGTATTCCGACAGTAGGTATTTATTAATTTGTCTTAGTTTTATTTTTAAGTTTGCATTAATTTTAAATTTTCAAATTTCACTTTTTGTCAAGCTTTAATTTCTCGTCATTTACTTAAAAAGTTTTAAATTTTGCATAATTTCTTTTTAATTACTTTTAGCTTTATTAATTTACCATTTACTTTAAAGTTTTGCACATTTATTTTACAACAACGACAAAAATATTGTTTTCCACCGAAAGACGACTGAGTCGCACGTTAACCAGTAATCAATTCGATTAGACACATTCAACGAACTTAATTTTTAGACATAATTCATAGGATTAATTTTTCACTTATTAAATGGCGCCGCTGCCGGCTCTTTTCGTGAAGATTAACGGTTTTCTGTGAGAGACGCGTTGAATTTTGGGATCCGTTCACTCGTGAACGTTATTTTTCTTGTTTAAAAATTTCCAAAAAAAAAATCCATAAAAATTAAAAAAAAAATTCAAAAATACAAAAACATTAAAAAACTTATAAAAAGCATTTCTTTTTTAAAGTTTTGCACCCAAAAAGATTTTATTTTTCCAAGTACATATATATTCTCTATTTTTTTGGTATCTTTTTCTTTTGATTTTGCAGGTGTATGCGTACTAGATCTTCATCTTATTCTGAGCCCGAGACTCGTGAAGATTTAGATATGGCTGGTGTGTACAACAACAATAATCCACCCCACCCCAACATGAATAGTAACAACAATGTTCCCCCAACCGATCTTCGAACGATGGAGGAGCTTTGTCAACCAACCATGAACGGACGAGGCGGATCGATTACGCCGATGCAAATCACGGTTCCAGAGTTTTCGTTGAAGCATCACATGATCCAACAAGTTCAAAACACTTGTCCATTTCGCGGATTGCCGGATGATGATGCCAACAAACATCTCGACAAGTTCATTACCGTAACTCAAAGCATGAAGTTTCCCGGTGTTACCATAGATTTTCTTCGCCTTCACCTATTTCCACACACCTTATCCCACCATGCCGAAAAATGGTTTGATCGTCTTCCGAAGAATTCAATTCATACTTGGGATGAGATGACTCAACGTTTTTTGTCGCGCTACTTTCCACCATCCATGGTCACGAGCCTTCGAAATCAAATTAGTGGATTTACTCAAGAACCCGATGAATCACTTTTTGATGCTTGGGAACGATATAATGTTTTGATTGATCGATGTCCAAACCATAACATGCTCCCCGTTACTTTGATTGATACTTTCTACAATGGTTTAACTTTTCGTGATCGTGATACGATTAATGCAGCCGCCGGTGGCATATTTATGAAAAGAAGACCCGAGGAGTGTAGAGAGCTTATCGAGAACATGACTACTCATCACAAAAATTGGGGTTTCATCCGCATCTTCAAGGAATAACCCGAGGGTCAATGTGTCTTCTACTTCTTCAAACCCTGATATCACCGAATTGACCCGCGCAATGGTCGAAATGAGCAAAAATATGCAACTCTTGGCTACAAATCAACAAACAAGTTAAAGCTGTAGCACTTTCTTGTGAGATCTACGGGGGTCCACATTCATACACTGATTGTACTTCTACTCATGACAATCCGGAAAACGTGTATGCGGCTCATGGTAACTATTCAACAGAAAGCTATCAAGCCCGACCTCAAGGTGATCGTAACTTACTAAGTTATCGTTCTAACAACTTTCTTTCACCCGGTTTTTCTCCTCAAAACCACAACCCCAACAACTACAATAGAAGCAATCCAAACCCACCTTGAGCTTCTAATCCTTATCACCCACCCGCTCAACAAGCACCACCCATTAATCATGATGTTGAAGCTTTCATGAGGACCCAAGGAGAGCTAGTTAAGAATCTGCAAAGCCAAATCATCAACTTGAAAGGAGATATCACTAAGCAAGGGAATGATATTAGAACCGAGCTTCGACATGATATGCAAACCTCTTTTAGCACTCAAACAAATGATTTGAAGAATATGTTGGCTAGTTTCTTCCCAAGTACTCAACCCTCTACTTCGGGCTCTCTTCCTTAAAATACCGTCACCAACCCAAGAGCGAATGTGAGTGCTATTACTACACGTAGTGGAGCAACTTTAGTAGGACCATCTATCCCTCCCCCAGTTATTCCGTCTACACCTCTTCCACCACCATTTATCCCTCCTACTCCCACGCCTAGTATTAGTTCTTCATTACCATCTCCACCTCTTACTGAGTAGTTCCCAAGAAACACTCTTCGCCAACCCCACCTTCCACCTTTAAACCTTCAACATCTCAACCTTTACCTGCTACACCTATACCAACTAAACCCAATATCCCTTATCCTTGTCGCTTAGACAAGTGCCAATTGCTCACCAAGGATGATATTCAAGTGTCAAACTTTTTGAAGAAGATTTCGGGAGTGACCATCACCTTTAGCCTTGTTGAAGCTCTAGCGCAAATGCCTAAATTTGTTAAGATGTTTAAGGAATTTCTTAATAAGAAGTAGAAGATGGCCGAGTTTGTTAATACTCGATTGAATGAAAATTGTTCTGCAATCCTTCTTAAAGAACTTCCGGAGAAACTTGGAGATCCCGGTCGTTTTGTGCTACCATGTACTTTTAACCAAACCGAAGAATTTACTGCCTTAGCCGATCTCGGGGCAAGTATAAATCTGATGCCTTAAAGTGTTTGGAAAAAGTTATCATTACCCGACCTTACACCAACAAAGATGACTCTTGAGCTAGCAAATCGCACTCTCGCTTACCCCGTTGGTATTGCCGAAGATGTATTCATTAAAGTTGGTACCTTCACTTTTCTGGTCGACTTTGTTGTTGTTAATTATGAAATGGACCCTCGTATTCCGTTAATACTTGGACGACCATTCTTGAGAACCAGAAAAGCTTTAGTTGATGTTGCCGAAGGTGAACTCATTTTAAGATTCGGGAATGATGCTCAAGTGTTTAAAATGGGGAAGATCACAACCAAACCCAATGGAAGAGAATCAATGAATATGATTAATGTGCTTGATGAGTTTGTCGTCTACAACAATCCTCTTTTCGATTCTTGCTATGATAATCCACTTTTACAAGATGATGTGGATGATTCTCTCTCCAATTTAGCCCCCCCACCAATTTATGAGTCTCCACCAACCTATGATGACTATGATGATGATTCTAGTTCTGACATAGATGATTCTGATGATTTTTCTTCTGAGTATAAAGACATGCCAACTTATGATGACTTTGATGATGTCGATACTCTTTCGAGTGATTCTTCACATGATGACCTTGTTCATACTTTTGATGAAGATCCTCCACCAAACACTCTTGATACTTTGGACAATTACTCATTTGAGGAAGATTTTGCCACTTTCCTCAATACTTACTTCCCCAATGAGAATGATTCTCCTCCTTTGGACTTTGATTATGGTCTTTATCCTCTTTCGGATATGAAAAAACCCGTTTCAAAGGAGAAGAAGCCGGAAGACACCAACATCCGTAGTACTTATGTTTTGACACCTCTCTGTCCACCTTCTGAGGATGAGATTGTCTGATTTATGAGCGGATCTTCTTCAAGGTCAACTGAGCCTGAGTGTTATTTCCTCCTAAAGGAAAAGTTGTTCGATCCTGGTATTACAATTTTTAAACCATCTCAGTATCCATCTGATGAAATAAAAGGAAAGATTTTTGGAACTTATGGAGATATGCTTGCACCTCATCATACTTGCTACCATCGTGCTCAATCTTCGCTTAAGGGAACATTGCCTACTCTTCTTTGGCTTGCCTTGTTCGCCTTAAGCTTGTGCTACTTGATGGATGAAAACCACGTCTTTGATCCCGGTGGATATGTTTCAAGCTTCTTTCGTATGCTAATCAAGGTCGAGTCAGGCTCACGACTCGGTTAACAAAAACAAGCGCTTCTCGGGAGGCAACCCGCAATATCTATCCTTTTTATCTGTTTTTTATAATAAGTATAGGGGGAGATGTGTTTGTTGTTTTCTTTCTTATCATGTGCATGGATTCGAGCTTTGAAAGATCCATTCTTGACGACTTTTGACGACCTGTGAATCCGTGTCTCCGTCTTCCCGGTTCAATCCTAAACTCTTTTGATTCACTATTTTATATTCTTTAATATTAAAATTGGAATCACTTTAATTGTCTTCTCATTAGCAAGATTTAAACAAAGTGCACAATGTCCTAAGTGTAGGGGAGTTTACTTCCACATGCTTAAACATTGAGGACAATGTTTATATTAAGGGTAGGGGGACTTCTATCGAAGTTAAGTGGGCTTTTCCTTGTATTTGTCCTCATTTTAACCGGAAAATTGATTTTTCGACATTTTTCAAAAATTTTAATCTATTTTGGCCTAGTAGTATAGTTGTATTTACCATTGTTATAGTTATTTTCTTTCTTTGGTAGAATAAATTTTAATAAAGTGATCTTAATTTTTAAGCGTTGTGAATCTTTTGACTCAACCCGAGTTTACTTATCCGAGTTTACTCTAGCTAGTATCCTTAACGTGTTTAAGTCAAGTTTTGCTAGGCTTTTATATAGGGAACTTTAAAACGCGGAAGTCTTACCTCTTACGGGTTAAGAACAAGAACTTTTCGCAATTTCCTATAATTGATCCTAGAAAGTCGTTTATCAATGGAACTTTAAAATGTGAATTCTAAACTTGAAAAAGTCTAAGAAGTTGCAAGATCCTATAGATGACTTGAAAACCCAAAACTTTGATTTAATAGGCTAAGCATCCACGAGTCTCATTCTTTGAGATTTTAAATTGTGGAGAACGAGAGATGATAGAGTCAATTATAAGTTTGGTATTCTTTCATGAATTTATGTGAGTTGATTATAAGCTTTTTCTCCCATCGCTTGTTAATAAATAAACTTTCAATAAATAAGGTTGTACGATTTGAAAAGTTACTTAGCTTCTAGCCCAAGATCGTTTAAAAATTGCTCGGTATTAAATAGAGTTCATAGCCAAGGCATAACTTATTGAAGCGAGATGCGAAGATTGGCGAGTCCAAAAAGGCCCTAACAAGGCATGAGGGCTACATTTTGTTGCTAAAGATCCAAAGTGATGTGAAGAATTATTTATTAAAAATCAATATGAGGGATCGAGACACACGACGAAAAGCAAATACTCCCGTAAAGATCATGGAGAAGTCTATCCAAAAAGACCCTAGCAAGGTATGAGGATAAATAGATCCAAGTCCTAAAAGGAGGCGGATCGTTGTATATCAAAATCCCAAATAAAGATTGGAGAAAAATGAAGAAGTCGTGGTCCAAATATGAAGAATCTCTCAAAGAGTTCAAGTGAAGAAATTCCTATTATGAAGAGAAGACCATTATTTCATGAACGTCTCTCAAGATTTGAAGTATGAAGTCAATGCCAAATATCGGTCCGAGAAAGGTCTAAAATCGTGAAGCGAGTTATGCCAAGATATGAACTTTATGAGGTCCCGAGAAGCAGTTTTAAAGGATTTTGTCCTTTAGCTAACTATTGATTAAATCGTCCCACTTTATTTTGAGCCTAAATAACTATCGAAATAAGTCAACAATGCATCCTCGTGATCATTCAAGACAACAATAAAATATAAGAGATACACCTAGGAATAAGGGAGTCTAAGTGAATAATTGGGCCACATGAGTTTGTGTTAGTTTGCTAACTTATAATAACAATGATCTCGTTTTTAAGCTTGGTATAGTGAACGTGAAACTTGAGGGTGATAATCATTCATGACATTCCAAAACCCGAAGGTAAGTCTTTGATTTCTTTACTTGTTTTCTTCCTTTAAATATTTTGTAATTTTCTATCTCTTTAATAAAGGCCAAGATGGATTGATTATGATGAAAAATGTAAAACTTGCTTTGTAATGCATTGCATGAGGACATTGCAATGGTCAAGTGTAGGGGCTTTAATAAGTGTGAAAACACTTATCCTTTTACCACTTAATTAGAATCATAACCAGGCCAAAACGTGTATTTTATGTCGTAAATGTCGGAATTATGCGTGGTTTGTGTTTTTGTTGTGATTTAGGATCAAAATGTGAAAAGGGAAGAAACACGGGCTTTCACGGGCTTTTATCGAAGAAAAAGACAAAAGACGAAGTCAAAAGATAAAAAGTGCAAAAAGAACGTGAGTCCTAGGCCTATTCTGAAGATTTATCGAAGAAAAAGTCTAAAGACGAAAGTTTAATAAAGTCGAAGAACTCAAGTCTAATAAATGAAGACATTATAAGACGAGTTCAAATAATCCCGAGACAAAGTCAAAAAAATTCAAAGAATTTAGAAGACGAAAAGACGAAAAGGAAGAAAAGATCAACACTTGCTAATCTCCCCATAAATACCCTCCTAATGTCACATTAGGAGGTGTTGGCTACTTGACACATAGTTCTTCCACCTTTAATTACTTGCACTTTCATATTGTCTTTTACTTAATTGTTCTTTAATTTCTTGCCTTTAATTTCAAGTAAGTCTTTTAACTTTGTTGTTGAATCTTTATTTTTAATCAAGTTTTTCATAATCATTCTCATTCTTCTCTTCTTGCTTTTAAATACCTTGTTTTGTTTGATTAATCTTAAAGTATTCATCTTTATGCTTATTTTGATAAAAGTTTTTATCTTGTTGATCTTTTCAATGTTTTTAATACGAGTTAAGGTTTTAGCTTATTGAGATTTTTGCTTATTTCCATTTACGAGTTTTTAAAAGTTTAAATTTATCTTAAAGTTTATTTTTATAAATCTTGTTTGTTTAGCGTTTTGAAAGTCTTTAATTTGTGCTTATTTAGTCCTTTTCATTATTCATTTGGTCAAGTTCTGGTTAGTGCTTATTAGACATAGCTTATTCGGTTTGGCTTATCGCGAATTGCAAACCATCAGAAAAGGGTTTCATTTTCCGACTATTATTCCGATACCCCATCGGAAAAGGGTTTTGCTTTCCGACAAGTATTCTGATACATTGTATCGGATTAGGGTTTGGGATTTCGATCATTATTCCGATCGGGATTCCGACGGTAGTGTCCATTATTATTCCGATAGCTTATTTGGTGATCCTTCATTCCGACGCTGATTCCGATCAACATTCCGATAGTCGCAAGGTTTGTTATTCCGATAGTTGTGGTAAGTATACATTCCGATTGCATACATTCCGATCGGATTCCGACCGGATTCCGATGGAGGGTATTCCGAAAGTAGGTATTTATTAATTTGTCTTAGTTTTATTTTTAAGTTTGCATTAATTTTAAGTTTTCAAATTTCACTTTTTGTCAAGCTTTAATTTCTCGTCATTTACTTTTAAAGTTTTAAATTTTGCACAATTACTTTTAAATTACTTTTAGCTTTATTACTTTACCATTTACTTTAAAGTTTTTCATATTTATTTTACAACAACGACAAAAATATTGTTTTCCACTGAAAGACGACTGAGTCGCACGTTAACCAGTAATCAATTCGATTAGACACATTCAACGAACTTAATTTTTAGACATAATTCATAGGATTAATTTTTTACTTATTAAAAGCCATTGTTATTATCAAGTATTCATCACTTTCTCGGCTGCTCTACAACTTTTATGAGTATTTTTATATAAATTCTCATAGCAACTGATATCAAATATCTTAAAGAAGTGATTATTCCATTAAAGGTTAAACCCATTTTCAGCTTCGTTATACGTAATTTATATATTTGTAACTTTAACCGAAGTTTGATTTTAACTTTATCTCAATATTCTACTTATGTTTTGTACCTTTATTCATCATGTCGATTTTGGTAATAATTTTGATTTCAAAAATAAAGTGTGATTCTCTAAAGGAGCTTGACATTGACGTATACTCATGGCGGCTCTCGTCAAAAGATATTATATTGGCTAACAGAATTTGTATGGTTATATAATGTTGATTTAGTCTTTTTGTTATCTTCCATTGCTTAAGTTACCTTTTACTTACTGCTTTCAAATGATGTTTGCACAACGCTATTGTTCATGGCTAGCGATACTCCACATTCTTGAACATTTTAAAATATCTTTTTAAAAATGTTAATGGATTGAATGCTTTTAGCTATAAGGCTACACGATACTAAAAATATGATAAAATACTACCCAAATTTAATATTTTAAATCCAATGTGCACTTCGTTTTTTGAAGTTTCATAATATAATTTTGTAAAGTTCCAATAGCAGTATTATTTCAGCGCTCAACCTTTTAAGGCGTGACGTAAAATAAGACACAAAAAATGCGTGTTAAAGTGTGAGGCATGACAAGTATTTTAGATTCAACTCCTATAAGAATATCTTTTTTAAATGAATTAGATTATACTATATGTGATGATAGTTTCTTAAATTTATTTATTATGTACAACATTTTTATAAGGGTTATTATTTATAAGGGTTATTATACAAAGAAGTTACTAAAATTTGCACAAATGTTCGCCTAAGTTACTAAAGTTTCATTTTGTTCGGTTGGGTTACTAAAATTTTCCACCACTATAACTTAGTGTTAATTCCAGTAACTTGAAAACACATATATTTTAGTAAGTTAAGAAACATAAAAGTCATATATTTACAAGTTAAGTGATGTTCAATAACCCAAAAGTCATGTTTCGTAATTTTAGTAACATAAGTGAACAAAATGAAATTTTACTAACTTTTAGACGCACATTCGTGTAAACTTTAGTTACTTTTTTGTATAATACCTTTTTTATAAATTTGATATATTGAAATATGATATAAATATATATAGTGTATAGTATAGGAATCTCATTGTAATTATGCTTATTTATACTTCTGTTTGATGAAAATGCATATAACATTTTAATATTTTATGCCTCATTAAATAATGTTTTAAAAACACAAAAGTTTCGTCATGATTGATATTGCATAAGACTTGGTTATGCCGCAACTCCATGCCTTATGCTATTTATAACTTTATGCAGAGGTTCATAATTAATCTAACTTTTTGGGATTAAGCTAATTTTGAATAAACATCTTATGATTTGTGTAAGGTTAAATCTTTGGATTATTATATTTAAGAATATATTTAAATACTTAGAGAGTGGGAGTGGGAAGCTAGCGGGTGGGCTGGTTTCTCACCAGCATAGAAAGGGCTTGGTGCATCATTCTTGTTAATGCAAGTGATGCATAAAAACATTTTTAGTGTTAACTAATCTTTCTTAGTTTTGATCACGACAAACTAAAAAGACATTTATCATCAAATACAATCGTAAAACAAATTATTTAACAAACGCTATCATCAAGGTAATAATCATTTAGGTATTACACAAACATATCTTAATCATGATTAGTGATTATAAAAAAAAGTGATTAGCCTTAAAACTAACATTTTGTCAAATGTGACAAAATATTTTAATAAACTTTCTTTTTAAGAAAATATTTTATTAAAAAGGAAAATATAAATTTGAATATGGCATATTCTAAATGCGATAGGAATATCATTTGAAGATAAAACTTACCTCATATATTACTTCTCCACTAAAGGACAAAAAGGAGCGGAGTCTACTACCTACGGTTCCTCAAATGGCTATGCGATTCTTTATTGATAAGGAACCGCATGCACAATGAAGGAACCGCGCTCAGAGAGCCATTGGCCTTTCTCTCATATAAATAGTGGATCAAATATGCATTTCCAATAACCTTTTTGGACATTCTTTCTGCCTTTTTTCTTTTTTCTAAATCCTAATCATTAGTAAATGATCACTTAATGTGTTAAGTATGTTTACCTATGATTATCCTCTTGATCCATTTCTTTAATTGTCTATCACTCACACACTTGTGATGTGATTAAAGATGAAGCCTTGATGAAGATCAACCTACCTTAGATCTAGTCATGTTCATCATTTTTATTTGAGTCTTGTGTAGATCCAATGTATTTGTGTATACTTGTATTAGTTGTGTTAATCCAATGTATTTGTGAATACTTTGATTAGTCTTGTGTAAATTCATTGTGTATGTGTATACTTAGATTTGTCTTGTGTTGTAACACCCCAAAAATGGATCAACGGAAGCGGTGAAGCTCGGGGGCTGTTACGTCATAATAACAAAGTCCAAGGTGCAAGAGAACGACTCTAAATGAGACGTTTTAAAATAATTTACCCCGTTGCATTAGATTTAGAAATACAAGGTTCAAATCATAAACAAGTTTAAGTAAGTGCAGCGAAAATCAGAGTTTAAATAACAACAATGAGGTAAAAAGTTTATTAAGCATGAGCAAGTCTTCAAATCCAAGTACAGTATGCATGAGACTCCAAAGCAAGCAACAAGCAAGTAGTTCAACACCTGAGATAAACGCTTAAAAGTTTCAACACCAGGCTGGTGAGTTCATAGGTTTAAGTTAAAAGTATAGCATTCAATGTTGGACCGCAAACAAACTGTTTAAAGCATATGAGACATATGAGCAACATAATGTCATGCATATGGGAATCAGATAGAATGATTATAGTCATGATAGCACTAAGCTCATGACAACGAGGCTGATGACAAGCACGTACAACTGATGCACGCGTAATATATAAGATTTCCCCAAGTAGGTGCCTAACCCATGGCCACCTAGCAACAACCATATGATATACGTCCGTTTGGCATGGAGATGTATTTGAACAACCGGACGGGGGTTATCAAACCTCAATAGATCTATCCATAACATAAGCGTCTACTCATCCAGAGTAACTAACGGTTCATAATAAAGGGGACTAGTGGGCTATCGCTACTTAGGCATATGACACATAACTTTTAGCAAGGAAGCAATATAAACAGATTTTGCATCCATCAGGCAGGCAACAAAGCATTTATCTCACCCAAGTGATTAAACATAAAAGATAGTTTAATAAAGGCTATGACTCACCTCAGTAATAGCAAGGATTTCACAGCAAAAATATGAAAATCACAGAAGCGACACACGCGAGACGCAACCTAAATATATAATGCTAGATTAGGTTACGATTTAATAATTTAAAAATGCATTCACGTCACATGCACATGTCACCCTTTACCACAAGTTTAAGTTATAAATAATATGCTCAAAACATTTGTTGTTGTAATACTCGACTAAATTTTTAAGTAAAGAAAATGTCGTCTTGACTGATAAAAATCGGCAGCCTTTCGACGTCACATACATTTACACCATTTTAACTTTAGTTAAAATATCATAAAATTTTCAAAAAAAGAATCGACAGTCTTTTGACGCTATTTTTAATTTTGCCATTTTGAACGACTGTTAAACCCACTTCAATCCATAACACAAGATTTATAGTAGATTTAGAGAGAAAAAGAGAAGAAAGTTAGAGAGAGAAAGTAGAGAGAATGGTGGAAGGTTATTGTTTACTAGAGAAAGAAAGTAAAATGAACCAACACCCTCTTCCACACATGGAAGAGTGTTTATATACCTATGAGCTTGGTGGGCTCATGGGCTTGTTTCTTGGGATGAGCTTGGCCTATATTGGGCATAAAGCCCCTACCTTAGACAGTATTAACTTAAGGTCCAAGCCCGGTTAACCCGACTAACCTATTACAATACAAGACCATTAACGACTAAGATGACCTATTACATTCTTGTTCGACTATATAAAATATAGGGCTAACAATCTCCCCCAATGTATCGGTCATCTTTAAAATACATAAGATGATTGAGTGAATACATTCTTGTGGAGGCGATCTTCCTTCTTAGGTCTTGTATCTTGGTCTTGATCTTGTTTGTAACGATTTTGTTCCTTCATGCCTTTGTGATCCTTATCTTGAGCCTTCGTCATTTGACTTTGAGTGCTTGAGATCTTCAATCTATCCTTGATAGTGTTCATCTTGTGTTCTTGTGACAAGATGATCTATTAATTCTTAAGTATCTTGATTATCTCCATCTTGTGCTCTTGTGACTTCTGAATCGACATATTCATACTTTGTTGATTTTGAAAGGCTAACAATCTCCCATACAAATATAGTTGTAGTTAGTCCTTCAAATATTCATCAGAGTTGCGGAAGACTTTAACTTTAAGTATGAACATGTGAAGACGACTTCGGTTAGTACACAGCTACGCCACCTTCCTGATATATAACAACATATATAGACATGGACGAAATGTCTTTGAACATTTCACCCTAACTCGGTAGTGTTTTACCTCCGGTCGGTGAAGACCGTTAGACAGTATTATATACCATACCTGTGATCGGGTAGATTCGATTAAGAACCTCCTTGACAGGGTTTCCCGGCGGTAGTAGCCAGTTCTCTTTACTCGACCGTCTCAAAGCAAACTACGAACGTAAAGAGTGAATCATAAGGATAAATTATCCGTCTGATTTGAGTCGTCAATTCAGAATTCCTGGAACAAGTTTGATTATATGAGAATCGCACCATTGTTGCTTTCCAGTTTGTCACAAGCTCGATTCATAATGAATCTTGTGAGTTACCTACCGCAGTGCTGTTTGAGGTTGACACTGGAATGATTTCCATTCGTCACTATGTACATTAAAGAGTGTCACTCTGAATGTTCTGGCAAGATCACACGGATTTTGCGAAGAAACCTGGAATCAAGTTTGAATCAATTAGAATCCAAACTAAGTTGCTTTCCAGTTCTTACAATTTTGATTCGTATTGAATCGCACAAGTTACCTACCATGAGCTTGTTTTAGATTGACTCAAGCAGGACTTCCATCTTCATTGTGAATCGTATCACTCAAATGTTCTGGTAATATCACAAGGATAATGCGTAGGACTCGATTGTATCCTAATGAGATAATAGATAGATATCTTTTAGCTCTAGACTCGATAAGTGCATTTTGGTATTCAGAGGCTGGAGCAGACTGCCACCTTTTCAATATTAACTAACTCGGAGTGAGAAAGTCAATAGATACGTGTTGATCTCTGTGATAATGAGACAAGCTTCTTTTGAGAGAAACCCGAATGGCTGGGGAAGGGTTGTGCATCGCATCACTGGGTCCATGACACTTGTCTTCAAAAGATGTGTTAACCCGGTTTCTGCCTAAGTTGTACAGAATATTCAACTCCTTCAATGCTTACCAATACGTCATCACTAGCACCTTGTTGTGATTGTTCCAGTACTAGCTAAAGTAATTGGTCCGCATTCAGCTTCATTCAACTCCATCTTTCCTAAGGACAACTATTTCTAGCTATGGAGTGTCCTTCTCCGGTTCTGGTTGGATCATAAGACTTAATTTCTTATCCTAAACCACTTTTTGACTCCATCGTTCCGTCGTGGATAGTAGGTTGTTAGGGTATCGATCGTAACCATAAAACCATTGAAAAACCATTCAAAGTGCTTGATAAAAATCAAAACTTTTAACACTTTGAAAGTTTTACATTTTCGAAAAGCTCCCCCTACACACATGCATCGATATACGAAATAGTTTAGCATGTGAAGGAAAGAGTTGCACTTGAGTCTTTAAGATCACATGTTGCGATATATTACATTTTAATCACATTTTCTCCCCTATATCTAATATAAAAACATAATATTAGAGATACTAATTGATTAAAATATGACAATTTTTGAAAACCGATTGGGAGATAAACATGTGTGCACGCATGAATCATGGAACATTTGTAGTCGGGTAGCTCCCCTCAACAATATATGTGTGTCTTGAAACAAAAATTTGACAAAATTTTGGAAAAACGACACCACAAAATATGTTGGGGTACGGAGATGAGATGCCTTTTCTGATATAATATATTACATTTGACAATTTTATATCATTTTCGGAATGTATTGGATACATAAAATATGACAAATTCAGAGATGTACCCAAATACATTAAAGGCTTGATTTTAAAACGCTCCCCCGCAAAAATTGATCAAAATAACATATGACATTTTTGAGATATAAAAACCATTTTATGAGGAAGGGAGTGTTAAACACACAATTTTGAAAGATTTAGAAAAACCTTTTGAGAAATTCTTGAAAAAATTGTGTTCAACGGTTTTAAAATAGTATCTGATGTACATGAGCTCAAAACTTTGAATGTTTTGTGACTAGCTCATGACCGAGAAATATTAATTTCCTGTTGTGAAGGATAAGTTATCATCCGTGATAAACTTTCCTGAAGTTGAAGTCCGAGTTCTAAGCTGTCATTTACTTAGAAGTCGTTTTTCATGAACTTAAAAACTTGGAATGTTTTTATGAGAAGCTCATGACCAAGAAATATTAATTTCTCGTTGAGAAGGATAAGTTATCGTCCGTGATAAACTTTCCTTATTTGAGGTCCGAGTCCTAAGCTGTGATGCGCTTAGAAGTCATTTACACGAGCTTAAACTTTCGAATAGTTTTAATATAAGCTCGTGTCCGAGAAAAATCGAATTTCTCATTCTAAGGATAAGTCATCATCGGGATGAACTTTCCTATCTTTTGAGCTCGGGTTACAGTCTGTAATTTGACTATAAGCCATTGTAAAATCTTAATTGAGAAGCCCTTGAGACACTTGTTTCTCTGATATCTGCTTCTTCAGCAACCAAACTCTAAGAGTGTCTTTTGTTGAACAGGTTACAAATATTGGAACTTTGTGTTCCCGTTGAACCGTGACGTCGATACCTTCACTTTCATTAGTAGTTTTTATGCTTGCATGTGGGTTAGTGATATCTTTGTGAGAACCATGTGGGGGTTCACCTTGAACCTTTGTCGCGCTAGAGGGAAATATCTTTCAAGTAGGAACCCACCTAAGACCTATTGTTTTGAAGGTTCTACCCGTTGGTGTCCACCTAAGACAAGGTCTAGGATACATAGGTTTTTGATGCACAACGGAAGACTTAATTTGAGAAAGCCTATTTCCTTTAGGGTTCCGTCTTGGAGGCGTTCTAGCTTTTTGGTTCACCTTGTTCAGGACTTTAGTGATACAATCATCATGAATGGCATTAAACACGCATTTGTTACATTTCGTGCAAACAAAGTGCTTAGCATCTGAGAAGTCTCTAGAGTTCCTAAGGTTGGTAGATTTATGCACATCATAGAAGGGTCTAGAATTCCTAAATGTGTGATTATCGCTCCTAGGTTGTGGTTTTGTTCTATCTGTTGCTTGTGTCTTGTTCTTATCATCCCTTAGATAGCTTTTATGACCCGTGTCATTTGAACTACACCTAGGCATGTTCTTGGAGCTATGTCTAGAGTTGCTTGAAGCATTCACGTGATCGGGTTTTGCAGAAGCATATTTTCTTAAGGAGGGTCTAGATTGTGGAGTGACTGGTTTAGGCAAATTGCTACACACGTCAACTTGGGATGCAAACCTTGGGTTTGACGTTTTGGGTTGTTTAGATATAAACACATTCGGTTGTCTAGCAATTGAGTGGTTTCTGAATGGTTGAGAAGGAGGTTTCCCTAAGACTGACTGTTTTGCTGACTTAGTATCCACACTATTTCCTTTTATCTTCCTTAATTCGTTTTTCACCGCTGTCAGTGCAAAAACCTTTTCCTGAATCTGAGCCTTTAATTGCTCATTTTGTAGAATTAATTGAGCGACACGTTGTTCTAACTTAATGTTCATATTATCAAATATGTCGTTATCAGCATTCGCGTCATTACTATCTATAGTGTCGATAGGCTGAATAGATTTTTCACTTAATGAAGCAGGCGGAGGACTTGGATTTTGAGAAGCCAACTTTGATTCTAACAAATTTATTTGTTTCACAAAATGTTCTTTTTCCGCGTTGAAATCTTGAATCTTACGATCCAATTTTTGTTCAAGAACAACATTTGCTTTTTCAAGTTTTTCAAAATAACCCTCAAATTTGTTATTTTTCTTTGAAAAATCGAGTTGTGCATCCTCAAAATCTTTTGTCTTCTGAGCTAACAAAATTTTGAGCTCGTGAATTTTAGAATCAATATTTAATTTTACCTCAGCCGTTGGCTCATCGTCACATATGGGTCCGATAGCTGTAACAACGACTTCTGTATCGTTCCTTGAGCTTGTGCTGGTATGATGAGTTTCTGATTCTGCCCTGTTGCTTTCTGTAGCAACCGAACAAGCATCCAATGCTTGACCCGCATTGTAACACACCTAATTTCGGATAGCAGCGGAAGGGTCATTGGGAGTATTACTTCATAGCACAACACACAAGTTACAAAGAGAACTATTCAAAAAGAGGCGTTTAAAACCAAAAGTGACCACTGAAACATTTGAAACCACAAACACGCGCCAAACATTTCTTTTCCCCTAATTTCGAATCAAATGAGTTACTATTCACCCTCAAGAACCCAGTAACTCTTCCACTTAAAACAAAGGGTAAATTTCAATTACCTTTACTCACGTGTGATTCACCTAAAACCAAATCATTCCACACCTTCACATCAAAAATCCCATTACCCTATGCCCCCCACCATTCAACCTGTTAGCCAATGAAATGCCAACTTCCTCTCCAAGCAAAACCACGTGGCAAGATCAACGATTTAGACTCATTTCTTGGTCCCAAAGGATAAATGAACGTTTTGGTTGACTTTGGACAGCTCACAACATCAAACGCGTCTAGAAGACTCTAGGGCAAAACTGATATTTCATAGCTAGGGTTTTCATGTATTTTTCCATTCTAGAATCGTCTATCGTACTCTGTAAAAGGAGCCTCAACTTGTGAGTAGCCCTTTGTTTTAGATTTTCTCTTAGCTCTTTGTAATCCCTTTTTAAAGTTTAATGAAATTTGGTTTAGTTTTCTGAAAATTCTATCTCCTTTTTGTTATTTAAAAGTTTGGTATTAGGCTAAGAGTAATCCGAGTTCTATATTTGAATGTTTTGATCTTGTGTTGTGAATTTTGCAAAGGTTTCAAAAACGTTTTTGAGAAAAATATTAAAAATCCGTTTTATATTATTTGTGGTTAACTTTGTTCATCTTAGCAAGAGGAAGCTAGTGGTTGTTCTGCTACCACTTAAGCTCACACAATCCAAAGCATGGATGTATGTTTTGGAGGTGCACATCTCTAAACCTTTTTAGTTTTTCTGAATATCTACATGCTATGTGATTGAATATGAGTTTTTGTTTGTGAATCTGTGATTTTGTGGTGGGATCTTGTTTATTTGTGGTTACTTGTTGTTACTGAGTTGATTTGAGCTTGGTTTGTGGTTTGAATCAAAATAATCCTTTGAAAAATTGAGAAATCAGTGATTAAAGGGGTGTTTGGGTTAACTGCATAATCTAGGTTTGAGTTGATTTGAGTAGGAGTTATTCGGTGTTTTGAGTTTGTACTTGTTTCTATTGTGCTTTTAGCTGTCTATCTGCAAGATTTGAGGTTAATATCACCATAATCCTAAAATTGGCCATAAAATCTGTTTTACTTGTTGTTTTGAACTGAAATTTTCGGGACACCTAGATCTAAGGGTAGACTATGGTTAACAAGTGCTAAATCTAAGTTTATGCAACCTGGGTACTAAATTTGTGGTGTTAGAATTGGATTTGTGGTCATTTAGTTTAGTAAAAGGTTTTGTGTTCTTCATTTTGTTCATCAGTAATCTGCATAAGCTTAAATCTGTCTCAAATCTTTGAATCAGCGTATGAAACAAGTTTATTTGTGCTTATTGGAGTTTATTATAGCTTGTGTATGCATATGGTTCAATTTGGTTGGCTTATTATTGCTTAATCTGCTTATTTCTTCAATATTGCTTATTTCATATCTGTGTGATATCTGGGGACTGTTTGTTTAAACTGTATCATTTGGCTGAGTGATTTTGTGTTTTATTGCTTGATTGTGACTCCTTACAACCCACTTGTTTTAAGGGTGCCCTTTTTGTCCATTAAAACCAAGTGAATCTCTCTAAAATCAAAGGTCAAATAGTCAAAGTAGTGGGAACTCCTTTCCCCTGCTGCTAGCCAGTGCTAGTGTTATTTTTGGTTCAGCTTATCTATAAGCTGTTCCAGCTTATTAAAACGTGCAACAACTTCAATTTGGTAATATGTCTTCATCATTTGACCCATTTGTTCATTCTAGAGCTTTTGGGTGGTTGACTTTAAGGTTTGACTAGAAAGCCAACTTGTTTGACTTTTACAAAAGTGCTTATCAATTCATTCAGCTTATTTAGCTTTGCTTATTTGATTTTTCTTGATTGATTTGGCTTATTTAAGTCATTTAGAGTCTTTTGCAACTTCAATCAAGTCCTGAGGTGGTCTAAAACTCTAAGTCGACTTTTTGTCGTTTAGTGATTTTGTACTTGGCTTATTTCTGGCTTATTGGTTGTGCTTTTCAAAATTTCTTTGCACAGATCTCTTACGCATCTCAAAAGAAAGTTGTGTGTCAAATTAGAGCTTATGGCATTGGCTTACAGCTTAATGGGCCAAAAAGCTCATTAAGAATAAGTTGTTGTACATTTAAGTTGTCATAAGTTCATATTCAGCTTTTGGGCCTTTAGAGTTTTGTGTTTAGAATTAAATTTTAAGCTAGACTGGTGATTTCTAGCTTATTTGGTTGAGTTTGAGCTTATTGGGCCAAAGAGCCCATTTCATTTGGATTGTTCTTGTTTTTAGCCCATTAGGGGTATTTTGGTAATTTTACTTTCATTTTCTGATTATTTACGTTAAAATAAACTGGTTTGCAAGTTTTTAGAAATTTTTATAATTTTTGGATTTTTAATATTATTTTAATATTAAAGTTTTTTAATATTTTTGGAACTTTTACATTTTTCTTAGGTCAAATACATTAAGTTAGGATTTCTAAAACTCTTAGATTAATTTTTTCATCAATTTATTAATTTTTAAAATTACTTTAATATTTTAATAGTTTTTAATCGTTTTAAAATAGTTTTCATTAGTTTAAAATTTCAAAAATAGTTTTTAGTCTTATTAAGTCATTCTAGAGTTTTACAAAGTGAAAAATCTTTATTTGGGTTTTTTATTAATTATTTGGATTTTTAGGGCTTTAATTAGTATTAAAAAATTAATATTTAATTAATTAAATGGTTTGAAAAAGTTTTGATCATTTGTAAACTCTTAGCTTATTTTTAGCTATTTTTGGTAATTTTTTGGGAATCTTTAGAATTAATTTTTATTTTGTCACTTTTTACAGTTTTTCGTTTTGTCGTCGTAGTATAATTTTAACGTATCCGTCATTCTCTTTTCTCATCTTTTCTTTCTCAATATTATCCAAAATCATTACGAATTATTCACACACATATACCTCCTTGGGAAACGAACTTATTTGGGTCATTAACACTTGATTTTCCTAAATCATTTGTCTAATACTTACGGCTTTTACGCCTTTTTCCTAAAAGTTCGTATTTTACCACAATCATTTTGGCGCCGCTGCCGGGGAGGTGTGTCGTGATTAATTTGTTCATTTTGTTTTTAATATCTAACCATAAATAGTAATTGTATTAGTAGAACTCTACTAATACGTATTATCGGGTTTTTTCGTTTTTCTTGTGAAATAGTATTATTATATTGTATAAGTATCACAACAAATTCAAAATATCTCCAAAAGTGTGAAAACACAACCTTAATTGGGATTTGATCTCCTAATTATTGTATTCGAATCTCAAACAAAAAGAAAAAGGCGAAAATAGATAAATACTTTCGTGAAGCTCGATTTTGAAAAATACGAACTATAAGGTGAATAGATAGGCAACATGCTATCAAAGGACGTTAAAAGGGAAGCTAGGTACTTAAGTGCTTCACGCCACCTCATTCCCCCCGTTCACTTGTGAGTATTTGAGATTGAAGGCTAATCGAGGGTTTTTCCGCCTAAAGTATTATTATGTATCATATATATTTGCTTGATTTCTTTGTGATTACCCTCTTGAACAATTTGGTTTTCACCAAAGTTCTAAAGTCAATCGAAGGCGTTCACTCCACGTGACCATTTTCATTCCTTTGAGGCTTCTTTAATCAAGAGTTTGATTCGCGGATAGATTTGGTAGATTGTTGTCTACGAATACACACAAAATCCAAAAAAATTAAAAACAATCAAAAACACAAAAAATTGAAAATTCACAAAACACCAAAAAGAATCTTCTTTGCTCACCTCTACGTTCTACGTCACGTTTATGAAAACTCGTAGTCAAGCAAAACGAGCTCGCAAACGTCGTCAAAACCAAGGAAATTTGATTGAAGAAGAAACTCCAATTGTCGAACCCGTTGTAGATCCAATAGTCGCCATGGCTAATCGTACTATGATGGAGTTGCTTCAAGCACCCACCGAGGTTTTGGAGAAGCTATTGTGATTCCCTCCATCCTTGCGGAGAATTTCGAGATTAAGACGGGTTTAATGTCGATGCTACAAGCAAACAAGTTTCGAGGTCATGAGAAAGACAACCCGCATTATCACATAAGGTATTTCAATCGTCTCACCACAACAAGCAAGTTTAAGGATGTTCAACATGACGCCATTAAAATGATGTTGTTTCCATACTCGTTGAATGGACCCGCAAAAATTTGGATCGAGAAAGAACCGCCAAATTCGATTTTGACATGGGGTGATCTCGTCTCTAAGTTTGTGAACCAATTTTTTCCGCCATCTAAGACAACACATTTGAAAAATGAGATTTTAAGGTTTACGCAACGTAATAATGAAAGTTTTTCAATGGCATGGGAACAATTTAAAGAAATGTTACATGAATGTCCACACCATAATTTTTCGGAATTGGATCAAATTGATACTTTTTATAATGGGCTTAATGATCATGAACGAGATTATTTGAATACCGTCGCGGGTGGTAATTTTTTTGTGTAAAACGACCGATGAGGCTTTAAAGATTATCGAGACCTAAGGTTTATAACCCTCGTAATACACTGAGTGTTGCCAATATGGGTTCATCGTCATCGTCGTCGTCTCATAACATGAATGCCTTACATGATGAAGCAAATGAGGAAAATCGGTTTTTCGATAGATTTTCGACCTTTATGACACATTGGAAAGCACAAGATGCTTTGAATTCTGCATCGGTTAAAGCGTTGAAAAGAGTTGTTTATCTTGTGGTGGAGCTCATGATCTTTCCGAGTGCATTAACGCCGGTGGTAACACTTCGAGTGCTAACGTAGCAACGGGAACAACAATCAAAGTGGTGGTTATCAAGGTAATTCACGTAACTACAACAAGGGTAATTACCAAAGTGGGAATGGGCAAGTTCAAAACCAAAACCAAAACCGTGATTTTCAAAACACCACACAAGGTTTTCAAAATGCTCACACTAGAAATCTTAATGGAGAATTTTTGGATTCTGCAAAAGCAAACGATGCTAAGTTTGATAACATGCAACATGAGATGATTAGCTTAAGATCCGAGTTAAAAACGAGCTTAAAAATGAACTTGCTAATGAATTGAAAACTCATGCTAATAAAATGGAAGGAAACATTCAACGTCTTCAACAAAATAAACAAAAGATGGAACAAGGTGAACATGAGATTAAGCAAGAGTTGTTAAAAGCGGATTTAAGGCAATCAAAATTTGAAGATCGAATGGCTAAAATGTTTGAAGCAATCATGTGTAAACCCGCTTCCTCGGGTGGTCTTCCTAGTGATACCATTGCAAACCCGAAGGGAGAAATGAAGGTTATTACTACTCGTAGTGGTAAAACTTTCAAGGAACCAATCTCTCGTCCTAGTACTTCTACGGAGAAGGAAATCGAGAAAGAGCCCGAGGTGATGGTCGAAAAGGAGCATATCACAAGCCCACGAAGTACCGCTCATACCACACCTATGGTTGAACCAATACCAATTATGGAACCCGAGATTCCAAGGCCGTTGCCTATGACCCAACCCACACCACCCTTACCTTACCCATCGAGACGAAACAAAGAGAAAATGCAATAACGTAACAAACAACAAATCGAGCTTTTTATAAAAAAAAATTCAACAAGTGCATTTTAATGTGAGTTTAGCCGACACGTTGTTATACATGCCTCGTTTCGCTACCACTTTCAAAGGTATGATGAACGATAAGGAGAAGCTTTAAAAGCTATCTAATTGTTCTTCGGTTTATCTTAATCGAATACCTGAAAAAGTTGGTGACCCCGGGAAGTTTCTCATTTCTTGTGATATACAAGATATGAAAGAATGCCTCGCCTTGGCCGATCTTGGTGCGAGCATTAATTTGATGTCATTTTCCATTTGGAAATCGCTTTCGGTTCCGGCTCTCACTCCTTCGAACATGTCTATCGAGATGGCCGATCATTCTACGATTTTAGCATCTGGAGTAGCCGAGGATGTTTTCGTGAAAGTGGGGAAGTTCTACTATCCCGTTGATTTTATAGTAGTTGACATCCCCTCGGATCCTCAAGTTCCTCTAATTTTAGGTCGTCCATTTTTAGACACCTCGAGATCGCTTATCGACGTTCATGCAAGAACTATTACTTTGAGATTCAACGAAGAGGAACTTGTTATAAACGCTACTAAAAAATCTACACCTTCTCATGTTTATGAAATCGCTACCATCAATCATATTGACTTAGTCGATGTGGTTTGCGATGAGTTTTCACAAGAAGTGTTAGGTTTTTCCGATAGTTCGTCGAGTGGAAATCCCACTATTTTAGATCCGATTCTTGCTAATTCTACACCAAATATCACTCTATTCCAGGGAGACGATTTTACTTCAAATGAAATCAACAATGAAGATGAGGTGATTATTGGTAATGATACTCTCATTCCACCGTTTCTTCCGCCGATGAAAGTTATGAGTGTTGAACAAAAAACTTCAATCGAGGAACCGCCAATCCATGAATTGAAATATCTTCCATCTCCCCTTGAATACGCATTCTTGGAAGGTGATGACAAGTTGCCGGTTATTATTGCAAAAGATCTTGCTAATGATGAAAAAACCGCACTTTTGAATGTTCTTAAATCTCATAAAGGGGCAATTGTGTAACACCCCCAAATTTTATACAATTCAATACAGCGGAAGACTCGTTGGTGTTACGGGATAGCACATTACTCACATCATAGACAACGTTTAAAAATGGCGTCGTTTAATAATAAAGCATTTCCATTCATAAATATCAATTTTACATAGGTCCCAAGTCATATTATTTCATACAAATATTACAAAGTATTTGAATGGAAATTGTTATTTAAGTGCGGGCCATGGATTCTTGTTGTCTTCCCGAGAATTACCTTCAAGTACCTGAGATAAAACATGTTAAAAGAAAAGGTCAGCGGAAACACCGAGTGAATTCATAGAGTTTAATGAAATCCATCAATATAACATCGGTATAAAATTATTACCGAAAATCATTTTGTACAAATCCATGTGGTAGGCCATAAAATAGGCCAAAAACATTTTATACAAATCCTTGTCAAAATCATAATATAGGCTTTCGCCTTCAAAACCATTATACGAACCAATGTCGTAAAAATATCATACAATACGTTTTATAACGTTGTATAAAGTTAAATAAAAACCGTTATATGAATATGGTTATGTAAAACCAAAACACGAACATAAAATCAATAATAAGACCCCGTATTGCTAGTCAGGCAATTCATTGTAACTCAGTGCGTATAGCAGTATTTCGTTATTTGGATTATTATAAGCCGCATGACATTGTTACCTTACTAAAAAAAACAACGGGTAGCTAGCCCGAAACTCAATTTGCCCATCTAAGTTAGCGTGTCGTCACAAAAATCACGCTATGGAAATCTTCTCATACATAAATTCGCTTACCAATCAATGTGGCACGACGGGGATCAACCGTCAAGGCGCGAACTGGGGTGATCGTCCCCAAATAGTACTATTATATGCATAAGCGTCTACCAAATCTCGGTAGTTCACAATTCATGCTAATGGGACTTTTAGTGACATAACCTAACTTTAATAATTTATTTCATTTCATCTATCGGGTCATATAATCATACTTCGGGTCATACAATCATTCGGGTACAAATCAATAAACAAACAATCGGGACAAATGGTGTCCTATTTTAGTAAAACTAACATGTTATCTCCCTCGCGGGTTTATAAAATATTTCATAAAAACATTTAAAAGAGTGCGAGGCTATGAACTCACGTTGATGTGGGAAGGCGAGTTATCGGCAATTCGGACGTACGGTACGTGCTTCAATCACGGAAACCTAGACAAATAATACTCGTCTTAGACTTTTGTCCATTGACTTTATAAAAATAACAATTATGTATACATATGATGATTTTATAAATATGATGATGATCAAGTGGGTTTATACATCTTTACTCATTCATTATAGTGTTTATGTGTTGGAAATTTTCAAGACTAGTTACACTAGTTCAATCTTGTTTACGTTTTGAAGCCCAATAGGCCTATTACAAGCCCAATACTATTCATTAGCCCAATTATACTTTTATTATCAGTATTATACTTTATATGTTGGGCCCAAATGGGTTTTATCGGTTTTTACTTGTTAAATATGTTTATATATCAGTATGTGAGTTTATAAAAGTTTACATTAGACGGGTCCAACCGTCTAAGTTTTATTTAACAAAAACGTTAATATTTCGGTTTTAGCCGAAAAGACGTAAAACTTAGTTTATAGTTTTTATAACTTATAAAACTTATTCAACTACCATTTTTATAAAGTGTCCATTTATTTATCCTTATGCATATTTATATAAATGAAATATATAAGTTAGTGGGTTTTAATTCACATTTTATACTATAAAAAAAAAAAAAATTCACATTTTATACTATATTTATTTGAGTGCTTATATAATAATATTAAACTTTAATTTCACAAAATCAGTCCTAAATTTTAAGTTTACTAAAATGTCCATATCTAGAGTTCTATAATGAGATAGGATCTAAAATTTTTATCACAGAAACTACATGATATGTGCTTCATTTTATTCTTATAGCTGCTGATGAATCAACCTCTAAATATTTTAATAAATTCGTCCAAAACAGTATAGGCAGATTTGCACTCTAAACTTGTTTTGATCATATCTCACTCATTTTGATGATTCCATTGTATGGACAACTCTCACATGTGTATAACACCTAATTCTTACTGTATATTGATTCCACTTTACCATTTTATTAGTTTATCATTTGGTTACTCACTGCTTTTATATAGCCATCTTATTAAGCAAGATTTAACCATTTTTACATGTGGTTTTTCCATCTTTTTACCCATGTTTATCAAATCTATCAACACCAAATCCCCACATAATATTTTTAATCATCATTCATCATCATATACATATACATAAATAAAGAAAATACAAGATTACATAATCAAAATAACAAGAGGATAGGAAGAACAATCTTTATACCACCATTAGTGATGAAAAGATGAGTCTTTGATGAACAAGGCTTGGATTTTGATGGCAAAACTTGTGATAAACCAATATCATCTTCAGGTCTACCAACCTTTATAAACTTCTCATGGAAAATCAGCCCTATGACACCAACAAATCTTCTTCTTGGATGTTAGAATCACCTCCAATCTTCAAAGCTTCAAAGTAGCATCATCATGTGTATGAGTAACACATGATTTTATGGCTAACATAGATCAAATGAGGGTTGTTTTTTATGATTGTTGGACGAATTTAAGAGATAGAGGAGAGGAAAAATGGTGGTTTGCATGTGAAAATGGAAGTAATGGTAAGTGTTAGTGGTTTTGTGGTTTTGGTGGGTGAATAATGCTTCCATGTTAAGCTAAGCTTACATGTGTAAGCTTGTAGAGTGTAAGGATGCCACATCAAATGATGTGGTCCTCTTGGCCTTCCCTTTTTGTTAGTGGGATGGGATAAACTTGTTTTGTCCCATCCCGCTAATTTACGGGTATTTCTCGATTCTAGTTTCCTTGATTTGCGTGCCCTCGGGTCGTTTTACGAAAAACGTTTTTATAAATTATGAATCAACGGCACAAAACGAATCTAATAAAAATTGTATCATCAAAAACGGAGTTCGAAAACGTAAACACGTAATCTTAAGGTTTCCGGTTTAGTCGTAAAGGACGTTAAATTATAATCGTAAGTCCTAATCTCTTTTCGTAAATTTGTGAGTTTATGAACCAACACAAATTTAAAATCCCAAAATAATATTCACGGATAAATTTATTTCCTGAAATGTCTGGACTGTCACCAAAGACGGTGTATGTAAACGTGAGCACGTAACATTGAATCCTCCGGTTTAGACGTAGTCGATGCTACTTCAAGACGTAAATCCAAATTACTTCCCAAAAATAAGTGAGTTCATAATATAACATTAAAATAATATTTTTAAATAATATTTGAGAATAAAATATCAACCATAAATTGACGGATTGTCACAAATTGTGTGGAAAATTTCCGACATTAAGGGTATTGACCCAAAATTTTGTACTCACAAGATTTTAATGGAGGAGGACTACAAACCCGCAATTCAAAGTCAAAGAAGGGTGAACCCTAAAATTCACAATGTCATCAAAAAGGAAGTCTTAAAACTTCTTGACGCGGGAATGATTTATCCTATCCCCGATAGCTCATGGGTGAGCCCAATCCATAGTGTCCCTAAAAAGGGAGGAATGACCGTTGTGCCCAATGAAAACAACGAGTTAACCCCACTCGTGTTGTGACCGGTTGGAGGGTGTGTATTGACTACCGAAAGTTAAATGACGCCACTCGTAAAGACCATTTTCCCTTGCCCTTCATGGATCAAATGTTGGAGCGACTCGCGAGAAATGAATTCTATTGCTTTTTAGATGGTTTTTCCGGTTGCATTCAAATCCCTATCGACCCTCGTGATCAAGAGAAAACTATGTTTACGTGTCCTTATGGAACGTTTGCTTATCGTAGAATGTCGTTCGGACTTTGCAATGCACCGGGTACGTTTCAACGGTGTATGATGGCTATTATTATGATATGATCGAGAAGTCGATGGAAGTATTCATGGATGACTTTTCGGTGATTGGTGATTCGTTCACGTTATGTTTATCTAATCTCGAGAAAATATTAACGTTGTGAAGAAACCAACCTTGTGCTTAATTGGGAAAAATGTCATTTTATGTGTAAACAAGGAATCGTCTTATGGCACAAGGTCTCGAAAGCGGGGATTGAGGTCGATAAAGCTAAGATAGACGTCATCGCCAAGTTACCTCATCCCAAAACCGTTAAGGGAGTTAGGAGTTTCCTAGGCCACGTAGGCTTTTATCGTCGTTTCATCAAAGACTTTTCAAAAATCTCTCGACCTATGACACACCTTCTCGAGAAGGATGCTCCTTTTAACTTCAATGAGGATTGTGTTAGAGCTTTCGAAACTCTTAAAAGGAAACTTACCGAAGCTCCCAGTCTTGTTGCTCCTAATTGGGAATTACCCTTCGAAATCATGTGCGACGAAAGTGATTATGCAATAGCGGCCGTCTTAGGGCAACGTTATGAAAAACACTTCCGTCCTATCCATTATGCTAGTAAGACGATGAACGAGGCTCAACTTAAGTACACCACAACGGAAAAGGAATTCCTTTCCGTGGTCTATGCTTTTGAGAAATTCCGACCTTATCTCGTCTTGACTAAAAGCATCGTATATACGGACCATTCGGCTACCAAGTACCTCTTAGATAAGCAAGATGCTAAGCCGAGATTGCTTCGTTGGATGCTCCTCCTCCAAGAATTTGGTGACACCGTGCTTGACAACAAATTAGTCGAGAATCTAGCGGCCGATCATCTCTCTCGTCTAGAAGATCCTCACAAAGATGTATTCGAGAACAAGGAAATTACCGAAACATTTCCTCTCGAGACTCTCGGTGTAGTGAATTATAAAGATACCACCCCATGGTTTGCCGACATTGCAAATTACCATGCGGGGAACTTCATAATTAAGGGTACGATGACACAACAAAAGAGAAAATTATTTCGTGACGTCAAGTTCTATTATTGGGACGACCCTTTTCTTTTTCGGGTTTGTGCGGATCAACTCGTTCAACGTTGTGTCTTTGGTACCGAAGCTTCTAACATCCTTAGAGCTTGTCACGAGGGACCCACGGGTGGTCACCACGGTGCTAATATCACGGCTAAGAAAGTGTTCGATGCCAGCTTCTTTTGGCGTACGATCTATCGTGATGCACACGCACTTGTGAAGTCGTGTCATTCTTGCCAACGCCAAGGAAAATCGTCGCAAAAGGATGAAATGCCTCAAAACATAATTCAAATGTGTGAGATTTTCGACATTTGGGGCATTGACTTTATGGGGTCATTCCCATCGTCTCATGGAAACAAGTATATCCTCGTCGCCGTCGACTACCTTTCTAAGTGGGTGGAAGCTAAGGCTTTGCCTACGAATGATGCTCGTGCGGTAGTGAAGTTTTTGAAGCAACTATTCTCTCGGTTTGGAACCCCTCGTGCTATTATAAGCGATCATGGAACCCATTTTTGTAATGACCAATTCGAAAGGGTCCTAAGGAAATATGGGGTTACACATCGGATTTCTACGGCTTATCACCCACAAACGAGTGGGCAAGTCGAGGTTTCAAACCGAGAGTTCAAGAGGATCTTAGAGAGGTCGATTGGAGAAAACCGTGATTCATAGTCTGACAAACTCGATGACGCTTTATGGGCCTTTCGGACCGCTTATAAGAGACATATCGGTTGTACTCCTTATAAGTTGTTTTATGGAAAGAATTGTCATTTGCCCATTGAATTGGAGCATAAGGCATATTGGGCCCTAAAGCATGCAAATTATGACTTAAAGACCGCGGGAGATGACCAGAAAATACAACTTAATGAACTGGATGAATTAAGAGATAAGGCTTATGAAAAATCATTGATTTTTAAGGAAAAGACTAAAAAGTTTCATGATTCAAAGATTAAAAACCGGGTTTTTAACGTTGGTGATTAAGTGTTACTTTTTAACTATCGTTTGAAGATATTTTCCGGGAAATTGAAATCTCGTTGGTCGGGTCCGTTCACCATAACACAAGTGTTTCCTTATGGGACCATCGAGCTAGCTCAAAATGATGGTCCTAATTTCAAGGTGAATAGACATAGGTTTAAGCACTACTTCGGTGGGGAAGTCCCTTCGTTGGAAGACCTCGACCAAGTCACCTTACCCAATGATAATTAGCATTGAGGGGATCGAGTCGATCTCATGACTCGGTAATAAAAAACGAGGTACCTCATGGGGAGATCCCATGCTTATCCATTGTATATATTATTGCTTTCTAATATAGTTGATGAGAGGGGATTTGTGCCCTTCCAACTCGTTGTCTCTTGGTTGTTTGTGAATGTGTTATCAAGATTATCATCATCGCCAGGATTGAAGACTCTCGTGTTCGTTTACGTGAGCCTCGATTGTTTGCTTGAATAGTTTTTCATGAATCCATGACATATCCTTTATTGTTCTAACAATTATCTTTTAGCATAATTCATAAACGGCTTTAGATATTTTGTTGAGCACCCTTTCCATGCTAGATCCTAAGCATTCGACTCTTTGTCTCTAGTATGGGGGTGCTCCACCTTTAGACTCGAAACATTGAGGATAATGTTTAATTTTAGTATGGGGGTGAATAGATACTTGCCTTGCTATGCCCTCACGTTTTCCAACTTTCAACGTTTTGTTTTGTTTTGTTTCTAATAAGGCTAAAAAGGCCAAATTTTAAAAATTTTCTTAGTTTTCATAAGTGTTTTTAAGACACGAATGTATATTTTCTGATGGGTAGAATAAGAGTTAGTTTTTGACTTGATGGGCATTTGGAGCCCTTTGCATTCCTTAACCCGCTCCAATCAAGTTTTGCTAGACTTTCATATAGGGAACTTTAAAACGCGAAAGTCTTAGCTCATACGGGTTAAGAACAAGAACTTTCCGCAAGTTCCTAATTGATCCTAGAAAGTCACTTATCAAGGGAACTTTAATATGCATTCTCTAAACTTGAAAAAGTCCAAGAAAGTGCAAGATCCTATAGGTGACTTGAAAACCCAAAATTTCTATTTGATATAGTTTTAATGAAAGCTAATCCAAATTTGGCTTAATTTTGACTTGCATGGCTAAGTATTCACGAGTCTCTTTAATTAGAGGTCTTTAAATAGTGAAGAACGAGAAGTGATAGAGTTAGACAAGTGATCATGCTAAACGTAAAACATGAAAATGTTCTTTCAAAAACTCATATGTTTTTAATTGTGGCTTTTTCTCCCATAAGATCAATGCATTAGGAATAAAATAATTTCAATAAGTAAGGTCGTACGATTTGAAAGGTTACTTAGCTTCTAGCACAAGATCGTTTAAAAGTTGCTCAGGGTTGAATAGAGTTCATAGCCAAGGCATAACTTATTGAAGCGGGACGCGAAGATTGGTGAAGATCCAAAAAGGCCCTAACAAGGCATGAGGAGCTCTATTTTTTTGCTAAAGATCCAAGATGATGTGAAGTATCATTATTCCAAAATCAATATGAAGGATCGAGACACACGACAAAAAGCAATTACTCCCCTAAAGATCATGGAGAAAGTCTATCCAAAAAGATCCTAACAAGGTATAAGGATAAATATATCCAAGTCCTGAAAGGAGGCGGATCGTTGTATATCAAAATCCAAAATAAAGATTGAAGAAAAATGATGAAGTCGTGGTCCAAGTATGAAGAATCTCTCAAAAACGTCAAGTGAAGAAATTCCAAAATATGAAGAGAAGACAATAATTTCAAGAACGTCTTTCGAAGATTCGAAGTATGAAGTACATGCCAAATATCGGTCCGATAAAGGTCTCGAATCGTGAAACGAGTTATGTCAAGATATGAACTTAAGGAGATACACGAGAAGCCGTTTTAAACGTTTTTGTCCTTTAGCTAACTATCGATTAAATCGTGCTACTTTATTTTCGGACTAATAAATACTCAAATAAGTCAATATGAATCACTTGTGATCCATGACAATTTGTTAAAAAATTCTAGAAACCTTTTCTTTTCATAATAACTAGGATTGCGGGGAGAAAACGTATTACACAATTTGGACGTATGAGTAGTGTTAGCAGTGTGACTTGTACCAACAATGATCTCGTTTTTGCACTTAGCATGGAATGTATGACAATCAAGGATGACGAACTTTACTCTATGAGACATTCACTTGTTTCTATTCATTGACCCTAAAAGTCACATTCGTGATGAAAATCATACATTATGTCTTTTACACATCTTCGTAGTATTGTAGCAAGTTTTACTCTTTAATAAAGGTTAATAAAATTGAATTTTGGAGATGCTTAGATACTTTATTCTAGAATTGCGTGAGGACACGGCAATGGTTTTGTATGGGGAGTGATGAGATGGCATTTATACATGATCTCATCATTTTTTTCGGGCTTTAAATGCATAAAATGTCCTCAAAATACCATATATATGCTTGTGTTTGTTTACTTGTGTATTTTCGGTATGGATATCGTGAAAAAGACAAAAGATCACAAGAAACAAGGAAAAACGAACACGAGAAACAAAGCCACACAATAAACCGGGCCCAAGTTATGGATTTCTCAAAGAATAACCCTTGAAGACTTAAAGATGTACAAGAATGATCCCTCATTTATGAAGAATTGACACTTAATACCCTTGTATATTCATAGTTACAAGTTTGGTCCCTTAAGTTTGTCAAAATGACAAAAAGGTCCTTCAACTTTGAAGATTTGGCAAGTTTAGTCCCTCAACAAATTGAAATTGTCAACAAAGGTCCCTCATGAAGTCAAACTTACAATGAAGAACCTTGAAGTTCAAGAATATTACACATTTAGTCCTTTTAAAATGGGTTAAATATCAAAAGGACTGATGTTGTAATTATGCCAAAGTTATAAAAGCCCTAAATCCCTTTTTGAAATCATTTTGTGGCCAAACAATAAAATCTAAAACTTCATTTACAAAGGAAAACGGGTTTGCAAGGATAAAAGACTTTGTTTACAAGTTCTCCCAAAGTCTAAGGACCAAAAGTGACCACTGAAACATTTGAAACCACAAACACGCGCCAAACATTTCTTTTCCCCTAATTTCGGATCAAATGAGTTACTATTCACCCTCAAGAACCAGTAACTCTTCCACTTAAAACAAAGGGTAAATTTCAATTACCCTGACTCATGTATGATTCACCTTAAACCAAATCATTCCACACCTTCACATCAAAAATCCCACTACCCTATGGACCCCACCATTCAACCCGTTAGCCAATGAAATGCCAACTTCCTCTCCAAGCAAAACCACGTGGCAAGATCAACGATTTAGACTCATTCCTTGGCCCTAAAGGATAAATGAACGTTTTGGATAACTTTGGACAACTCACAACATCAAACACGTCTAGAAGACTCAAGGGCAAAACTGATATTTCATAGCTAGGGTATTCATGTATTTTTTCATTCTAGAATCGTCTATTGTACTCTATAAAATAAGAATCAACTTGTGAGTAGCCCTTTGTTCCAGATTTTCTCTTAGCTCTTTGTAAACCCTTTTTAAAGTTTAATGAAATTTGGTTTAGTTTTCTGAAAATTCTATCTCCTTTTTGTTATTTAAAAGTTTGGTATTAGGCTAAGAGTAATCTGAGTTCCATATTTGAATGTTTTGATCTTGTGTTGTGAAGTTTGCAAAGGTGTCATAAAAGTTTTTGAGAAAAATATTAAAAATCTGTATTATATTATTTGTGGTTAACTTTGTTCATCTTAACAAGAGGAAGCTAATGGTTGTTCTGCTACCACTTAAGCTCACACAATCCAAAGCATGGATGCATGTTTTGGAGGTGCACATCTCTAAACCTTTTTACTTTTTCTAAATATTTGCATGCTATGTGATTGAATCTGAGTTTTTGTTTGTGAATCTGTGATTTTGTGGTGGGATGTTGTTTATTTGTGGTTACTTGTTGTTACTGAGTTGATTTGAGCTTGGTTTGTGGTTTGAATCAAACTAATCCTTTGAAAAATTGAGAAATCAGTGATTAAAGGGGTGCTTGGGTTAACTGCATAATCTAGGTATGAGTTGATTTTAGTAGGAGTTATTTGGTGTTTTGAGTTTGTACTTGTTTCTATTGTGCTTTTAGCTGTCTATCTGCAAGATTTGAGGTTAATATCACCATAATCCTAAAATTGGCCATAAAATCTGTTTTACTTGTTGTTTTGAACTGAAATTTTGGGGACACCTAGATCTAAGGGTAGACTAGGGTTAACAAGTGCTAAATCTAAGTTTATGCACCCTGGGTAGTAGATTTGTGGTGTTGAAATTGGATTTGTGGTCATTTATTTCAGCAAAAGGTTTTGTGTTCTTCATTTTGTTCATTAGTAATCTGCATAAGCTTAAATCTGTCTCAAATCTTTGAATAAGTGTATGAAACAAGTTTATTGTGCTTATTGGAGTTTATTATAGCTTGTGTACGCATATGGTTCAATTTGGTTGGCTTATTATTGCTTAATCTGCTTATTTCTTCAATATTGCTTATTTCATATATGTGTGATATCTGGGGACTGTTTGCTTAAACTGTATCATTTGGCTGAGTGATTTTGTGTTTTATTTCTTGATTGTGACTCCTTACAGCCCAGTGGTTGTATGGGTGCCCTTTTTTCCGTTAAAACCATGTGAATCTCTCTAAAATCAATGGTCAAATAGTCAAAGCAGTGGAAACTCCTTTCCCCTGCTTCTAGCCACTGCTAGTGTTATTTTTGGTTTAGCTTATCTATAAGCTGTTTCATCTTATTAAAACATGCAAAAACTTCAATTTGGTAATAGGTCTTCAACATTTGACCCATTTGTTCATTCTGGAGCTTTTGGGTGGTTGACTTTAAGGTTTGACTAGAAAACCAACTTGTTTGACTTTTACATAAGTGCTTATCATTTCATTCAGCTTATTTAGCTTTGCTTATTTGATTTTTCTTGATTGATTTGGCTTATTTAAGTCATTTAGAGTCTTTTGCAACTTGAATCAAGTCCTGAGGTGGTCTAAAACTCTAAGTCGACTATTTTGTCGTTTAGTGATTTTGTACTTGGCTTATTTCTAGCTTATTGGTTGTGCTTTTTCAAAATTTCTTTGCACAGATCTCTTAGGCATCTCAAAAGAAGGTTGTGTCTCAAATTAGAGCTTATGGCATTGGCTTATAGCTTAATGGGCCAAAAAGCCCATTAAGAATAAGCTGTTGTACATTTAAGCTGTGATAAGCTTATATTCAGCTTTTGGGCCTTCAGAGTTTTGTGTTTAGAATTAAATTTTAAGCTAGACTGGTGATTTTCAGCTTATTTGGTTGAGTTTGAACTTATTGGGCCAAAAAGCCCATTTTATTTGGATTATTCTTGTTTTTAGCCCATTTGGGCCCCCATTAGGGGTATTTTGGTAATTTCATTTTCATTTTCTGATTATTTAGGTTAAAATAAACTAGTTTGCAAGTTTCTTGAAATTTTTACAATTTTTGGATTTTTAATATTATTTAATATTATTTTATTATTAAATTTTGTTTTTAATATTTTTGCAAGTTTTACATTTTCTTAGGTCAAATACATTAAGTTAGGATTTTTAAAACTCCTTAGATTAATTTTCTCATCATTTTATTAAGTTTTAGAATTATTTTAATATTTTAATAGTTTTTAATCATTTAAAAATAGTTTTCATTGGTTTAAAATTTCATAAAAATAGTTTTTAGTCTTATTAAGTCATTTTAGAGTTTTACAAAGTGAAAAATCTTTATTTGGGCTTTTTATTAATTTTTTGGATTTTTAGGGCTTTAATTAGCATTTAAAAATTAATATTTAATTAATTAAAAGGTTTGAAAAAGTTTTGATCATTTTTTGTAAACTCTTAGTTTATTTTTAGCTATTTTGGTAATTTTTTTGGAATTTTTAGAATTAATTTTTATTTTGTCACTTTTTACGGTTTTTCGTTTTGTCGTCGTAGTATAACTTTAACGTATTCGTCATTCTCTTTTCTCATCTTTTCTTTCTCAATATTAATCCAAAATCATTACGAATTATTCACACACATATACGTCCTTGGGAAACGAACTTATTTGGGTCATTAACACTTGATTTTCCTAAATCATTTGTTTAATACTTACCGCTTTTACGCCTTTTTCCTAAAAGGTCGTATTTTACCACAATCAAAAGCCTTAGCTTCAACCCATTTTGACAAATAATCCACGGCTACGAGAATATACTTATTTCCTTTTGATGATGGAGATGGCCCCATAAAATCGATTCCCCATACGTCAAAGATTTCACAAACTTGTATTATGTTTTGGGGCATTTCATCCCATTGTGAATTCTTTCTTTGACGTTGACAAGCGTCACAAGTCTTAATCAAGTCATGGGCATCTCGATATATGGAAGGCCAAAAGAAACTGTCATCAAAGACTTTTTTCGCGGTGGAGTTGGCACCATGATGTCCCCCGGTGGGTCCTTGATGACAAGCTTTAAGAATATCTTTAGCTTCTTTGCCAAACACACACCTACGAATCACTTGATCTGCGCACACTCATAACAAATAGGGGTCGTTCCAAAAATAGTATATGTCCTTGAAAAATTTCTGTTTTTGTTGGGACGACATACCCTTAATCACGAACTTCCGCGCATGGTAATTTGCGATGTCCGCATATCATCACCACGAAAAGCAATCATACCAAGCGTCTCGAGAGGAAATGTTTAATTAATTTCCTTTTTCTCTTGATCGCTTTGGTGAAGATTCTCAAGTCTAGATAGATGATCGGCCGCGAGGTTCTCGGCTCCTTTTTTGTCAAGAATTTTGACATTAAATTCTTGAAGGAGGAGAATCCACCGGAGCAACCTCGGCTTTTGATGTTGGAGTTTTTACACACCTTTGACTTTAGGAAAAATCAAAAGAGGTAATTAGTGGTAAGTATGACGGTTTAGGAAAACCAAGCACAAATGACCCAAAAGTGAGAGAGTCCGCTCTCAAGGAGGCAAGTGTGCTGTGTAAGAAATGATTAATGTTTGTGATTATAAATATAAGAAAAGAAAAGAAATTAGAAAAGGATGACGGTTACGATTATGAATTAAACTAAGACGAAAAGTTGTGCACGTAAAATCGTAAAATATGACAAAATTTAAAAATTAACCTTAAAATTCCTAGAAAATTGCAATAAATCCTAAAAAATATAATTAGAGTTTACAAAAAATCAAAAATCACTCAAACCTTTTATTTAATTAAATAATAATTTTTTAATGCTAATTAAAACCCCAAAAATCAATTTAATTAACAAAAATCCCAAAATGAGCTTATCACAGCTTATTTCAAAGCATCTTATTCTTAATGGGCTTTTTGGCCCATTAAGCTATAAGCAGATGCCATAAGCTGAAATTTGACACACAACCTTCTCTTGGGATACTTAAGAGATATGTGAAAAGAAATTTTGAAAAAGCCCAAGAAATAAGCCTGAAATAAGCAAAAGCTCTCTACAGAAAACGACAAAATAGTCGTTTTTGAGTTCTAGGCCACCTCAAGTGCTGATTCAACTTGAAAAAGATTTTAAATGACAAAACTAAGCTTAATAATCAAAAATATTTCAAATAAGCACAAAGAATAAGCTAGAAAAAGCAATAAGCACTTATGTTAAAAGTCAAGTCAATTGGTTTTCTAGTCAAACCTAAAAGTCAAACCCTAAAAAGCTACAGATTAGTTCAATGGGTCAAATAAGGAAGATTGATTACAAAAACTAAGTTGTTTCAAGTCTGAATAAGCTAAAATGGCTTATGAATAAGCTGTCTGATAATTAACACTAGTAGTGGCTAGTTTTGGGTGTCCAGCAGTGGGAAAAGTTTCCACTGCTTGACTTCTTTGACTTTTTGTCTTTTGTGGATTTTTGTTGGATTCAAGGCACACAAAGGCACCCTTATAACCAGTAGGTTCTAATGAGTCAATATCAATCACAAAATCACAAAAACAACAGGCCAAATGATACAATTAATTCAATCTTTGCCTAGATATCACACAGACATGAACATAAGCAGTTTTTAAATAAATAAGCAGTTTTAGCAAGAATAAGCCAACCGAATTGAACCAAATGCACACAACAGCTTAGATAAATTCAAATGAACATAATTCAACTAGTTTCATACAATGATTCAAGGTTTAGAACAAGATTTAAGCCAATAAAAGTTACTGATGAACAAAATGAAGAACACAAATGAGGTTGCTGATGTATTTGACCACAAGCCCAATTTCAAACCCTCAAATATTTCAAACAGGTTATATAAACTTTGTTTAATCACTTTTTATCCCTAAACATGCATACACTCTATGTGTTTCCAAAATCTTAGGTCAGAATAATCAAAATCAAAGTAGTTATAACACCTAATTAGATTTGATGTTTCAAAGAGCAAACTTGGCAAGTATCAGAACTTAAGCACTTGTATAGCAGATATAAACACAAACGAACACCTAACACTTACTCAAAATCAAACAAGAACCCAATAGTAGTAGACCCAAACACCCCTTTCACTTTTTAATCCAAGATTTAACAAATCAATTGTGTATTTCAGGTTTACCAAAGCCTAATCTAGCATCATAAAAACATTATCATGCAGTATTAAGCAGATTCAAGCATAAAAAACAACACTTATAATAGCATAACACGAAATCACAATAATCAAGTATTTTTAACAGATTTTGGGTAAGAAGGCTTAAATCTCATGAATGTACATCCACACTCACGAATTTTTGAGCTTATGTGCCTAGCTTAACAAGGCACAAGCTTCCACAAAGCTGCTAAGAGTAACAAGGTTAGAACAAGCAATATAAACTAAAAAATTGAAAAACAAAGCTGATTCATGCAACCTTTGTACCCACTCCTGGATTATCCCCAAACCAAAAGCTCACAACATCTCGATAATCTTCTTATCATGGTGCTATGGTCACTTGTAATCCAAAAATTCCAAGGACGTACCAAAGAAGTTAGCAAAATATCAGATTTTGGAAAATCATGCAATTTCTTGCACAATGTTTAAAAACAGGTTTTGAGACTTAACAATCATTAAACATGTAACAAGGAAAAACCAAGAGCAATTGTAAATGTGAGACCCTATATCCTTTATATAGAGGGTGTACATAGTCTTTGTAAACTAAAAAACTGAAAAACCTAAGCTATGATCTTCCAGAAATGCCCCTTGTTTAACTTTTGAATTTTCATGCCATGTGAATATCTTGGACGTTTGTGTGAGGTGTAAAGGGTTGAAATTTGATCAAGGGTCTCATATGAAGCTTAGAATGTAAGCATCATTGTGGATGGTTGGATGGCTGGCACATTTTTGCTTCTTCCTCAAAAACGTGTGTAGGAGGTTTATCATGTGAGCTTGGTGGTGATGAGGTGGCAAGTTTAAGGTGTGGGTTATGTTTATGACCACCCTAATCATAATTTTGGAAGGTTTGGAGGTTTAACTTTGGCTTAAACAAAAACCCCTAATCTTGTTCTTGAGTGAATAGTTGTTGGTTTGATCCAGTTTATGATTAAAAAAAAAGGTGTTAGGCGCCATAATATTTAACTAATTACGGTTAGTTAAAATCTGGTGTGAGTGGGAAGTAACATGGCAGAATGGAGTGTTTTGATTGGTGGAAAAGGGTTAGTGGGGCACGTGGCATGCCTCCACTAGTTAAGGTAAGTATGGCTGTTTGACAGGTTTTACTCCTTGTCTTTGTTTCTTCTTTCATTTCAGTTTAATTAGAACAAAACTGAATTTTCTTTTATAACCAAGTTTGGTTTTTCATACTTTTGCCACAAAAGGTTTTGGAAAAGTATTTCAAGGGTATTTCTTGCCAATTCATGATATTTGAAGGGTTGTTTTGGAATTTTCTTCATTCTTCAAGGTGTTGAATTGTATTGTTGACTTCTTGGAGGACTAATAATGACAAGTGTTCAAATTTGAGGGACAATTCTTGCCAATTCTTTAAAGTGGAGGGTCCTTTTTGTAATTTGACAAACTTTAAGGACCAAACTTGTAATTATGAATATACAAGGGTTTAAAGTGTCAATTTTTGAATATTGGAGGACCCTTCTTGTACAATATTTAATTCTTCAAGGGTTATTCTTAGAAAATCAACTCTAGGGCTTGGTTCATTGTGCGGATTTGTTTCCCGTGTTCGTTTTTGCTTGTTTCTTATGATCTTTTGTCATTTTCTCAATATCCGTACCTAAAACGCACATTTAACAAACACAAGAATATATTTGGCATATTTCATGATATTTAATGCATTTTAAGCCCATTTTAGACGATGAGACTATGTATAAAAGCAGTCTCATCACTCCCCCATACTATACCATTGCCGTGCCCTCAGTCAATGCTAGAATAAAGTATCGTAGCACCTCCAAAATTCATTTTTATGCATCTTTATTGAATGATAACTTGCTACAGTATCACTATTACTACTTGCGTTTTAGACATAATGTATGATTTTCATCGCAAAATGGGACGTTTAGGTTCATAGAACAAGAACAGGTGAATGCTTCGTTAGAAATAATTTCGTCGTCCTCGATTTTCACCCCAATTCCATGCCAAGCGTGAAACGAGATCATTGTCATTATAATTTAGTAATGCTAACACTACTCATATGCCCTAATCACGTACTTATACTCCCATTTTCCGAAGTGGTATCTCTTATATTTTATTTTTGTCTTGAATGTTCACGAGGATACATTTTTTTACTCATGTGATAATAGTGATTTAGGTCTAAAAATAGAGTCATAATGGTGTAACCAAGACCATCAAATTAATAACCCCCCTAATAGACAACAATGTCAAAAAATTAAGTCAACAAGAAGGATCGATAAACACGGTTTTATAACGGTTTTGAACATGAGACTTATTACCAATACTTTTATACGCTCCCTAATGGATGGGCCTTATTATCATAGGTTTACCTCCATCTTTTATTCAACTTCTCCATGAAGCTTTTATTATAACTTCGGTGTTGCCTTGCCTTTTATTTAACCTCGCCATGAGGTGTTTATTATGGCCAAAGACGTATATCCTCACGCTAAAAGCGAATTTTGGATCTTTAAAGCTTCAAAGATTAAGGCATAATTCACTTTCAATTTCACATAGATTTTTCGGCCTTGTGAGCTTCAAATTGTTTGCTTGATTTAGGTGAGCACTTGAAATCTTATTATTAGGTGAAGCTTTCGATTATTCGGGTTGCCAATACTTCAATACCGTGACGCTGGCGATACCTTAATGTCTTCCCAATTTAATTACATGGAAGCTACTAGAAACCAACAATCAAGACTAAACCGCTAAGCCAATACTTATTAAGCAAGATTTATATACAAGCGAAGGGAGAATAAGCAAACAACGAGAACACATGAGTTTTTGAAAGAATACAAGTACTCTACGTTTAGCATAGTAACTTATAATTAACTCTATCATTTCTCGTCCTTATTTTAGAGACTTAGCCTAATATAAAGTTAACAAATCGAAGCTAAGTGCTCAACACGCACGTTCGAGTAAAAAATTACTCTTATTCTCGCCATCGGGAAATCTACATTCGTGTCTTCAAACACTTATAAAACATGAGAAAATTTTTAAAATTTGGCATTTTTAGCCTTATTTTGCAAGAAAACGATAAACAAAAAGATAAACTTTGGAAAGCGTAAAGGTTTGGCAAGGCAAGGATCTATTCACCCCCCATACTAAAGTTAAACATTGTCCTCAATGTTTCTAGTCTAAGGGTAGGATACCCCCATACTAGAGACGTAGTCGAATGCTTAATCTAGCATGGAAAACGTATAACCGTTAAATTTAAAGCCGTTTATGAAGTGTGCTATAAACATAAGGTTAGAACAAATAAGGATATATCATGGATATTGAGAAATTCTTCAAAGCAAACGATCGAGTGCTCCCATAAAACGAACACAAAAGGCTCCAATCGTGAAGATCATGATCATCTAAAAACCACATATCACAAACAACCATGAAACAAAGGTTGGAAGGGCACAAATCCCCTCACATTACTACGTTAGAAAGCGATAATATGTACACGGATAAGCATGGGAGTCCGCCACGAGGCACCTTGTTTTTTTACTGAGTCATGAGCTCGACTCGATCCCCTCAATACTAATTATCATTGGGGAAGGTGATTTGGTCGAGGTAGTTCAAAGAGGGAACTTCCCCGCCAAAGTAGTGCTTCAACCTATGTCCATTCACCTTGAAATTGGGGCCATCATTTTGAGCTAGCTCGATGGTACCATAAGGAAAAACTTGGGTAACGGTGAATGGAACCGACCAACGGGATTTCAATTTGCCGGAAAAGATTTTCAAACGTGAGTTAAAAAGCAACACTTGATCTCCAATGTTAAAAACCCGGTTTTTTATTTTTGAATCATGAAACTTTTTAGTCTTTTCTTTGTAAATCAATGAATTTTCATAAGCAATGTCCCTCAATTCATCTAATTCATTCAATTGCATTTTCCGGTGTTTTCCCGCGGTCTCAATATCATCGTTACAATGCTTAAGGGCCCAATAAGCTCTGTGTTCGAGTTCAATTGGCAAGTGAAAATTCTTCCCATACACAAGCTTATAAGGAGTGCACCCGATGGGCGTCATATGAGTGGTACGAAAGGCCCATAAAGCATCGTCTAACTTATCCAGCCATGATTGTCGGTTCTCTCCAATCGATCTCTCTAAGATCCTCTTCAACGCTCGGTTTGAAACCTCGACTTGCCCACTCGTTTGTGGGTGATAAGCCGTAGAAAGCCGATGTGACACCCTAATAAATGACTTTTTGCTTAGCTTGCTTTAGCATGTGTGTACTCGATATCGTTCTCGGTATGTAATCGAATTGATCACGATTAATGGTGGAATAGTCGATAATGGTCACTAAAAGGGGAAGTTGATTTTCTATTTTAAAACTAAAAGCAAATGTGGAAATGTCGTTGAGTAAAATAAAAGCTTTAAAAATTTAATATAAAAAAAATTACAAGAAAAATACTTGGTAAAAATGGAGATTTCGGGAAGCGTGCAATTTCTGGAAATTTAAAGGTAATGAATGAAAAGAAATAAACAAAGACAAAACTTGATTAAAATAATACTAAGTAAAAATGCGGGAAAGTATAATTGAAAAACTAAGAAAAATAAAAACAAAAGCCAAAGTAGATCGCAATGCGATCGTACTCTGATTGTACTCCAGATCGCACTCAATGCAATCACAACCTAGGAATCAGGTCGCACTCAATGCGATGGAAAAAAAATATGATCGTACTCAAAAAGTGAGGGATCGCACTCACTGATCGCAACCACGATCGCAACAAGTGGATCATGGTCTTAGATAGTAACCACAAGGATCGCAATCAATGCGATCGTACCAAGGGGTCGTGACACGATCGCACCCACAGATCACAATAAGTGATCGTGGTGTGGATCGTAGCCAGGGAAAGAAGTATGATCGCAGTTAATGTGATTGTAACCAGAGATCGTAACCAAGTAAAACCCTCATAAGATCGTAATGGAGTCCAAAGAGTAACTAAGCTTAAACGAATAAGCTGTTAATCCAAAAAGAACTTGCCAACTTTAGCCAAGGATAAATAAGCACAAATTTGACAACTTTTGGAATCTAAACACGTGAACTTAATAAACCGAACTTTAAAACGATAAAACTTTTAGGAAAGCTTAAAAGTAAACAAGCTAAACATACAAATAAGCCAATAAGCACAAAGAGCTTAAAGCTTAAACGTATAAGAATTTATGTAGGAATAAAAAGATGAGCTTTTTAATCACTTAAACATCAAAATCAACCATGGATCATTAATATTTTGGATCAAAGGTAAACCAAAATCAAGAAATGTAGAAAGAGATTAATGAACAAAAAACTTAACTTGATCTTGTGATTAATGAAATCCAAATACAAGGATGATCAAAAGCTTAAACTTGAAAGATAAAAAATGAAGAAAAGATGAAACTTAGTGAGAGAAAGTTAAGACTTTCTCTCTCTAAAAACTACAAAGGAAAAATGAAAAAAATGAAAACTAGCTAACCCCCCTCCTAATGTGTTTAGGAGGGTATTTATAGGAAAATGGGGAGGTGCATGTGTTGCTTCCTCTTTATTTCTTCTCGACTCGACTCGATTAAATCCTCTGTCTTTCTCGACGTCGTCTCGGGATTTGAACTCGTCTTTTAATTTTCTTCTATATTAAACTTGAGTTCTTCGACTTCATTAAACTTCCGTCTTTAGACTTTTTCTTCGATAAATCTTCAGAATAGGCATTGGACTTCCGTTCTTTTTGCACTCTTGATCTTTTGACTTCGTCTTTTCTCGTTTTCTTCGATAAAAGCCCGTGAATGCCCGTGTTTTCTTCCTTTTTTGTCTTTTGGTCCTAAAACACAATAAAAACACAAACCACACATAATTCCGACTTTTACGACATAAAATACACGTTTTGGTCTTGTTATTATTGGAAATAAGTGGTAAAAGGATAAGTGTTTTCAAACTTATTAAATCCTCTACACTTGACCATTGCAATGCCCCCATGCAACGCATTAATATTAAAGCACAGTTTACATTTTCCATCATAAATAACCCACCTTGGCCTTTATTAAATACTAAACTTTAAGGAAACTAAAAAGATAGAAATATATACAAAACAAGTAAAGAAATCAAAGAGTTACATTGGGGTTTTGGCCGTCATGAATGTTTATCATCCTCAAGTTTCACGTTCCCCATACCAAGCTTAAAAACGAGATCATTGTTATTATAAGTTAGCAAACTAACACGAACTCATTTGGCACAATTATTCACTTAGACTCCCTTATTCCTAGGTGTATCTCTTTAATTTTATTTTTGTCTTGAATGATCACGAGGATGCATTGTTTGACTTTTTTCGATAGTTTATTAGGCTGAAAATAAAGTAGGACGATTTAATCAATAGTTAGCTAAAGGACAAAGTCTTTTAAAACTGCTTCTCGGGACATCATAAAGTTCATATCTTGGCATAACTCGCTTCACGATCTGAGACCTTTCTCGGACCGATATTTGGCAGCGACTTCAAACTTCAAATCTTTGAGAGACGTTCTTGAAATTATGGTCTTCTCTTCATAATAGGAATTTCTTCACTTGAAATTTTGAGAGATTCTTCATATTTGGACCATGACTTCATTTTTCTCCAATCTTTATTTTGGACTTTGATATACAACGATCCGCCTCCTTTTAGGACTTGGATCTATTTATCCTCATACGTTGTTAGGGCCTTTTTGGATAGACTTCTCCATGATCTTTTGGGGAGTTCTTGCTTTTCGTCGTGTGTCTCGATCCTTCATATTGATTTTCGATAAATGATTCTTCACATCAATTTTGGATCTTTAGCAACAAAATGTAGCCCTAATGCCTTGTTAGGGCCTTTTCGGACTCGCCAATCTTCGCATCCCGCTTCAATAAGTTATGCCTTGGCTATGAACTCTAATTAATACCGATCAACTTTTAAACGATCTTGTGCTAGAAGCTAAGTAACTTTCAAATCGTACAACCTTATTTATTGCAGATAAATTTATTAGCAAGCGATGGGAGAGTAGGCTTATAATCAACTCACATAAATTCACGAAAGAATACCAAACTTATAATTGACTCTATCATCTCTCGTTCTCCATAATTTAAAATCTCAAGGAATGAGACTCGTGGATGCTTAGCCAATTAAATCAAAGTTTTGGGTTTTCGAGTCATCTATAGGATCTTGCAAACTCTTAGACTTTTTCAAGTTTGGAATTCGCATTTTAAAGTTCCCTTGATAAACGACTCTCTAGGATCAATTATAGGAACTTACGAAAAGTTCTTGTTCTTAACCCGTGAGAGTTAAGACTTTCGCGTTTTAAAGTTCCCTATATAAAAGCCTAGCAAAACTTGACTTAAACGCGTTAAGGATACTAGCTAGAGTAAACTTAAATAAGTAAACTCGGGTTGAGTCAAAATATTCACGACTTTGAAAACTTTAAAACCAATTTATTGAAAATTTATTCTAGCAAAAGAAAGTAAATAACGCTAACAAAGGAAAATAGTACTATACTACTAGGCCAAAATAGATTAAAATTTTTGAAAAATGTCGAAAAATTAGATTTTCCGGTTAAAATGAGGGAAAATTCATGGAAAAGACCACTTACTTCGATAGAAGTCCCCCCTACACTTGATATAAACATTGTCCTCAATGTTTAAGCATGTGGGAGTAAAATCCCCTACACTTAGGACATTGTGCACTTTGTTTAAATCTTGCGAAGGAAACGACAACTATAGTGATTTCAATGTGAACATATAAGATATGAAATATTGAATCACGATAGTTTAAGATAGAACCAGGAAGACGGGAACACGGGATCACGGTTCGTCAAAAGTCATCGAGAATGGATCTTTGAACTGTAATCCCTTCACATTAGATGAAACAAGACAACAAACACATACGGGGCTCCCCCTACACTTATTATGAAAACGGTAAAGGATAGGTCAACGGGTTGCCTCACGAGAAGCGCTTGTTTTTGTTAACCGAGTCACGAGCCTGACTCGACCCAGAACTAATTCAAGGGAAACGTGGTGAGGGATGGAATCATCTCATGAGAGATGTCCTCACCAAAGTACAACTTCACGCGCTGGCCATTCACCTTAAAATTGGGCCCATTTGGCTGAGAAAGCTCAATGGTGCCATATGGTGAGACTTTGGCGATGGTGAATGGACCAGACCAGCAGCTCTTCAACTTGCCCAAGAAGATCTTCAACCGAGAGTTAAAGAGTAAGACTTGATCACCAACATGGAACTCTCGGTTTTAATCTTAGCAGCATGGATGATTTTGGTCTTCTCCTTGTAGATCAACGAGTTCTCATAAGCTTCATTCCTCAATTCATTTAGCTTATTGAGTTGAATCTTCCGAAGATCGCCGGCTTTGTTGATGTCGATGTTAGCCCATTTCAAGGCCTAGTATGCCTTATGTTCCAGCTCGATAGGGAGGTGGCATGCTTTCCCGTACACAAGACGATAAGGTGTACAACCAATCGGGGTCTTATATGCGGTACGGAAAGCCCAAAAAGCATCATCTAACTTATCGGCCTACGAGGCACGATGCTCTCCCACAGTACGCTCCAGAATTCGCTTGAATCCACGGTAAGATATCTCGGCTTGACCATTAGTTTGAGGATGATAAGCGATGGAAATACGGTGATTGACACCATACTTAGCCATGACTCTTGCAAATTGATCGTTGCAAAATGAGTCCCGCGGTAACTGATTATAGCACGAGGAACACCGAATCGAGCAAAAAGTTGCTTTAGAAAGTTCACAACCACCCTCACATCGTTCGTAGGGAGAGCTTTTGCTTCAACCCATTTGGATACGTAGTCAATGGCTACGAGGATGTACTTGTTCTCCTTGGATGATGGAAATGGCCCCGTAAAGTCGATACCCCATACATCAAAAATTTTACATTCTTGTATGATTTTTTGAGGCATCTCGTCTTTATGTGTGATCTTACCTTGGCGTTGGCAAGCATCACAATTTTTAACCATCTCGTGAGCCTCACGATAAATGGTGGGCCAATAGAATCCAGAGTCAAACACTTTCTTCGCAGTGTAGTTGGGACCAAAGTGACCACCGGTGGGTCCTTTATGGCAAGCTTCGAGGATGTCGAAAGCTGCAGGTCCATCAACGCACCAACGAATAGTCAGATCAGCACATTGTTTAAAGAGATAAGGGTCATCCCAAAAGTAAGTCTTAACATCTTTAAAGAACTTCTTCTTTTGTTGGGATGTTAACCCTTGGATGAGAATACCACCCGCTAAGTAGTTTGCAATGTCCGTAAACCACGGGGTGTCATCAAGATTGGAACTGATAGACATTAAGGCCTCAAGGGAAAAGAGTCATTGATCTCTTGATTCGGATGATCCCCTTGATAAGTATCCTCAAGTCTACTTAGATGATCCACGGCTAGGTTTTCGGCTCCCTTTTTGTCACGAATTTCAATTTTGAATTCTTGAAGGAGCAAAACCCAACGCAGAAGTCTTGGTTTAGAATCTTGCTTAGTCAACAAATACTTCAACGCGGAATGATCGGTGTACACGATTGTGGTGGAAAGGACAAGATAGGGGCGGAATTTCTCAAAGGCATACACTACAGCTAAAAGCTCTTTTTCGGTAGTGGTATAATGCAATTGAGCCCCTGTCATTGTCTTGCTAGCATAATGGATTGGTTGGAAGTGTTTGTTCACTCTTTGGCCCAAAACCGCTCCAATGACAAAGTCGCTAGCATCGCACATCAATTCAAAAGGTAGCTCCCAATTAGGGGTAACCAAGACTGGTGCCTTAGTTAGCTTGTCCTTAAGAAGATTGAAAGATTCAAGACACTCTTTAAAAAAGATAAAAGGAGTATCTTTTTCCAAGAGGTGGGTCATCGGGCGAGCGATTTTAGAAAAATCTTGAATGAATCGACGATAGAAGCCCGCATGACCAAGTAAACTTCTCACACCCTTCACGGTTGAAGGTGGAGGTAATTTTGCCATGACATCAACTTTAGCACGGTCCACTTCAAGACCGGATTTTGAGATTTTATGTCCAAGCACAATGCCTTCTTTTACCATGAAATGGCATTTTTCCCAATTTAGAACAAGGCGAGTGTCTTCACATCGCTTAAGCATGGGTTCCAAATTGGCAAGGCAAGTAGCGAAAGAATCACCATAGACCGAGAAATCATCCATGAAGACTTCCATAGTTTATTCAACCATGTCATGGAAGATAGCCATCATACACCTTTGGAAAGTCCCAGGAGCATTGCATAAGCCGAAAGGCATTCTTTTTTAAGAAAATGTTCCATAAGGACAAGTGAATGTGGTTTTTTCTTGGTCTTAGGGATCGATGAGTATTTAAAAATAACCCGAGAAACCGTCAAAAAAGCAGTAATAGTCATTACCTGCTAGACGTTCAAGCATTTGGTCCATAAAAGGAAGGGGAAAATGATCCTTTCTCGTAGTATCATTGAGTTTGCGATAGTCTATACAAACTCTCCACCCTGTAACGAGACGAGTAGGAATCAACTCGTTGTTTTCATTGGGCACAACGGTGATTCCGCCTTTCTTAGGCACACAATAGACCGGACTAACCCATGGTGAATCCGAGATAGGGTAGATCATTCCCGCATCAAGAAGTTTGATAACCTCTTTTTTGATAACATCGTGGATCTTGGGATTCACCCTTCTTTGGTTTTGAATAGTGGGTTTAAAGTCATCCTCCATGAGAATTTTATGTGGGCAAAAGTGAGGATCAGTTCCACGAATATCGGAGATTTTCCAAGCAATCGCTTTCTTATGATTCTTCAGCACGGCAGTAAGTCGGGATTTTTATTCTTCTTTCAAGTCCTTAGCAATGATGACGGGTGACTTCTTGTTTTCGTCAAGGAAAACGTACTCGAGATGAGACGGTAGGTCCTTAAGCTCTAAATCCGGAGGATTTTCGATGGAAGGTGTAGTCAAATTCGGTTCATCGATAGAGATATCCTTAGGAGATGGTGGAGAAATATGGTCCACATTGAGAAGTTTCTCAATGGTACGAATTTCTTCATCCCAATTGGAGGGAGAATCGTCATATTTTAAGTCCACATCTCCCAATGTTGCTTCAAATTCTTTCAAAAGGAAATCACTTTTTCCAAATGGAGTTAGTGAGGGAGAAATAGAGGCAACGGTCTCAACAATGGGTAGAGAAGAAGAACCACTTTTACAAGCGTCTTTGAAATGTTCTTCACAAGCCTCATCAAGAACGTCAATGAAATTAACACTCTCGTTTTCAGACGGCTGCTTAGAAAGTTTACCCATGTTAAAGACGATTTTATCGTCACCAACTCTCATGATTAATTCGCCCGCGACTACATCAATGAGAGTGCGACCGGTCCTCAAGAATGACGTCCAACGATTAATGGAACATGGGGATCCATCTCGTAGTCGACGACAACAAAATCCGCCGGAAAGGTGAATTTGTCGACAACAACGAAGACATCTTCGGCTATCCCCACCGGATAAGCAACCGTACGATTAGCTAATTCCAGTGTCATTCGTGTGGGGACTAGCTCGGGTAGAGACAATTGTTTCCAAACGCTTAAAGGCATTAAGTTGATACTAGCACCTAGATCGGCTAGGGCCATACAATTCTCTACCCCGAGAAAGTTGCAAGGAATGAGAAAACGACCCGGATCACCAAGTTTGGTGGGTAATTTCCTTAAGAGCACTGCGGAGCAATTCTCGTTAAGTTGGGTCTGAGCGATGTAAAGAAGTTTCTCCTTATCACTGAGAAGATCTTTAAACATTTTAGCATTTTTGGGCATGTGAGCGAGAGCCTCATCAAAGGAGATATTGAAATTCAGTTGTTTAAACATTTTAAGAAAGTTAGAAACCTGAATATCATCCTTGTTCTTCAACTTCTCTTTCCTCAACCTTGAGGGATAAGGTATATTGGGTTGAGACGAAGGCTTTGGAATGGAATTCTCACTCACATCCTTGGGTGGTGGAGGGGTGGAAGTAGAAGGTGGAGGAATTAGAGAAGGGGACTCGTTTTCCTTTGTCACAATCACCGGTGTAGGTGTAGGAATCTCGGGTTCCTTTAAACCTTTGCCACTTCGGGTGGTGATTGCTTTCATCTTCCCTCTTGGATTAGCAACGGTGTTACTCGGAAGAGAACCCGAACCAGAGGCTTGATTACTTGGGAAAAAACTAGCCATCATATCCCTAAGTTATTCGTTTGATTGCTCATAGAGTTTCTCATATCGGCTTGAAGAGCATTCCCTTGTTTCGCCATGTCATTCCTTAGCTCGGCTTGAATATCGTTCCCTTGTTTTGCCATGTCACCCTTCAAGTTAATGAATTGGATTTGAAGATTCGTCACCATCTCTCTATTGGTCCTCATGTAAGCTTCGAGGTCTTGGTTCAATACCGTGGGTTGATTGAGAGGTGGGGCTTGGTAAGCTGAATTATTTCCTTGAGGTGGATATGAGTTTCTTTGGGATTGATACTGATTGGTAGCTCGAGGTTGGCTTTGATTGTTACGGTTGAAATTTTTTTGGTTTTGGTTTTGAGGTGAAAAACCGGGTGGAGATAGATAGTTGTTGTAATGATAACTTAGCAAGTTACGGTCTCCTTGAGGACGTGCTTGGTAGCCTCCTATAGAAAAGTTACCGTTGGCGGCATACACATTTTCCGGATTGTCAAGAGTAGAAGGACAATCGGTGTATGAATGAGAACCCCCGCAAATCTCACAAGAAGTTGCTACAGCTTTAGCTTGTTGAAATTGGTTTGTAGCCATGGTTAAGAAGTTTTTGTTCATCTCATCTATTTGGCGAGTAAGTTCGGTTATCTCTGAGTTGGATGATGTAGAAGAAACATTGACCCTCTGGTTATTCCTTGAAGATGCAGATGAATCCTAATTTTTGTGGTGAGTGGTCATGTTCTCTATCAGCTCTCTACACTCCTCAGGTCTTCTCTTCATGAATGTACCACCGGCGGCAGCATTAATCGTATCACGATCACGAAAAGTTAGACCATTATAGAAAGTATCAATCAAAGTAACAGGGAGCATGTTATGGTTAGGACAACGGTCGATCAAGACATTATAGCGTTCCCAAGCATTGAAAAGAGACTCATCAGGTTCTTGTGTGAATCCACTGATTTGGTTGCGAAGACTAGTGACCATGGATGGTGGAAAGTAGCGCGACAAAAATTTTTGAGTCATGTAATTCCATGTTTGAATTTAATTTTTGGGAACACGATCAAACCATTTTTCGGCATGGTGGGATAAAGTGTGTGGAAAGAGGTGAAGGCGAAGAAAATCCATGGAAGCACCGGGTAGTTTCATGCTTTGAGTGACGGTAATGAACTTGTCGAGATGTTTGTTGGCATCATCATCCGGTAATCCGCGAAACGGGCAAGCGTTTGAACTTGCTGGATCATGTGATGCTTCAACGAAAATTCAGGAGCCGTGATTTGCATTGGCGCAATCGGTCCTCCGCGTCCGTTCATGGTTGGTTGACAAAGCTCCTCCATTGTTCGTAGGTCGGGTGGGGGAACATTGTTGTTGTTGTTATTGTTATTCATAGTGGGGTAGGGTGGGTTGTTATTATTGTTATGCACACCGGCCATATCTATGTCTCTAAAAGTCTCGGACTCAGGATAAGACGTAGATCGAGTACGCATACACTAAACGGAAATAAAATATTTTTGATTTTTTTATGTTTTTTATTGTTTTTGGATTTTTAAAATATTTATATTTTTTTAGGATTGTTGAAAATATTTTGTGCTTGAAAACAACGTTCCTAAAAGAACGGATCCCAAAATCTAATTTCTCACTAAAAACCGTTAATCTTTACGAGAAGAGCTGGCAGCGGCGCCATTTAATAAATGACTTTTTGCTTAGCTTGCTTTAGCATGTGTGTACTCGATATCGTTCTCGGTATCTAATCGAATTGATCACGGTTAATGGTGGAATAGTCGGTAATGGTCACTAAAAGGGGAAGTTGATTTTCTATTTTAAAACTAAAAGCAAATGTGGAAATGTCGTTGAGTAAAATAAAAGCTTTAAAAATTTAACCTAAAAAAATTACTAGAAAAATACTTGGTAAAAATGGAGATTTTGGGAAGTGTGCAATTTCTGGAAATTTAAGCGTAATGAATGAAAAGAAATAAACTAAGACAAAACTTGATTAAAATAATACTATGTAAAAATGCGGGAAAGTATAATTTAAAAACTAAGAAAAATAAAAACAAAAACCAAAGTAGATCGCAATGCGATCGTACTCTGATTGTACTCCAGATCGCACTCAATGCGATCACAACCTAGGAATCATATCGCACTCAATGCGATGGAAAAAAATATGATCGTACTCAAAAAGTGAGGGATCGCACTCACTGATCGCAACCACGATCGCAACAAGTGGATCGTGGTCTTGGATCGTAACCACAAGGATCGCAGTCAATGCGATCGTACCAAGGGGTCGTGACACGATCGCACGCACAGATCGCAACAAGTGATCGTGGTGTGGATCGTAGCCAGGGAAAGAAGTATGATCGCAGTTAATGCGATCGTAACCAGAGATCGTAACCAAGTAAAACCCTCATAAGATCGTAATGGAGTCCAAAGAGTAACTAATCTTAAACGAATAAGCTGTTAATCCAAAAAGCACTTGCCAACTTTTAGCCAAGGATAAATAAGCACAATTTGACAACTTTTGGAATCTAAACACGTGAACTTAATAAATCGAACTTTAAAACGATCAAACTTTTAGGAAAGCTTAAAAGTAAACAAGCTAAACATACAAATAAGACAATAAGCACAAAGAGCTTAAAGCTTAAACGTATAATAATTTATGTAGGAATAAAAAGATGAGCTTTTTAATCACTTAAACATCAAAATCAACCACGGATCATTAATATTTCGGATCAAAGGTAAACCAAAATCAAGAAATGTAGAAAGAGATTAATGAACAAAAAACTTAACTTGATCTTGTGATTAATGAAATCCAAATACAAGGATGATTAAAAGCTTAAACTTGAAAGATAAAAAATGAAGAAAAGATGAAACTTAGTGAGAGAAAGTTAAGACTTTCTCTCTCTAAAAACTAGAAAGGAAAAATGAAAAAATGAAAACTAGCTAACCCCCCTCCTAATGTGTTTAGGAGGGTATTTATAGGAAAATGGGGAGGTGCATGTGTTGCTTCCTCTTTCTTTCTTCTCGACTCAACTCGATTAAATCCTTTGTCTTTCTCGACGTCGTCTCGGGATTTGAACTCGTCTTTTAATTTTCTTCTAGAATTAGACTTGAGTTCTTCGACTTCATTAAACTTCCGTCTTTAGACTTTTTCTTCGATAAATCTTCAGAATAGGCCTTGGACTTCCGTTCTTTTTGCACTCTTGATCTTTTGATTTCGTCTTTTCTTGTTTTCTTAGATAAAAGCCCGTGAAAGCTTGTGTTTTCTTCCTTTTTCGTCTTTTGGTCCTAAAACACAATAAAAACACAAACCACGCATAATTCCGACTTTTACGACATAAAATACACGTTTTGGTCTTGTTATTATTGGAAATAAGTGGTAAAAGATAAGTGTTTCACACTTATTACACCCCATATTTACTTAGGACCCTTTCGAATTGGTCATTACAAAAATGGGTTCCACGATCGATTATAATCGCACGAGGGGTTCCAGACCGAGAAAACAAACTCTTTAAAAACTTGACTACCACACGAGCATCATTCGTGGGTAAAGCCTTAGCTTCCACCTACTTAGATAGGTAGTCAACGGCGACAAGGATGTACTTATTACCACAAGATGATGGGAACGGACCCATAAAATCAATTCCCCAAACGTCAAAGATCTCACACACTTGGATGATATTTTGTGGCATTTCATAGTTTTGTGAGGCTTTTCCTTGTCGTTGGCATGAGTTACACGACTTCACAAGTGCATGTGCATCTCGGTAAATAATAGGCCAAAAGAAACCAGCATCAAAGACCTTCTTCGCGATGAGATTAGCACAATGGTGACCACCCGTGGGTCCCTCGTGACAAGCTCTAAGGATATTAGAAGCTTCGGTTCCAAACACACAACGTCGAATGATTTGATCCGCACAAGTCCGAAAGAGTTAAGGATAGTTCCAAAAGTAGAACATGACGTCACGAAAGAATTTTCGTTTTTGTTGAGTCGTCATATCCTTAATGATGAAGTTCCCCGCATGGTAATTTGCGATGTCCGCAAACCATAGGGTGGATGAATCAAGCTTAGAATTCACTAAACCAAGTGTCTCAAGAGGAAATGTTTCGGTGATTTCCTTTGGCTCGTACACACTTTGGTGAGGATCTTCCAAATAAGAAAGATGATCGGCCGCTAGATTCTCGGCTCCTTTTTTGTCTAGGATTTCGACATCAAATTCTTGTAGGAGGAGAATCCAACGAAGCAATCTCGGCTTCACATATTGTTTAGCCATGAGATAATTGATTGCCGAGTGATCCGTATACACTATGCATTGGGTCAAGATGAGGTAAGGTCGGAATTTGTCAAATGCATACACCATGGAAAGGAATTCCTTTTTCGTTGTAGTATACTTAAGTTGAGCCTTGGTCATCGTCTTGCTAGCATAGTGAATAAGCAAGAAATGCTTTTCATGACGTTGCCCCAAAACGGCCCCAATAGCGTAATCACTTGCATCACACATTAGCTCAAAGGGGAGGTTCCAATTGGGAGCAACAAGAATGGGAGCTTCGGTAAGTTTCCTCTTAAGGATTTCAAAGGCTCGTACACAATCTTTGTTAAAGACAAAAGGAGCATCTTTTTCGAAGAGATGTGTAATAGGTCGAGATATCTTTGAAAAATCCTTGTTGAATCGACGATAAAAGCCCGCGTGGCCTAGGAAACTCCTAACTCCCTTAACGGTTTTGGGATGAGGTAACTTGGCGATGACGTCTAACTTAGCTTTGTCTACCTCAATCCCCGCTTTCGAGACCTTGTGCCCTAAGAAGATTCCTTCCTTAACCATGAAATGACATTTTTCCCAATTGAGCACAAGGTTTGTTTCCTCACAACGTTTTAACATTCTCTCAAGATTCGACAAACACGAAGTGAACGAACAACCAAACACGGAAAAATCATCCATAAAGACTTCCATCGTCTTCTCGATCATGTCATGAAAAATAGCCATCATGCACCTTTGAAAGGTTCCCAGTGCATTGCAAAGTCCGAATGGCATTCTAAGATAGGAAAATGTTCCATATGGACACGTAAACGTAGTTTTTTCTTGATCACGAGGACCGATGGGGATTTGGAAGTAACCGGAAAAACCATCTAAAAAGCAATAGAAATCATTTCCCGCAAGACTCTCCAACATTTGGTCCATGAAGGACAAGGGAAAATGGTCTTTACGAGTGGCGTCATTCAACTTACGATAGTCGATGCACACCCTCCAACCGGTCACCAGTCGAGTTGGAATTAACTCGTTGGCATCGTTTGGCACAACGGTCATTCCTATTTCTTAGGGAAACAATGAATAGGACTCACCCAAGGGCTATCGGAAATAAGGTAAATCATTCTCGCGTCAAGGAGTTTAAGGACCTCCTTTTTGATGACATCGTGAATTTTGGGGTTCACCCTCCTCTGACATTGGATTGTGGGTTTGTAGTCTTCCTCCATTAAGATTTTGTGGGTACAAAATTTGGGATAGATCCCCTTAATGTAGGATAATTTCCACACAATTGCCCCTTTGTGATCCTTTAGAACATCGATAAGTGCGGTTTTTTCATCATTCGAAAGATCCTTTGCAATAATAACCGGCAACTTATCGTCTCCTCCCAAGAATACGTATTCAAGATGAGGAGGTAAATCTTTCAACTCGAGGATTGGTGGTTCCTCAATTGAAGATTTGGGCTCGATACTCATAACCTCCTCGGGTGGAGGAAATGGTAAATTGTTAAGAAAATCCTTGATAATCGAGAAGTCCTCATCATTGTCTAGGTCTTCGATACAAGTACGAGGAACATCAAATTCATCCAACGTAAAACCACCACCTTCAAATGGAGTGAAGGATGGTGTCGAATTATCAAGAATGGGATCAAGCATAGTGGGATTGCCACTATTTTCATTGTCACCAAGACCTAAAACTTCTTGTGAAAATTCCTCGCAAACGACGTCAATCTTATCAACGAGGTTTATGGTCGCGACGGAATAAACATGAGAAATTGGAGAGTTTTGTGTTGCGTTTATAACAAGTTCATCGTCGTTAAAACGTAAGGTGATTTTTCTAGCATGCACATCAATCAACACCATTGACGTATCAAAAACCAAACGACCTAAAATAAGAGGAACTTGAGGATCCGTGGGAATATCAACAACGATAAAGTCTACCGGATAATAGAACTTTCCCACTTTTACAAAAACGTCTTCGGCCAATCTACATGCGAGAATATTGGAATGATCGGCCAGTTCGATAGACATTAGTGAAGGAGTAAGATTAGGAAGATTGAGCGACTTGAAGATTGCAAGTGGCATCAAGTTAATACTAGCACCAAGATCGGCCAAGGCATAGCATTCTTCCATATCTTGGATAGCACATGGAATCAAGAATTTATCGGGATCACCGACTTTTTGAGGTATGCGGTTAAGATAAACCGATGAATAACTAGACAATTGTTGCAATTTCTCCTTGTTGTTTAACATACTCTTAAAGTTAGCGGCAAATCGAGGCATCATGACCAAAGCGTCGACAAAACTTACATTGAAATGCGCATCACAAAACATTTTCATAAAAAGCTCAAATTGGTAATTGTCGCGCTCTTGACGTTTCTCCTTACGAAGTCTCGATGGGTAGTGTAATAACCCGAACTTTAAAATCAACATTTAGACTAAGATCTAATCTTATTTATAATATTTGGACCAATATTTATTAATCGACTTTTATTGTCATGATCATTTTTTTCGAATAATATTGAGTTCTCGGCTTTGGGCAAGGTTAATGATTTAACTTATTGAGAACGTGTCATTTATTAATTATCGACAAAGTCTATGTCCGTCATCAACTGTAAATATTGTCGTTATGACATAGAAATATTTTATATTGTCTTCGTTTTAGTTATTTTTCATTTTACGAGCATTCTTTGTAATTTACGTTAAACCTTTTGGTAGTATTTGTTTATACGAAGCGTTTGCGTTTATTAAATTATAAGCCCTCATTTATTTATCAAAATATCAAAATGATCTGAATGTCGATGTTTTAATTTTATATTGAGCGTTTATTTTTCGTGTTTTATATGTACCTTTCAAATCGTGTAACTTTAAAAATACTGGGTTCCGATAATACCCGCTTTAGTAAATTATGAAGCAAAATTATACAATCTCACTCATTCGTTTGCTATCACACGTATCATATAAATAACCACCTCAATGTGAAGTGGACAGATGTTCGTCTAAGCTTGCGTGCATAAATTGTCTTATAATACATATTCTACATATTCACATCTTGGTAAATGAATACACCATTTCTCCTGTATTTCTTGTCAAGCGTAATCCACAACACAAATCACCATCAACTTCTTCATCTTGTTTAAATATTGTTGGACTGATCTTTATAGTTATGACAAGGATTTACAAGATTTGGTTTTATGGGTTAATCTTGTGGCTGACTTCATATAAATCTTGAGTTCATCAATCTTGTTTTCTACCATTTCTATAGTAAGAATCACTTTATTTATTTTGTATTTTCATCTTTATGTAATATTTTTTTTACTACTGATAATAAATTTTTTAATAGTTATTTGGGTTTATGGACATTGTATATAAATTTTGTTTACATAAAAATCGAGCTAAACAAGCCCTTGGTGTATATTATTTTTTTTGTAATAGATAAGCAGCAAGATGGTATTTCGTGGCAAACTCAGTGGGTTTTTAGCCTTGAATAATTATACAGGGTGATAGGCCTTTGTTTTGTGGCGATTTGGCCGGGTCGCACGTCTTGTGACGATGGCCGATGAATTAGATATCGCCGAAACGATAAAAAGTGTCAAATCTGAACATGCTGTGTAAATAGACTGAAAACTCTTATAAGAACTCATAACCAGTGAAACAGATAAAACTAAGGGTTATATATAAATTTATGAAGAACTAGAATCAATTGGATAGTCTACCAGTTCTTTATGGTTTGGAAATGGCGGCCGAAACGGTGAGAACGAGATTCGCAGCTAAAACCAACCAACTCTCCTAAGTGATAAAATGGGTAAATGAGCTATGATAAATATTAATTAGGGGAAATTGAACTTATAATAGGTAAAATAAATAAGTTAAAAATGTCTTTGGTAAAAATAACTCATCTAGATTATTTATGTTTTAGTTGAAATGATCTAATCTACGTGACATATCGAAAAAATTATAATAAATGGACTATTCTTCATTAACGTAAAATGTGATGATTTTTATACAAAACGAAGTGGTGTAACCTACTTGTGGGAATTATAGACTCATTTTTATACTGATAATTATAGAACCCAAGACCGGACCAAAGTGAGATATTAAGTTGATGTCGTTTGAGGTGTTTTAGAACCCGAAAACCATATAAAGTGGATTTGGGCCACAAAAGCCCAACTTACACTTGTAATGGCTATTGGGCCATTATTGGGCCTGATTTATAACCAAGTGGGAGTCAAATGCTAATTTTAAAATGGACCTAAGTCATATAAATGTGTAATGGGCCACTAATGGGCTTAAGATGGGCTAAAAGTGTCATATTAAATATTAGACTAAAATGGTTAAGTTTTCATCTAAAAGTTTTATAAAGAATCATAAAATTATGCAATGTCCAAGAACTTATTAAGATATACTTATTACATATATGTACGATTTATTTCTCGTCTCGAGCCTAAGACACGTCTCGTCATGATTAGGTCTCGTTCTGTCATATGTTGACCGTTGGGCATCTCGTTCTCGATCAATGAGCGATCGATATCTCGTGAATTCGTGTATCGACTATTGAACGTTTGTTCCTTGATCTACGTGTAATAGCTATATCAGGTGAGTTCATAGCCTCGCTTTTACTGCTTTATATGTGTTTATAAACCCGCGAGGGGGAATACATGCTCTTGGTATAAAAATATATGATGTTTATATATATATATATATATATATGGTTTCGAGAGAATACATGTTTATGAATAAACACGTGGTTTGCTATATGCTTTGAACGAATACATGTTGTTGTAAATCAATGTAAGATGGTTGATTAAATGCTTTTGAAAGATGAACATAAGCGTTGATTGTATTGATTGTGAACCGCTATTTGCTAAGTGTTGTATTGCCCAAATTTAAAAGTCCCTAAAACCCATGAACCGTTAACTACCTATTATGGGAAGGCGCTGGTACAGACGGATGGATCTATCGGGGATGGCTCCCACCTGGGCAGGTCGCACCTGTGGGTTGGAGGCTCAGCCAGGTGTGTTGTATTAGAAGTAAGGGGGTATTCGGCAAAATACCTGACTAGGGCATTATTATACTTAAGGCTTCGGTGTCATGGCTTAGTAGAATAGCGCGGACTTTGAGTATTGTATGTGTTACAATATTGACAGTGGATGATATTCTTGTGTTCAAAATCTTTGTGGTTTATTTAAAAACCCATTATTGTTTATTAAAAACCTATGAATTCACTCAACCGTTGTGTTGACATGTTAGCATGTATTCTCAGGTGTGTAGGTTTAAGAGCAGCTGGAGCATGGAGCCGCGCATGATAAAGTAAAGGCAAAACAAACAATTTCCATTCGATACATTTGACAAATCTTTATTATTTCTTAAGGTTTGTATAAATTGGTGGGACCTCTTTTTTAGTTAACTCTGATTTAATAAAATTATCGAATGGTTTATTTTATAAAACGTCTCTTTTGAGGTCGTTTTCTATGACTGTGTGTGATGTGCTATGAAGTAACGCCAATTGTTGATATTCCGCTGCCTTGTGAAATTGGGGGTGTTACAGATTGGTATTAGAGCACTAGTTATAGAGAACTATGTCGTTTTCAAAACCTAGACTATAACTGCAGTTTTGTAAAATTGTTTTATTGCCTTACACAGTATTCACGCGCTCATGGCTCCTAGAAACCAATGCTTGGTTTTGATTGTGTGATCCTATGTGTATATAAGAATGATTGTATGTATATGTATGTACATACTATGGTATTTAAGGGCATTGCGGCTGAAGAAATGGTCTTCGCATAATTATCGTGCATTTTATAATGCGAATTTATAGATTTTGGCCTCACCGCCAATCACCTTTCTCGATAATTAATTTATTATCCCAATGCGAGTATGGAACTCGTTTGATATTTTGAGTACATATATATTGTTTCATAATATATCGCATATCGACTAATTTAAGCTCGACTGTTGTCATCGCATTGTGATGTGCCATTTTAGGACATATTCTTTTGAAACGTAATTGATAAACATATTATTTTATTTATGTACTCCTTATGATTTTGAAGAATCATTTTTTTTCAAGGAGACATCTTCTACGTAATAAGACGTTTAATTTATTGTGTTTGATTATGTTTTGTTGGCGAAAAGGATGCCAGTGTTGGACCAAAAATATATATATACCCAATCAACTATATATAATTTGGGTACAACAAAGATATTCTCATAGTAGTCATTAGTTGAGCAACTTAAAAATTTATCTTTAAATGGAATGGGACATTTAAATTTAGAGATTTTAAATCGCCCAACTATGTGTCATTTAAGGTTCTCTTATTGAAATGGATTGGGACATTTGAATAAGATAGTTTTAAACCACTGGACCTTAGATTGTTTATGGTTTCTTTATTCAGATGGAATGGGACGTTTGAATATAGAAATCATGAAGTAAGTTTATTGACACCCTGTACTTGTCGTGGCATGTAATTTTATTATTATATCGTGTTTTGTGACGGTATTACCTGAGTTGGAGGATTTATAATCGTCTTGTTGAAATAAATTGGGACGCCTTTTTATTTGAACAAGAAAGTTATAAGTTTCCTAACCATAAATTTATAATTCTTGTTTACATGGATTGGGGCGCCTTTCGATGTAAACAAAGATTTATAAATGAGTGGACTCAAGTGTGCCGGACTTGGTTTGTGATTATCTTGTATACGGACGTATTTCTTCGACTCATGTTTCGTTGGTATGTATCGTTTATTACCTTCGTCATTATGGTTATTATTGATTATCGTCTATGTACGAGTAACTCATTAGTCTTCTCTCGAGTTATTATTTGTCTTTATGGACCATGTCTAATATGTACCGACTATCGCGAGCTTTATATGCTAATTGATAAGAACCGTTACCCGTTCCGAGAATAGATGACTTGTCTGATCGACACCAGGATTTAAGTGTGTATTTGTGGTTTGATCGACAATTAAGTCATCAACGAAAAATTATCTTGGATGTAATGATTTTGAAATTTTACTTGTTATTGTCAAAGGTTCGTTAAAGTCTTTCTCGATGGTTAACATTGGATAGCCATATTTGAGACTTATGTGCAAAACCTTTGCTTGTTATGTGTTTATATGATATGTGATTCAGTCGATTGGTCATACATTGTGCGAGCTAGAAGCGGCATTGTGAAATGACTTCTGATCTTGGATAACGCGTACCTTGTAATATCATTTGGGTATGAATCTGTGTCTGAGCACCCTGTAATATCATTTGGGTATGGATCCGTGTGTGAGCACCCTGCAATGTCATTTGGGTATGGATCCGTGTGTGATACCCTCTGATGACGAAAATATTGTTCGATATGCATCTATGCAATCAAGATCGTGAACATCCTTTAACTTTCAAACTTTCCTTTGACTGGACTTATCCGAAAACCTGTCAAATATTCTTATTTATCATGGATTGGCTATTTAGTAAGCATGATTTAACTTGATTGAACTTATTTAATTTGGCATGGCTTGGCTATTTTGCAAGCATGTCGTAATGTGATTATATATGCCTAATGATGGCTTTTATATTTGGTTTGGATCATAGTTCCTCCGATCGAGTAATGTATACTCCGAACGATTTCTGTGTCGATGAATTCGCTTTTGACGGAATAAGTTTGCATGTTCAAGATCAATGCAATTAGGTGATTTTGTATGAATAGTACTAATTACCTCGTCTTGATAATTTTGTAACGTTTTGATGGACTTATGTGTGATCCATGTGATTTTCTTTTATGACGTAATTGTTTTGATGGACTTGAATTGATTGTCGCATTGGAAATTTTCAAATGCACCCACTTCTTTCGACTTATCACTTGTCATATGTACTTTTTTGAACATATATCGACCGCCACATGCTTGATAAGCTAGTAGTAATGTACCTTGAAGCACTTTCAAAAATTTACGGCTTGTTAATTTTTCGCTTTCAATGGCTTCTCCTTCGAGTTATGTATTATTTTTTTACTTATAAGGGTTAAAGCTATGTTTAAAACGTTCATTCATGGTTGTTATGTATACTCGTTGCTTTGAATTTTGTTCATTTGACATTCTTAAAAACGTCAGCGATAACTTGTCTATCTCTCATCTCTTCGCCCTTTAACCGAGGACTATTGAGACGAATTAAGCGCCGGGACGTCGCTTCCTAAAGGGTTAGATGATGTAATAACCCGGACTTTAAAATCAACATTTCGACTAAGATCTAATCTTATTTCTAATATTTGGACCAATATTTATTAATCGACTTTTATTGTCATGATCATTTTTCGAATAATATTGAGTTCTCGGCTTTGGGCAAGGTTAAGGATTTAACTTATTGAGTACGTGTCATTTATTAATTATCGGCAAAGTCTATGTCCGTCATCAACTGTAAATATTGTCGTTATGACATAGAAATATTTTATATTATCGTCGTTTTAGTTATTTTTTATTTTATGAGCATTCTTTGTAATTTACGTTAAACCTTTTGGTAGTATTTGTTTATTCGAAGTGTTAGCGTTTATTAAATTATAAGCTCTCATTTATTTATCAAAATATCAACATGATCCGAATGTTGATGTTTTAATTTTATATTGAACGTTTATTTTTCGTGTTTTATATGTACCTTTCAAATCGTGTAACTTTAAAAATATTGGGTTTCGATAATACCCGCTTTAGTAAATTATGAAGCAAAATTATATAATCTTGCTCATTAATTTGCTATCACACGTATCATATAAATAACCACCTCAATGTGAAGTGGACAGATGTTCGTCTAAGCTTGCGTGCATAAATTGTCTTATAATACATATTCTACATATTCACATCTTGGTAAATGAATACACCATTTCTCCTCATGTATTTCTTGTCAAGCGTAATCCACAACATAAATCACCATCAACTTCTTCAACTTGTTGAAATATTGTTGGACTGATCTTTATAGTTACGACAAGGATTTACAATATTTGGTTTTATGGGTTAATCTTGTGGCTGACTTCATATAAATCTTAAGTTCATCAATCTTGTTTTCTACCATTGTATATAAATTTTGTAAGAATCACTTTATTTATTTTGTATTTTCATCTTTATGTAATATTTCTTTTGCTACTGATAATAAATGTTTTAATAGTTATTTGGGTTTATGGACATTGTATATAAATTTTGTTTACATGAAAATCGAGCTAAACAAGCCCTTGGTGTATATTATATTTTTTGTAATAGATCAGCAGAAAGATGGTATTTCATGGCAAACTCAGTGGGATTTTAGCCTTGAATAATTATACAGGGTGATAGGCCTTTGTTTTGTGTTTGGCCGGGTCGCACGTCTCGTGACGATGGACGATGAATTAGATATCGCCGAAACGATAAAAAGTGCCAAATCTGAACATGCTGTGTAAACAGACTGAAAACTCCTATAAGAACTCATAACCAGTGAAAAAGGTAAAACTATGGGTGGTAGATAAATTTATGAAGAACTAGAATCAATTGGATAGTCTACCAGTTCTTTATGGTTTGGAAATGGCGGCCAAAACGGTGAGAACGAGATTGGCAGCTAAAAACAGGCAACTCTCCTAAGTGATAAAATGGGTAAATGAGCTATGATAAATATTAATTAGGGGAAATTGAACTTATAATAGGTAAACTAAATAAGTTAAAAATGTCTTTGGTAAAAATAACTCATCTAGATTATTTATAGTTTAGGAGAAATGATCTAATCTACGAGACATATTGGAATAATTATAATAAATGGACTATTCTTCATTAACGTAAAATGTGATGATTTTTATACAAAACGAAGTGGTATAACCTACTTGTGGGAATTATAGACTCATTTCTATACTGATAATTATAGAACCCAATACCGGACCAAAGTGAGATATTAAGTTGATGTCATTTGAGGCGTTTTAGAACCCGAAAACCATATAAAGTGGATTTGGGCCACAAAAGCCCAATTTACAATTGTAATGGCTATTGGCCATTATTGGGCCTGAGATTTATAACCAAGTGGGAGTCAAATACTAAATTCAAAATGGACCTAAGTCATTTAAATGTGTAATGGGCCACTAATGGGCTTAAGATGGGCTAAAAGTGTCATATTAAATATTAGACTAAAATGGTTAAGTTTTCATCTAAAAGTTTTATAAAGAATCATAAAACTTTATGCAATGTCTAAGAACTTATTAAGATATACTTATTACATACTAGACGATTACCCGCGCATAGCTGCGGAAATTCGTAACGACAAAATATTAACGATATGTGATACTGTGGTGAATGTTTCGTGTAACATTCAAAATAAAACGTGAAAAGATCAAGTTGTGTACATTGGGTTAAAGCAAAATAACATAAAAAAATTAAATTATCATTCATAACCCGCTTTAAAAGTTACATGTTTTGACCCGCTAACCCAAATATTTTAATAACCCGGTTTGACCCGACCGGTTCAAGGAGTTAAAAAACAAGTTAAATTAAACCCGGTCTTATATTTTCGAAACCCTGTTAGACCCGATGGACGGGTTGACCCGAAGAATGAACCGGTAACCGGGTGACTCGATCAGTTGACCCGGTGATCGAACCGATGACCCGATGGTAGAGCCCGTGACCCGGTAATCGAAATTAGGAGTATTGAAATTATGGAAGAAGTTTGACTAATTAATGAGTGAATCTATTTATGGAATTTAAGTTTTCACATTTCACTATTTGTGGAATTTAGTTTTCACATTTCACTTTTCACTTTTCAAGAAATAGTGGTTTTTCCTTTATAGATAGTAGAGATATGTACGATTTATTTCTCGTCTCGAGCCTAAGACGCGTCTCGTCATGATTAGGTCTCGTTCGGTCATATGTTGACCGTTGGGCATCTCGTTCTCGATCAATGAGCGATTGATATCTCGTGAATTCGTGTATCGACTATTGGACGTTTGTTCTTTGATCTACGTGTAATAGCTATATCAGGTGAGTTCATAGCCTCACTTTTACTGCTTTATATGTGTTTATAAACCCGCGAGGGGGAATACATGCTCTTGGTATAAAAATATATGATGTTTATATATATATATATGGTTTCGAGAGAATACATGTTTATGAATAAACATGTGGCTTGCTATATGCTTTGAACGAATACATGTTGTTGTAAATGAATGTAAGATGGTTGATTAAATGCTTTTGAAAGATGAACACAAGCGTTGATTGTATTGATTGTGAACCGCTATTTGCTAAGTGCTGTATTGCCAAAATTTGAAAGTCCCTAAAAACCATGAACCGTTAACTACCTGTAATGGGTAGGCGCTGGTACAGATGGATGGATCCATCAGGGATGGCCCCCACCTGGGCAGGTCGCACCTGTGGGTTGGAGGCTCAGCCAGGTGTGTTGTATTAGAAGTAAGGGGGTATTCGGCAAAATACCTGACTAGGGCATTATTATACTTAAGGCTTCGGTGTCATGGCTTAGTAGAATAGCGCGGACTTTGAGTATTGTATGTGTTACAATATTGACAGTAGATGATATTCTTGTGTTCAAAAGCTTTATGGTTTATTTAAAAACCCATTATTGTTTATTAAAAACCTATGAATTCACTCAACCGTTGTGTTGACATGTTAGCATGTATTCTCAGGTGTGTAGGTTTAAGAGCAGCTGGAGCATGGAGCCGCGCAGGATAAAGTAAAGGCAAAACAAACAATTTCCATTCGATATATTTGACAAATATTTATTATTTCTTAAGGTTTGTATAAATTGGTGGGACCTCTTTTTTAGTTAACCCTGATTTAATAAAATTATCGAATGGTTTATTTTATAAAACGTCTCTTTTGAGGTCGTTTTCTATGACTGTGTGTGATGTGCTATGAAGTAACGCCCAATGTTGATATTCCACTGCCTTGTGAAATTGGGGGTGTTATAGGTAGGGAAAAGGTGGTGTGGGTGAGGCATAGGCATAGCCTTTGGAATCTCGGGTTCCAATGATGGTAATGGGTCAACCGTAGGTGTGGCATAAGCGGTACTTCGTGAGATTAGGACATGCTCCTTTTCGACCACCACCTCGGATTCTTCCTCAATTTCCTACACCGTTGCAGTAATTGGTTGAGGAGTCGGTTCCTTATGTGTCTTACCACTTCGTGTGGTAATCACTTTCATCTCTCCCTTAGGGTTCGATATGGTGTTGCTAGGAAGACTACTCGAAGACGGCTTACACATTATAGCCTCAAACATGGATGAAATTTTATCCTCAAACATAGATTGCCTCTTATCGGCCTTATGCATCTCTTGTTTTATTTCATGTTTCCCTTGTTCCATCTTTTGTTGGTTTTGTTGTAACCTAGTTAGATTACCCTCCATTTTGTTGGTATGAATCTTAAGCTCATTTGCTAACTCGTTTTTCAACTCCTTTTTCAAGTCATTCTTAAACTCGGATCTTAGGCTAATGATCTCTCTTTCAATATTATCAAACCTAGCATCATTCCCATTAGCGTATTCAACAAATTCATTTAGAAGATCCTTCAAGTTTTGCAAATTCTTGTTGTTGTTTTGAAAATCATTGTTTTGATTTTTGTTTGAAACTTGATTGTTATTAGCCCCTTGATTCCCATAGTTGTTACCCTTGTAATTGTTTTTGTAACCAACTTGATTGTTTCGATAGTTGTTAGCATTTTAATTGGGAGCAAAACCCGGTGGATTCATTTGAATAGAGCAGGTAACTTGACCGTTTTGGTTATAAGTTCCCGTGGCCGTGTAGGCACTCGAAGTGTTACCACCGTTTGTAATGCATTCTGAGAAATCATGACCTCCACCACAATACATGCAAGAAACCTCAACCGCTTTAGCCATAGCGGGAGCACTTTGTTCACCAACTTTAAATTCAATAAAAAGACTGATACAAGGATTTTATGTGGGTTCAGATTTCTCGGAATCCTCTCGAATTGATCTCAGTTAAAAGTAGAATGATTTGTTCTTGGTGACAAAAAGTGGATTTGATTTTCTAGTCTACTAAACAGATAAAAAATGGTAATGAAGTAAACTAAAAACAAGTAACAAGTAATAAGCAAAACTGGAAAAATACCCCTATTCGGAAAGATGGCTTATGCGGAAAGATTACACCATGCGGAATATTTAGGTCATTCGGAATAAGATCTCTATGCGGAATATCTATGCGGAAAAATAAGTTTATGCGGAAAAACAGGGCTATTCGGAATATATTGTCTATGCGGAAAATCATGCCAATTCGGAAAACTAAGGTTATGCGGAAGAAAAATGTTCCGAATAGGGAAAAAAAATGGAAACCCCTATTCGGAATAAAAACTCTATTCGGAAAATCGGAAAGTTCCGAATAAGGAAGCTGAGAAACAAGGCTATGCGGAATATCCAAGATATTCCGAGTAATGAAACAAAGACACCCCTATTCGGAATATTTGGAATATTCCGAATAAAGAAGAAATAAAACCTCTACTCGGAATAATTGAAATATTCCGAGTAAGGCAAACTAGAACAAGTCTATTCGGAATTTCTGGAAGATGAAGAACAGTAACAACAGTAACGAAACAGGGGACTCGGTTTTTAATCCAAATCGACTCCAATACTTAAAAAGGTTTTACCACACTAACCAATAAGCATTAACATACCAAAAGAAACAAATCCCACTAATAAAAACACTAATTCAACAACTTTTTAAGATCAAACTTGAATCAAATAAAAACTTAAGAACTTGCAAAAAGAGATGATGAAGAACAAGATTAATGAAAAGATGGAATGGATTGATTAAGGGAAAAGTAACAAGAGTATTAATTAATGATTACAAGATGAAAAGAAAAAGATGAAAATCACCAAACTCCCTAATGGAGTTTGTGATGAGACGAACTACAAAGCCTGGGAAAAAGGAAAATGAAAAACTAACTCCCTAATGTGTGAAGAAAAATCTATTTATAGTCCTAAAGGTTGGTTGGTGAGTGGGCTTTCTCCCTTTCTTCTTGTCTTCTCGTCTTTTCAGAAAAGTTGACGATTTCGATTCTGATTCGGGATTTGTTGTCGATTAAATTCAACTCGTCTTTTAATTTCTTCGTTAAATAGACTTGAGTTTCTTCGACTTATGAAAATCTTCCGTCTTTAGTCCTTTTCTTCGATAAATCTTCGAATAGGCCTTAGTGACTTCAAATCTTTTGCACGTCTTGGACCATAGACTTTATCTTGAGTCTTTTTCCTTGATAAAACCCGTGCAATCCCATGTTTTCTTTAATATTTATCCGGTTAGCTCTGAAAACACAATAAACACAAAAACCACGCATAATTCCAAACAAATGATATTAATTACGTGTTTTGGTCTTGTTTTAGCCCGAATTAAGTGGTAAAAGGATGTGTGTTTACACACCTATCAAATCCCCTACACTTAACCATTGCCATGCCCTCATGCAATGCTTAGCGATAAAGCAATTTTACATTTTTCTCATGATTAATCAACCTTGGCCTTATTTAAACTCTACTAAACAACAATTAAAATACTAAGAGAACTTAAAACTTTAAAGTAAGCAAAAGAATGGAAATTACTTGTAAAGAAATCAAGGACTTACATTAGGGCTTTGGTGTTGTGAAGATTTATCACCCTCAAGTTTCACGTTCCCCACACTAAGCTTAAAAACGAGATCATTGTTATTATAAGTTAGTAAATCAAACACTTACACACATGGCTTAATTAAGTGCTTAAACTCCCTTATTCCTAATTGTATCTCTGATATTTTATTTTTGTCTTAGAATGATCATGAAGATGCATTTTTGGACTTATTTCGATAGTTTATTAAGGCTGAAAGCAAAGTAGGACGATTTGATCAATAGTTAGCTAAAGGACAAAATCTCTTAAAACTGCTTCTCGGGATATCAAAAAGTTCATATCTTGGCATAACTTGGTTCACGATTTGAGACCTTTCTCGGGCCGATATTTGGCATGTACTTCATACTTCATATCTTCGAGAGACGTTCTTGAGATAATGGTCTTCTCATCATAATAGAGTTTCTTCACTTGGAGACTTTTGAGGGGTACTCCAACTTTGTTGACCACGACTTCATGATTATTTCTTCAATCTCTATTTGGGATTTTGAGATACAACGATCCGCCTCCTTTTCGGACTTGGATCTATTTATCCTCATACCTTGTTAGGGTCTTTTCGGATAGACTTCTCCATGATCTTTATGGGAGTTGATTGCTTTTCGTCGTGAGTCTTGATCCTTCATATTGACTTTAGGAATAATGCTTTTCACATCACTTTGGATTTTCAGCAATAAAATTGAATCCTCATGCCTTGTTAGGGCCTTTTCGGACTCGCCAATCTTCGCGCCCCGCTTCATAAGTTATGCCTTGGCTATGAACTCTCGTCATTACCGAGCAACTTTTAAACGATCTTGGGCTAGAAGCTAAGTAACTTTTCAAATCGTAAGACCTTACTTATTGCAGATAAATTATTAGCAAGTGATGGGAGAATATGCAAATAATTACACCAAGTGAGCTTGCGCAAGAATACCGACTTATAATTGACTCTATCATTTCTCGTCCTCCACAATTTAAAATCTCAAATAATGAAACTCGTAGACACTTAGCCTAATAAACCAATTAAGGTCTACATGGTTAAGGATACTAGCTAGAATAAACTTGGATAAGTCTATTCGGGTTGAGTCAAAATAAACGCAACGGGCCTAATATGTCAAAGATATCTAAACTAGCTACAACACTATATTAAAATTTGACTTTATTGCGGGATATATACATATGAAAGTAACGATAAAAATTTAAAAATTACGACTAAATGGCCAAAGTTAATAAAAAATTTGAAAAATGTTGAAAAATGGGATTTTCTGGTTAAATGAAGGCATTTTCATGGAAAAGTCCACTTAAAACTTCAATAGAAGTCTCCCCTACACTTAAGATAAACATTGTCCTCAATGTTTAAACGTGTGGGAAAAGTTTCCCCTACACTTATGACATTGTGCACGTTGGTTAACTCAATGTTAAGGAAGAGACGACTAAAGTGATCAATTTCGAATGTGAGTATGAAGAAAATTGAATCACGATAGTTGAGAGATAGAACCGGATTGCGGATAACACGGGAGCACGGTTCTTCAAAGATTTCCAAGATTGCAGTAATCCCTGTAAGCACATCACCACACAAACACAAATGACTAAAATAGGTCCTCCCCTACACTTAGGGGGTTAAAGGGATAGATACTCGGGCTGCCTCCCGAGGAGCGCTTGTTTTTGATAACCGAGTCACGAGCCTGACTCGACCCAAATTTAGTTTATGGGGAACGTAGTGAGGGATGGAATCACCTCGTGAGAGGTGTCCTCACCAAAGTACAACTTCACTCGTTGGCCATTCACCTTAAAATTTGGTCCATTAGGTTGAGCGAGCTCGAGAGTACCATATGGAAAAATTTGGGCGATGGTGAATGGGCCGGACCAACGAGATTTGAGCTTGCCCGAAAAGATTTTCAACCGAGAGTTAAAAAGTAAGACTTTGTCTCCAACATGGAACTCTCGGTTTTTAATCTTGGAGTCGTGAATGAGCTTAGTTCTTTCCTTATAGATCAAAGAATTCTCATAAGCCTCATTCCGGAGTTCATTCAGCTCATTGAGTTGGATCTTGCGTAGGTCACCGGCTTTGTTTATATCAAAATTAGCCCACTTCAAGGCCCAATAAGCCTTGTGCTCCAACTCAATGGGGAGGTGGCACGCTTTCCCGTACACAAGACGATAAGGCGTACAGCCGATCGGGGTCTTGTAAGCAGTACGGAAAGCCCACAAAGCATCATCAAGTTTATCAGCCCATGTGGCACGATGCTCTCCCACGGTTCTTTCCAAAATTCGCTTCAGTCCTCGGTTGGATATTTTGGCCTGGCCATTAGTTTGTGGGTGGTAGGCTGTGGAAAGACGATGGTTTACACCGTACTTAGCCATGAATCGAGCAAATTGGTCATTGCAGAAATGAGTCCCACGATCACTAATAATGGCACGAGGCACACCGAAGCGAGCGAATAGAGCTTTCAAAAAGTTACAAACCACCCTTGCGTCATTAGTAGGCAAAGCTTTGGCTTCAACCCACTTTGAAACGTAGTCAACGGCTACAAGGATGTATTTTTTTCCTTTAGAAGAAGGGAATGGCCCCATAAAGTCGATACCCCAAACATCAAAAATTTCACATTCTTGAATGAAATTCTGAGGCATCTCGTCTTTATGTGTGATTTTGCCTTGCTTTTGGCAAACATCACATCGCTTGACCATATCGTGAGCGTCACGGTATATGGAGGGCCAATAAAATCCCGAATCAAACACTTTCTTAGCGGTGTAGTTGGGACCAAAGTGACCACCGGTGGGTCCTTTGTGGCAAGCATCAAGGATGTCCGACGCTGCCGGTCCATCAACACATCGGCGAATAATCAAGTCAGCACATTGTTTGAATAGGTAAGGGTCGTCCCAAAAGTAAGTCTTGATATCAGTAAAGAACTTCTTCTTTTGCTGGGACGTCAACCCTTCCTTGAGAATTCCACCCGCCAAATAGTTTGCAAAGTCTGCAAACCACGGGGTTTCATTCGGCTTCGAGTTTATAGACATTAAGGTCTCCAAGGGAAAAGAATCATTGATTTCTTTAGTCGGATGATCCCCTTGGTATGGATCCTCAAGTCTACTAAGATGGTCCGCGGCTAGGTTTTCTGCTCCTTTTTTATCGCGAATGTCGATTTTAAATTCCTGGAGCAGCAAAACCCAGCGAAGAAGTCTTGGTTTGGAATCTTGCTTTGTCAACAAGTACTTCAACGCGGAATGATCGGTGTACACAATGGTGGTAGAAAGGACAAGATAGGGGCGGAATTTTTCAAAAGCATAGACAACCGCTAAAAGCTCTTTTTCAGTTGTCGTATAATGCAATTGTGCCCCAGTCATTGTCTTGCTAGCGTAATGGATCGGTTGGAAGTGTTTGTTCACTCTTTGTCCAAGAACCGCTCCAATAGCAAAATCACTAGCATCGCACATCAACTCAAAAGGAAGCTCCCAATTAGGGGTAACCAAGACGGGTGCCTTAGTTAGCTTATCCTTAAGTGAGTTAAAGGCTTCAAGGCACTCTTTGGAAAAGATAAAAGGAGTATCTTTTTCCAAGAGGTGGGTCATCGGGCGAGCGATTTGAGAAAAATCTTTGATAAATCGACGGTAGAAGCCCGCATGACCCAAGAAACTTCTCACACCCTTCACAGTGGAAGGTGGAGGCAACTTTGCTATAACGTCAACTTTAGCACGGTCAACTTCAAGACCGGCTTTCGAAATCTTATGTCCAAGCACGACGCCTTCTTTTACCATAAAATGGCATTTTTCCCAATTTAGAACTAGGCGAGTGTCTTCGCACCGCTTTAGCATACGTTCTAAATTGGCAAGGCAAGATGAGAAGGAATCCCCGAAGACCGAGAAATCATCCATGAAGACTTCCATGGTTTGTTCAACCATGTCATGGAAGATAGCTAACATACACCTTTGGAAAGTCCCGGGCGCATTACATAAGCCAAAAGGCATTCTTTTGTAAGCGAAAGTGCCATAGGGACAAGTGAATATAGTCTTCTCTTGATCTTGGGGATCGATGGGTATTTGGAAATAACCCGAGAAACCATCCAAAAAGCAGTAATATTCATTACCGGCTAAGCGTTCAAGCATTTGGTCCATGAAAGGTAGAGGGAAATGATCCTTTCTCGTGGCATCATTGAGTTTGCGGTAGTCTATACAAACTCTCCACCCAGTAACGAGACGAGTGGGAATCAACTCGTTGTGTTCATTGGGAACAACGGTTATTCCGCCCTTCTTGGGCACACAATGGATTGGACTAACCCACGGGGAATCCGAAATAGGGTAAATCATACCCGCATCAAGAAGTTTGATAACCTCTGTTTTGATGACTTCATGTATTTTTGGATTCACCCTTCGTTGGCTTTGAATAGTGGGCTTGAAGTCGTCCTCCATGAGAATTTTGTGTGTGCAGAAGTGGGGATCAATTCCACGAATATCGGAAATCTTCCAAGCAATAGCCTTCTTGTGATCTTTCAACACAGCAACGAGGCGAGTCTTCTCTTCATCTTTCAGATCCTTTGCAATAATGACGGGCGACTTCTTGTTGTCGTCAAGGAACACGTACTCGAGATGAGGCGGCAACTCCTTAAGTTCCAAATCCGGAGGATTTTCGACGTGAGGCGTTTTCAAAGTCGTGGCATCGATAGCAATAACCGTGGGAGATGGAGGCGAAGGATTGTCTTCGGTGAGAAGATTGTCAAAGAAACTCATGTCTTCATCCCCCTCGGTGGGAGAATCATTAGTAGCTAAATTCGCATCTCCCATGGTAGCTTCAAGATTGTTCCAGAATAAATCACTATCTCCAAATAGAGACAACGATGAATCAATAGAGGACACGGTCTCAACAGTGGGAAGAGAGGTAGGAATACTTTTGCAAGCATCATTAAAGTGTTCTTCACAAGCCTCATCAAGAACGTCAATACAATTAACGCTCTCATATGAATAAGGTTGTTTGGACAACTTTCCCATGTTGAAGACTACTTTGTCGTCACCCACTCTCATGATAAGCTCTCCGGCTTCAACATCAATAAGAGTGCGACCAGTCCTCAAGAATGGACGACCAACAATAAGTGGCACACGGGGGTCCATCTCGTAGTCGACGACAACAAAATCAGCAGGGAAGGTGAATTTGTCGACTCCTACGATAACATCTTCGGCTATCCCCACTGGATAAGCAACCGTACGGTTGGCCAATTCCAAAGTCATCTTGGTGGGGACTAGCTCTGGGAGAGATAATTGCTTCCACACACTTAGAGGCATGAGATTAATACTGGCACCTAGATCGGCTAAGGCCATGCAATTCTCTACTCCCGGGAAATTGCAAGGGATAAGAAAACGACCCGGATCACCAAGCTTGGTTGGCAATTTCCTTAAGAGCACTGCAGAGCAGTTCTCATTAAGTTGGGTGTTAGCAATGTCGAGGAGCTTTTCCTTGTCGCTCAAAAGATCTTTAAACATTTTAGCATATTTGGGCATGTGAGCGAGAGCCTCAGCGAAGGAGATATTGAAATTCAGTTGTTTAAACATTTTAAGAAAGTTAGAAACCTGAATATCATCCTTGCTCTTTTGCTTCTCTTTCCTCAACCTAGAGGGATAAGGTATATTGGAAGAAGATGAAGGCTTTAGGGGAATAGGGTCACTCACAACCACGGGTGGAGGAGGGGTAGAAAGAAGAGGTGGAGAAATTGGGGAAGGAGAAGGAGGAGGAATAGGAGCAGGCGACTCGTTCTCCTTAGTCACAATCACCGGTGGAGGTATAGGAAGCTCGGGTTCCTTGGTACCTTTACCACTTCGAGTGGTGATTGCTTTCATCTCCCCTCTTGGGTTCGCAACGGTGTTACTCGGAAGAGTACCCGAAGAAGAGGGTTGACTACTTTGGAAGAAACTAGCCATCATGTTCCTCAAGTCATTCGTCTGACTGTCCAACGTGTTTCGCATATCGGCTCTCAAATCATTTCCTTGCTTTACCAAATCGGCTTTCAGGTTGAGCACTTCTCTCTGAAGATTTCCCACTATCGCATCGTTAGTCCTCATATAAGTTTCCACTTCTTGGTGAAGAGCGGTGGGTTGGTTGGGAGGAGCATTGTATGCAGGTGGTTGGTAAGCAGGTTGTTGGTAGACTTGATTGTTTCTTGGAGGTGGTTGTTGTTGCTTGTGAGGTGGGATGTATGGTTGTCTAGGTTGTTGTGGTTGTTGAGGGGAGCGGTTAAGGTTTTGTTGTTGGTTGGGGTTGGTTGGAGGAAAACCAGGTGGTGAAAGATAGTTGTTGTTGCGGTAGCTAAGCAAGTTACGGTCACCTTGGGGTTTTGCTTGATAAGCGGGTTGAGGATAGGTGCCATATGCCGCATTCACATTCTCAGCAGGGTAATCTTGGGTGGCGGTACAAGTTGTGTAAGAGTGGGGACCACCGCATATCTCACAAGGTTGGCTGACAGCGTTGACTTGTGCGTTCTTAGCGTTGTTGCTGTTGTTGTTGCTGACGGTGTGGGTGACAAGCGATTCAAGAAGCGTGGTGATTTTGTCTAATCGCTTGTCGCTGTCATTAGTGCTAGCACTAGCAACATTGGTCCTAACGCTCTTGGTTTGCACACGAGATTTGTTCTCAATGATGTCCCAAGCAGCATTGGAAGTCTTAGCCAATAAATTACCCCCTGAGGCACTATTCAGTGAATCTTGGTCATTCATGCGTAAACCATTGTAAAAAGTATTGATTTGATGAACTTTGGTAAAACCATGTTGTGGGCATTTTCTTAAAAGATCTTTAAAACGATCCCAAGATTCACTGAACGACTCATCGTACTTTTGTTCAAAGTTTATAATCTCATTCCGCAATGCGGTAGTACGAGAGGGTGGAAAAAAGTAATTGATGAACTTTGTTTCCAAATCCGTCCACGAGAGAATACTCTGTGGCGGTTCCTTAGCAAGCCAATGCCGGGCTTGTCCCTCTAAAGAAAAGGGAAAAAGTTGTAACCTTATGACCTCCTGTGGAACTCCATTGAATTTGACCGTGTTGGTGAGTTGTAGAAATCTCTTGATATGGTCATGTGGGTCATCAATGGTGCGTCCCAAGAATGGCTGAGCGGAGACCATCTGGATAAAGCCTGACTTGAGCTCGAAATTGTTGGCGGCAATTGGTGGTATAACAATTGGATCCGTGTTGCCATCAACATGAGCTTGCAGCAATTCAATCATTGGCCGATTATCCGGAAGGGGCTCATTGTTGTTGTTATTCATGTTGTTGAAAGGCGGGTTGTTGTTGTTATTATTGGTGTTCGGAGGTGGTATGTTATTGTTGTTTTGTACACCAGCCATGTCTAAGTTATCGAGAGGCTCGGGCTCTTGATAAGACGTGGATCGAGTGCGCATACACCTGCAAAAGAACGAACAAAGAAAAACAAAGCAAAAATATTTTTTTGGTTTTTATTGTTTTTTACTTTTTAGGATTTTTGAAAATTTTATATTTTTTAGTGTTTTTGAAAATTTTATGAAAAAGTAACGTTCACGGGGAACGGATCCCAAAATCCAAGTTCTACAAAAAACTTTTGATCTTAACGAGAGGAGCCGGCAGCGGCGCCATTTGATACAAGGATTTTATGTGGGTTCAGATTTCTCGGAATCCTCTCGAATTGATCTCAGTTAAAAGTAGAATGATTTGTTCTTGGTGACAAAAAGTGGATTTGATTTTCTAGTCTACTAAACAGATAAAAAATGGTAATGAAGTAAACTAAAAACAAGTAACAAGTAATAAGCAAAACTGGAAAAATACCCCTATTCGGAAAGATGGCTTATGCGGAAAGATTACACCATGCGGAATATTTAGGTCATTCGGAATAAGATCTCTATGCGGAATATCTATGCGGAAAAATAAGTTTATGCGGAAAAACATGGCTATTCGGAATATATTGTCTATGCGGAAAATCATGCCAATTCGGAAAACTAAGGTTATGCGGAAGAAAAATGTTCCGAATAGGGAAAAAAAATGGAAACCCCTATTCGGAATAAAAACTCTATTCGGAAAATCGGAAAGTTCCGAATAAGGAAGCTGAGAAACAAGGCTATGCGGAATATCCAAGATATTCCGAGTAATGAAACAAAGACACCCCTATTCGGAATATTTGGAATATTCCGAATAAAGAAGAAATAAAACCTCTACTCGGAATAATTGAAATATTCCGAGTAAGGCAAACTAGAACAAGTCTATTCGGAATTTCTGGAAGATGAAGAACAGTAACAACAGTAACGAAACAGGGGACTCGGTTTTTAATCCAAATCGACTCCAATACTTAAAAAGGTTTTACCACACTAACCAATAAGCATTAACATACCAAAAGAAACAAATCCCACTAATAAAAACACTAATTCAACAACTTTTTAAGATCAAACTTGAATCAAATAAAAACTTAAGAACTTGCAAAAAGAGATGATGAAGAACAAGATTAATGAAAAGATGGAATGGATTGATTAAGGGAAAAGTAACAAGAGTATTAATTAATGATTACAAGATGAAAAGAAAAAGATGAAAATCACCAAACTCCCTAATGGAGTTTGTGATGAGACGAACTACAAAGCCTGGGAAAAAGGAAAATGAAAAACTAACTCCCTAATGTGTGAAGAAAAATCTATTTATAGTCCTAAAGGTTGGTTGGTGAGTGGGCTTTCTCCCTTTCTTCTTGTCTTCTCGTCTTTTCAGAAAAGTTGACGATTTCGATTCTGATTCGGGATTTGTTGTCGATTAAATTCAACTCGTCTTTTAATTTCTTCGTTAAATAGACTTGAGTTTCTTCGACTTATGAAAATCTTCCGTCTTTAGTCCTTTTCTTCGATAAATCTTCGAATAGGCCTTAGTGACTTCAAATCTTTTGCACGTCTTGGACCATAGACTTTATCTTGAGTCTTTTTCCTTGATAAAACCCGTGCAATCCCATGTTTTCTTTAATATTTATCCGGTTAGCTCTGAAAACACAATAAACACAAAAACCACGCATAATTCCAAACAAATGATATTAATTACGTGTTTTGGTCTTGTTTTAGCCCGAATTAAGTGGTAAAAGGATGTGTGTTTACACACCTATCAAAGACCTTTAAGCTTATCAAAGATTTTGTTCTCCAAATTTGCCTCAATTTGGCAAGCATCGATGGTATTGGACAATGAAGGTGAAGCCGAAGACGAAGTCTTAAGAACACTTGATGTGCTACGAGGACTATAGACCTTAGACCTATTCTCAATAATCAACAACGCTTCCTCGATAGTTTTACACAAAAAATTACCACCCGCAGCGGCATTAAGATAATCTCACTCATGATCGTTCAATCCATTTTAAAACGTGTCAATTTGATGTAAGTCGGAAAAACCATGATGAGGACACTCATGCAACATTTCCTTAAACCGGTTCCAAGCCGTAGAAAAACTCTCATTAAATTCTTGTAAAAATTTTGAAATCTCGTTCTTCAAATGCGTAGTCTTAGAGGGCGGGAAAAATTGGTTCACAAATTTTGAAACGAGATCCTTCCACGTCAATATAGAATTGGGTGGCTGTTTCTCTAACCAAATTTTAGCGAGCCCCGCTAAGGAATACAAAAAAAGCATCATCTTAATCGAGTCATCAGCAACGTCCTTAAACTTGCAAGTGGTGGTAAGACGATTGAATTGGCGGATATGGTTGTGCGGTTGTCCTTTTCATCACCACGGAATTTGTTGTTTTGGATCATCGACAATAAAACTGTCTTAACTTCAAAATTCTCCGCAAGGATGGCGGGAATCACAATAGCCTCTCCATAACCCTCGGTGGGTGCTTGAAGTAACTCCATCATAGTTCGATTAGCCATGGTTGCTTCTTGTTCTACGATAGGTTCGTCAATAGGAGACTCCTCACTTGAAAGGTTAGGTGTGGTTTCCTTTCGGTTTCTTCGTTTACGTGCACGTCTTGCTTGGTTGCGAGTTTGCATAAACGTCACGTACAACGTGGGGATGAGCAAAGAAGATTCTTTTTGGTGTTTTTGACTTTTTCAATTTTTCTTTTGTGGTTTTTGATTGTTTTTACTTTTTTTTTGGATTTTGTCATGTATTACGTAGACAAAAATCTACAAATCTCTCCTCAAATCAAATCTCTTTATTAAAGGAGCCTCAAGGAATGATAATGATCACGTGAAGTGAACGCCTTCGATGAATTTAGACTGTTGGTGAAACACCAAAACGTTCAAGAGGGTTTAATCAATTGAAACCAAGAAAATATATATGATATGTAGATAATACTTTGGTTGGCAAACCCTCGATTAGCCCTTTTTATCTAAACACGCACAAGCAAGCGGGGAAACGAGGCGGCGCGAAGCACTTAAGAGTCATTTCCCTTAGGGTATATTTTATATTACCCGCGTTATACCCACCTTATAGTTTCTGTTTGTCAAAATTAAGCTTCACGAAAGTAATTATCTATTTTGCCTTTTTTTCATTGTTTGAGATTCGAATACAATGATCGATTGATGAAATCCCGAATCAAGGTTGTGTTTTTACACTTTTGGAGTACTTGTGAATTTATTGGTCTACCTATACAATATAGTAATAATATTCACACAAAAACGGAAGACCAATAATACGTATTAGTAGAGTGCCACTAATACAATTATATTTATGGATAATATAAAAACAACAATTGTTCAAATCAAAACATAACACGCCTCCTCGGCAGCGGCACCAAAAATGACGTTGGAGTTTTTACACACCTTTGACTTTAGGAAAAATCAAAAGAGGTAATTAGTGGTAAGTATGACGGTTTAGGAAAACCGTGCACAAATGACCCAAAAGTGAGAGAGTTCGTTCTCAAGGAGGCAAGTGTGTTGTGTAAGAAATGATTAATGTTTGTGATTATAATTATGAGAAATTAAAAGAAAGTAGAAAAGGATGACGGTTACGATTATGAATTAAACTAAGACGAAAAGTTGTGCACGTAAAACCGTAAAATATGACGAAAATTAAAAATTAACCTAAAAATTCCTAGAAAATTGCAATAAATCCTAAAAAATGTAATTAGAGTTTACAAAAAATCAAAAATCACTCAAACCTTTTATTTATATAAATAATAATTTTTTAATGCTAATTAAAGCAAAAAAATCAATTTAATTAACAAAAAGCCCAAAATGAGATTTTTTAACTTGTAAACCTCTAAAATGACTTAAATAAATTAAAAACTATTTTTGAAAATTTTAAAATTAACTAAAACAATTTAAAAATGATTAAAAACTATAAAATCTTAAAATAATTCTAAAAATTAATTAAAGGACACTAAAATAAATTTAAAAGTTTTAAAATTCCTAACTTAATGTATTTAAACTAGGAAAAATGAAAAAGTTGCAAAAAATATTAAAACTAAAATTTAATAATAAAATAATATTAAAAATCCAAAAATTATAAAAAAATTCTAAAAACTTGCAAACTAGTTTATTTTAACCTAAATAAACAGAAAATGAAAGTGAAATTACCAAAATACCCCTATTAGGCCCCGAAATGGGCTAAAATAAAAAACAGTCCAACTTATTGGGCTTTTTGGCCCAATAAAGTTCAAATCAACCAAATAAGCTGAAAATCACCTGTCCAGCTTAAAATCCAATTCTAAACACAAAAGTCTGAAGGCCCAAAAGCTGAATGTGAGCTTATCACAACTTATTTCAAAACAGCTTATTCTTAATGGGTTTTTTTGCCCATTAAGCTATAAGCTGATGCCATAAACTGAAATTTGACACACAACCTTTTCTTGGGATACTTAAGAGATCTGTGAAAAGAAATTTTGAAAAAGCCTAAGAAATAAGCCTGAAATAAGCAAAAGCTCTCTACAGAAAACGAAAAAATAGTCGTTTTTGAGTTCTAGGCCACCTCAAGTGCTGATTCAACTTGCAAAAGATTTTAAATGACAAAACTAAGCTTAATAATAAAAAAGATTTCAAATAAGCACAAATAATAAGCTGGAAAAAGCAATAAGCACTTATGTTAAAAGTCAAGTCAATTGGTTTTCTAGTCAAACCTAAAAGTCAAACCCTAAAAAGCTCCAAATTAGTTCAATGGGTCAAATAAGGAAGATTGATTACAAAAACTAAGTTGTTGCAAGTCTGAATAAGCTAAAATGGCATATGAATAAGCTGTTTGATAATTATCACTAGCAGTGGCTAGTTTTGGGTGTCCAGCAGTGGGAAAAGTTTCCACTGCTTGACTTCTTTGACTTTTTGTCTTTTGTGGATTTTTTTTGGATTCAAGGCACACAAAGGCACCCTTATAACCAGTGGGTTATAAGGAGTCAATATCAATCACAAAATCACAAAAAAACAGGCCAAATGACACAATTAATTCAATCTTTGCCTAGATATCACACAGACATGAACATAAGCAGTTTTTAAACAAATAAGCAGTTTTAGCAAGAATAAGCTAACCAAATTGAACCAAATGCACACAACAGCTTAGATAAATACAAACGAACATAAATCAACTGGTTTTATACAATGATTCAAGGTTTAGAACAAGATTCAAGCTGATAAAAGTTACTGATGAACAAAATGAAGAACACAAATGAGGTTGTTGATGTATTTGACCACAAGCCCAATTTCAAACCCTCAAATCTTTCAAACAGGTTATATAAACATTGTTTAATCACTTTTTATCCCTAAACATGCATACACTCTATGTGTTTCCAAAATCTTAGGTCAGAATAACCAAAATCAAAGTAGTTATAGCACTTAATCGGATTTGATGTTTCAAAGAGGAAACTTGGCAATTATCAGATGACAAGCACTTGTATAGCAGATATAAACACAAACCAGCACTTAACACTTACTCAAAATCAAACAAGAACCGAATAGAAGTAGCCCCAAACACCCCTTTCACTTTTAATCCAAGATTTAACAAAGCAATTGTTTATTTCAGGTTTACCAAAGCCTAATCTAGCATCATAACAACATTATCATGCAGTATTAAGCAAATTCAATCATAAAAAACAATGCTTATAACAGAAGAACACAAAATCACAAAAATCAAGTATTTTTAACAGATTTTGGGTAAGAAGGCTCAAACCTCATGAATGTACATCCACACTCACGAATTTTTGAGCTTATGTGCCTAGCTTAACAAGGCACAAGCTTCCACAAAGCTTCTAAAAGTAACAAGTTTAGAAGAAGCAATATATAAACTTAAAATTGAAAAACAAAGCTGATTCATGCAACCTTTGTACCGACTCCTTGATTATCCCCAAACCACAAGCTCACAACATCTTGATAATCTTCTTATCAGGGTGCTATGATCACTTGTAATCCAAAAATTCCAAGGACGTACCAAAGAACTTAGAAAAATATTAGATTTTGGAAAATTATGCAATTTCTTGCACAATGTTTAAAAACAGGTTTTGAGACATAAAAATCATAAACATGTAACATTAACAAGCATATAAAAAGGATGGAACTAGGATTTCTTCAAATATTTAAACACTTTTTCATTAAATTGAAAGAAGCATTTATAGAATTTTGAACAAGGAAAAACCAAGAGCAATTGTAAATGTGAGACCCTATACCCTTTATATAGAGGATGTACATGGTCTTGTTAACTAAAAAACTGAAAACCCTAAGCTATGATCTTCCAGAAATGCCCCTTGTTGAACTTTTGAATTTTCATGCCATGTGAATATCTTGGCCGTTTGTGTGAGGTGTAAAGGGTTGAAATTTGATCAAGGGGCTCATATGAAGCTTAGAATGTAAGCATTATTGTGGATGGTTGGATGGCTGGCACATTTTGGCTTCTTCCTCAAAAACTTGTGTAGGAGGTTTATCATGTGAGCTTGGTGGTGATGAGGTGGCAAGTTTAAGGTGTGGGTTATGTTTATGACCATCCTAATCATAATTCTGGAAGGTTTGGAGGTTTAATTTTGGCTTAAACAAAAACCCCTAATCTTGTTTTTGAGTGAATAGTTGTTGGTTTGATCCGGTTTATGATTTAAAAAAAGGTGTTAGGCGCCATAATATTTAACTAATTAAGGTTAGTTAAAATCTAGTGTGAGTGGGATGTGACATGGCAGAATGGAGTGTTTTGATTGGTGGAAAAGGGTTAGTGGGGCACGTGGCATGCCTCCACTGGTTAAGGTAAGTATGGATGTTTGATAGTTTTGCCCCTTGTCTTTGTTTCTTCTTTCATTTCAGTTTAATTAGCACAAAACTGAATTTCCCTTTATAACCAAGTTTGGTTTTTCATACTTTTGCCACAAAAGGTTTTGGAAAAGTATTTCAAGGGTATTTGTTGCTAATTCATGATATTTGAAGGGTTGTTTTGGCATTTTCTTCATTTTACAAGGTGTTGACTTGTATTGTTGACTTCTTGGAGGACTAATAATGACAAGTCTTCAAATTTAAGGGACCATTCTTGCCAATTCTTCAAAGTGGAGGGTCCTTTTTGTAATTTGACAAACTTTAAGGACCAAACTTGTAATTATGAATATACAAGGGTTTAAAGTGTCAATTCTTCAATATTGGAGGACCCTTCTTGTATAATATTCAATTCTTCAAGTGTTATTCTTGGAAAATCAACTCTAGGGCTTGGTTCATTGTGTGGATTTGTTTCCCGTGTTCGTTTTTGCTTATTTCTTGTGATCTTTTACCTAAAACACACATGTAACAAACACAAGCATATATTTGGTATATTTCATGATATTTAATGCATTTTAAGCCCATTTTGGACGATGAGACTATGTATAAAAGCAGTCTCATCAGCTTTGCATCTTGTTTATTAAGAAGATATTTTATAGCCGAGTGATCCGTATACACTATGGTTTTAGACAAGACGAGATATGGTCTAAACTTTTCGAAAGCATATACAACGACAATTAACTCCTTTTCCGTTGTAGTATACTTAGTTTGAGCATCCGTCATAGTCTTACTTGCATAGTGTATAGGCAAGAAATGTTTGGTCTTACGTTGCCCCAAAACCGCACCTACCGCGTAATCACTAGCATCACACATTATTTCAAAAGGTAGATCCCAATCCGGGGCAACTAAAATTGGTGATTCGGTTACCTTCTTTTTAAGCATCTCAAAGGCTTTGATGCACTCATTCGAAAAGAAGAATGGAGTCTCTTTTTCCAAAAGATGGGTCATAGGCCGAGCTATCTTAAAGAATGTTGATCCCAAACTTAGATTGATTTAGCTTTATGTATATGAGATTAGATCAAGTAATACACTTAGAGAAACCTTTGTATATGTATATGACAATCTAAGTGCTATGCGGAATTAACACTTAAACAGGAACACATAAGATGTAAACAAACGTTCACTTTGATTAATGATATAAAACTTGCTTACAATGAAAGTAGTTTACGTATGAAAACTTATATTGAACAATAACCTAAAGGTCTTCTTTTATAGACATAAGAAGCCTTGTACAATAATCTACGTATCAACTATTCTAGGTAAAGATAAATATAGAAAATACATTGTTGTTCCTATCTTTACTAGAAGTAATCTAGAATACAATAAACACGTAGAGTATATCCTTTCATCAGTGTTTGTCTCCAATGTATCAACGCTTGAATTTGTCTTGTCAACGCTTGAGCTGTCAGCGTTTGTATTACTCCTGTCAACGCTTGTTTTACTCTTGTCAGCGCTCAAGTAGACTGGCTATAATTTATTCCCAACAATCCTCCCCTAAACTTGATATCTACTCTAGTGATCAAGTTTCTGAATAAACATTAAGGACTAGGAGGAATCTTACAAACCTTCTCATATTGGTAATAAATAAATCTGATCAAGTCTTTTGCCACGTCACTTGAATAATCAATTTCCAGCTGAGTGTTCTTTATCTTCTCCAAGACTTCCTTGGACATGAAGTACTAACCATCCACAAGTAGATACTCAACAAACTTTGTAGAACTCAAATAATAAACACCAGCAGCTGAATACAATCTCCATTGAAGACCACTAAGATCATCTTCAAGATCCTTCCAAATAGCAGGATCTTCATCAATTGGTCCATACATTCTCTTGAATGTTGACCACAGTTTTATTCCATTGACTGAAGTTGGTGCTTCAGTCACATACTTGGCTTCTAATAACCTCCATAGGTCTACCAAGTCTTCTCTGTCAAAACTTGCAAACAAAGATATAAGGGTGGTAACAGTGTGAACCTCTTTTCCATACCTGCCAATCTTCCAAAACCCACATTCATCTTCTTCATAACTTACAATTGGGTTTCTGGAATCAAGTGGTAACACTTGTACCATGTCTGAAGCTTCTAATGGTGAGAGCTTGAGGCTCTTTCTTATGACAGCTTCACTTGGATGTAATGGATCCATATCTTTGGGAAACTCAAGAGAAACTCCCTTTTTCACTGGTGTGGGAACAAACATTTCCTTCTTTAGCTCCATTTCCTCTGCAAGTTCTTCTTTTCTTTCATCAGAAAGAAGTCTTAGAGTGTTCTCTTCCTGCACTCTAACCCAAATGGGATAAGCTCTACATTCCAACTCATCAAATGTCAACCCATTCAATTTCTTATAAGTCCATCATGTTCCATGACATCTAAGCAGCATGAAGTACAACTCCTTTCTATCCCTTTTCAAATTTGAGAGAACATTGCTTGCTTTGTGTTTCAGTATGACCTTGCAATCCTTTTGTACTTTGAGAAGAATCTCCAAACCCCATATCTGATATGAAATGGTCAAATGTGGATTCTCTATACACCTTTCTTCCCAAGCATGGTACATCTGAACCACCTCTGGCATATCAAAATCAACCTGCAATTTCAACTCATTCAATTTCTCCTTGGCCAGCTCATCACCATACTCAAGTCTTTCTGGTTGTTCTATGATCATAACACTTGAGTCTGAACTAGCTTCATCACTTCCTTCTTGCTCTTCTGAAGTGACAACAAAAGGTGATCCACCCACCTGCTTTCTTTCTTGTTCCATAATTTGTGCAACCAACCTTCTATCAAATTCAATTTGTGCTGCATTCTTTGGAACAACTTCTTCTACCATAATACCCTTACCCTTATCTAATGGATCAACTGTTGGAAAGGTAGATGGTAATACCTGTGAAGAAACCTCTTTGATGATGGATGATAACTGGAATACATCAACCTCATTTGTAGGTCTGTCAACGTCCAATTCTGCTTTGTCAGCGCCCAAGATACTCATGTCAGCATTCAAATTCTCCTTGTCAACGCTCAAATTTCCTGCCTCAGCGCCTTTTGCAATTTCCTCCAACATGGCTGTAAATGATAAATTTTAGTTTGTAGGAGAGACTAGAGACGTATCAAAACCTGTCTGTTTCTTCAAACTTGTTAGGGCCTCAGCAACATCCAAAGATTGACCATCATGAGAGCCCTTATCACTCACATTTATTTGTTCATCCTCCCATTTGGAAGATTCCTCCATCCATCTCCTTGTACTAGCAGTCTCCAAGATAACAATCCTCTCCCTTAATTGCTTGAGTTGAAGGCCTTGTGTGTTGACAACTTGTACCAAGTCTGCATTTTGCTTTTTCAAGCTCATGTAGACAGCCGTCAATTCCATTAGGGTCATTGGTTCCAATCTGCCCTCTTCTAAAATGGGTATTTGACCTCCCAAGTTAGATTCATTGGGCATGGATGAGGTCTTAATGATAGTAGGACTGTCTTGGCCAGCTTCTAAGCCAGAACCAATAGTCCCAGCCTCATCCATAACACCAACCACACTTGTGGTGGTGGTTCCCTATGATACATGGCTAGGACCACTAGAGGAGAACACTCAAGTAGTCCTTTGGCGTTTCTGTAACCTATATTGGGTTGGGGGAGAAGAAGATGTGGATTGGGTGGATGTGGGTTGGTTAAGGGGTGTTTGGGTCTGTGAAGGTTGTATGTCAACGTTTGAAATAGGCACATCAACGCCAACATTTAACGTGTCAGCGTCGAAGGGTTCTTGGTCAATTTGCATATGTTGTGGTGAAGGTAAAGGTTTAGGTATTGGGTCAATTTGGGGTTGGGGATCTGGTTGGGGTTGTGCTGCTTCAATGACAGCAATCATAGCAGGGGTTAGTGGTAGGTCACAATGTGGGGGTGAATTCATCTTCATAAAAATTGCTTTCTTTTGCACAGGGATTTCATAAAAATCATCATGATCCCTTGTGTAGTAACCTTGGACATCAAAAACCATTTGTAAAAATCTGGGATAAGCTAAAGTCATTTTGTTCCCTTTAATTTTACACATGCCCTCAAAAATCATTTTGGAATAATTAAACTTTTGCCCAGTAGCAATGCACACAATAGCACTTGCAATAGATCTATTGATCTCATTGTGTGCAGTGCACTTGGGACTCAAACATTGTAGGAGGACATGTATTAGGTACTTCCAGGCTGGGGGAAACTCATGTTTATGATATTTATTTAAAGTTCCTTGAGCAGGAAAAGGATAACCCAAAGCCCTTAGTCCTTGTTCTATTTCACTAATGGGAAGGGTGGTTATACCATTAGCATCATCAAGATGCAAAGCTTGGCGTACCAAAGCTTCAGTAACCACCCATGTTCTCCCATGAACAATAGAAGATAATGTAGTCACTCTATTAACTGTTGAGGAACTAACATTGTTCCAAAACTGTTTAATATGTGTGACAGGAATGAGTGGTGCATGAGAAAGAGCATACCTAAAAGGAGATGCGTTCAAATACGTCACCATTTGTGTGTATTGGGGAAACAGAGTATCATCAGCTTCAAGATACGCGATCATGTTGTGTTGACTTCTGAATCCTAATTCTAAATCACTTGGTTTGAATTTTGGAGCCATTGTTGAAAGCTGTTTGAAGGATTGATAAAGATGAAGTTGATAAGAGAAAATTGTGTTAGACAAGAATAATAGGTACTCTGTTTAAAAATAGGAGCCAAATATATAGGAGAAGAAAATGCATGTGATTGGCCCAAAAATAGGCAAGTATTTTCAAAATGTAATCATGAAAATATTGAAAAAGAATAAGTTTATCTCATGCATTAAATAAAAGTTATCAACTCCCAAAATTACGGCCTAAAAATATGTCAAAAAGTAACAACTGGGTAGGACCCATTGAGTGTCAACGGTCAAAAATAACCTATCAACGCCCAACGGCTATATTCTTGTCAACGTTTGCCATAGCCATGTCAGCGTCTAAATTGGTCACAACAACACTTGGAAAAATACTTGTCAGCGTCCAAAAATAAAAATGTTTAATAATAAAAAAATAACCTTAACAAAGTAATTTATCCTAGAGAAGATAACCAAAAAGTTGATAATTATTATAGGGCGGCAAGCACTGTCCAGTTATGCACACTTGCTTATGCAAGATAGACATAACAGTCCTCTAGTGTCCCTTGCTAACCAAAATTCTTAACAATTAAGTTACCTTATAAAATCCCTTGTTACTCCCAGGTAAAACCCATGACAAAATCATTCCCAAGTCTCCCAACAGACCACAACCAATTCTAGGTCAAAAATGTCTTGGCAGCATGCATAGTATATCAACTGTGCATGCTACAGTGCCTCATGATTTAGTAAAACTAACTCATACTCACCTGTGGACACAATCTAGAATTGTGATAAGAGTATCATATGGATACCCAAACATCCTAAAGGTTCCTAAAACCTCCCCGTAAATTATGATACATATGTTTCTAAAAATATGCATGAACATAAAAAATTTATGTCAAGATAGGAATTAAAAATTACAACCATCATCCATAAATAAAAACATGTCCAAATGCTTCTCCAATGATCCATAAGCAACTCTGTATCCATTGGTATACTGCTAACACCACCTGCACATTTAGATTAAAAACCACAAAACTAACATTGTTGCTGACAACGCCCCGATAACACATGACAGTGTTGAGGGAAGCTTTGTCAGCGCTAGACAAATATATTGCTGAAAACGTTACAAAAACACTTATCAACGTTCAAGCAACCTTTGTTAGTGTTAGAAAAATATAGTGGAAAATCTAAATACTCAAAAAGACCAATAACAATGCATTATCCTGTACATACTTTTACAAAAAGACTCCAAAACACATATTATGTGATATTGATCATCCCAATACTTGTTACCAAGTATTGAAACCTTCCAGCATCAAAAGGTTTAGTTAGTAAATCTGACACATTCTCTTATGTGTCAACCCTATCTGGTTGTATTAAACCTTTTTCAAAACAATCTCTTATAAAATGATGTCTAATTTCTATGTGTTTAGTTTTAGAATGATGTACAGGATTCTTAATAATGCATAAAGTACTGTTATTGTCAACAAATATCTTGGTATGCATGAAATTATACCCATAGTCCAACAGCTGTTTCTGAATCCATAAAACTTGTCCACAACAAGCAGCTGCAGCCACATACTCAGCTTCAGTTGTAGAATTAGCCACCACTGTTTGTTTCTTGCATTGCCAAGATATCAACCTGCTCCCAAGAAACTGACATCCACCAGTTGTGGATTTTCTATCGAACTTATCACCTCCATAGTCACTGTCTGAATATACAATCAGCTCTAATGGTGAATCCTTTGGGTACCACAAACCAAGACTAGGATAGCATCTTAGGTACCTAAAGATCTTCTTGACAGCATAAAGGTGACATTCTTTGGGAGTCACTTGATGGCGTGCACAAGCACACACAGCAAACATGATGTCAGGTCTAGAGGCTGTGAGATACATCAATGAACCAATCATTGATCTATAGTGCCTGACATCAACATCCTTTCTATCTCCAATCTTTCCCCAAGGGTGTTCTCTATCCATAGGAGTAGTAGCCCTCTTTTCATGTGGAGACAAGCCAAACTTCTTCAAGATCTCTGCCACATATTTATCCTGGGAGATGAAGATACCATCTTCTTTCTGCTGAACTTGTAAACCAAGAAAGAAGTTCATCTCCCCCATAGCACTCATCTTGAATTTGTCTGTCATCAGCTTGGATAAATCCTCACTCATCTTTCGATCAGTAGACCCAAAAATGATATCATCAACATAGACCTGAACAAGCAAAACATCCTTACCTTTCTTCTCGGTAAACAGTGTCTGATCTATGGTGCCCCTTTTGAATCCATTGTCCACCAAATAGGTAGACAAAGTACCATACCATGCTCTTGGGGCTTGATGAAGTCCATACATAGCCTTCTTGACTCTATACACCTTGTCTGGATTCTATGGATCCTCAAAACCAGGAGGTTGCATCACATATACCTCCTCAAAAATTGTTCCATAGAGGAAGGCACTCTTGACATTCATTTGATAGACAGTGAAGCCCATGCAGGATGCATAGGCTAGAAAGATCCTATTAGCTTCAATCCTTGCAACTGGTGCAAAGACCTCCTCATAGTCTATCCCCTCCTCTTGTGTATATCCCTGAGCCACTAATATTGCCTTGTTTCTGACCACAATACCTCTTTCATCTCTCTTGTTTCTTAGAAACCATCTTGTCCCTATAGGTCTGACATACCTGGGACAATAAAACAGCTCCCAAACATCCTGAATTGCAAATTAGTGAAGCTCATCCTGCATTGCTTCCACCCAACTTGGTTCTTTGAGAGCATCAAATATCTTCTTGGGTTCCTGTTGTGACAGAAAATAGGCAAACAAACATGCTTGCACAAGAGGGGTATCAACCTTCTTGTGTATATTGGCAATAAATCCACCAAGACCTTGATGAGATCTTCTAGTCTGAACATGAGTCATAATATCACCAATGATCTGAGAAGTAGGGTGATTCTTCATAGTGGAAGTGAGAATTCCTCCTTCAAAAAGTCTGGTGTCTTCAATCTCATTCTCCAAGTTGCCAATATCTTCTTCTTCTTCAGACTCTCTTTTATCAACATGAGGATGAACCTCTTCATATAAATTGGAAGGTTCACCCTGTTCAAAAGTGGAAGAGAAAAGATGTGCAGAAGTGTTGTCAACGCCTGAACCTTGGTTGTCAGCGTGTGAGCTAACAACGCTTGAACTGTTGTTGTCAACGTCTGGGCCATCAACGTTTGAATCGGTCTTGTCAGCGCTAGATTTGCCTTTGTCAGCGCCTGAAGGACCATGCATGTTGTTATCTGGTGGTACTTGGGGACCACCATTATCTTTTCCAGCAGCAGCAGCAACAAAAGCATCTGTCCATATGGGGATTGTAACATATTCTTGTATAGGAGATGACTTTTCTGCTTGTGATCCAACCTTTTCATGAACCTGTGTACCTGAAACATCAACAACTTGTTCTTCCACAACATTTGAAGTTACCTTCACAATGTCTGGATTAGTGACAGGCATATAATTTAAAGTCCTAGATAAGGGTTCCAAGTCAAACAACCAATTTGGACCACTTTCAGGATCACTAGGTTTATTCTCTAAAAACCTAACATGTACTCTTTCAAGTATACGTTTTTCCTTTTTAAGATAAACCCTATACCCCTTGCTCTGCACTGAATACCCCATGAAATAGCCTTCATCACCTTTTGCACTAAATTTACCTAAGGCATCACTAGTGTCTAAAACTACTACATGACAACCAAAAGGTCTGAGAAAACCAATATAGGTTTTCTTCCCCAAAGTAACTCATAAGGTGTTTTGTTCTGTATTTTGTTGACCAATGCTCTATTTTGAACATAGCAAGCTGTATTAACAGCCTCAGCCCAAAAGGCTATAGGGAAATGAGCATCAGCCAACATGGTTCTGGTTGCTTCAATTAGGGTTCTATTTTTCCTTTCTGCAACCCCATTTTGCTGAGGGGTTCTGGCAACACTAAATTGCCTAGTAATTCCTTTCCTGGCACAAAAGTCATCTAACACTTTATTCCTAAATTCACCACCATTATCACTCCTAAGCATTTTAACTTCATTGCATGTTTTCTTCTCAATCTGAGTGATAAAATCAATTAAAGTGTCAGCTGTGTCACTCTTCATAGCTAAAAAGAAAGTCCAAGCAAACCTAGAAAAGTCATCTGTGATGACAAAGCAGTAGGACTTACCATTCAAACTTTCTATATTGGTTGGACCAAAGAGGTCCATATGAAGCAATTGAAGAGGTCTAGTACTAGAGTGCACCTTTTGGACTTGAATGAGACCTTGTGCTGCTTGCCTTTAAGACATGCAACACAAGAGTGGTCACTGTGGAAGGCCTTTTCAGGCAAACCATCAACCAAGCCAAGTCTCACAAGCCTGTTTATATTCTTAAAATTTATATGCTCTAGTCTCCTGTGCCATAAATTACTCTCATCTACTGAAGCTTTAGCATAAAAACATGACATATTGTTGTTAATTCTAATCCCATTCAGATTCACATTATATATGTCTTTATGTCTAGGTGTTCTATAGTCAAGATATTTCTCATCAGGAATCTTATAATCCTTGCTTAACACCAAACATTCAATATCAGTAAACAGAACTTTATTTTTGTTATCACAAACTTGTGATACACTAAAAAGATTGTAATCAAGTTCCTTTACCAGAAATACGTTCTCAAAACGCAAGTTCTTGGTGAGAAGTGTTCCTTTGCCTGTGATAGTACCATATCCGCCTCCAAAGTAAACCTTATCACCATCCTTAATGGGAGTGAAGTTGGTCAAATAATCTTCCTGCCCTGTCATGTGCCTTGAGCATCCACTATCCCAATATCAAAAATCATTGACCTATCTTTGAATGCCCTTCACATAAAGAAAACAAGTTAGTTCTCTTTGGGAACCCAAGCCTTGGAAGACTTGGATTCATCTGGTTGTTCAACAAGAACAGACTTAGTTCTCATAACAACCCCATTTTCATCCTTCTTTGGATGAAATACCCAGTTAACCCCAATAGGTTTTGTAATGACTTTTGAAAGGTAATTAAATCTGTTGCAGGTCATTGAAATCCTATTATCATTAGGGTTTTGATCTTTCTTTGATCTCCATGTCAAACTTGAAGAAGCTTTAGACCCCTTACCCTGTGGTTGCAAATATTTAGGTCTGGTCACGTTTCTGTCAGCGCTGGAATTGGTCTTGTCAACGCTTAAATTACCCTTGTCAGCGTTGAACCTAGGGTTTGCTACAGAAACCCATTGCCTATTAGACCAAGTATTGTCTTTTGAAATGGTCTTTGTCCATGAGTGTTAGACCCTCTAGTGAAGAATGGGGCAGGTCTAACAACTTGTGGACTTTGCTGCACACAAGGTTTAGGTCTGACAACGTTTGACTTTCTAACAGCGTTGACTTTGGGAGCGTTGACACACTTATATGCTAAATGTGAAAAGCTACCAGAAGTGTAACAGACTTTTCTAGACACAACCCTAGGTCTAGAAGAGAAGAAGCATGTTCCATCATTGCTAACTTGGCTCTTAGGTGACCTAGTATTCCTATACATCTCTGCATACTTAATGCTAGGTTTTCTATCAGTTACATCTCTACATACTTAATGCTAGGTTTTCTATCAGTGTTTGAGCCAAGGTCAACAGCTTTACCAGTGATTCGGTTTGTAACCTTAATGGGAGTTGACTCATTAGGACTTTCACATAGCAAGCCACCCTTAACAAATAAGGTAGGGTTAGCTTTCTTCCATTCATTCAAGTCAGTCAACTTTTGTTGATACTCTTCAACTAGGGTGACAACTCGTGGTGGAGGAATGAATTCCTCCTCTTGGAGTTCTGGCAAACCAGTCCAAGATAGGTCCTTTTGTTGGACACCATAGAAGTCACCAGCTGGTGGTGGAACCACAGAGTAGTTTTTCATCCCAATCCCAGTCATGTCCTTAGGATCCCTTTGTTTATTCACACATTCTCCTAGGATTTGTGTGGCTCTATCAAATCTCTGAATTTTAAGGCCAACATTATCTTTATTTTTAATGGCCTCATCTAACTTAGCCTGTAAATCACTATTAACCCTTTCCATGATGTTCCTAACATCATTACTAGCATCTAACTCATCTTTTAAGATATTTATTTTATCTTTCAAATCAAATTCAATTTTCTTATATTCAGAGACTATTTTCTCAGTTTGAGTGAGAGCTAATTGATAGTTAGACAGTTTGCATCTCTCAGTGCTCACATCATCTAATAACCTTAACATCTCTTTGTTAAGTTTGTCAGTATTTAACCTACAACCCTTACTACAAAAAGCATCATCGTATACCTCATTATCTGATGAAGAGGAGGAGTGTGCCATGAGAGCATATTGAACATGCTCTTCTTCTTCAATTTCAGCAACCAAAGCTTTATCCTCTTCTACATCTTTAGCCAAATAACTCCAATCCCATCCCATACCATCATTTCCTTAAACTGCAACCATGGCCTTAGAATCCTGAGCTTTAACAATTTGGCTTGAGGGTTCACCAGCATCAGATCTTTTAGGAGATCTGCATTCCCTCATGAAGTGTCCCATACGATGACAATTGTAGCATTCAACCTTGGATTGATCAAATCCAGCTGTGTCCTTTGCATTGAAGGTCATCTTCTTTTTAAACCTTCTATTCCACCTGTTTTCTCTTATACTAGCAAGAGCCATGTTCCACTTGATATCCGTTTCTTCCAAGTGCTCATCACTTATCTGCTCAAGGTCCTCATATGTAATCACCGAACCATTGGGCAAAGAAGCAATATAGGCACATACAGTATCTAGGTCCAAACCAGCAGGTTTAACTCTTGGTGAGTCACTTTTGTAAGTGTCAGCGTCTGAATAGGAGGCGTTAACAGGACATGTTCCAGCGTTGACACATGATGATCCAGTAACTGGATGCATGTAAGAGTCCTTCTGATCAATATGGCCTTCACTATGTGAGAAGAAAGCCATGTTACTATTAGTAGACTTACTTCCATGCTCCAGAAGGGTTTCATTCTCCAACAGCCTTAGTTTGTTGTATATATCATCAAAAGTAGAACTTTTGTGAGTGTTGTTGGCAAGTATAGATCTTGCCTCAATCTTCCACGCTTCACCAAGACTTTTAAGAAAAGTGGCATTTATGTCAACATCACCAAGTTGTGTCCCCATGAAGGACAATTTGCTTGTAATGTCAAGCAATCTACTTCTCACACTGCTAAGTTTCTCATTGGGTTGAGCCTTGAAAACAGCATAATCATGCATGAGTTGTTTCTTCTTTTCTTCCCTGGTATCTTCATTGCCACCATATGCAACTTCAAGATCTGCCCAAAGGTCTTTAGCAGAATCATAGCCTCTGTATTTATGCTGGTTCTTTTGTCCCAAAGAGACTTTCAGAATATTTAGGGTTTTCATATCAACCCTTCTCTTTGCTATGTCTTCAGCAGACACAACTCTACCATCACCAGGTTTTTCTTTCTTATCTGCTTCTGGACATCCAGCAACAACAGTTCTTGTTGCAATAGCAGCAGCAACCTTTTCAGCTCTATTGAATGTGTTTCCATATTCAATGATCTCCCAGAGAGTGTAGTCATAGATCCCCAGATATTGCTCAAAGTTGAATTTCTACAATTCAAAGTTGGTTGCATCAAGCATGGAAATCTTGATGTTTGGCAAAGGTTGGGAGGTAGAGGTTATTTCTGGATTTGACATGATGTTGTTTAGGGTTTTGAGAAAATTAGGGTTTTGGTGTTTTTAGGGTTCTTGTGTTCTTTAAGATCAAAAGTTCCTCAACAAGCTCTGATACCACTTGTTGATCCCAAACTTAGATCGATTTAGCTTTATGTATACGAGATTAGATCAAGTAATACACTTAGAGAAACCTTTGTATATGTATATGTAAGTGCTATGCGGAATTAACACTTAAACAAGAACACACAAGATGTAAACAAACTTTCACTTTGATTAATGATATCAAACTTGCTTACAATGAAAGTAGTTTACGTATGAAAACTTATATTGAACAATAACCTAAAGGTCTTCTTTTATAGACATAAGAAGCCTTGTACAATAATCTACGTATCAACTATTCTAGGTAAAGATAAATATAGAAAATACATTGTTGTTCCTATCTTTACTAGAAGTAATCTAGAATACAATAAACACGTAGAGTATATCCTTCCATCAGTGTTTGTCTCCAATGTATCAACGCTTGACTTTGTCTTTTCAACGCTTGAGCTGTCAGCGTTTGTATTACTCCTGTCAACGCTTGCTTTAATCTTGTCAGCGCTCAAGTAGACTGGCTATAATTTATTCCCAACAAAGAAGTCTTGGATAAAATTTCTATATAAGCCGGTATGGCCGAGAAAACTCCTAACTCCCTTAACAGTGGTGGGTGGAGGTAATTTGGCAATCACGTCGATTTTGGCCCTATCTACCTCAATACCGGCCTTAGAGATCTTATGTCCTAAAACAATGCCTTCTTTGCACATGAAATGGCATTTTTCATAGTTAAGCACGAGTTTGTTTCCTCACAACGTTGTAACATTCGTTCCAAGTTAGAGAGACATGAAGCAAAAGACTCTCCAAAAACCGAGAAATCATCCATGAAGACTTCCATAGTTTTCTCAATCATATCATGAAAAATGGCCATCATACACCTTTGGAAAGTCCCCGGAGCATTGCATAATCCAAAAGGCATTCTACGATAAGCAAATGTTCCATAAGGACAAGTGAATGTGGTTTTTTCTTGATCACGAGGGTCTATAGGAATTTGGAATTAGCCAGAAAATCCATCCAAGAAGCAATAGAATTCATTTCCCGCTAGTCTCTCTAACATTTGATCCATAAAAGGCAATGGAAAATGATCCTTCCTAGTGGCATCATTAAGCTTTCTATAGTCAATACAAACACGCCATCCCGTCACGAGTCTAGTAGGAATCACTTCATTATCCTCATTAGTCACTACCGTTATTCCTCCTTTCTTTGGAACACAATGCACGGGGCTAACCCATGGGCTATCGGAGATAGGGTAGATCATTCTGACGTCTAGAAGTTTCATAACTTCCTTTTTGATCACCTCATGAATCTTTGAATTAACCCTTCTTTGATTTTGGATAGCGGGTTGATAATCTTCCTCCATCAAAATTTTATGAGTACAAAATTTTGGATAAATACCCTTGATGTCGGAGATTTTCCATGCAATGGCCCGTTTATGTTTCTTTAAAACCTTAATAAGTTCCTCCTTTTCACTATTTTTCAATCCTTTAGCAATAATCATCGGTAATTTATCCGTTCCCTCAAGAAAAGCATACTCCAAATGAGTGGGTAGATCCTTAAGCTCAAGTTCGGGTGCTTCTTCAAGAGAGGTTTTCACGTTTGTTTCATTTCCATTCACAACTTTAATTTCCATAGGAGGTGATTGAAAAGGATCTTCATTTAAAAATACTTCAAGCAATTCGATCTCTCCATCCGCATCATGATAATCCTCATCATTCGTCGACGACAAATCCGGTGTGCTAAGAAAAGCATTCACCTCCTCCAAGATAAAATCACTAGCCCCAAATGGGGAAAGGGGTGGAGAAGAAAGGGAAATAATAGGATCCGATAAAGAAGGATTTCCACTTTTGGAATTAGCCGAAAATCCAAGCACTTCTTGAGAATATTCTTTACAAGCAACATCAATCATATCGACTCGATTGATTGACACCCCGAAATGCTCATAAGAATACTTAGAAACGTGCCCGATATCAAAGGTAACGGTCTCATCATCAAAACTTAAAGTCATTTTCCACTTTTCATTTTAGTTAAGGCACTAGCCGTACTCAAAAATGGTCTTCCTAAAATCAACGGCACACGTGAATCTTCGGGGTAATCCACAACTACAAAATCCGCCGGAAAATGAAGCTTCCCTACCTTAACAAAGACATCCTCGGCTATACCTACCGGAAGGGCGGTCGATCGATCTGCAAGCTCGGGAGTCATCCTAGTAGGTATGAGCTCGGGAAGTGACAACCTTTTCCACACGGAAAGAGGCATCAAATTAATGCTAGTGCCATGATCGGCTAATGCTAAACATTCCTTTATTTCTGGAAATTCACAAGGGATAAGAAATCTTCCGGGGTCTCCAAGCTTTTCGGGTAGCTTTTTGGTGAGAACCGCCGAACAATTAGCATCAAGAGAATGATTAAGCTCTTCAAGCTTCCCTTTATCGCTAATTAATTTCTTGAAAGTCGAAGCAAACTTAGGCATATAAAGCAATGCATCCGCGAAACTAACATTAAAATGAAGTTGCTTAAACATTTTAAGAAATGTAGACATTTGAGCATTGGATCTTTCGCGGAGCTTCTCTTGGTTAAGTATTGAAGGGTAGGGTAGTGTGGGTTTATTCTTCGGAAGCTCAGGTTCCGGAATAGGCACATGGTCTACCTTTGGTGGATTAGGAATTTCCTTTTCTTTAACCACCTCGGGTTCTTGCTCCACTTCCCTCACCGGAGAGGTAATAACATGTGGAAGCAAAGGTCCATCAAAAGCCTTCCCACTACGTGTGGTAATAGCTTTCATCTCACCCTTTGGGTTTGGAATGGTGTTGCTAGGTAAGCCACCCGAAGAAGAGGAAGGTTTTTTGTTAGAAATACGTTTTTAACGTATATTAGAAGTATCGGTCACTCCACGATATTATTAAATGTTAAATAGCTCGTAGTTTAATATTATGTTACTTTGTTAGTAAACCCGGCCCATGGGCTTGTCATGGGTTGGAGGCCCAAGTCCATTAAGGACTTAGGTATATAAACCCCTTTCCACCATGGAAAGGGGTGTTGGTTGTTTCACTTTTTGATTAATAAAACACACATTTTCTCTCACTTTATCTCACTACTTTCTCTCTCTAGAAACATCAACCCACCTTATTGATTCACAAGATTATCACAAATCTACAATTGGTATCAAGAGCCATGGGGTGATTTAAGGTAATGATTTGTGTTGCTTTTTAGTTTTTGATTGTATTAGTGGTTTTTAGGAAAATCTATCTTGAATCTTGAAGTTTTTGGTGATTTTGTTGTTGGGATTAGTAGATAAGCATTGGGTTTTACTTATTTTGGTAGAAATCACAAAACTTTTCGTGTAATTTGGTAAAAATCTGGGTTTGTTCTTAATATCCTCACACGACTGTGAACTAGTTCTTTCCAGTTTATTCCGAATCAACTAGTTATTCCGGATAAACAAAGTATTCCGGATAAACTAGTTATTCCGGATAAACAAGTATTCCGGATAAAGTGATATTCCGAACGAAGCACGTTATTTCGGATCAGATATTCCGAACCAAGGGTATTCCGAATCAAGCTCACCAATTGATTCCGGATCAGTGATATTCCGAACCAAGGGTATTCCGAATCAAGCTCACTAATTTATTCCGGATCAGTGATATTCCGAACCAAGGGTATTCCGAATCAAGCTCAACAACTTATTCCGGATCAGTGATATCCCGAACCAAGGTATTCCGGATCAGTGATATTCTGAACCAAGGTATTCCGGATCAGTGATATTCCGAATCAACAACTTATTCCGAATCAAGAGATTTTTCTGTATCAAGGTAATTATTCCGAACCAAGGTCTTTTTCCACATAAAGGTAGTTTTATTCCGAATCGACTTAATTATTCCGAGTCAAGGGATATTATTCCGAACCAAGGGATATTTTACGAGTTTTTTTCTACGATTTTTAGAGGATTTAATCTTGGTTTCTTACACACATTTCATTTCAACAACACAACACTACTCACAACCTTACTTCACTGCTCGATCAGCCGATAATCGTTGATTCTTTAAAGTGATCAAAATGAATCCGAGTTCATTAATGCCTCAAATGACATCACTTACGGATATTTACGTCATAACGGGAACGGATAATCGCCCTCCAATGCTCATTAAAGAAGTCTTTGAAGCATAGAAAGGCCGTATGATGTCATACATTAAGGGAAAACCGACATATGGGAGGCTATGGTCAAATTAATTCTAAATGGTCCACTTGATTATGGTACCGTCGTTGTTAAAAATGTGACTCGACCACGGGAGAATGAAGAACTTACGCCAGCTTAACAACTTATTGCCGATGCAGATGAAAAGGCTCTTCAAACCATTCTCCAAGCTCTTCCACATGACATCCATCGAATGGTAAGTCAATATACTGTTGCAAAGGAGTTATGGGAACGTCTACAAGTTTTGATACAAGGTACGTCTCTTACTAAACAGGAACGCGAATGTCAGTTGTATGATCTGTTTGATAGGTTCACGTACAGTCCAGGGGAAACGCTTCACGACTACTACTTCAGATTCACTACTCTCATGAATGATTTGAATGTGTACAATCTCGTGATTGCTCCATTCCAGGTTAACACCAAGTTTTTGAATACTTTACCTCAAGATGAATGGGGTGAGTATATTACTGATGTTAAGTTAACTAGGGATTTGCACAAGTCCAATTTGGATCAACTCTATGCTCTTCTCCAGCAGCATGAGAAACACGTGATCATGCACCGTATGCCTCGAGGTATGTACCTTGAACCTTTAGCTTTGATGGCAAATCAACCAAACTTGTCATGTAACAACACTCCTTATATCATGGGACACCAAGCTTATCATCCATCTCCGTACATGACTCCAAGCTTCCCCCAATATTCGATTCTACCTCAACCACCCAGCTCACATCAGCAACAATATCGGTTTAATGCACCTTTGTCTCAGAGAGAACCACAAGCATCACAATATGCTCCACAACCTCACCCATATTCACCAGCAAGCATTGCACCCTATGCTCAGTCATCATACTCTCCATATCAAGAAAATACAGCATATCCACCAAGCTATTCTGACCACATAAGTACTCCTTCTAGTTCTTATGCCGCTCAACAAGACCAAGCAATGTATTGTGATAATGATGAGGTTCCCATTCCTGAATTCAAACAAGGAACTGACCCAGCTGAAGTGTTAGCCACTATGTCTGCTTACCTCACAAGGACATTGAGCAAGCGAGGATTTAGAGGACCAGCTCCTACTAACAATCAGCTGAGGAATTCATCTAATTCTCGACAACAAGCTACCATTGAGAATGGCAGGGTAATGGTTCAACCTATTCAACCTTATCAGGGGAGACCCACTACATCAACCACCAATGCACGCATGGTCAACACTGCTCCAATGGTCAACACTGCTCCAATGGTTACTGCTCCACGGGCTAATTCCACAGGTAAGTTAAGAATGATTACATGCTACAAATGTAAGGAAGAAGGTCACATGTCTAGGGATTGCACAAAACCAAAGAGGAGAAGGGATGGTCAATGGTTTGCAGAGAAGATTTATTTGGTGAATGCTCAAGCACAAGGACAAGAACTTGATGAAGAGGAGCTAGCATTCCTTGCTGATCTAGGGATTGCGGAACAAGAAGTTCTCACTACGCAGAATGCATCATATCAAGCAGATGATCTGGATGCTTACGATTCAGACTATGATGATCTTCAATCTGCTCAGGCAGCTCTTATGGCAACTATCAAATATCTGAGGTACTTACTAATACCACTGATACTAGTATTCAACCACATCAAGTTGGGCAAGAGGGTGCTGATCCGAATGAGTCTTCGGTGGTGAGTCTTTCAAATGAGGAGACAATCAATGATAGCAATATCAATGCAAGTCCCCATACTTTGAGTGAATCACAACCGGGAGTCATTTCGCATACGCATATTCCTGCTCAACAAGATTTGGTCATGGTTCCTGCAAAGTTACTTAGCCAAATGAATACTGCACTTTTAGAAACCCTAGCTACGAATAAGAATCTGTCGGCTGAGCTTGCCTTGTGCAACGAAAAAGTTCAAAATTTGGAATTAGTTCCTTCGTCCAATGTTCTAACAAATCCCGAGTATGATCATTTCGAAACAAACAAATGGGTCATTTGCAAGAAATTGAAACCTTAAGAGCAAATCTTTCCAACGAACTTAAAGAAAAAGAGTTAGTGGTCACTAATTTTCACAAACTTCAGACGGATTTTGAATTACTCGAGTCTAAAAAGAATGAAATGGAAATTAATGCGGCTAATAGGATTAAGAGTTTAGATTATTTTCTTTTAAGACAATACGCTGCCTCTCAACTAGTGCACTTATTTGACTCGTCGTTTAGAGATTTTAACTTATCGCGTCAAAAAGACCTTCCCCCTAACCCACGGTATGCAAGACAATTTTTTATCCGTAATCCAAGACTTTATGATGCAACCAAATTAGGATTGGTCTTAGATCCGATTGTTATTTTCGAGGATCGCGAGAATAAGGCTCTAGTTGATGAGAGTCGGTCATACAAATTTGCAAAATATCCTTAGTGTGATTATTTTAAAATGAATCAGGAGTTTGCAAAAAAGGACTTTAGAATTCGCTTCCATATTGATAAAGATCTCATCACAACACCAACCTACATGTTAAATGAAGAAAACCCTAGTACACTTCCTACACTTGTCAAAATGGAAGGACCTAAGGAAATTCCAAAAGATCTTCTACCAATTAGCACTGTATGGATAAACTTGCAAGAGATTAATCAATACTTTGCTAGTTTTGACAAGGTCATCCGGGAATGTACGACTTCAAATGGTCTAAACGCCGGAGAATGGGCTTTCGAACACATGAACGAGGTGTTTAAGAATGAGATCAACCCTTTTGTCGAAAATCTAAAAGGAAGTTTTGCATCTCTTTCGGACAATCTCGATTTTGAAATTAAAGAAGTTCAGAAAGTGTTTTATGAAATGGACACCACTTACGAACTACAATTAATTGAAAAGGAAAAGATTTTATCCGAATATGACCGATTCTTGTCCCAAGTAATATCGTGTGATGTGCTTACTACTGTGAATGTTAATTATTCGAATGAGCTTACATCCGCTATGAATAAATGTGATGCTGTGAATATATGTGATGAAGTGCATGATCTCTCTGTAAATATTGCTGAGACTGTAAATGACGTAGATAATCATTCTTGTCACGAGTCTAACGCTGATTTTTTAAAGCTTCAAGATTCTTACAGTTTACTTGCAAAACATTTTAATCAACTTGAACAACATTGTATATCTTTAGAATTAAAACACCAAACTCAAAATGAGGTTCTTTTGGTAACAAATGGTTGTGAAAACAGTGTTGAGACGAGTAACAAGATGATTGAGATAGTTAAGGAATTAGAGGAAGAGATTATGAGATTAAAGAGAGACTTATCATCGAATGAAACACTAAATTTGGAACTAGAGGCTGCAGAGTCTAAAAACCAGTACTTAGAAACTAGACTTTCGTCTATTCTATGGGAGATGGAACGTGCAAGACAGGGAGTGCCCACTCTTTATGGTTCACTAGAAGAACGCTTCGCTTTTAATGCGGCATAACAACAATCTTATGTTGAACAATTGAACCAAAAGTGTGAGGAAATCTCTGACTTAAATATCCAACTCATTGACAAAAACATGGTCTTGGCCGAGTTAAAGGAGGCACTTCTTCTCACCCGACAAGAAGTTGTTAATAACTTAGCTACCAACTCCGCACCGTCCTCTAGTGCTCCATCAACCAATTCAGTAGTGATCTATAAGAACCCGCACCATAAGCAAAATCCGGATACTTACGATGTTTATATGATGAATGCAGTTAAGCACGTGGACCTTGTTAGGGATATTTTAGATGATTTGTATGCGTTAGATCCCTCAAGCAGTTACTATTGTTCAGCTCATGCATATATTCAGCGAGTTCAATATTACTTAGCATATTTGCAATACATAGGAAAACTAGGTTCTGCACTACTCACTAATCGACCCATTGCTGTAACTCCATTCAATAAGACCCCAGGAGCAAAACCGTCATTGACACCATCAACTTACGAGTAACAGAGTCTACTAAGGCTAAAGGATCACAAGTCAAGAAAGATAGGATCAAGCCCTCCACTAGTAGTACCATCAAGAAGAAAGTAGAAGCTCACCCTAGGACTGTTATTTCAGATTTAAATAAAAAGAATCATGTTGCTAAGACTAAAAGCTCTGCGCCTGTGCAGAAGCCTAAACCATTTGTGAATTCTAATTTGAAATGTTGGAATTGTAATGAATGCATGTTTTCTCAACGTCATGATTTGTGTCTTATTGATCATGTGAATGAAATGAATGCCATTAGGAATGATCTTGAATGGAAGCCAACTAGGAGAACTCGTACCCAAGTTGGATGGCAATGGCGTCCCACTGGTAGGACCTTTACATTAGATGGAAAAATGTGCCCTTTAAATAGGAATGCATCCATTGAGGTTAGGTCTCAGCGTCCTTGAAATAGGAACACTAGCACTAAAGTATGGAAACCGCGCCCTTTAATTAGGTCAGCCCCCACTATAGTGCCTATTAGTGAAGAAATACCTCAGGATTTAAGCCAACTTGAATCTACACCACCAACTAGGAAGAAGGCTAGGAAATCTAAGAAACCTAATGTTAGCAAATCTAAGATCATTAAATTTGTACCTTCTAATAACAAGGAACATTCAGATTCCGAAACCTATACATTGTCCTCGTCTGGTGATATTTTCAGGTGGTCCAAATCATCCTCTGGTATTTGGACTCTGGTTGCTCAAAGCATATGACCGGAGATCGCTCGATGCTCAGAAATTTCGTCAACAAGTTTCTTGGAACGGTTAAATTCGGTAATGATCATATTGCAAAGATAATGGGGTATGGTGAATATCAGATTGGAAATGTTACGATTTCAAGGGTATACTATGTAGAAGGTCTTGGTCATAATTTATTTTCAGTAGGACAGTTCTGTGATTCCAACCTAGAGGTTGCTTTTCGACAACACACTTGTTTCATCCGCAACTTAGAAGGAAAAGACTTGTTGAAGGGGTCTCGTGGTGCAAATCTTTATACTTTGTCCCTACAAGACATGATGGCCGCCTCTCCAGTATGTCTTCTCTCCAAAGCATCTAAGACCAAGTCATGGTTATGGCATCGCAGATTATCTCATCTCAACTTTGATGCTATTAATCATTTGGCTAAAAACGAATTAGTTCGTGGTCTTCCAAAGCTCAAATTTCACAAGGACCATTTATGTTCCACGTATTCAAGGGGGAAAAGCATCAAGAAATCATACAAGCCCAAAGCTGAAGACACCAATCAAGAAAAACTTCATCTTTTGCATATGGATCTTTGTGGGCCAATACGAACCGAAAGTGTGAGTGGTAAGAAATTTATCCTTGTTATTGTGGATGATTTCTCTAGGTTTACATGGGTTAGATTTCTACGTACAAAGGATGAAGCACCGAAGGCTATCATCACTTTCCTGAAATTCATTCAGGTACGTTTAAATACTACTGTCTGCCGTATTCGTACTGATAATGGAACAGAGTTCGTCAACCAGACTCTTCGTGATTACTATGAAGAAGTTGGTATCTTACATGAAACATCCGCTGCACGTACTCCACAACAAAACGATGTCGTTGAAAGACGGAATCGTACGCTTATGGAAGCTGCTAGGACTATGCTGATTTATGCGAACGCTCCATTATTCTTATGGGCAGAAGCTGTATCTACTGCATGTTACACCCAAAACCGCTCTATCATTCGTAAACGCCATGGAAAAACACCTTACGAGCTTCTACATGATCGTAAACCCGATGTTTCATTCTTTCATGTGTTTGGTGCTCTTTGTTATCCAAACATTAATAGTGAGAATTTGGGCAAACTTCAACCGAAAGCCGATATAGGTATTTTCATTGGTTACTCACCCTCAAAGAAAGCATACCGAATTTACAACCGTCGTCTTGGTAAGATAGTAGAAACTATGGACGCAGATTTTGATGAGCTGACAGCGATGGCTTCTGAGCAACACAACTCTGAACCCGCGCTTCATGAGATGGGAACCAGTGATATTAGTTCCAGATTAGTTCCCAATAATCCTACTTCTACATCATTTATACCACCTACAAGGCCCGAGTGGGATAAACTATTTCAACCGTTGTTTGATGAATTCTTTGATCCACCAAGTGATGAAGTTCCAGCACCTGTAGTGATAGCTCCAATCCTTGAAGTTGTTGCTCAAGCTAATGAAGCTTCATCAAATGCATCTTCAATTAACATTGAACCGGATGCACCTCCACCAAGTAATTCTCAAACTACACCTGAATCTTCACCCTTACTTGTGCCTAATGATGATGAAGAGGATTCTGTTGATCACGATTTGGAATATGCTCACCAACAAGAGCTTCCATTCTTTGGTATACCGATACATGAAAACCCTTCAGCCGCGTCTACCTTAGAAGAAGCTCCTACAATCTTTCACTCCAGACCACCACGGGTTGAAAATTACAGCACCAAATGGACAAAAGATCACCCAATTAGGAATATTATTGGAGGTATCGATCGACCAGTCTCGTCACGCCATCAATTACAAGAGAGTGCACTCTATTGCTATTTTGATGCATTTCTCTCCGAAGTTGAACCTAAAAAATGGCAACATGCTATGACTCAATAATCTTGGATTGAAGCCATGCAAGAGGAACTAAATGAATTCCAAAGACTTGAAGTATGGGAATTAGTTCCTCTCCCTGACAAGGTTATCATCCTTACTTTGTTGTGGGTTTATAAGGTTAAACTCGATGAGATGGGTGGAGTTTTGAAGAATAAGGCTAGATTGGTTGCTAGAGGATACAAACAAGCCTTGGGTATCGACTTTGAAGAATATTTTGCTCCGGTTGCACGATTGGAGGCTATTAGACTTTTCCTTGCGTATGCTGCTCATATGAACATGATCGTCTATCAAATGGATGTGAAGACGACATTTTTGAATGGTGAACTAAGGGAAGAAGTCTATGTTAGTCAGCCGAATGGGTTCGTTAGCACGGAGTTTCCTAATCATGTGTACAAGCTTAAGAAGGCTCTCTATGGGTTGAAACAAGCTCCACGCGTGTGGTATGATCTCTTTTCAACATATCTCACTTCGGAAGGCTTCTCCAAAGGCATGGTGGACCCTACTATATTCACTCTCAAGGAAGACAACGACATGATACTGGTACAAATTTATGTTGATGATATAATATTTGCTGCCTCTAACATAGAATTGTCAAACCGCTTTGAGAAAATAATGTCCACACGCTTTCAGATGTCAATGAGGGAAAATTTTCATTTTTCTTAGGATTACTATTTTCTCAGAATCCCAGAGGCATCTTTATTAATCAATCCAAATATGCTCTAGAATCATTAAATAAATATAACTTTGAAAATTGTGACCCCGTGGATACTCCAATGGTGGAGAAATCCAAGTTAGATGAAGATAGAAATGGGATTATTGTCGATCCAAAAATCTACCGTGGGATGATCGGCACCCTTTTCTATCTGACTGATAGCAGGCCTGGTCTGCAATTTGTCGTATGCATGTGTGCCCGGTATCAGGCTCGGCCTACCGAAAAGCACCTACATGCTGTTAAAAGGATCTTTCGGTATCTCAAAGGAACACTTCATCGTGGTCTATGGTATCCGAAAGATTCCTCTATTGCTTTAATATCATATGCAGATGCCGATCATGCTGGGTGTCAAGACACTAGGCGTAGCACTTCTGGTTCTGTGTAACTCCTTGGAGACAGATTGATTAGTTGGTCTTCAAAAAGGCAGAAAAGCGCTGCAATTTCAAGCTCGGAGGCTGAATACATTGCCATGTCCGGTTGTTGTGCTCAAGTCCTTTGGATGAGATCACAACTAACTGACTACGGTCTTGGATTCAACAAAATTCCGATGTATTATGACAACAAGAGCGCCATTGCCCTTTGCTGCAACTACGTTCAACACTCCTGGGCAAAGCACCTTGACATTCGCTACCATTTCATTAAAGAGCAAGTGGAAAATGGAGTGATCGAGCTGTATTTTGTCACCACTGAGTATCAGCTGGCAGATATGTTCACAAAAGCCTTAGATCGAGGACGAATCGAGTTTTTGATCGACAAGCTTGGCATGAAATCCTTCTCTCCAGCGACTCTCAAAGAGTTGGCAGAAGAATCAGCAAAATAGTGGTGGTAAACTATTCATGCGTATCCTTTGATCGTGATCATGTATATTGTCGTATATATATAAACCACAAAAAGAAAAATACAAAAATATAAAACCTACAAAAACCATAAAAAATATAAAACCATAAAAAACCATAAAAATATAAAACCTACAAAAACCATAAAAAATATAAAACCTACAAAAACCATAAAAATATAAAACCTACAAAAACCATAAAAAATATAAAACCAAAAAAACCCAAAAATATTTTCGTCTTTTTAATCGGGCATGTCTTTTATTACGGTAATATTTACGGCCTTAGAAATGTCGATTAAAATTGACACGACGCCATAAATAGAGTCCGTATAAAAGTTGTACATTTTTAAAACATGCCCATTATGGCTTGTAGTTATTTCAGACTGCAACCCGTTTTTCGCATTAAAGTCACGTATTTCCTTGAAAAACGTTGGCTCACAACGGGAATTAATTTTCTCGGGTATGATTTACAATCCAAATCATACAAAGAGATCAAGTTTACTTTATAACTTGGTATAACACGAGTTAGTGTACGTCTCAGTGCATTAACTTGTCAAAATAAGAGAAATCTTATTGCCACCACGAATCAATTTTTCTAAGACATTAATTGGAAAATTCTTTCATTGATATTTGACTCGTTAAACAATGACTACAGCTCTTTAAATAGAAAACGGGTCATCGTTTAAGGGGGAGAAAATATTAAATTATCTTCGTCATCAAAACGGTCTTCAAAAGTTCTCGAGAAAAATTAATCGGTTAAAGAGTTAATTACTGGATGTCCTTTGGCATACGACTTGTGATTGTTCTGATTTATCGTGAGTTTTTAGGTCTTGGATATCTGCTAAATAGGATACAGTGTTTAAGTTGTGTGCGGGCTAGAATAGTTAATACAATGAGATAGGCCTAACGATTGTTAAGTAATTTAACGGATGTTAACCTAAAAGGAGTTATTAACTAAAATGGAAAAGAGAAGAAAAGTATAGGGACAAAAAGTGACAAAAAGTGAAACTTGTCAAAATATTAACCTTAGTCAAACAAACACCCCGTCTTCTTTCTTTCTTTCTTTCTATTTCTTCTGTCCGCCATTGATACACACACACAAGCTCACATAAATCGCGTTTAATCACTCAATCCGTTTCACTCGTTCGAACTAAGGTACACACATCGACTCTTGGTTTTAATTCGCCTAATTCATTCTTTAAATCCAGTTAATTGCCTTGTTTTAATTAATTCATCACATTAGGGTTTATGAATTAATTAGATGAAATAAATTAGTCTTTATAAGTGGGTTTGGCTCGGATTAGGATTAGAACGACATTTGTTCCTTTAGATTGCCTTAAAAACACTCATGCGATTAGAAAGATTCATCATAGGGTGCGTTCAAGCTTAAAACATGTTATTCTGGATGAACAAAATGTTCCGAATGAACGATTTTTCCTCGGTAAACGTTTTATTCCGGATGAACAAAATGTTACGAATGAACATGTTTTTGAATATTCCGGATGAACGTCTTTCCGAATGAACATGTTTTTTTGTATTATTCCGGATGAACAAAAATATTCCGAATGAAAGGATGTTCCGAATGAACGAATGTTCCGAATGAACGAATGTTCCGAATGAACGAATGTTCCGAATGAACGAATGTTCCGAATGAACGAATGTTCCGAATGAACGAATGTTCCGAATGAACGAATGTTCCGAATGAACGAATGTTCCGAATGAACGAATGTTCCGAATGAACGAATGTTCTGAATGAACGAATGTTCCGAATGAACGAATGTTCCGAATGAACGAATGTTCCGAATGAACGAATGTTCCGAATGAACGAATGTTCCGAATGAACGAATGTTCCGAATGAAAGAATGTTCCGAATGAACGATTGTTCCGAATGAACGATTGTTCCGAATGAACGATCGTTCCGAATGAACGAATGTTCCGAATGAACGAATGTTCCGAATGAACGAATGTTCCGAATGAAGGACGTTCCGAATGAAGGACATTCCGAATGAAGGACATTCCGAATGAAGGACATTCCGAATGAAGGACATTTCGAATGAAGGACATTCCGAATGAAGGACATTCCGAATGAAGGACATTCCGAATGAAGGACATTCCGAATGAAGGACATTCCGAATGAAGGACATTCCGAATGAAGGACATTCCGAATGAAGGACATTCCGGATGAAGGACATTCGGGATGAAGGACATTACGGATGAAGGACATTCCGGATGAAGGACATTCCGGATGAAGGACATTCCGGATGAAGGACATTCCGGATGAAGGACATTCCGGATGAAGGACATTCCGGATGAAGGACATTCCGGATGAAGGACATTCCGGATGAAGGCATTCCGGATGAAGGCATTCCGAATGAAGGATTGTTGGATTGATGATTGTTTGCTTGTTATAATTACTTGATGAATTGTGTCATGCTTAGAAGTAACAACATAATGGTATATATATATATATATATATATATATATATATATATATATATATATATATATATATATATATATATATATATATATATATATATATATATATATATATATATATATATATATATATATCTGTGTATCAACCTTTTATGTCTTATCTTAAGCAGAAACCATGACTAATCCAGCCGTGCAAGAACTCCAAGATGCTAGAGCAGCCGCAATTACCGAGGCAAAAGAACTTAAGCTCATACCGAACAATTACCGATGTAAGGAAGTTTCTAATTCCACTCACCATGGATTCAAAGTCGCCTCAGCTATGCTTGATCAATCTCACTTCAAGAATGCTTTAAGGAGTACTGCTTCGGTGCCATTCGATTACATGTACGAATTCTGGGCTACCAAGAAAAGGACGTCAAACAAGATCACCTTCTTCCTCGACAACAAGCAACAGACACTCACCGTTTCAGACTTCCGCAAGATATTTGGAATTCGGGATACACCTAAGGGTATGACATTTTCAAGGAACCCTACCAAAGACGAACTCATGGAGATGTTCCTCGCTCTTGGATGTTCTGACCTACGAAGAGTGTCCGATTTTACCACAGCCAAAGTGGGTCAACCTTGGAGAGCTATCTTCGGTATCCTCAGTCGGTGTCTTACACCTAAAACAACTGGGCATGATGCTGTGCGTGGTCCAATTATGAATATCTTCTATGGAATGTACAAAGGCCTAAATGTAGATTATGCATCCTTGTTGTGGGAAGAGTTTAACTTTCAACTCTTCCAAAACACGAAGCAGAAGGCTAATGTTTTTCCTTATCCTCGGTTTATCAAGCTTATAATTCATTACTTTATGAAAAATGATGCTTCTATTAATAAGCGTGCAGAAAGCCGTCACCACACTGAAGAGGCTGATGACCTTGTGGACCTAAGGCATGAAGGACCCTCTGGTGCTGTTAATCCTGGTCCTGTTCCTAGTCATCTCCTGACGGACAAAATTCTAGCTTCTGATGATTACCAGCAAATGCTAAGAGAAATCAGAAAACAGCAAGAAAAGGTTTAGGCGGGAGAAGTCTCGTCCACTACAGTCAAAAGCAAAGGTAAACGTAAGCATGAAGTTGTCTTACCTAAGCCTAAACCCAAGAAAACAAAGACTGTGGCTAAAAAGGATAAGCGCAAAGCTGAGAAGTTTGTCATTCGAGATGAAGACACTGATGACGATGTTACTCCCGAGCAAATTCGCAAAGCTGAGAAAAAACAACTAAAAAAGGCTGTAGAAAGAAGTAGGAAAGACACAGGAGGTAGTGGTTCGGGTGTGCAGATAGAAGATGAACAGGAAGACGAGGAGCCGTATGACATTTTTGAGTTTGGAACACCAGACAAGTACTCAACATCTAAAGCAACATCCATTGCCGCTACAGCAAGCATCGAAAAGGAGTCTGTTGCTATGACAATCATTGTGACTCCAAAGCCTTTATCTACTCAACCTCCACCAATCCAGCCTCTGCCAACACAACCGTCGACTGCTCAACTACTATCCCCCCACCTCCAACTACTTCCGTCCTCAGTACTGTCATCACAACCGTGCCTATTCAACCGCCCCCGATTACCCCTGTGCCATCTACATTTTCTGCACTCCTCATGGCAGAAATGATGGATAAACACATGGAAACTCAAAGAAAAGAGATGGCTCAACTTCGAGAAGAGCTATTCCAACGAGTGCAAAGTGAAGAGACATCCAAGAAAGCTCAAGAGGAGATGATAGCTAAGTTCAATGCAGAGATGGAGTCTACACGGAAATCTCATGCAGAAGAACTTTCTCATGTCAAACAGGTTGAAGCTGATAAAAGTGCAGCAAGGATCGCCAAACTCCGCGAATTAAAGAATAAGTATAAAGAGGAGAAATAAATACTTGAAGCTTCACTTAATGATAGGGTAAAAGAATCTGTTGAGTCTATTATGCCAAAGCTGCGAAAAGAGGTGAAGAAAGTTGCGGCTTATAAGTTGATGGTTAAATCGTCAAACCCTTCCAATTCAGCCTATAAAATTGCATATGACTTAACGGACTTTGAACTAAAGAAGATTCTCCACGCCCTCATGGTTGAAGTTGGATCTTTCGACAAATCCAAAGTTCATCGGTCACTTCACAAGGCACTTAATGCAGCTATAAAGGAGGATGGCAGGCTGTTTAAGACATTTGGAAGCGTGGTTCCTTACCATATTTTGTATAAAAAGGGAGATGAAGATGCTTCTGATGAAGAGGATAGTGAGCAAGAAGAGAGTGGTGGTGAAGAAGACGATGGGAGTTATGAAGATAAGGGTGATGATGATGATGATGATGGTGAAGGTGGTGATCATAATGAGGATAGTGACGAGGATAGAAACAGGAACGATGATGATGACGATGATGACAATGAGAACAGGGGTAGCGACAACAATGACAAATCTGACGAGCCTAATCAGACTGATGATGATGATGTGGGTGACAATGCTTCCAGCAAGAAGAAACCGTCCAAGACCGGTGGCAAATCTCAGAAAGATGTTGCTCACAAGGATAAGACCACATCTACGGAGACAGGACGCACCAAGTGGCACCATGATGTGAATGCTACAAATGCATCTTCAATTCCCGGTACATCTGTTTCTAGCTCTATTCCTGTTACTGTTAATCCTATTTGTTCTTTGGTTGCTACCACAACTGCAGAACCAGAAACTGCATCTGCTCAACATGAAACTGCAGCACCTGAATCAGAACCGACACCCGTTCAAGTATCTACTGCTCTACCTAATGAACCAGTTACTACAGTTCCTGAGTCACGCACACTGGATTGGGCTGATACATTGCAGATCGATGAGACCGCACCAGAACAACCATGGATCACAGCAGCTGCTGCATATGATCCAATCACAGATGCTGATGCAAATGTTCTATTTCTACGTATTTGCAATCCAATAGATCTGTGTGCATTTTGGTCTCATGAGTTTGGATCTTCGATCACTCCGTCCTTGGTGAAGAGAGCGCTTAAAGACAAGAGTCTTCGCGCTAAATCAAGATTAAGCCGGATGGAGTATGAGTATTATGCTGATGAAATCCTGAAAGCTCTCAATACAATTCAAAGGCCAGGCCTTCATGTGCCAGAAAGACCTCCTCTTCCACTTGATACTACTCAAGACAATCAAATTGCACTTGACTTCTTTGTCACATATGATCTTGACTATCTTCTCAAGGGATCATCCAAGTACGCGACCTCCCTGACTTTGTTAAAAGCTGCTACTTGGGGGTCAATACCTTATATCAAAGAAAAGGTCAATCGCCTCTGTGTTCCAAAGATAAACAGCAATTATGACATGTATGCTGCTATAGGAGCATCACATTGGGACGAGCGAGTGCGAAGGGCATACAGAGGTTGTTGCTTAGTCAACTCATGTAGTATTGTTAGATCCAATCTTCGAATCACAAGTATATTAGGAATGAGGATTGAACCCAAGAATGGATATCATCATGTCACGGAAATTCGACTGAAAAGAGAAGATGATCGAGAATACACAATACAGCAAGGAGATTTCTCAATCATTCGCCTTGAAGATATAGAAGATATGTTGCTTCTCATGACCCGTGATCAACTTACACATCTCACTCGTGAAGAAATCATTGCTCTAAACACAGCACTTCGTATGTTTACACGAAGCGTTGTCATCAAGAAACGTGTAGAAGACCTACAACTGGGAGTTGAAAGCTATCAACGTAAGCTTAATATGACTCCTCCACTTAATCAAGTATTACCTCAACATGCCGATAGATGTCCCTATACCGGCACAACCCTTCCGATGTGCGGGATTTTCTACTTGAACGGTCGTGGGATCATGAAGTTTATGAGGGTAGCTGAGCTTCATAAGTACAGTGATGGGACTCTCTCAATCGTCAAAGACAAATTGGAGCATCTCAATTCTGGCGGGAAATTACTAGAAGTGATTGAGGATTGGCATCCGGCTTATCAGAAAATGGCTACATATGTGATCAAGAAGATTGATGAAAAGCTCAGGGAACGTAGGTTGATGAGGAGCTTAGAAAGGTTCGTGGGTGGCAGACCGTATGGAGGGAACTTCAGACTTTTGCAACGATCCATTTAATATGGGTTGTCTTCACTAAGGTCAACTCTATACTGTAAGTTAATTGTGAATATGTGAATCTGTTAATACTGTGAATATTGTGCTTTTGTGGCTTGATGTAGTGTGAAGGTATGATAATTTTTCAAGAATTTCTCACGAGATTCTAAATCTTTCAAAATATATCATACTCAAGCACTACAACTAACCCTCATTAATTTGAGGGGGAGCATTAATATGTTCTATGGCCATACATTGATTTCATTTTTTACCCAAAGACCGGTTAATCCATTCAATATCCCAAATATTAATGGTTAACATTTTGGATAAGGGGAGAAAATGGGATTAAGGAGACTTAATGATATTTGGCTAATGATGAAAAAGACTTAAAGATAATCCAACATAATATGTGTAATGCACGTGTTAAGGGGGAGCGATTATGATGAACAAAACACTTAAGGCACAAAAACTTTGATTATAATATCACAAGTGCCTTAAGTGATTTTCAAGGATTTTTCATGGTGACAATACTTACCCACAACACACTTAATTCACGACGGATGTGGTGACAAAAGGGTGGTAGGTATAAGTATTAGTCCAATGATTCATCAGAACCGATGGAATCTTCCCAAGGACAATTCCCTAGATAGAATTAGAAGTCCTAGGAAAGATGGAGAATGATTGTGAACGAAGCTGAATGCTGACTAAGTACTTAAGCTAGCACTGGAACAATCACAACAAGGTGCTAGTGATGACGTATTGGTAAGCATTGAAGGGGTTGAAGAATGAAAAAGAAATGTAAAGATAAAGGGTGTAAAGAAAGAAGCCCTCCTTACAACTTTAGGCAGAAACCGGGTCAATACATATGCTATTGAGATCATTTGTTAATGATTCTCGATATTGAAGAAAGACATCATGGACCCAGTGATGCAATGCACAACCCTCCCCAGCTAACTCAAATATCTCTCAAAAGGTATTTGTTTTAATCACACGGAGATCAACACGTTATCTATTGGTTTATTCACTCCGAATAGACTGATATTGAATAGGTGGCACTCCTCTCCAGCCATCGCTCACTAAATCAAAACGCACTATCGAGTCTAGAGCCACGATATCATCAAAAGTCTCATTAGGACAATTTTCTATTTATTCCTTGCTTCTTCACATACTGTGAAAAGTAAGAGATCTTTATGAGTCCTATGCAGTATTCTTGTAATATTGCCAGAACATCGGAGTAATACGCAAGTACCACAATGAAGATGGAAATCCTGCTTTAGCCAACATCAACAAGCTCATGGTAGGTGACACGTGCGGTTCTTTAGAAACCAATCTTGTGAAAACTGGAAAGAAACAGTAGTTTAATTCTTAATTGAACTTAAACTCGTTCCAGGCCTCTACGTATTATCATATGATCTTGCCAGAACACTCAGAGTGACACTCTTTAGTGTTCACAGTGACGAGTGGAAATCCTTCTAGTGTTAACATCAAACAGCACTTGGTAGGTGACGTGCAAGATTCTTTATGAATCAAGCTCGTGATAACTGGAAAGCAACGATGGTGAAAATCTTAATTGAAATTCACTTGTTCCAGGTTTCATGAATTGACGGCTTCAACCACAAGGATAATTTATCCAAGTGATTCACTCTTTATGTTCGCAGTCAAGCTTAGTGATCGTCGAATAAAGAGAACGGGTATACCCGCGAAATCCTGTCAGGAAGTTACTTAATTGAAACTATCCGTCACAGGTACGATATCTAATATCGTCCAACAGTCTTCACCGACCGGAGGTAAAACGCTACCGATTTAGAATGAAATATTCTAAGCCATTTCATTCGTGTTTTATTATGTTGCTGCGAAGACGGTGGCGTTGCGGTGTACCAGATGAAGTCGTTTCCACATGCTTATGTCTTTCTGCATCAAATTTCAACAAAATTCAAGAAAGTTCAAGATGAAGTCTTCTGCTGTACCAAACTCTGAAGCTTTCAAGAATTCAACAAAAACATAAGTGTGTGGAACATGAAGTCACGAGGAGGCAAGAATCACAAGAAGGCAAAGATCGCACGTGAAGGGTCAAAAGAACAATGCTCTAAAGCCAAAGCCTAAATGATTAACATCAACATATTCACAACAGAAAAGGCAAAAAGAAAAGACTACGAGCTGAAGAACGAAGACTTAGTATAGTATGCTAGGTTTAGGACTTTGTAAATTGGAGTGACCTCCCTTAGGGGGAGATTGTTAGAAATACGTTTTTAACGTATATTAGAAGTATCGGTCACTCCACGATATTATTAAATGTTAAATAGCTCGTAGTTGAATATCATGTTACTTTGTTAGTAAACCCGGCCCATGGGCTTGTCATGGGTCGGAGGCCCAAGTCTATTAAGGACTTGGGTATATAAACCTCTTTCCACCATGGAAAGGGGTGTTGGTTGTTTCACTTTTTGATTAATAAAACACACATTTTCTCTCACTTTCTCTCACTACTTTCTCTCTCTAGAAACATCAACCCACCTTATTGATTCACAAGATTATCACAAATCTACATTTTTCATTATTTCTTCAAACATCAAAAGTATTTTGTTCTCAAATTTAGCTTGATTCCCCTCAATACGGTTTTGGTTTTGCTCTAATCTTGTTTGATTAAGCTCAATCTTGTTATTTTGCCCCTTGATCATATTTTGAATTGAGTTTCAAAGTGTTCATTTTTCCTTGAAGAGTATTTTGAAAAGCCTTCAAATTTGCCTCATTTGTTTTGATATAGCTTGAAAAATTATTTTGATTATTGTTTTGAAAACCTTGATTGTTTTGATTTCCATGAAATCCATTTCCTTGATTAATATTCCCTTGGTTACCACAGTTAAAATTATTCCCATTGTTACCATTGTTGTATCTATTTTGAACCGGTGGAAAACCCGATGGAGCAACATGGTTTTGACGAGGAACTTGACCGTTAGGGCCATAAGTTCCCGTAGCCGCAAAAGCACTAGCTTGGTCAAACCCCGTGGTTGAACAAGCATAATTAGGATGTGCTCCACCACATAATACACAAAATTCTCAACCGCATTAATCGAACCATGAGGATTCTTCCTAATCTCATTCAAAATCGTGTCAATCTTAGAGTCCAATCTAGCAATCTCGGGATTAGATGAATTCACATGAGAAACAACCGGTGTGTTTCGTGAATATTTAACTCTAGATTTATTCTCAATGATACCCCACGCGTCTCTCGGAGTTTTTCTTAAAAGATTACCACCCGCGTATGCATTGAAAGAATCTTGTTCAACATATTAAGTCTATTATAAAAAATATTTATTTGGTGTAACTCCGTAATACCGTGGTGTGGACATTGTCTCAACAAATCCTTAAACCTTTCCCAAGCATCTCCAAATGATTCATTCACTTTTTGTTCAAATCTAGTTATTTCACTATTAAAGTGAGTTGTTTTAGATGGTGGGAAGAAATAATTCATGAACGTAGACACTAGATCGTCCCATGTCAAAATTGAACCCGGTGGTTCCTTTTCATACCAACGCTTAGCGTTTCCCTCGAGCGAGTACGGAAAAAGCATGAGCTTAATCGCGTCATTCGGCCATCTCTAAACTTGAGAGTCGATGTGATACGAAGAAAATTCCGAATGTGACAATGCGGGTTATCCGTCTCATTGCCTCGAAATTGGTCGGCACGAATGAGTGATAAAAGACCCGTCTTAATCTCATAATGATCCGCCAAAATAGCCGGCAGAACCATCGCTTCACCGTACCCTTCGGTGGGTGCACGAAGCAATTCCTACATTGTTCGGTTATCGGCCATATTTACAACAATAGTTGGAAACTCGGGTTCCACTACTCGTTGTTGACGATTTTGATTCCTTCGAGGAATGTTTTAAAGTCTATCATAATTAATCAAAAGTCGATTAGAACGTAACTGCATAAACCTAAATGACGAGAATTTAGAGGGTTAAAGAAAAGAAAATAGATTAGAAGAAGATTATTTTTGTTATTTTTTCAAATCAATCAAAGATTGATAAAAAGAAGGAGTAAGAGTAATTACTATGGAAGTAAACTACCCTCGTTCGACTTTGAAACGTAGGTGAATACCTAAACATCTCGAGGTTCATTATGTAAACAACGACAAAAATAAGGTTTATTACTACTTGAGGTGGCAAACAAATAATCGGTCGTCCCTCTCAATATACGCACAAGCAAGCGGGGAAACGAGGTGGCACAAAGCATTTAAAAACCTTTATCCCTGGACGGCATTTTATAGCTCGTCGCCTTATACCCACCTTATTGTTTGTATAAATCGAGTTCAAACTTTTTATTAGTATTTATCTATTTTGCCTTTTTTTCTTTGTTTTGGATTCGAATACAATAGTTAGGTGATGAAATCCCAACTAAGGTTTGCGTTTTCACGCTTTTGGAGGTAGGTAAATTTATTGTTCTACGTAATATAATATATTAGCAACAAAAAACACGAAAAACGATATTTATATTATATATATAGAAAAATAACAAAACTTTCCAAGTGGAAAGGGTCTTAAAATCAATGATCGACAAATCGCCACGAAATAATCGTACACAATTTCCCCGGCAGCGGCGCCAAAATTTTTGATGTGTGGGAAACGTCTCAGTGTATTTAATGTAATACGCTATAGAGCAAATTATAAAAAATTACCTTTAGGAAAAAGTAATAACCCAAAATTCGCTAAAGACGGATTAATTAACACGAGAGTGATCCTGATTCGTTGTACACGAAGAAATTGTCAATTTGAGACTTTCGTTTTGGATTAGACAATTAATTTGAATGGTTTCGGTTTATTAACTAAAATGCCTACAATTTATTAAAGTGCATGAATCGTTCCCAAATTTAATCTAAAGAAAATCGCTCTATCTAAAATTCTACGATTTGAAAAATTTAAATGACAAAGCTAAAAATACAAGACACGCTAATCGAGACAATTCAAAAAAAAATTTATTTATTTATTTATTTATTTATTTTTATTTATTTTTTAAAACTTTTATATTTTATCAAAATTAATAAGAACTAATTTATATAAAATAGATTTTTAATTAAAGTTTATTTAATAAAAAGTATTAACGGATAAGAATTAAAAAAGTAAAGCTATTAAATCTATATTAAATTCTAAGTGCAAGAAGTTAACAAAAAGCCCACTTGATCTGATGGTTGAGACGTTGGTGTGATGAACAAGAGGTCTCGAGTTCGAGACCAGTGAATGGCATATTTTTGCAATTATTTTTTATGTGACAAATTCTATTACCAATTGTTCCCTTGTAACAGCAGATTAATAACATCAAGGATCATCAGACCCAAACACCCAAGAGCACGTGACAGATACACAAAATAAATTATAAATTCAAAAGCAACAAAGATACAACAACTAGCATAATCAAATACTACAGCCATAAAATTTAACACAAGTTTTGCAAGAAATGTATCTCAGCAGCATATCATTCAAAAGGGAAAGTGCAACAATATTTGGACACAAAATAACGGTACAACAGGAATTAAATGCAACCCATACGATCTCAGCAGTTAAAAGTAATCATGAAGATCAGCTATACCAAATGTATCAGTGGGAATCTCATAACATATCTAGCAAACTCTAAGAAAAATCAGCAACCGCCATAGTTTAAGTAATATCACAGCTCAAAACATCAATTCGCAGACTAAACCAAACACTAAGACATAAACTTTACAGAAATATGAAAGAGCTCAAACAAGTATTAGCAAAATCATGAAACAAAGAAATCAAAGCAGGTGTAGCATACAAACTAGTAACAAAATTAATCCAGCATAGCAATTCAAACAAGTTCATTCAACAATCCTACAACTAGCTTTTACTAAGAGGGTGCAAGAAATAAAAACAAGTGACCTGCACAACCGAGGTTTTAGTCTGTTGATGTCGTAGCTCAGTGTTGAGCTGGCTAAACCGATCACCAAACTTCAACAATCACCTCGTATTAAGAAACTAACAAGAATCGTCATCATATTAACTGCTTCGTTGAATGCAAATCCTATGAATGATCAGAACAAAGAGAAACTCGGATGGATTGTGGATAGTCAATAGATAACAATGATATTCTATCAAACTGATAACAGACTGAACTGTTCTTACCGACACCAACTTAATTTCAACTGATTCACACTACTTAACCGATTACTTGTTTAGATTCCTTTAAATGGATTTACAACCAAAAGTCCTAATACTGATAACTATCCAATCAACTATATTCACCTTAACTATCGAAATTAGACTAATTACTTGATAAATCTAAGTTATATCTACTCAACAACTTGAACTTGTAAACCGACTACATAAAATGAAAGTTACCATCTAGTGAAACAATTCTTCATCACAGATTCACAGCAAACATGGAACAAGTATAATTGATCCACATTAAAACTCATATGCATCTAAAATCATCCGATACACTCAAATCATCTAGTTGCAAGATTTCATCAAACTCAGAATAAATCTATCAAAGCAGATTAAGCAAACTTCAATATAACAAAGCAACTCGAATTATTCAAGCCATAAGAGCAAAGTATGATAAATTTTTCGAAAAGATTTATGTTAAACTGCAACCACAATATCAATCAGATCTATTTCTTTTCTACAAAGATTAATAATATAAATCACATTTAACTAGATACATGAATTAGACCAGAGACACAAATCCGAACATATATTTAACACATCCCAAACAACAGAATACAAACAGCAGCTTAAAGAAAATTAGTAACAAAAACTTCTAAATCGATTCATAGATATTAACCCTATTTTTTTACTCAACTTATCAAATTCGATAAATTGGATCCCAAACTCCGCTCATGTGAATCTTAATAAGCTATCAAAGAGCTTATAAGACCACATAATGTTATAAACAGAAAAATAGTATATTAGGATAACGTATGTAAATGATTCAAAAACATTAAGAACAATAATAGTGAATTAAATAGAAGCTGAAATTAAACTTTATTCATTAAAAAATGAAAACATTACAAGATTTTTAAAAAGAAAAACTCCAAAAACTATTTTGATATTATAACAATAAACTAAGAAAAGGATAAAAATTACAGTAAAGTGGGGGTATTTATAGCTGAGGATATGTGAGGGGGTTGTTGATGAAGACGAATCTAAGCCCTTGGATGAGCATCTCGCATTCTCTTTCTTGTCGGTTTTCATCCTACGGTGTAAAATCACTTACCTTCACACGGATTGCCAGCTTGGCAAGAGTTGTGCTAGTTTGATGATGAGGTGTCAAAAGGTGATTTGCTCTTTGTTAGAAAGGCAGTGAATCGTCCAATAAGAGACCACTTATGACGAATCCAAGTGCCACGTTGGCACTTGGTACTTGGTATCTCGCGTGTAGATACGCTATCTTTCTTCTTTGTTTCTCTAATTAGCTCGCGTGGATCCAATTGCGCTTTGATTTGACCCTTTAATTGGACTGAGGAAGAACTTAGGGTTCATCCTGGGAAATAGAGGTGGATTTTCCCCAAATCGTCTTTTCTCTCTCGTCTAGTTATTTCTTTCTTTGTTTACTTGTGTTTGACCGAACATGTTGACCCAAGGATGTATATAAACCTTCATTCGTCTATTTTGTCCTCTTGATGGGCTTTTGATGAATTTCTTGATCTAAAATCTTTACTTTCTTGACTTGGGCTTTTATTTTGGGCTTCAAGTAAATTTATCAAAGTAATAACTTTATTAATGGGTTTTCAGGCCCATTAAGCACATGTGGGACCCACTTGGCCAAAAACTTTCAAAAACGATCCCGTCTTTTGGCTCTTGATAAAATCTTTAAACTTGTGTCGGTTTTTTTGCCGGTTCTTGTGATCTTGGTACCTACACACACGAAACAATAAAACAAGCATATACAATACCAATTTTGTTGGGAATAAATGTATGAGTATTAGTTCCCCCTGCTGGTTGGTCAATGTTTCCCCTGCTAGAGTAAGTTCCCCTGCTAAATAACAAAGGCAGGGGGTGATAACGCCTAAATCCAACATGTTTTTAGGAGCGTTATTCGTACTTTTGTACATGTATATTGGTTAATTATATGATACTTTTGTGCATATTTGTGCCCAATTGTGTTTGCAAGTCTTTTTGTAGCCAATTGCAGGAATGGAGTATAAAACAACATAAAAGCAGAGAATTGTACGAGTACGAAGAATCCTAGTCAAGTTCAAGACCCGTGTACAAGTTACAAGCCTTTAAAGATCAATTTCGAGTGCAAGAACAAGTATTTCCATGGAGCAAATAAAGATATTCAGCATGAAAGTTGTCACCATCAACATACATCCAACTTGCCACTGGCAAGAGTGAAGTTGCCACCATCACATGGGAGTTGATTTGCCTCCACCATCAAATAGGAGTTGATTTGCCTCCATCATGAGTGAAGTTGCCTCCAACATTTGTCTAGGCAAAATTGTGTCCACATTCATGCAAGACCACACAAGAAGTTTCTAGACATGCTTTGGCTCCAAGTATTTGTCTTTGGCTCTAAGCCATGCATTCACTCCATGCCATCAACTAGCTTATAAATAAGACCCTTGGGGTCATGTAACCATAGAATTCATAAGCCTTTCAATCATTTTCTCGTTACTACATCAAATAAACTCTCTCATCCTTGTCCAAACTTCCATTCCCGAATTTGAACAAGGTGGTGCTAGAAAAGTCAGTTTTTGAGTCCGATAAGCAAAGTTATCATCACGAAACTCTTAGGGATCATTACCCTAATCATTAGTAACATTTTTCCACTTTGTAAGACTCTTGATTATGACATATAATACATTTATTTTTGAGTTTATTTCATCATTTGTTATGAGTAGCTAAGTTTCATTCTACACTTGGTAGGATGATGTTTGTAGTATGAAGTAATGGTTGTGATTGTGATTTATGTTTAATTCAGTGTCAAGCTTTCCTATGATCTATTGATATTTATGTTTCATGTGACAATTGCTATCAAAACTTAATTTGTTGGTAAAGATTTCATAGGTCGAAAGGGTTATTTTCTATCAACAAATCATAGCCGGTTTGTATATGATTGGCTATCTTTTGTATTGATCATTTCTTAAGAAGTTTTGATTATCAAGAAACATAATTATAAGTGTTAGCAAATTCGTGAAATGACCGTGAATCGAACGTGTTGAAATTGGATTAAGTCTTGAATTGAGTGATTGAGTCTATTGCTTGTTTCTTTAACCAAGGTCTTGACGAAGATTAAAGCTTTGAAAACAATAGATTTGATTACCCATCTAATTATCATAATCATATATTAACGTGTCATCACAATCATACCATTACGAATGCTCAAACTAGTATTTACCAAGTGTATCTTTAATCATATTATTAATCTCATCATTTTTACTTGTTATTTGTTTGTCAATAATTGCTTCAATCAACGATTATAGTTTCATTTTAGAATAATCATAGGTTTTCCAAATCCCCGTGAACGATCTCGGTATTACCACATAAAAGCAATACACAAACGAAAGGGTTATACTTGCCCGTGTGTTTTTAGTCAATCCGGTAATTCGTGTTTATAAATTTAAAACTTGTTACCAACACCACACATCAACTTTTTGGCGCCGCTACCGGGGATTTGTGTTTTGTGTTTTTTGTGTATTAGAATCTTTGTTTCTTGTTTCTTGTTTATTTATGCTTGCTTGTTTTGTTTATTTTATAGTAATAAAGTTTTATAATTTGGTGTTTGAATCTCATAATCCGGCATCGCCACCATCAAGTTTTTGGCGGCGCTGCCGGGGATTTGATTGTGTTGTTAGTTCTAAAATCATCCTATTATCAAACCCATTGTAGTGTACTCATTACAAACAAACCCAAAAATCAAAAGTAAAAAAAAAAAAAATTCTGACAGGAGAGCATTGCCGCCGGCAACCATCAAGAAGAACCACCTTTGCCGTCCGGCAAGGTAATCCTGTCGCCAGCACACAACAAACAGAAGACCATTTGCCGTCCGGCAAGGCCTGTTTGCCGCCGACAAGTTCCCAGAATCTAAAAGAAAAAAAAACTATGTTTTTATTTTGTTTAGTTTATTTAATTTCCTATTTACTTATTTTCTTATTAGTTATATTTTGTTTGATTTTGTTTTTATTACTTGTAATCCTTTTTAAAAGTCGTTCAAGACTTGAATGAACACATGTTCTTCCGGTCAAGAATTGCTTAGTCCATACACCGATCCCGAACGTTATATTCACCAATCGCGAAAGAAAAACCGCAAGAAACACCCCTTTGTTTCTTTTGAATACCGAATCCCAAAAACCAAAAACCCACTGTTTGATAATCTCTTAGACGCCTTTGTCGTCTATAACCCATTTAACGATCTACCATTTCCAATGGTCGACGATCAATCAATGTGGGCAGCCAACCGAGTAGTAGCACCTACCCCCGAGGCTGCTATTGTTCAAGTTGAGCTTGGAGAAAACGTTACCGTGAAAGGTCATCACCTTTCAATGATCAAAGACCGCTGATAGGTGTATAAACACCCATCCTTTTACCACTTAATTCTGGCTAAAACGAGACCAAAACACGTATTTAATATCATTTGTTTGGAATTATGCGTGGTATTTGTGTTTATTATTTTTTTAGAGCCAACCGGATAAATATTGAAGAAAAACATGGGATTGCACGGGTTTTATGGAAGAAAAAGACTCAAGACGAAGTCTATTGTCCAAGAGATGCAAAATATTTGAAGTCACTGGGTCTATTTGACGATTTATCGAAGAAAAGGACCAAAGATGGAAGATTTACATAAGTCGAAGAAACTCAAGTCTATTAAACGAAGAAATTAAAAGACGAGTTGAATTTAATCGACGACAAATCCCGAATCAGAATCGAAAACGTCAACTTTTCTGAAAAGACGAGAAGACAAGAAGAACGGGAGAAAGCCCACTCACATACCAAAGGGAACACCTATATAAAGGGTTCCCCTCACACTTTTCATCCAGTTTTTAGTTTTTCTTTCCCCTCTTTTTTCTCCCTTTCTGTTCGTAGGTTTCACCAACACCACTAGGGTGTTTGGTTATTTTGATTCTTGTTTTCCACTCTTGTAAGCTTGACCCTTTCCTTTTGTTTTACTGAATCTTAATCATCAATACAAGTTCTTATTTAATCTTTTCATTACTCTTGTTCATCATCATCTTTTATTTCAAGTTCTTAAGTTCTTAGTTGGTTGAGTTTTGATTTTAAAAGTTGTTGAATTTGCGTTTTTACTGTTGAGATTTGTTGCTTATGGTTATTAAATTATTATTGGTTAATTTGGTAAAATCTTTTTGCTTATTTAGCTTGATTTTGGATTAAATCGTTCTTCCCTGTTTTTCTGAAAGTTACTGTTCTTGAGTTTCCCAGGTTCCGAATGAACCAAAAGTTCCGGATGAACCAAATGTTCCGAATGAACTAAAACTTCCGGATGAACCAAAACTTCCGGATGAACCAAAAGTTCCGGATGAACAAAATCTTCCGAATGAGTTTTCTTTTCAAAAGTTCCGAGTCAGTTTCAAAGTTCCGAATGAATGTTCTAACAAAATCTTCCGAATAAACTTCCGAGCCAAAAGTTCCGGACAAACTTCCGGATCACCAAACTTCCGGGTGAAGTTCCGAATCAAGTTCCGACTCAAAGTTCCGGGTGAACTTCCGAAGCAAGTTCCGGATCAATCTTCCGAGTAAAGTTCCGGGTGAAAAGTTCCGGATAAAATTCCGGATAAACTTCAGGATCAGTAGTTCCGAATCAAGGTCAATTTCCGAATCAACTTTCTTTTAGTATTTTTAAGTGTTACTGTGTTACTGTTTCTTACTGTTCCTTCATTTTATTTTAATATTAATTCTAGTTTTATTAATTGTCATTAAATTAATTGTTTTTATTTAAGTTTTCATTTTAAGGCATTTAAACTTTTTAGTAGATTAGAAAACTAAACCCCTTTTTTAGTAACCAAGAACAATCATTCCACTTAGAACCAAGATCAATTCGAGAGGATATCGAGAGAATTTAGAAGAACCCATCTAAAAACTCAAGTATCAAATGGCGCCGCTGCCGGCTCCTCTCGTTAAGATCAACAGTTTTTTGTGAGAACTTGGATTTTGGGATCCGTTCCCCGTGAACGTTACTTTTTCATAAAAACTTTCAAAAACACAAAAAAATATAAAATTTTCAAAAATCCTAAAAATTAAAAAAACATAAAAACCAAAAATATTTTTGCTTTGTTTTTGCCTTGTTAGTTCTTTTGCAGGTGTATGCGCACTCGATAAACGTCTTATCAAGAGCCCGAGCCTCTCGATAACTTAGACATGGCCGGTGTACACCTCAAAACAACAATAATAACAACAACAACCCACCTTTCAATAACATGAATAATAACAACAACAATGAGCCTCTATCGGATAATCGCCCGATGATTGAACTCCTGCAAGCTCATGTAGATGGCAACACTGATCCAATTGTTATACCAGCGATTGCAGCAAACAACTTTGAGCTAAAATCAGGCTTTATCCAGATGGTCTCTGCTCAACCATTCTTGGGGCGTACCATTGATGATCCACATGACCACATCAAGAGATTCTTGCAACTCACCAATACGGTCAAATTCAATGGTGTTCCACAAGAGGTAATCCGTTTACAACTTTTTCCCTTTTCTTTAGAGGGACAAGCCCGACATTGGCTTGCTAAGGAACCTCCACAGAGTATTCTTTCGTGGACGGATTTGGAGACCAAGTTTATCAACTACTTTTTCCCACCATCTCGTACTACCGCTTTGCGGAATGAAATCATAAATTTTGAACAAAAGTACGATGAGTCGTTTAGTGAATCTTGGAATCGTTTTAAAGATCTTTTAAGAAAATGCCCACAACATGGTTTTACCAAAGTGCACCAAATTAACACTTTATATAATGGTTTAAGCATGAGTGACCAAGATTCACTAAACAGTGCCTCGGGGGGTAATCTTTTGGCTAAGACTTCCAATGCTGCTTGGGATATCATTGAGAATGAGTCTCGTGTGCAAACCAAGAGTGTTCGGACCAATGTCGATAGTGCTAAAACTAGTGACAGCGACAAGCGACTGGACAAAATCACTACGCTTCTTGAATCGCTTGCTACCCAAACCGCCAGCAACACCAACAACATCAACGCAAGAAACGCTAAAGACGCTCAAGTCAATGCTGTTAGCCAACCATGCGAGATATGCGGGGGTCCTCACTCTTACACCACTTGTACTGCCACCCAAGACTACCCTTTTGAGAATGTAAATGCAGCTTATGGCACCTATCCTCAACCTGCTTATCAAGCTAGACCTCAAGGTGACCGCAACTTGCTTAGCTACCGCTCTAACAACTACCTCTCACCACCCGGTTTTCCTCCAAACAACCCCAACCAATAACAAAACCTCAATCGCCCTCCTCAACAACAACAACAACCTCGTACACCATACATACCACCTCACAAACAGCAACAACCACCTCAAAGAAACAACCAAGTCTACCAGCAACCTGCTTATCAACCACCCGCATATAATGCTCCTCCCAACCAACCCACCGCTCTTCACCAAGAAGTGGAAACTTATATGAGGACTAACGATGTGATTGTTGGAAATCTTCAGCGGGAAGTGCTCAACCTGAAAGCAGACCTGGTCAAACAAGGGAACGATCTGAGAGCTGACATGAGAAACACGCTGGATAGTCAAACGAATGACTTGAAGAACATGATGGCTAGTTTCTTCCAAGGTAATCAACCCTCTTCTTCGGGTACTCTTCCGAGTAACACCGTTGCGAATCCAAGAGGGGAGATGAAAGCAATCACTACTCGCAGTGGCAAAGGTACCAAGGAACCCGAGCTTCCTATACCTCCACCGGTGATTGTGACTAAGGAGAACGAGTCACCTGCTCCTATTCCTCATCCATCTCCTTCCTCAATTTCTCCACCTCTTACTCCTACCCCTCCTCCACCCAAGGATGTGAGTGATCCTATTCTCCCAAAGCCTTCCTCTTCTTCCAATATACCTTATCCATCAAGGTTGAGGAAAGAGAAGCTCAAAAGCAAGGACGATATTCAGGTTTCAAACTTTCTTAAAATGTTCAAACAATTGAATTTCAATATCTCCTTCGCTGAGGCTCTTGCTCACATGCCTAAGTATGCGAAAATGTTTAAAGATCTTCTGAGCGACAAGGAAAAGCTTCTCGATATTGCCAACACCCAACTTAATGAGAATTGCTCTGCAGTGCTCTTAAGGAAATTGCCAACCAAGCTTGGTGATCCGGGTCGTTTCTTAATCCCTTGCAATTTCCCGGGAGTAGAGAATTGCATGGCCCTAGCCGATCTAGGAGCCAGTATTAATCTAATGCCTCTAAGCGTTTGGAAGCAATTATCTCTCCCTGAGCTAGTCCCCACCAAAATGACTCTGGAATTAGCTAACCGTACGGTTGCTTATCCAGTGGGGATAGCCGAAGACGTCTTTGTAGGAGTCGACAAACTCACTTTTCCTGCCGATTTCGTCGTCGTCGACTACGAGATGGACCCTCGTGTTCCCTTGATCGTGGGTCGTCCATTCCTGAGGACCGGTCGCACTCTCATCGATGTTGAAGCCGGTGAGCTTATCATGAGAGTGGGTGACGATAAAATAGTCTTCAACATGGGAAAGTTGTCTAAACAACCTTATTCATACGAGAGTGTTAATTGTATTGACGTTCTTGATGAGGCTTGTGAAGAACACTTCCAAAATGCTTGCAAGAGTATTCCTACCTCTCTTCCCAATGTTGAAACCGTTTCCTCTATTGATTCATCACTGTCTCTATTTGGAGAAAGTGATTTGTTTTGGAACAATCTTGAAGCCACCATGGGAGATGTGAACTTAGCTAATGATGATTCTCCCACCGATGGGGATGAAGACATGCATTTCTTTGAAAACCTTCTTAACGAAGACAATCCTTCTCCTCCATCTCCCACGGTCATTGCTATCGATACTCCGACTTTGAAAACGCCTCCCATCGAAAATCCTCCGGATTTAGAACTTAAGGAATTGCCGCCCCATCTCGAGTATGTATTCCTTGAAGAAGAGAAGAAGTCGCCAGTCATCATCGCTAAGGATATGAAAGATGAAGAGAAAACTCGCCTCATCACCGTGCTTAAAGATCATAAGAAGGCTATCGCTTGGAAAATCTCCGACATTCGCGGAATTGATCCTCACTTCTGCACACACAAAATTCTCATGGAGGACGACTTTAAGCCCACAATTCAAAGCCAACGAAGGGTGAATCCAAAAATCCAGAAGTCATCAAAACAGAGGTTATCAAACTTCTTGATGCGGGTATGATTTACCCTATTTCGGATTCACCATGGGTTAGTCCAGTCCATTGTGTGCCCAAGAAGGGCGGAATAACTGTTGTTCCTAATGAACACAATGAGTTGATTTCCACTCGTCTCGTTACTGGGTGGAGAGTTTGTATAGACTACCGCAAACTCAATGATGCCACGAGAAAGGATCATTTCCCTCTACCTTTTATGGACCAAATGCTTGAACGTTTAGCGGGTAATGAATATTACTGCTTTCTTGATGGTTTCTCGGGTTATTTCCAAATACCCATCGATCCCCAAGATCAAGAGAAGACAACATTCACTTGTCCCTATGGCACATTTGCTTACAAAAGAATGCCTTTTGGCTTATGCAATGCCCCCGGGACTTTCCAAAGGTGCATGTTAGCTATCCTCCATGACATGGTTGAACAAATCATGGAAGTCTTCATGGATGATTTCTCGGTCTTCAGGGATTCCTTCTCATCTTGCCTTGCCAACTTGGAACGTATGCTTAAGCGGTGCGAAGACACTCGCCTTGTTCTGAATTGGGAAAAATGCCATTTTATGGTAAAAGAAGGCATCGTGCTTGGACACAAGATTTCCAAAGCCGGTCTTGAAGTAGACTGTGCTAAAGTCGATGTTATCGCTAAGTTGCCTCCACCTTCAACCGTGAAGGGTGTGAGAAGTTTTCTGGGTCATGCGGGCTTCTACCGTAGATTCATCAAAGATTTTTCACAAATCGCTCGCCCGATGACCCACCTCTTGGAAAAAGATACTCCTTTTATCTTTTCCAAAGAGTGTCTTGAAGCCTTCAACTCGCTTAAGAATAAGCTAACTAAGGCACCCGTCTTGGTTACCCCTAATTGGGAGCTTCCCTTTGAGTTGATGTGCGATGCTAGTGATTTTGCTATTGGAGCGGTTCTGGGACAAAGAGTGAACAAACACTTCTAACCAATCCATTACGCTAGCAAGACAATGACGGGGGCACAATTGCATTATACGACAACCAAAAAAGAGCTTTTAGCTGTTGTCTATGCCTTTGAAAAATTTCGCCCCTATCTTGTCCTTTCCACCACAATCGTTTACACCGATCATTCCGCGTTGAAGTACTTGTTGACAAAGCAAGATTCCAAACCAAGACTTCTTCGCTGGGTTTTGCTACTCCAAGAATTTAAAATCGAAATTCGCGATAAAAAAGGAGCTGAAAACCTAGCCGCGGATCATCTCAGTAGACTTGAGGATCCTTACCAGGGGGATCATCCGAACAAAGAAATCAATGATTCTTTTCCCTTGGAGACCTTAATGTCTATCAATTCGAATTCTGATGAAACCCCGTGGTTTGCAGACATTGCAAACTACCTAGCGGGTGGAATTCTCGTTGACGGGCTAACATCCCAACAAAAGAAGAAGTTCTTCAAAGACATTAAGACTTACTTTTGGGATGACCCTTACCTATTCAAACAATGTGCCGATTTGATTATTCGCCGATGTGTTGATGGACCGGCAGCTTTAGAAATCCTTGACGCTTGCCACAAAGGACCCACCGGTGGTCACTTTGGTCCCAACTACACCGCCAAAAAAGTGTTTGACTCGGGATTTTATTGTCCCTCCATATATCGTGACGCTCACAATATGGTTAAACGATGTGATGCTTGCTAAAAACAAGGCAAGATCACACATAAAGACGAGATGCCTCAGAATTTCATTCAAGAATGTGAAATCTTTGATGTTTGGGGTATCGACTTTATGGGGCCATTCCCTTCTTCTAAAGGAAACAAATACATCCTTGTAGCCGTTGACTACATCTCCAAATGGGTTGAAGCCAAAGCTTTACCCACTAATGACGCAAGGGTGGTTTGTAACTTTTTGAAATCTCTATTCGCTAGATTCGGTGTGCCTCGTGCCATTATTAGTGATCGTGGGACTCATTTTTGCAATGACCAATTCGCAAGAGTCATGGCTAAGTATGGTGTAAATCATCGTCTTTCCACAGCCTACCACCCACAAACTAATGGCCAGGCTGAAATATCCAACCGAGGATTAAAGCGAATTCTGGAAAGAACCGTGGGAGAGCATCGTGCCTCATAGGCTGATAAACTTGATGATGCTTTGTGGGCTTTCCGTACCGCATACAAAGCTTCGATTGGTTGTACACCATATCGTCTCGTGTACGGGAAAGCATGCCATCTCCCCATTGAGTTGGAGCACAAGGCTTACTGGGCCTTGAAGTGGGCTAATTTTGATATCAACAAAGCCGGTGACCTACGCAAGATCCAACTCAATGAGCTGAATGAACTCCGTAATGAGGCTTATGAAAATTCTTTAATCTATAAGGAGAAGACTAAGCTCATTCACGACTCCAAGATTAAGAACCGAGAGTTCCAAGTTGGAGACAAAGTTTTACTCTTTAACTCTCGGTTGAAAATCTTTTCGGGCAAGCTGAAATCTCGTTGGTCCGGCCCATTCACCATTGCCCAAATTTTTCCATATGGTACTCTCGAGCTCGCTCAACCTAATGGACCAAATTTTAAGGTGAATGGCCAACGAGTGAAGTTGTACTTTGGTGAGGACACCTCTTAGGAGGTGATTCCATCCCTCACCACGTTCCCCATGAACTAATTTTGGGTCGAGTCAGGCTCGTGACTCGGTTATCAAAAACAAGCGCTCCTCGGGAGGCAACCCGAGTATCTATCCTTTTCCGTTTAACCTCCTAAGTGTAGGGGGCCTCTATAGGTGTTGTTTTTGTGTGGTGATGTGATTACAGGGATGAATGCACTCTTGGAATCTTTGAAGAACCGTGCTCCCGTGTTATCCGAAATCCGGTTCTATCTCTCAACTATCGTGATTCAATTTTCTTCTTACTCACATTTGAAATTGATCACTTTAGTCGTCTCTTCCTTAACTTGAGTTAACCAACGTGCACAATGTCATAAGTGTAGGGGAGACTTTTCCCACATGCTTAAACATTGAGGACAATGTTTATCTTAAGTGTAGGGGGGACTTCTATCGAAGTTTTAAGTGGACTTTTCCATGAAAATGCCTTCATTTAACCGGAAAATCCTATTTTTCAACATTTTTCAAATTTTTTATTATCTTTGGCCATTTAGTCGTAATTTTGAAATTTTTATCTTTGCTTTCATATGTATATATCCCGCAATAAAGTCAAAAATATTAATAAAGTGGTGTAGCTAGTTTAGAAGTCTTTGACATATTAGGCCCGTTCCGATTATTTTGACTCAACCCGAATAGACTTATCTAAGTTTATTCTAGCTAGTATCCTTAACCATGTAGACCTTATTTGGTTTATTAGGGTAAGTATCCACGAGTCTCATTACTTGAGATTTTAAATTGTGGAGGACGAGAAATGATAGAGTCAATTATAAGTCGGTATTCTTGCACAAGCTCACTTGGTGTAATTATTTGCATATTCTCCCATCACTTGCTAATAATTTATCTGCAATAAGTAAGGTCTTACGATTTGAAAGGTTACTTAGCTTCTAGCCCAAGATCGTTTAAAATTTGCTCGGTAATGATAAGAGTTCATAGCCAAGGCATAACTTATGAAGCGGGGCGCGAAGATTGGCGAGTCCGAAAAGGCCCTAACAAGGCACGAGGATCCCATTTTATTGCTAAAGATCCAAAGTGATGTGAAAAGCATTATTCCCAAAGTCAATATGAAGGATCAAGACTCACGACGAAAAGCAATCAACTTCCATAAAGATGATGGAGAAGTCTATCCGAAAAGACCCTAACAAGGTATGAGGATAAATAGATCCAAGTCCGAAAAGGAGGCGGATCGTTGTATCTCAAAATCCCAAATAGAGATTGAAGAAACAATCATGAAGTCGTGGTCAACAAAGTTGGAGTACCTCTCAAAAGTCTCCAAGTGAAGAAACTCTATGAACGATGAGAAGACCATTATCTCAAGCACGTCTCTCAAGATATGAAGTATGAAGTACATGCCGAATATCGGCCCAAGAAAGGTCTCAAATCGTGAACCGAGTTATGCCAAGATATGAACTTTTTGATATCCCGAGAAGCAGTTTTAAGAGATTTTGTCCTTTAGCTAACTATTGATCAAATCGTCCTACTTTGCTTTCAGCCTAAATAAACTATCGAAATAAGTCCAAAAATGCATCTTCATGATCATTCTAAGACAAAAATAAAATATAAGAGATACACACCTAGGAATAAGGGAGTTTAAGCATATAATTAAGCCATGTGTGTAAGTGTTTGATTTACTAACTTATAATAACAATGATCTCGTTTTTAAGCATAGTTTGGGGAACGTGAAACTTGAGGGTGATAAATCTTCGCAGCACCAAAGCCCTAATGTAAGTCATTGATTTCTTTGCAAGTTATTTCCATGTAGCTATTTGCAAGTGAACATGGTTTTCTATCCTTTTGTTTACTTTAAAATTTTAATTTCTCTTAGTGCTTTAAATTTTGTTTAGTAGTATTTTAATAAGGCCAAGGTTGATTGATTATGAGAAAAAGTGTAAAATTGCTTTATCACTAAGCATTGCATGAGGGCATGGCAATGGTTAAGTGTAGGGGATTTGATAGGTGTGTAAACACCCATCCTTTTACCACTTAATTCTGGTTAAAACGAGACCAAAACACGTATTTAATATCATTTGTTTGGAATTATGCGTGGTTTTTGTGTTTATTGTGTTTATTGTGTTTTCAGAGCCAACCGGATAAATATTGAAGAAAAACATGGGATTGCACGTGTTTTATGGAAGAAAAAGACTCAAGACGAAGTCTATTGTCCAAGAGATGCAAAAGATTTGAAGTCACTGGGCCTATTTGACGATTTATCGAAGAAAAGGACCAAAGATGGAAGATTTACATAAGTCGAAGAAACTCAAGTCTATTAAACGAAGAAATTAAAAGACGAGTTGAATTTAATCGACGACAAATCCCAAATCAGAATCGAAAACGTCAACTTTTCTGAAAAGACGAGAAGACAAGAAGAACGGGAGAAAGCCCACTCACCAACCAAAGGGAACACCTATATAAAGGGTTCCCCTCATACTTTTCATCCAGTTTTTAGTTTTTCTTTCCCCTCTTTTTTCTCCCTTTCTGTTCGTAGGTTTCACCAACACCACTAGGGTGTTTGGTGATTTTGATTCTTGTTTTCCAATCTTGTAAGCTTGATCCTTTCCTTTTGTTTTACTGAATCTTAATCATCAATACAAGTTCTTATTTAATCTTTTCATTACTCTTGTTCATCATCATCTTTTATTTCAAGTTCTTAAGTTCTTAGTTGGTTGAGTTTTGATTTTAAAAGTTGTTGAATTTGCGTTTTTACTGTTGGGATTTGTTGCTTATGGTTATTAAATGATTATTGGTTAATTTGGTAAAATATTTTTGCTTATTTAGCTTGATTTTGGATTAAATCGTTCTTCCCTGTTTTTTCTGAAGGTTACTGTTCTTGAGTTTCCCAGGTTCCGGATGAACCAAAAGTTCCGGATGAACCAAATGTTCCGAATGAACTAAAACTTCCGGATGAACCAAAACTTCCGGATGAACCAAAAGTTCCGGATGAACAAAATCTTCCGGATGAGTTTTCTTTTCAAAAGTTCCGAGTCAGTTTCAAAGTTCCGAATGAATGTTCTAACAAAATCTTCCAAATAAACTTCCGAGCCAAAAGTTCCGAACGAACTTCCGGATCACCAAACTTCCGGGTGAAGTTCCGAATCAAGTTCCGACTTAAAGTTCCGGGTGAACTTCCGAAGCAAGTTCCGGATCAATCTTCCGAGTAAAGTTCCGGGTGAAAAGTTCCGGATAAACTTCCGGATCAGTAGTTCCGAATCAAGGTCAATTTCCGAATCAACTTTCTTTGAGTATTTTTAAGTGTTACTGTTTCTTACTGTTCCTTCATTTTATTTTAATTTTAATTCTAGTTTTATTAATTGTCATTAAATTAATTGTTTTTGATTTAAGTTTTCATTTTAAGGCATTTAAACTTTTTAGTAGATTAGAAAACTAAACCCCTTTTTTAGTAACCAAGAACAATCATTCCACTTAGAACCAAGATCAATTCGAGAGGATATCGAGAGAATTTAGAAGAACCCAGTGCAAAAAGCTAGTATCAACCGCCAATTTGACGGCCGTACACGGGCCGATCCACATAAACACATATCCGAATTCATAGAAATATGTGGCATGTTCCGTTATGGAGCCGACAACGATGGAGACACCATAAAACTCGAACTCTTCCCATCATCTCTATCCGGAGATGAAAGAGTTTGGTACAATGAGTTGACGCTCGGTACCATTGAAACATGGGAACAAATGAGAACCGCTTGTGTTAGCCGTTTCTTTCCACCCGCCATGTACGAAAGACGCATGGGAGAAATCCTAGGTTTCGCCCGACTTCCACAAGAAACACTCAATGATGCGTGGAACCGAATGAAAGACCTACTTTGTAGTTGTCATGGACATGGTTTATTAAAAGGAACCATCATCCAAATCTTTTATCATGGTCTCAATGAACCGACGTAAGCAATCCTTGACGGCGGTGGACTCTTTCTTTTTAAGAATCCCAACGAAGCATATCAATTGCTCGAGGAACGGGTTCTCTTAAAACTCGATTGGTCAAAAGATAACCGAACCAAACCTTTCAAGAAAACCGTTGCTTTCGTCGAAAGTGACGAAAATTCCAAACTCATGGAGAAGATGGACGCTCTCACATCTAAATTCGACTCGCAATTCAAAACCATCAAAGACGAAATGAAAGAGATGCGAGGCGAATGTACTCTTGGCGGAGGACCACACCCATCCACGGCGTGTGATGATACACCAATAAGAGAACCGCCACAAGAAGCAAACTACGCCCAAGGAGGATACCGAGGAAGTGGTTATCGAGGTAACTACTGCGGTAGAAATCCCGGCATATGGCGTGAGTATCCCAAAAACGAAAATCGTAACTCACAACCTCGTGAGAACGATAATTCCGGTCCATCAAACGAAAAGAAACCCGAAGAGTCGACCCTAGAGAAAACGTTGTTAGCTTTTATAGAATCTCAAAAATTGACAAACGCGTTCATTAAGAACCAATTCTTCGATCTCAAAGCCAACATTAAAAGAGGAGAAAGACACCACACCGCAACCATTAATGATCTCGAAACCAAGATTGGTCGAATTACCGATCAATTAGCCAATCGACCAAGTGGTTCGCTACGAAGAAATACTCAAAAAAACCCAAAACCATCTACGGATAAATGGTACCGCCCACCACCCGCCCATAATGAACATGTGAATGTCGTATCCACTAGAAGTGGGCTGAGTTATGATCCACCACAAAACCCGAACACCAATGCTCCCACTTTCGCCAATGAAAGTGAAGACGAGGCCGATGAGCCCGAGAAGGAAGAAACCGTTCCTCCTTCCAACCCCAAACCAAAACAAACCACACCCATTCCAATACCAACACCGAAGGCGTATGAACCAAAAATTCCGTATCCTCAACGTCTACGAAAAGAAAAGATAGAGGCTCGTAATGCCAAATTCCTTAAGATGATCAAAGAAGTTAATATCAATGTTCCACTAGTTGATATCTTAACCGGCATGTCCAACTATGGGAAATTCCTCAAAGATCTTGTGAGCAACCATAGTAAGATGGAGCAAATCTCTGCTGCGTTTCTAAATGAAGAATGTTCTGCAGCCTTGCAAAGAAAACTTCCACCAAATCTCGGAGATCCGGGAAGCTTTCTCATACCATTCACCCTAAAAAACAATGTCGAATGTCACGCCTTGTCCGATCTAGGCGCAAGTATCAATCTTATGCCATACTCATTATACAAGAATCTTTCAAACAATTCTTTGAAACCTACGAGTATGAGTATATGTTTGGCTAACCACACCTACCAATATCCCATTGGGATATCCGAGAACATGCTTGTTCAAGTTGGAAAATTCATATTTCCCGCCAACTTCGTAATCCTTGAGATGGAGGAAGACCATCAAGTCCCTCTCATTTTAGGACGACCATTCTTGCACACCGCCGATGCTATCATTCGTGTGAAGAATAAAGAACTCAACCTTGGAGTTGGTGATGATCGAGTCACATTCTTAGTCGATAAATCTATGCAACACTCCCATTCCAATGATAACACATGCTTTCGCGTGGATGTTTTCGATGAAGTAACGGAAGAAGAGTTGGATGCATTGCTTGATGACAACGTACCGATCCAAACAACTTCGGAAAAGATTAGCGATACTGATCGTGATCGTGAATTCGAAGAATTCATGGCCGTTGATTCCGAAGTAACTCTCGAAGAAGAGGAAAACAAGCCGTTTGAAGTTTTACCTTCAAAATCTAACTTTATAGTTCACAAATCTATTCATGATCCACCGACGGATCTTGAGTTGAAACCTCTTCTCGAACATCTTGAGTACGCTTATCTAGAGAAGGACTCACTCCTTCCGGTGATTATCTCAGCCAAGCTCGAGGAAGATCAAAAGAAACGTCTTGTTTCTATGCTCAAAAACCACAAAGAAGCATTTGCTTGGAAAACATCCGATATACCGGGTATTAGCCCATATTTTTGCAAAAACAAGATCAATCTCGAAGACAATGTCAAACCCGTTATTGAGAGGCAACGTCGACTTAACCCAAACATAAAGGAGATAGTAAAAACCGAAATCATCAAACTCCTTGAGGCAGGAATCATCTATGCCATAGAGGATAGTCCTTGGGTTAGTCCTATTCATTGTGTTCCTAATAAAGGAGGAATGACTATTGTGACCAACGAAAATAACGAACTTGTTCCTACAAGAACCGTTACCGATTGGCGTGTGTGTATTGATTACCGCAAATTAAATGATGCCACACAAAAAGATCATTTTCCTCTACCATTCATGGACCAAATGTTGGAAAGACTAGCGGGGAACTAATTCTTTTGTTTTCTCGATGGATTTTCCGAATATTTTCAAATACCTATCGAACCATCCGATCAAAAAAGACCACTTTTACGTGTCCTTTTGGAACATTTGCTTATAGGCGTATGCCTTTTGGTCTTTGCAATGCACCTGCGACTTTTCAAAGGTGTATGATCGTAATCTTTCAAGACATGATCAAAGTATCCATGGAAGTTTTCATGGATGATTTCTCAGTCTTCGAAAACTCATTCGAGTCTTGCCTTTTTAATCTAGAGCGCATGCTCATCCGATGCAAACAAGCTCATCTCGTGCTCAATTGGGAGAAATGTCACATTATAGTGACTGAAGGAATTGTGCTTGGACACAAAGTATCCGGAGCCGGATTGGAAGTAGACAATGTTGGAAATACGTTTTTACGTATTTAGGAAGATTCGGTCACTCCGACAATATATTAAGTAGTAGCTCGTAGTCTAGATATCTTTATTAAACAAACAAAGTCAAGCCTAGCCTACAACATGTGTAGGCCGGCTCAACATTGTAAGCCCAAGCCCATCACAAGGCTTGGGTATATAAACCCTCTCCTTAGATGGAGAGGGTGTGTGTTCCTCATTTTTACACATAGTGAAAAAGTGTTTTTTCTTTCACTTTCTCTCTCTAAGTGTGTGTGTTCTCACCATCTCTCTATCTCTTTCTCTCTCTAAAACGTAAGCAAGATTTACATATCCTACAAATGATATCAAGAGCCATGGGATGATTGTATTGTTCATGTGTTTGTGTTCTTGATTCATACGCCTATTTTGATCTATTTTTACACGAACTAATTTTTTTTTTTATGTTTTTGATGGTTTTTTCTTAATACAAATCTTCTACATAGTTGTGGTAGGGATTTGGTATAGTTACTTTGGCTAAAAACAAAATTTTTGGGTGTTTTGATCATTTTTTGGCTTAAAATCACGAATTGGTTTAGTTTTGTCCGAGAAAAGTAGGAATTATTCCGATCAGGTCATCGGAAAAGGGTTTATAGGACATTCCGGTCAGTGTAATCGGAATAGGGTTTAGGAATTCCGATTTTGGGTACATTCCGATCAGGTATTCCGATTAAGTATTCCGATTAGGTATTCTGATCAGGTATTCCGATTAGGTATTCCGATTAGGTATTCCGATTAGGTATTTCGATTTGTGCATTCCTATAAGGACATTTCGATTTGTGCATTCCTATAAGGACATTCCGATCAGGGTATTCCGATCAGCATTCAGATAATCACATTCCGATCAGCATTCAGATAATCACATTCCGATCAGCATTCCTATAAAGTATTCCTATAGGGCATTCCGATCAGCATTCAGATCACTATTTCGATCAACATTCCGATAATCACAAATTTTTCCATAAGTGTGTAATTTTGACTTGGAATTTTTGGTTTATTGAGAACATATTTTAGGGGATTTTAACATTGTTTCTCGACTTCAACTCACAACAACAAACACATTTACTTTCTTTCATTGATCGATCAACGTTTGTAAATCTTAACTTATTGAAATGGAGTACACATATCTTACGGATAAGTCCATCCTCTCGGGTACGGATAATCGTCCACCAATGTTGGTGAAGACTATGTATGATGAATGGGCTTCCCGAATGGAACTTTATATGTTGAACAAGGAGAATGGACATCTCATTTGGGCATCGGTGCTCAATGGACCATTAGATTATGGTACAGTGACGGAAGGTACAACTACTCGTCCTCGCACAACGGGTGAATTGACTGGAGATATGAAGATTCAAGACAAATGTGATAAGTATGCTACAAACATAATTCTCCAAGCCCTTCCTCCAGATGTCTACAAACTCGTCAGCAAACATAAAGTTGCCAAAGAGTTATGGGATAGAATTCGTGTTCTCATGCAAGGCACCTCGTTAACTAAACAAGAACGAGAGTGCAAGCTTTATGATACTTTTGATAAGTTTGCCTATGTGCCAGGGGAGACTCTCAATGATTACTATCTGAGATTTACCCTATTGTTGAATGAGCTCAATATCTATGGCATGACAATTCCTACCTTTCAATTAAACACCAAGTATTTGAACACTCTTCCTTCAGAATGGAAAAAATACGTGACGGATGTTAAATTGGCTAAGGACTTGCATAACACCAATGTGGATCAACTTCAAGGTTTTCTTCAACAACACGAATGCCATGTGATCGAGGCTCGGTTGTCTACACCTCAAGTTCATGATCCACTTGCAATGTATGCTTCTCAACAAAACATGGCTTATACTTATCAACAACCATCATACTTGCAGCAACCACCACCACACACCTATCAGCAACCATCTTATCAACCATCAGTGATGCCACAACAAGCCTTTCAACAAGGTGTTCATCAACAATCTTTTCCGCAGCAACCACCATATCAGACATCACCATCACAAGCCAACACTTCTCCAATGGGCTATACTCCTCAACAAGGATATTTTCCAATTGAAGCACAACCATCACAAGCTTTCTACTCTAATGAAATTCCACCAATCCAAGCACCAGTCTTTACTCCAAATGATATGCCAGCTGATGTTCTAAACCATCTCACAGCCTACTTGTCAAAACTTGTTGCAACTAGAGGATTTCCACCAACAAACAATCAGCTCCGCACCTCATCAAATCCTCGACAACAAGCCACTGTTCAAGATGGTCAAGTGACGGTGCAACCAATTCAGGGAAGGCAAAATTCATATGGACCTCCTACAAGGACTGGGAATAATCAACCTGTGATTTCTCAAGCTAGTGGAAATGGGAGTCCTATTTGTCCTAAGAAGGTTGTGACTTGCTACAATTGTCGAGGACAAGGTCATATGGCTAGGGAATGCACTCAGCCGGAAAGGAGGAGGGATGATGCATGGTTTTGTGAGAAGATGTATTTGGTTGATGCTCAGTCTAAGGGGAAGATTTTGGATTCAGAGGAGTTAGCATTTCTTGCAGACCCAGGGGCAGCAGATACTGAAGGCATTACAGTCGTTTCTACTTCTAATGCAGCTTATCAAGTAGATGATCTTGACGCATATGATTCAGATTGTGATGACATTCACTCTGCCCAAGCTGCTCTCGTTGCTAATCTCTCTCACTACGGTTCTGATGTCGTCAGTGAGGTACCAACCACATCTAATAATATTGATGATAACCAACATCAAGTTGGGCATGAAAAAGACAACCTCGAACAGCAATTGGGAACTAGTAACTCAAATGATGTGGTACCCAATCCTACACATTTGAGTGAACCTCAACCAAATGCTATGACGGGTATGGAATCTTATGCTCAACATGATTTGGTCATGGTGCCTAAACATATTATTGATCAAATTCATATGACTCTTAGACAATCCGTAGATAGAATTCCACCCTAACTGCTGAGCTTGTGTTGAATAAAGAAAAGGTCAAAACTTTTGAAATGGTCCCTCAAGAAGAGAAAATAACATGTTCTGAATTTGACCAATTTCGTTTTGAAAAGATTGAACACTTGAAATAAATAGCATTAAAAGCTAATCTTTCTAATGAATTAAAAGCAAAAGAGTCGGTTGTCAGTGATTTTCAGAAACTTAAAATGGATTTCGAAACTCTCGAGTCTAAAAAGGTTGAATCGGAAATTAATGCTACCAAACTTCTTAAATTCAAGGAACAACAACTTTTAAAACAATACGCTTCCATAGAAAAGGTTCATCTTTTAACTAAATCATTTAAAGAACTCGAACTTAAGCGTCTTCAAGATTTACCACCTAATCCCGGTTATGCAAAACAAGCTCAGGAATATATTCCCGGTCTTTATGATATGACTATAATTGGCAAATCGAAAGAAGCACCTTTTGTTCGTAGTACTGAGGAGACACAGTCACTTGCGGATGAAACTCATTCTAAAATGCTTTCAAAATTCCATACAATTGATTATGATCAACATAACAAAGATCAATTTTCGAAAAAGACACGCATTCGCTTACAAAGGAATTAGCAGAATTAACAGTTCTTGTGCCCCAAAGTTTGTCAAATGAAAACCTTCCTAGTACGTCTCCTACACTTGTCAAAACGGATTTAACAAAGTTAATTACATCGGTAAGCAAGGCGTCCGTTAACTTAAATGCGGTTCACCAACACTTAGCCGATTTTGACAAGGTCATTTTGGAACATACGACGGCTTCGGCCATAACGGAAGGTGAATGGAACTTTGAGCACACTAGAGCTGCGTTCCGAAATGAAATTGTTCCGTTTGTAGACAATATTAAGGCTTGTCTTCGTAATCTTGATCAGGATTTACTTTTGGAAATAGAAGAAGTTAGACGTGTTTCCAATGAAATGGATAATGGTTATGAAAACAGTTTACTTGAAATAGAACGGGTTTCACGCCATAATGATCTGCTTCTGAATCAAGTGATGTCTCATGATATAGTTTCTGTCTGTGTGAATACAAGTGTTGATAATGATTCTATTGTGCATAATGTTGAATCTGTGGATAATGTGGTAGATAGTACTTGTCACGAATCTGACGCTGAATTTTTAAAGCTTCAAGATTCATATTCTTCGCTTTCAAAACGTTTTGATGATATTCAAACACATTGTATTTCGCTTGAATGCAAGCAACAATTTATTCAAGAAATCTTTGAAACGTCGTTCGAAGGTGTTAATATCGATGATGCAAACTTTGAAAAGAATTTTCGATTGAATTTACAATCAAAACAGCGTCAGCCAAGTGACAAGGTTGCTCAATCTTTGCCGATAGAAATAGAGAAATCTAAGGAGCTTCACTGTGTGAACGTACTTGAGGCCGCTGAGAATTTTAAACTTGATCTAGATAATCGAGTTTCCAAGATTTTGTCCAAAGTTGATAACTTAAAACAGAAAGATACACGACTCTTTGATTCAGTACAGCCCGCATGTGCTAATACCACTGCACAGAATCAATCCTTGATTGTACAATTGAATCGAAAGTCGGTGGAAATATCTGATTTGAGGGAACAAATTTGTGATAAAAATCTGGTCTTGGCTGAGTTAAAGGAAACACTTCGTACTCTAAAAGGTAAGAATGTTGTGGATAACGCAACCACTGTCTCAGCATCGTCCTCTAGTGCAATCAAAAGGAACCTTATAGCCGTCACACCACTTAACAAGGGCCCTAAGACTAAATCATCTCAAACCTTGGTCACTAAAGATAAGGCGGAATCAAAACCAGCTTCTAATATTCCTGTGTTGCCTTCTACAGGAGTAAGCACCACTACTAAGGCTCAAAGATCTAAACTTAAAAGAAACAAGAAGAATGATAGGATCTTGCCCCCATCTAGTAGTCAAGTGAAGAAGAAAGTAGAAGCCCATCCTAGGAATGTTATTTCTGTTTTGAATAAAAAGAATCATGTAGCTAAACCTAAAGGCTCTGCGGTTGTGCAGCGTTCTAAGCCTAGTGTGAATTCTAATTTGAAATGTTGGAATTGCAATGAATGTATGTTTTCTAGTCGTCATGATTCTTGCCTTATTGACCATGTGAATGAGATGTATGCCCGGAAAAATGGATTAGAATGGAAACCAACTGGGAAAGTGTTAACCCAAGTTGGTTGGATGTGGCGCCCCACTGGTAGAACTTTCACTATAGTAGGAAATACGTGCCCTTTGACTAGGATCACTCCCACTAAAACGAAGAAAGCGTGCCCTTTAACTAGGAGTACCAACGCTACCAAAACACAAGCGTGTCCTTTAACTAGGAACACCAACACTACTGTAGGAACAAAGTGCCCTTTAACTAGGTCTACTCCTACTGTAGTGCCCGCGGATAATCCAAAACCTAAGAAAGTTGGAACAGTAAAACCTGTTAGTGCTAAAACTCACATTAGAAAATGCAGGAAATCTAAGGGTCACAAAAATGTTAGCAATTCTGATAATATTTTATCTGTATCTGCTAACACCCCGGAACCAATAGTTTCCAATGCATTGTCTACTGTTGTTGTTGAAAACAGGTGGTCCAAATTGTTCTCTGGTATTTGGACTCTGGTTGCTCCAAGCATATGACCGGAGATCGCTCTCAGCTCAGAAATTTCGTCAGCAAGTTTCTTGGTACGGTTCAATTTGGAAATGATCATATTGCAAAGATAATGGGTTATGGTGAATATCATATTGGGAATGTTATAATTTCAAGAGTGTATTATGTGGAAGGTCTCGGTCACAACTTATTTTCTGTGGGACAATTTTGTGATGCAAACCTAGAAGTTGCTTTTCGAGAGCATACCTGCTTCATTCATAATTTGGAAGGGGTTGATTTATTGAAAGGTACTCGAGGGAATAATTTGTATACTTTGTCTCTACAAGACATGATGGCCACCTCTCCCGTATGTCTTCTCTCCAAAGCATCGAAGACTAAGTCATGGTCATGGCATCGACGGTTATCTCATCTTAACTTTGACGCTATTAATCACTTGGCGAAAAACGAACTTGTTCGTGGTCTTCCTAAACTATCATTTCACAAGGATCATTTGTGTTCCGCGTGTACAATGGGGAAAAGCACTAAGAAATCATACAAACCCAAGACGGAAGACACCAACCAAGAGAAACTTTATCTGTTGCATATGGATCTTTGTGGACCAATGCGTGTTGAAAGTCTTAGAGGCAAAAAGTACATCCTCGTCATTGTCGATGATTACTCTCGGTTTACATGGGTGAAATTTCTTAAAGCAAAAAATGAGGCACCTAAATTCATCATCGGATTTCTCAAGATGATTTTGGTGCGTCTCAACACTACTGTTCGACGCATTCGTACAGATAATGGAACCGGATTTGTGAATCAAATCTTGCGTGATTATTATGAAGAAGTTAGCATATCTCATGAAACATCCGTTGCACGCACTCCACAACAAAACGGTGTCGTTGAAAGGCGAAATCATACACTTATGGAAGCTGCTCGAACGATGTTAATTTACGCAAAGGCTCCATTGTTTTTATGGGCAGAAGCAGTATCTACAGCAGTGTACACCCAAAACCGGTCACTAATTCGTAAACGCCATGGTAAAACACCTGAAATGTGTATAATGCAAGTTCGTTTTCTCAGTTCTTAACTAATAGAAAGTCCAACCAATATCAGATTTATTATTGTTCTTGGTTGTTCAAGCTTACTTGGTAATCTATTGCTAATTCAAACAACACTATTTAAAAATGAAAAATATAAACCTACTTATACGTAAAAACAAGTTGCAAATACCAAATTTTATTCAAGTAAAATATAAAATGCAAAATTTGAAACTAAAAGGACTGAAAATGTAATTTCAATGAAATGAAAATGCTTGAAATATAAATTCTAAAAGTTATAAGGACTACTAATGCAAATCAGATAACTAAAAGGACCAATTATATAAAAACTTTAACAAACTAACCAAATAGTAACAAACTAACAAACTTGATAACTGAAATGTAACAAATCACAAAGTCCAGGGACTAAAAATATGCAAACCCTAAAAACTAGGAAGTTTAGCCAAGTTTACCAAACTGAATGAAATGAAGGGACTAAAGTGCAATTAAACTAAACTTTTAACTAAAAACGGGACAATATGAAGAATAAGCTCGTTTGAGCTTATTACTCAACCAATTAAGCTGAAACCACTTGCAAAACTCTTAAAATTCAATTTAAGCTATATGTGTCTGAGGAATTAAGCTAAAAGTCCAAAATAAGCAATTAAGTGCTTATTAATAAGCACAAAATAAGCTACAGCTTATTTCAATCAGTCACAACCTGATTTTTGTGATTAAACTGATTAAGTACTTGATTACAAGAACGGGAAATCAAACTAGAACCATTTTCATCAAGTAATGAATGAAAAATCTGAAATAAGCTCTTTTGAGCTTATGTTGACCAAGTTTGACCAACTTTTTATGAAAAGCTCAAAACTTCAAAACTTCATATTCAACACTTACTCAATGGATTGGTGAAAGAAAACAACAACTTTTGTGAACTAGATTAAGAGAACCAAGAAAACAGTCATCAATTTATCACAGAGAATGACAAATGCTCAGACTTGAGCTAAAAAGCTTATTACCAGCTTAATTCTTAATACTGTAGATTTTCCTTATAGAAACTGAAAGTTTATGATGTAAGCTAGGACTAGAAACAAGTTTGAGCAAATTTCATCAAGTAATGAAGGAGAAACAAGTAATTGAAAGTAACAAGTTTACCCAACTAAAGCTGAAATAAGAATGACCCAAACTATTTGTTAACCAATTGCCTGTTTGACTATTATTTTGACCTGCAAATGACTAAGAACTACTTGTTACCACTTAATGACTAGAAACAAACTCTGAAACACCAATTATCAATACTTGAAAACCACTTAAAAGCTACTACCAAACACTCCTTTATCTGTTTTGATCAAACTTTTACAAAGACTTATTGAGTAATGGTTTAAACTGAAACAAAAGCTATAGCAGATTAGTTTCAAGGGACAATATGAAGTGTATACAAGCTAAGAACAAACAATAACCAAGGCTAGAGTAGTAAGTAGCTATTAGACCAAAAAGTTACTGAAAATAAGCTAGTAACTAGAAAGCTGAACACAAATGCACAAGATCAAACTACAAAACACTAGAATCAATCAATCAACAACTACTTATCAAGTAAATCAGGCAGCCATCAAGATTAAACTAGAGAATTGAGCATGCAATTGACTGATTTAGAGGAACAAAAATCAAGAATCTCAAAACCTATTGTAGAAATCCTTTGGGAAGAAGAGGAGCGCTGAGCTCTCTTGCCCTAGTGATAACCACCACCTATTACTAGAATTCAACTCAAATCAACAATCAAACAGCTACAATTAATCTGGAATCAACATTCTGCTACAAATCTTCAAGAACAATGGAAAAACTTGAATTCTGGTCAAACAGCTTCAAAACTCCACCAATGTAAGCTATGATCAATGGATGATCATAACAAACATCAAACAGCAACAAGTATATCCAATAGCAACAAGAATCAACAGGAATTTGAAGAACAGAATTTGGCGGGAAAAGGAAATTTGAAATTTATTGAGTTAATTCAGTTACAAAAGTGGTTACAAGCTACTAACTAACTAACTGACTCAAGAGTTTGTCAGACTCTTGAGTAGTTAGGGGAAAAGTGAGGGAAAAATGGAAAGGAAAGATTTAACTATGTGTTTTACAAAATTAAGCTACTATGAGAAATGAGGTACATCCTAGCTATTTATAGGCATGAGAGGAGATTCTGTTGGGGTTTGTGACGTGGCAGATCCAATCATAGCTTGACACGTGGAAGAATTCTGCATTTGCTCTTTGAAGGTGATGAACTAATTTGGGTGTTTTTGATTTAGTGGATAATTTGTTAATTGGATTGCACCATTGAATTCCTCTCTTCAAAACGAGCAATATTGGTATTTTGATCTTCTCATGAAACGGCCTCTATCAAAAACCCGATCCTGGAAATATTTTTGTTAAAGAAGATGGACACGTGGCGTTTTCTGGTTGGTTTAAAATGTTGCACATGGATTACACTGTTTGGATCTTGTAATAAATGAGGCGGCCGTTAATGGGAAATTAATGCTTGATCCGTGTGAAGTGAATTCTTCTTTCCCATTGGTTTAACTCTTGACACATGGATTCAACTTGCATAACTTTCCAATGTTGGCAAAACAAGCCCTTGTACTTGGCAGATTCCCATTTCAAGCTAGGATCTTCATTCCTTTGTCATTTTTGGTCCTTTAACTTCCATAATTTGTACAAAATGGCCCTTTGACTGAGTTGACTTGATAGTTGACCAGGTTTGACTTTAATCTTGACTTTTCATAATTTGCACTTTAAGTCCTTCAACTTTCATAACTTGTCAAGATAGGTCCTTGAACTTCAAAGTCTTGTCACTTTTGATCCTCTTTTGTCTTTTTCATCCATTTGAGCTTGATTTTTCCTTGTTTGCTTGAAATTGTATCTTCTTACCTACAAAAGTGCACACAAACACAACATACCACATAATACTGCTTTTTACAAGATAAATGGGTATTTTGCTTCATGTTTTAGGGTTATTTGTTGATAAAAGGATATGAGTTTAAGCTCATATCAAATTCCCCTACACTTGAGCATTGCCATGTCCTCATGCAATATTATATTTCAAGGTTTAAAAATTTACATTTCCCTCATAATTAATCCACATTGGCCATATGAAATGCATCTACACTACTCTAAACTAGATGATGCATGATTTTGACTTTTAATAATGCAATGAATCAAAATACAATTCTATCTATATCTTTTTGATTTTTCTTGAAATGGTTTTGATGGAAATAACTCATAAAGAAATCAATGACTTGGATTAGGGCTTGGATACCATGAACATTTATCACCCTCAAGTTTCACTTTCCCCATACCAAGCTAGTAAATGGGATCATTGCATTCACAAGTAAAAAGTGCATCAACTTATTCATGACAATTAAATGTGGAACCGGTTATTATTTGAGCAAATTGCTTGTGGGCAAATTTGTCATTATTCAAGCGTGAAATATAAGAAGTGTAAAATCCAAAAATAAGGAAGCACGGTTTTAATCCTAAGTAATCTTCTCATCCATTACTTGAAAAACCGCTCACAATTAATACAAGTCCGTATTAAGAGTAATAAGTCATTCGCCTTATGTGTAAAATCCTCATGTCATGCTTTCATAAGTAGCTACACACTCGCTAAGGAAAGAAAAATAAAACTCACGCAATAATTTACATCCGCATCTTTTTGAGATTTTGGATCTTCAACCCCGCAACCCGTCAAGGTAATATTGGATTGGAGCAATCTATTGAATCCCCGCAACCCGTCAAGGTAATATTGGAACTCAATAGTCACTATAATTAACACCACACTGCCCCTCTTGGGAGTCTTGCATCATTTTTTTTTTTTTTTTTTTTCTAGCCACTCATTTTTTTTCATAAGCCGCTCTTATTTTTCTTTATTCCTCACAAAGAAATTTGAAAAGAAGAAAAGGAAAAACACCCGCTAAATATGGAGCATGACACAAGTCTAGTACACATAAAACGTGCTAACTTAGAATCTTAAGACGTACTCATATCAACCATAAATGATTAGCCAAAAATGCATAAGAGATTACAAACCAATTAAAACCGTACTTGATTATTTATTAACAATTATATACATGCGAAGAAAATAGAGATAAAGAAGAGAAGGGTTTAGCCACAAGTAATTGCCATGAAGTCTATCTAGCCCTTTTATACTTGCTTCAACTCTATCATTTCCCATTCTCCACAAATTTAAAATTTCAAAGAATGAAATTGGTGGAAGCTTAGCCTAATAGACCAATGAAGGACTACATGGTTAAGGATACTAGCTAGAGAGTGCTAAAATAAGCAAACTCGGGTTGAGTCAAAATATCCATGGCGGGCCTAATATGTCAAAGAAGTCTAAACTTGTTAAAACCATGTTTTATTATATTTTTTCCTTTTTATATATTTTTGATGAAAAATAAAAGAAGAAATATATACAATGCAAATGTGATATGCAAATGAAAAATTATTGATGCAAAAATTATGAATGCATATTTTTGTTGGCCAAAGTAGATCAAAAATTTGAAAAATGTTGAAAATTCAATTTTTCCATGTTATCATGCAAGACAATGACAAGTTCTAGGTAAGGTCACTTCGATAGAAGACCCCCCTACACTTAAGCTAAACATTGTCCTCAATGTTTAAGAGCATTGGAAGTATAAAAACTTCCCCTACACTTATGACAATGAATAGACTTTGCTTAACCCAAGTTAAGGAAAGGACTACTATTAGTGAAATCATGTTTAAGCACAAGGTGTCAATGAAAATTCACTAAAGTAACGAAATGAACCGGATACAAGGGCATCCTCCATAAGCTCCAAAGCACAAGATGAGTGAGCAACCCTACAAACAAGCATGAAGACAAAAGAAGGTCTCCCCTACACTTATCTCCAAATCTATGCCTTTATTGCTAACCTACAACACTCTAAACCTAGTTATACGATGCTTGAGTTAATGAGTCTCTAGCTCGACTCGTCCCTCAATGAATTAATTCATGGGGAAAATGGGGACCTCTTGGACCATTTCAACGGAAATGTCCTCCCCAAAGTAGTGTTTAACACGGTGACCATTCACTTTAAAATTTGGACCATCGTTTTGGGACAACTCAAGAGTTCCATATGGAAACACTTGAGCAATAGTGAATGGACCGGACCATCTCGACTTAAGCTTGCCCGCAAAAAGCTTCAATCTTGAGTTAAAGAGGAGAACCGGCTCTCCAACTTTGAACTCACGATTCTTAATCTTAGCATCATGCAATTTCTTAGTCTTTTCCTTGTATAGCAAAGAATTCTCATAGGCATTGGCTCTCAACTCATCCATCTCATTGATTTGATCTTTCCTATGTGAACCGGCTTGGTTTAAATCAAAGTTAGCCCACTTGAGAGCCCAAGATGCCTTATGTTCTAACTCAAATGGGAGGTGGCATGCTTTTCCATAGACAAGCCTATAAGGAGTACAACCAATTGGTGTCTTAAAGGCCGTCCTAAACGCCCACAAAGCATCATCAAGCTTATCCGACCAAGAAGCTCTATGCTCTCCCACCGTTCTCTCTAAAATCCTCTTTAAACCACGATTTGTGACCTCAGTTTGACCATTTGTTTGAGGGTGATACGCGGTAGAAAGTCTATGATTCACTCCATATTTCTTCATAACTCTCGTGAATTGATCATTACAAAAATGCGTACCACGATCACTTATGATGGCCCGAGGTACACCAAATCTAGCAAACAATTGTTTCAAAAACTTCACAACCACTCTAGCATCATTAGTAGGTAAGGCTTTAGCCTCCACCCACTTGGACACATAATCCACCGCCACAAGTATATACTTGTTTCCCTTAGAGGATGGAAAAGGTCCCATGAAATCTATTCCCCATACATCAAATATCTCACACTCTTGGATAAAATTTTGTGGCATCTCATCACGTTGTGTAATTTTTCCTTGTCTTTGACAAACATCACAAAATTTCACCATCTTTTGAGCATCCTTGTAAATGGAAGGCCAATAGTAACCCGAATCAAAGACTTTCTTGGCGGTGTAGTTAGGCCCAAAATGTCCACCCGTAGGTCCTTTATGACATGCCTCTAAGATTTTAAATGCCTCGGGCCCATCTACACACCGTCTAATGATTTGGTCCGCACATTGCCTAAAAAGATATGGATCATCCCAAAAGTAATACTTCACTTCCTTAAGAAACTTTTTCTTTTGTTGGTAAGTAAGACCCTCAATAAGCACATTGCCCACAAGATAGTTTGCAATATCCGCAAACCAAGGTGTGGCATCCTCTTGGGAAGAGATAGACATGAGATCCTCTAGTGGAAAGGATTCATTGATTTCTTGATGTGGGAAATCTCCTTGAAAAGGATGCTCAAGTCTACTCAAATGATCCGCCGCTAAATTCTCGGCCCCTTTTTTATCACGAATCTCTATCTTAAACTCTTGAAGCAACAAAACCCATCTCAAAAGCCTAGGCTTAGCATCTTGTTTTGTCATAAGATACTTGAGAGCGGAGTGATCCGTATACACTATGGTCTTGGAAAGCACAAGGTATGGTCTAAACTTCTCAAAAGCATATACTATAGCAAGCAACTCTTTTTCCGTGGTAGTGTAATGAAGTTGTGCACCGGTCATGGTTTTACTCGCATAGTGTATAGGTTGGAAATTCTTATTAACTCTTTGTCCTAAGACGGCCCCCACCGCATAATCACTAGCATCACACATAAGCTCAAAAGGTAATTCCCAATTTGGAGAAACCAAAACGGGAGCCTTTGTCAATTTTTCCTTAAGTGTCTCAAAAGATTCTAAACAAGCTTGGTCAAAAATGAAAGGAGCCTCTTTCTCCAAGAGATGAGTCATCGGTCTAGCTATCTTAGAAAAATCTTGTATAAAGCGCCTATAAAAGCCCGCATGACCTAAGAAACTCCTCACAACTTTAACAGAGGTGGGTGGGGGAAGCTTAGCAATCACATCAATTTTAGCTCGATCAACTTCTAATCCCTTATTGGATATCTTGTGTCCTAAAACAATCCCCTCTTTCACCATAAAGTGACATTTCTCCCAATTAAGCACCAAACGTGTTTCCTCACAACGCTTAAGCATTCTCTCAAGATTGGTGAGACAAGAGCTAAAGGAGTTCCCAAATACGGAAAAGTCATCCATAAAAACCTCCATGGTTTGCTCTATCATGTCATGGAAAATCGCCATCATGCACCTTTGAAACGTCCCCGGTGCATTACATAGGCCAAAAGGCATCCTCTTGTAAGCAAATGTACCGTATGGACAAGTGAATGTGGTCTTTTCTTGATCCTTAGGGTCAATGGGTATTTGAAAATAACCCGAAAAGCCATCAAGAAAACAATAGTACTCATTTCCCGCTAAGCGTTCAAGCATTTGATCCATAAAGGGAAGCGGAAAATGGTCTTTCCTAGTTGCCTCATTGAGTTTTCTATAATCAATGCAAACTCTCCAACCGGTTACAAGTCTCGTAGGAATAAGCTCATTGTTCTCATTAGGCACCACGGTGATTCCTCCCTTCTTTGGAACACAATGAACCGGGCTAACCCATGGAGAGTCGGAAATGGGGTAAATCATACCCGCATCTAAGAGTTTAATCACTTCCTTCTTAATAACCTCATGAATTTTTGGATTAACTCTCCTTTGGTTTTGAATGGCGGGTTTATAATCATCCTCCATAAGGATTTTGTGAGTACAAAAATGTGGATCAATTCCCCTTATGTCGGATATTTTCCATGCTAAGGCTTTCTTATGTTTCTTAAGGACTTCAATAAGTTGCTCCTTCTCATCCTCTTTCAATTCCTTAGCAATAATCACCGGTAATTGGTCTTTTCCTTGTAAGAAAGCATATTCTAAGTGGGATGGAAGTTCCTTAAGTTCAATAGGAGGTGGACTCTCTATGGAAGGTTTCACTATGGAAGGTTCCTCAATGGTAATCTCTTGTGGAATAGGTGAAGGAACAGGGTCCTCATTGAGCAACTTTTGGATTGTAAGAATATCTTCTTCCCAATTAATGGGAGAATCATCGTCACCAAGAAAGTTGGACTCAAATTCCTCCAAGAGGAAATCACTCTCTCCAAAAGGTGTTAAAGAGGGAGCAATTGAGGCCACGGTTTCAACATGTGGAATCTCATCACTAGCATTTTTACAAGCATCATGAAAGTGTTCATTACACACTTCATCAAGCACATCCACAATGTTAATAGTCTCACAAGGTCTAGACTCCTTAAGCTCTTTTCTATCACAAACTTTCCCTAACTTAAACACCACTTTCTCATCCTCTACTCTCATAATTAATTCTCCTTCCGCCACATCTATCAAGGTACGACCCGTTCTCAAAAACGGTCTACCAACAATCAAAGGCACTCTAGGATCCATATCATAATCGACCACTACAAAGTCGGCCGGAAAGGTAAACTTATCCACACCTACAAACACATCTTCCGCTATACCTACGGGGTGAGCTATGGTTCGGTTGGCTAGTTCAAGAGTCATCCTAGTGGGAGTGAGCTCGGGAAGAGATAGTTGTTTCCAAACCGATAAAGGCATGAGATTTATGCTCGCCCCTAAATCCGCCAAAGCCATGCAATTTTCAACACCGGGAAAATTATAAGGTATCAAGAAGCGCCCCGGATCTCCAAGTTTTGTTGGTAAGGTTTTGAGTAACACCGCGGAACAATTTTCATTAAGTGATGTGTTGGGCAAATCAACCAATTTTTCTTTGTTTGAGAGCAAATCCTTGAACATCTTAGCAAACTTTGGCATATAAGCAAGAGCTTCCGCAAAGGATATGTTGATATTGAGTTGCTTGAACATCCTTAAGAAATTGGAGACTTGTATGTCATCTTTGTTCTTTAACTTGTCCTTTTTCAACCTTGAAGGGTATGGAAGAGTAGGTTTTGGTGTAGGTGGAATAGGTGTTGTGGTGGAAGATTTGTCTTTGTTAGCCTCTTCATTGGGAAGTGTGGAAGGTAAAGGAGAAGTATGAGGTGGTTGAGGAGGTGTGTTTGAGTGAATAGGAGCACTTTGAGGAGGTGGAGTAGAAGTAGAAGGCTTATCACAAGTAGGAGCACAAGTGGATTGAACAATAGTGGGTTTAGGAGGTAAAGGATCCTTTGTTGTTGTACCACTCCTTGTTGTAATAGCATTGACATTAGCCCTAGGGTTTGTTTGTGTGTTGGAAGGTAAAGCCCCTTGTGGTCTTTGATTTAATACCACTAAAACCTTATTGAATTGTTCCTCCATTGTACGTTTCACTTGGTCATTAATTCTCTTCTCAATTTCACGCATTTTCTTGTCAACATACTCTTGAGTCTCTTGCATCCCATATCCTTGAGTTTGATTTTGAGGGTAAGCTTGATTTGGTATTGGAGCATATGCTTGATTGGGAATAAATGGAAGTGGTTGATTAAATCCTTGTTGTGGTGGATAAAAGGTATTAGCTTGAGGTTGAAATTGATTGGGTGCTTTGTAATTATTGCCTTGGTATGGTTGTCTTTGCCCTTGATTCCTTGCTAAAATTTGAGGAGGATTTTGTGGAATTTGGGTGGGTGGTTGGGGTGGGAAGCCGGGTGGAGTAAGGTAATTTTGGGATTTGTAAGAAAGGTTATTTGGATTGATATTAGGCTTGAAGTGTTCACGGTGTTCCTCTTGGTAAGCATAGCATTCCCCTTGATACCCTTGCACCTTGTCACATTGTTCATAAGAGTGGGGACCTCCACAAGTAACACAAGAAATGGTGATGGCATTCACATTGTTTGAGGAATTGTTCAATGACAAGTTCTTAAAAGTTTGAAGCATGTCTTGTTGTGCTTGCAAATGCCTCTCACTTTCTCTATCCATCCTTTGAAAAATGGCTTCTTGAAACTTGAGGAGTTGATTGTCACAAGGGATTTGAGAAGTGTTTTGGATAACATGAACTCTTTCTTCAAATGGATCGTTTGTTTGAACCATTGCCTTAGTCTCAATAATGTTCAAAGCCTCATGGTATGTCTTGAAATGAATACTCCCTCCCGCGGAAGCATTTAGTGAATCTTGGTGGTGAGGTTTAAGGCCATTATAGAAGGTATTGATTTGGCCTAGATCATCCATTCCATGGTTAGGGCATCGCCTCAACAACTCACTATACTCTTCCCAAGCATCACCAAAGGATTGACTAGGTTTTTGTGTAAAGCCCATAATCAAATTTCTCAAAGCCATAGTCTTTTGTGGAGGAAAGAATTTGTTCAAAAACTTAGTGGTAAAATCATCCCATGTGGTGATACTATCGGGTGGTTGGGTGTCTAACCAATGCTTAGCACTCCCATCTAAGGAAAATGACACTAACATCAATCTAATGACCTCATGTGGAACCCCATTATGCTTAATGGTGTTGCAAAGTGAAAGGAATCTCTTAAGGTGAGCATGGGGATCCTCATTTTGTTTTCCAAAGAAAGGTGATGCAGCAACCATATTGATCATAGATGTATGTAGCTCAAATGTGTTAGCGGGATAGTCGGGAATCTTAATGGCACTAGCATATCCATGAATGTTGGATTGCATACGTTCATACAAAGTACGATTATCAATAGCCATGGCTTCTTGTGGTGGTGACAAAGCACGATTCTCGTGATCGGCTTGGTGGACGGTGGTGGTCTTACTCTTTCTCTTTTTCTTCCTTTTCGGAGGAAGAGGTTGTACACCAATCGGTATTTGTGCACGCCCGCGAGTGAGCATGCAACTCAATACGAGGAATGAGAGAGAAGCTCTCGTGTGACTTTGAAAAGAATAAGATTATCCTCTTCGAGTTTCAATATTAAATATCCACAAGAAAATAACAATATATGTATTACTACTTTGGGTGCAAGACCCTCAATGAAGCTTTCCTTCTTAGAATACTCCCAAGTGAACGGGGGGTTAGGTGGCGCGAAGCACTTAAGTACCTATTGACCCTTAGATGGCATTTTATAGCACATCGCCTTTCTATTCACTTAAATGTTCGTATTCTTCGAATTATTGCTTATTGAGAGTATTTATCTATTCTTGCTTTATTTTGTTTGATCGATACGCGTGTCAAGGACCGGAACGCCCCTCAACACGGTGTATTGCCTCGGCAATACTTATGGAAGATATGTAGATTGATTGTTCTTATACGTATACGTATTTACTTATAATAATATATGGAAAATATTTTTGTATTTATGAGTTTTTATTGGAAAATACTATATGTACATAAAAACCGAGAGAATCCAATAATATATATTTTTTGGTGCAATCTCTTAGGAAAAAGATTGCTTTTTGGATTTTTTAATTTTTTTGGTCAATTCTTTAGGAAAAGAATTGTTTTGTTAATTTTTTAGTTTTTATATATTTTTATATGTTTGATTTTTTATTTGTTTTTGATTTATGATACGTAAAAATAACGTTCACCAAATGAACGGATCCCAAAAGCCAATGAAAACCGTCAATCGATAGTCTCTCGTGTAGTCAAAGAACCGGCAGCGGCGCCATTTGAAATGTGTATAATGCAAGTTCGTTTTCTAAGTTCTTAACTAATAGAAAGTCCAACCAATATCAGATTTATTATTGTTCTTGGTTGTTCAAGCTTACTTGGTAATCTATTGCTAATTCAAACAACACTATTTAAAAATGAAAAATATAAACCTACTTATACGTAAAAACAAGTTGCAAATACCAAATTTTATTCAAGTAAAATATAAAATGCAAAATTTGAAACTAAAAGGACTGAAAATGTAATTTCAGTGAAATGAAAATGCTTGAAATATAAATTCTAAAAGTTATAAGGACTACTAATGCAAATCAGATAACTAAAAGGACCAATTATGTAAAAACTTTAACAAACTAACCAAATAGTAACAAACTAACAAACTTGATAACTGAAATGTAACAAATCACAAAGTCCAGGGACTAAAAATATGCAAACCCTAAAAACTAGGAAGTTTAGCCAAGTTTACCAAACTGAATGAAATGAAGGGACTAAAGTGCAATTAAACTAAACTTTTAACTAAAAACGGGACAATATGAAGAATAAGCTCGTTTGAGCTTATTACTCAACCAATTAAGCTGTAACCACTTGCAAAACTCTTAAAATTCAATTTAAGCTATATGTGTCTGAGGAATTAAGCTAAAAGTCCAAAATAAGCAATTAAGTGCTTATTAATAAGCACAAAATAAGCTACAGCTTATTTCAATCAGTCACAACCTGATTTTTGTGATTAAACTGATTAAGTACTTGATTACAAGAACGGGAAATCAAACTAGAACCATTTTCATCAAGTAATGAATGAAAAATCTGAAATAAGCTCTTTTGAGCTTATGTTGACCAAGTTTGACCAACTTTTTATGAAAAGCTCAAAACTTCAAAACTTCATATTCAACACTTACTCAATGGATTGGTGAAAGAAAACAACAACTTTTGTGAACTAGATTAAGAGAACCAAGAAAATAGTCATCAATTTATCACAGAGAATGACAAATGCTCAGACTTGAGCTAAAAAGCTTATTACCAGCTTAATTCTTAATACTGTAGATTTTCCTTATAGAAACTGAAAGTTTATGATGTAAGCTAGGACTAGAAACAAGTTTGAGCAAATTTCATCAAGTAATGAAGGAGAAACAAGTAATTGAAAGTAACAAGTTTACCCAACTAAAGCTGAAATAAGAATGACCCAAACTATTTGTTAACCAATTGCATGTTTGACTATTATTTTGACCTGCAAATGACTAAGAACTACTTGTTACCACTTAATGACTAGAAACAAACTCTGAAACACCAATTATCAACACTTGAAAACCACTTAAAAGCTACTACCAAACACTCCTTTATCTGTTTTGATCAAACTTTTACAAAGACTTATTGAGTAATGGTTTAAACTGAAACAAAAGCTATAGCAGATTAGTTTCAAGGGACAATATGAAGTGTATACAAGCTAAGAACAAACAATAACCAAGGCTAGAGCAGTAAGTAGCTATTAGACCAAAAAGTTACTGAAAATAAGCTAGTAACTAGAAAGCTGAACACAAATGCACAAGATCAAACTACAAAACACTAGAATCAATCAATCAACAACTACTTATCAAGTAAATCAGGCAGCCATCAAGATTAAACTAGAGAATTGAGCATGCAATTGACTGATTTAGAGGAACAAAAATCAAGAATCTCAAAACCTATTGTAGAAATCCTTTGGGAAGAAGAGGAGCGCTGAGCTCTCTTGCCCTAGTGATAACCACCACCTATCACTAGAATTCAACTCAAATCAACAATCAAACAGCTACAATTAATCTGGAATCAACATTCTGCTACAAATCTTCAAGAACAATGGAAAAACTTGAATTCTGGTCAAACAGCTTCAAAACTCCACCAATGTAAGCTATGATCAATGGATGATCATAACAAACATCAAACAGCAACAAGTATATCCAATAGCAACAAGAATCAACAGGAATTTGAAGAACAGAATTTGGCGGGAAAAGGAAATTTGAAATTTATTGAGTGAATTCAGTTACAAAAGTGGTTACAAGCTACTAACTAACTAACTGACTCAAGAGTTTGTCAGACTCTTGAGTAGTTAGGGGAAAAGTGAGGGAAAAATGGAAAGGAAAGATTTAACTATGTGTTTTACAAAATTAAGCTACTATGAGAAATGAGGTACATCCTAGCTATTTATAGGCATGAGAGGAGATTCTGTTGGGGTTTGTGACGTGGCAGATCCAATCATAGCTTGACACGTGGAAGAATTCTGCATTTGCTCTTTGAAGGTGATGAACTAATTTGGGTGTTTTTGATTTAGTGGATAATTTGTTAATTGGATTGCACCATTGAATTCCTCTCTTCAAAACGAGCAATATTGGTATTTTGATCTTCTCATGAAACGGCCTCTATCAAAAACCCGATCCTGGAAATATTTTTGTTAAAGAAGATGGACACGTGGCGTTTTCTGGTTGGTTTAAAATGTTGCACATGGATTACACTGTTTGGATCTTGTAATAAATGAGGCGGCCGTTAATGGGAAATTAATGCTTGATCCGTGTGAAGTGAATTCTTCTTTCCCATTGGTTTAACTCTTGACACATGGATTCAACTTGCATAACTTTCCAATGTTGGCAAAACAAGCCCTTGTACTTGGCAGATTCCCATTTCAAGCTAGGATCTTCATTCCTTTGTCATTTTTGGTCCTTTAACTTCCATAATTTGTACAAAATGGCCCTTTGACTGAGTTGACTTGATAGTTGACCAGGTTTGACTTTAATCTTGACTTTTCATAATTTGCACTTTAAGTCCTTCAACTTTCATAACTTGTCAAGATAGGTCCTTGAACTTCAAAGTCTTGTCACTTTTGATCCTCTTTTGTCTTTTTCATCCATTTGAGCTTGATTTTTCCTTGTTTGCTTGAAATTGTATCTTCTTACCTACAAAAGTGCACACAAACACAACATACCACATAATACTGCTTTTTACAAGATAAATGGGTATTTTGCTTCATGTTTTAGGGTTATTTGTTGATAAAAGGATATGAGTTTAAGCTCATATCAACACCTTATGAGCTTCTCCATGGAAAAGTACCAGATTTATCATATCTTCGTGTATTTGGTTCTCTTTGCTATTCAAATAATGATAGTGACAATTTGGGAAAACTTCAACCAAAGGCTTATATTGGTATTTTCATTGGTTACGCACCCGCAAAGAAGGCATACCGAATCTACAACCGTAACTCTCGCAAGATCCTCGAAACTATGAATGTTGATTTTGATGAGCTGACAACAATGGCTTCTGAGCAAAGCAGCTCTGAACCCGCACTTCATGAAATGGGACCCAGTAACATTAGTTCTGGTCTTGTCCCAAACAACCCTACTTCATCATCATTTACACCACCTTCTAGGACTGAATGGGATACGTTGTTTCAACCGTTCTTTGATGAATTCTTTACTCCTCCAAGTATCGTTGCTCCAGAACCTGAGGTAATAGCTCCGATAACCGAAGTTTTCGCTCCAGCAACCGAAGCACAATCAGATACGTCTGCACCTACAATTGGTCAAGATATACCATCAACAAGTAATTCTCAACCAACAGCCGAATCAACTACCCATGTCATGCCTATTGATGATGAAGAGGATGATGATGATCACGATTTGGAATTCGCTCAAATGCGTGAACTTCCATTCTTTGGTGTACCAATTCCCGACCCTAATCAAGCCGGGTCGTCCACCTCAGAGGAAGCTCCTTCTACAGTTTACTCCAATCCACGGATTCGTGAACATGACAGCAAGTGGACAAAGGATCATCCTATAGATTATATTATTGGTGACCCTAATCGTCCGGTATCCACACGAAGTCAGCTACAAGAAAATGCAATGTTTTGTCACTTTGATGCTTTTCTCACAGAAGTTGAACCTAAGACATGGCAACAAGCTTTTACTCAATCATGTTGGATAGAAGCTATGCAAGAAGAACTTAATGATTTTATACGTCTTGAAGTATGGGAACTTGTCCCATGCCCGGATCAAGTGCAATTACTCACTTTGAAATGGGTTTACAAGGTAAAACTCGACGAGTTAGGCGGAATATTGAAGAACAAAGCTAGACTAGTAGCTCGTGGATACAAGAAATTATTGGGCATCGACTTTATGGAATCCTTTGCACCTGTTGCCCGTTTTGAAGCTATTAGACTATTCCTCGCTTATGCAGCCCACATGAATATGATCGTCTATCATATGGATGTGAAGACGACATTTCTTAATGGTGAACTCAAGGAAGAGGTCTATGTTCAACAACCGGATGGTTTTGTGAATCCTAATTATCCTAATCATGTGTACAAGCTTAAGAAGGCTCTCTATGGGTTGAAGCAAGCTCCTCGCGCATGGTATGATCTTTTGTCACAATTCCTCATTACGCAAGGCTTCGCTAAAGGAAAGGTAGATCCCACGCTGTTCATTCAGAAACGAGGTAACGATATGATTATGGTACAAATATATGTTGATGATATTATATTTGCAGCCTCGACCCAAACTCTATCGGATGCGTTTGGGACACTCATGTCTTCCAAGTTTAAGATGTCAATGATGGGAAAGGTATCATTCTTCTTAGGTCTTCATATATCTCAGAGTCCCAGAGGCATCTTCATCAATCAATCCAAGTATGCCCTTGAATCGCTAAAGAAGTATAAGATGGAATCTTGCGACCCCGTGGATACTCCAATGGTGGAACGAACTAAGCTTGATGCAGATCCACATGGAGTTGCCGTTGATCCGACGCTTTATCGTGGAATGATCGGTACTCTTCTGTATATCATAGCTAGTCGACCTGATCTTCAATTTGCTATATGTATGTGTGCTCGGTATCAAACTAGGCCTACTGAGTTACACTTAGCTACTGTTAAACGGATCTTTCGATATCTTAAAGGAACCATTAATCGGGGACTTATGTATTCGAAGGACTCTTCTATTGCACTAATGGCATATGCAGATGCGGATCACGCGGGTTGTCAAGATACAAGGCGTAGCACGAGTGGAACTTTGCAACTACTAGGAGATCGACTAATCAGTTGGGCATCGAAAAGGCAGAAAAGCGCTGCAATTTCAAGTACGGAAGCAGAATACATAGCTATATCCGGTTGCTGTGCTCAAATTCTTTGGATGAGATCGCAATTAACCGACTATGGTCTAGGTTTCAACAAAATTCTGATGTACTGTGACAACAAGAGTGCAATTGCCTTATGCTGCAACAATGTTCAATTCTCCCGGTCAAAGCATATTGACATTCGCTACCATTTCATCAAGGAGCAAGTGGAAAATGGAGTAATAGAGCTTTACTTTGTCCGATCTGAGTATCAATTGGCGGATATTTTCACGAAGGCTTTAGATCGCGCTCGAATTGAATTTTTGGCCGACAAGCTAGGAATGAGAACCTTCTCGCCTGAGACTCTAAAGGAACTAGCAGATGAAGCGAAAGAATAGTCTTGGTAAAACTATTCTCCGTATCCTTGGTGATCATTTGTATATATTGTTTATATCTTTATCCACAAAAGCAAAATACAAAAATATAAAACCATATAAAAACCATAAAAATTGAAAAATCTAGAAAAATCCAAAAATATTTTTTAATTTATTTTTCAAAGGCATGTCTTTTGGTACGATAATATTTACGGCCTTAGAAATGTTGATTAATATTGACACGGCGCCATAAATAGAGTTCGTACAAAAGTTGTAAATATTTCATAAAACATGCCTAAATGGCTTGTAGTTATTTCAGACTACAACCCGGTTTTCACATTAAAGTCAAGTATTTCTTATGAAAGCTTTGGCTCACAACGGGAATTAATTTTCTCGGGCAAGGTTTACTTTAAAACCTTGTAAGGGATCAAGTTTACTTTATAACTTGGTCTAACACAAATATATGTACGCCTCAGTGCATTTATTTGTTAAAACAAGAGAAGTCTTGTTTTTATGAAGCTATCATCTCTACAACCATAGCAATCTACAATTGGTATCTACATACTCGACGATGTGACTACTCAACCGACAACTACAACTCTTTCAATAGAACACGGGTCAACAATTGAGGGGGAGCAATTGTCAAGCATTCAGAATCTTCGATGCCGAAAGTGCCAAGTTCACAAGTTGGTGTATAGACAACAATACCAATCGTACATAGGGTGTCAAGAGATGACTTCAGACGTGACGAGGCGACCAATATATGCTGAGAAGAACCATTTGATCTTATCATATGATGTTCTCATTCATCAGGTCCAACCTTGTCAATTCTTTTCTAATATGGTGAATATGTGATCATGTTACAAATTGGTATCATATCTCATGCGTTTGGTATCATGAAGATTAAACGAACTTGCATTTTTCTTCCCAAAACCTTTGTTAAAACTTCATTAAATCAATTGATAAACATCGATTGGGTTAATATTTTTAATATGGGGGAGAAAATGTGATTTAATATGGGATATTATCACAAATGGTTTGACTTAATGTGCTGGCTCATCCCAACATGTGCGAAATGTTTTCGAATATCGTGGCATATGTTAAGGGGGAGCAAAATGGATTTGCTATATCAAAATGGATTTTCATGGTGACATATACTTACCCAAAACCCATTTATTTCACGACGATGAAGATTGTGGTGACATAAGGATGGTAGGATAGGTTAAGTCCTATGATTCTTCCAGAACCGGAGGAATCTTCCCAAGGACATTCCATAGCTAGAAATAGCAGTCCTTAGGAAAGATGGAGAAAGATTGTGAACGTAGCTGAATGCCGACCAAGTACTTAAGTTAGCACTGGAACAATCACAACAAGGTGCTAGTTATGACGTATTGGTAAGTATTGAAGGGGTTGAAGAATGAAAAAGAATTGTAAAGATAAAGGGTGTAAAGAAAGAAGCCCTCCTTACAACTTAGGCAGAAACCGGGTCAATACATATGCTATTGAGATCATTTTAATGATTCTCGATATTGAAGACATACATCATGGACCCAGTGATGCAATGCACAACCCATTCCAGCTAACTCAGATATCTCTCAAAAGGTATTTGTTTTAATCACACGGAGACAACACATTATCTATTGATTTATTCACTCCGAATAAATTGGTATTGAAAAGGTGGCACTCCTCTCCAGCCTCCGATCACTAAAATCCAAAATGCACGATCGAGTCTAGAGCCATTTGAGATCATCAAATATCTCATTAGGACACACTTTCATATTTCCTTGCTTCTTCACACACTGTGAAAAGTAAGAAAGATTTTAAGAGTCCTACGCAAAATCTTCATGATCTTGCCTGAACATCCGAGTAATACGAAAGTATTTACAATGAAGATGGAAATCCTTCTTGAGCGAATATCAAAAAGCTCATGGTAGGTGACTTGTGATCTTGCCAGAACACTCAGAGTGATACCTCAGTGAACTTAAACACGTTCCAGGCCTCTTAACTGAACTTAAACACGTTCCAGGCCTCTACGCAATATCTAAATGATCTTGCCAGAACACTCAGAGTGATACCTCAGTGTTCACGGTGATGAGTGGAAATCCTTCTAGTGTTAACCTCAAACAACACTTGGTAGGTAACTTGCAAGATTCTATACGAATCAAGCTCGTGACAACTGGAAAGCAACGATGGTGCGGTTCTTAATTGAATTTCACTTGTTCCAGGAACATGAATTGACGGCTTCAAATCATGCGGATATTATTATCCAAATGATTCACTCTTTATGTTCGCAGTCAGCTTTGGACGGTCGAATAAAGATAACGGGTTTACCCGTGAAATCCTGTCAGGAAGTTACTTAATTGAAACTATCCTTCACGGGTACGATATCTAATATCGTCCAACGGTCTTCACTGACCGGAGGTAAAATGCTACCGATTTAGAATGAAATGTTCAAAGCCATTTCGTTCGTGTCTACCTATGTTGCGGCATTCGAAGACGGTGGCGATGCGGAATCCAAGAAGAAGTCGTCCCCGCATGCTTATACTTTATGCACTTAATATCTCATTTAATTCAAGAAAGCCTAAAAGTTAAGTCTTCCGCTGTATCAAACTCTGAAGCTTTCAAGAATTACGAAGGTATAAGTATGTGGGACATGGCGTCACAAAGACGCGAAGATCACAAGTGATGGATGTACGAGATCAAGGCAAGAGATTAATTCTCAAGATTGATATCAAAGATCACATCAGCATGTTCACCAGAAAAGAAAAAAAAAGAAAGACGAAGACTACAAACTCAAGACAAGCATAGTATGCTAGGTTTGTTTCATTATTCTAACTCGGGTAACGCCCTTGTCTGTAGTGACCTCCCTTAGGGGGAGATTGTTGGAAATACGTTTTTACGTATTTAGGAAGATTCGGTCACTCCGACAATATATTAAGTAGTAGCTCGTAGTCTAGATATCTTTATTAAACAAACAAAGTCAAGCCTATCCTACAACATGTGTAGGCCAGCCCAACATTGTAAGCCCAAGCCCATCACAAGGCTTGGGTATATAAACCCTCTCCTTAGATGGAGAGGGTGTGTGTTCCTCATTTTTACACATAGTGAAAAAGTGTTTTTTCTTTCACTTTCTCTCTCTAAGTGTGTGTGTTCTCACCATCTCTCTATCTCTTTCTCTCTCTAACACATAAGCAAGATTTACATATCCTACAGACAAGGCCAAGATCGAAGTGATATCCAAATTACCACCATCCACTAACGTTAAAGCCGTTAGAAGTTTACTAGGTCATGCGGGATTTTACTGCCGATTCATAAAAGACTTCTCCAAAATTGCTAGACCGATGACCAAACTCCTTGAAAAAGACATAGTATTTGATTTCAATGAAGAATGCATAAAGGCATTTGAAAAGCTTAAAGACAAGTTAATAAATGCACCGCTCATGGTTTCACCGGATTGGTCGCGACCGTTTGAACTTATGTGTGATGCAAGCGATTTCGCTATAGGAGCCGTATTAGGACAACGCGAAGGAAAACATTTCTGTCCTATACACTTTGCGAGCAAAACTCTAAATAGCGCGCAGCTCAACTACACAATCACCAAGAAAGAACTACTTGCCGTAGTTTTTGCTTTTGACAAATTCCGATCCTATCTCGTGTTGTCGAAAATGATTGTATTCACCGATCATTCCTCGTTGAAATATCTATTCTCTAAACAAGATGCTAAGCCGCGTCTTATTAGATGGATTTTACTCCTCCAAGAATTTGACATCAAAATCTAAAACAAGAAAGGAGCTGAAAACGTCGCAGCCGATCATTTGTCGCAACTTGAAAATCCAACCATGGAAGAGTTAAGGGATGAAGATATCGACGATTATTTTCCCGATGAAACTCTTATGAAAATCTCTACGGATGAATCTCCGTGGTTTGTAGATTTCAAATTACCTCGTAGGAAGAATTCTAAGAAAAGGTTTAACCTATCACCAACGATGTAAATTCTTTTCCGACCTAAAACACTATTTCTGGGAAGATCCCTATCTTTTCAAAGTATGCCCCGATGGCATGATTAGGAGATGTGTTTACGGCACGGAAACAAGAAATATCCTTGATGAATGTCATCATGGCCCTACTGGGGGACATTATGGTCCTTCCACCACCGCGAAAAAGTCTTCGATGCTGGTTTCTATTGGCATACAATTTTTAAAGAGGCCTATACTATAGTCGAAATTTGTGATGCTTGCCAACGTACTGGTAGCCTCAAAACAGCATCCAAGTTAGCGAAATATTTGACATATGGGGAATTGATTTCATGGGACCCTTTTCCAAATCCCATAAGTTTGAATATATCTTAGTCGCTATTGATTACGTGCCCAAATGGGTCGAAGCCGAAGCTTTACCGATAAACGATTCACGAGCCGTAATCAACTTTCTGAAAAAACTTTTCTCTCGCTATGGAATGCCGAAAGCTTTAATTAGTGATCGAAGTTCCCATTTTTGTAATAAACAAATGGAGAAAAGTTTAAAGCGTTATGGAGTCACCCATCGCTTTGAAACCGCATATCATCCACAAACGAGTGGACAAGTTGAAAATACCAATAGATCTTTAAAACGAATAATCGAAAAAACGGTTAAGGAGAATCCTTCCGTTTGGTCAAGGAAACTTGACGACGCTCTATGGGCTTTCCGAACAGCTTATAAGACACCAATTGGCACAACACCTTATCGTTTATTGTACGGTAAAACGTGCCATTTGTCCTTCGAAATCGAGCACCGTGCTTATTGGGCAATGAGAAGTTGTAATCCCGACCTCAAAATCGCTGGAGAAAACCGATTCTTGCAACTGCATGAACTCGATGAACTAAGACTCCAAGCTTATGAGAATTCCAAATTATACAAAGCACGTAACAAAGCTTATCATGACATGAAACTTCGAATCCGAAAAGAATTCAAGAAAGGAGATAAAGTTCTCTTGTTTAATATGCGCTATAAATTCAAAGCCCCCAAGCTTAAACAAAAGTGGTACGGTCCTTTTATAGTAAAACATGGATACCCGTCCGGTTATGTTGAATTGTATGACAAGAATGGAGGAAGCTTCATTGTTAATGGACACCGTGTTAAACTATACCATGAGGAGTGGAGTGAACATTTTCCGCTCGATAAAAATAAAGAAAACTAAAAAGAAATACGAGTCAGGCTGATGACTCGATAATAAAATAAGCGCTTCTCGGGAGACAACCCGTGTGTTTTAAAGTTTTTAATTTTTAAGTGTGATTTTCCTTTTTAAAATAAATTTATGCTTACACCCCACAAATTTTAACCAATTTTTTGCTTAAGTGTGATGGGGTGTAGCATGTGTCGCTTTTATAAAACTATAAAAACCAAAAATAGAGTGTTTTTCCGAATTTTTATGTGTTTAACCTTTTTTGTAGGTACCGCAAGTTGAAGGCGAAAACAAAACTCTTGTATGATGCATGATATGCCCGTGATTCTGGTTTTTCTCTCATTCCCTTCCTTTTGTTTAGTTTTATCACATTGAGGACAATGCTAAACTTAAGTGTGAGGGGGTTGTAGGGAAATCGAGAAAAAGATGTTTAATTGGCATATTTTTGGGCTATTTTTTTTTAAAAAAATTTGTTTTGTTTTGCCCTTGTAAATAAAAAGTTTCAAGCAATGTATATAAATAATTAAGAAATTATCCAATTGGTAATTTTTGAAAATTTGAGATATATTTTTGTATCCAACTTACCCAAGTCAAAGTCTCATATAATAGTAAAAGAAAAATCCAAAAAAATAGGAGAAAGTTGCAAGTTCCATGTTTGTCAATAAAACATAAACTTTGTAAGTATGTTGATCCATGACTAGGAGTTTTAGCCAAGAAAAAAAAAGAAAGAAAAAAGTCAAAAAGATAAATAAATAGCTAATGAGCTATAATGTTATGAAGTTGAAGGAAGAAGAAGAAATAAAAGGTATCGATTAGCCAATGTGCTAAGTCGTGATACATGTTGCTTCAATTCATATGTCATTAGTGTAGTATAGTTAGAAATAAAAGAATTTCTAGATTTTTATGGGTATTGACTTTATATCTCAATTTTTCAACTTTAAAAACTTAAGTCGATGAGTTTTATCTTGTACTTGTACTTGGTAGACTTGCATCGATTTTTTAAAATACATGTACCTTTGGATTTAATTTTTTTTCTTCTTGCTTGAGGGCAAGCAAAACTTAAGTGTGAGGGGATTTGATAACGCCTAAATACAACATGTTTTTAGGAGCGTTATCCGTACTTTTGTACATGTATATTGGTTAATTATATGATACTTTTGTGCATATTTGTGCCCAATTGTGTTTGCAAGTCTTTGTATAGCCAATTGCAGGAATGGAGTATAAAACAACATAAATGTAAAGAATTGTACGAGTACGAAGAATCCTAGTCAAGTTCAAGACCCGTGTACAAGTTACAAGCCTTTGAAGATAAATTTCGGGTGCAAGAACAAGTATTTCCAAGGAGCAAATAAAGATATTCAGCATGAAAGTTGCCACCATCAAAATACATCCAACTTGCCAATGGTAAGAGTGAAGTTTCCACCATCACATGGGAGTTGATTTGCCTCCACCATTAAATGGGAGTTGATTTGCCTCCACCATTAAATGGGAGTTGATTTGCCTCCATCATGAGTGAAGTTGCCTCCAACATTTGTCTAGGCAAAAATGTGTCCACATTCATGCAAGACCACAAAAGAAGTTTCTAGACATGATTTGGCTCCAAGTATTTGTCTTTGGCTCCAAGCCATGCATTCACTCCATGCCATCACTAGCTTATAAATAAGACCCTTTGGGTCATGTAACCATAGAATTCATAATCCTTTCAATCATTTTCTCATTACTACATCAAATAAACTCTCTCATCCTTGTCCAAACTTCCATTCCCGGATTTGAACAAGGTGGTGCTAGAAAAGTCAGTTTTTGAGTCCGATAAGCAAAGTTATCATCACGAAACTCTTAGGGATCATTACCCTAATCATTAGTAACATTTTTCCACTTTGTAAGACTCTTGATTATGACTTATAATACATTTATTTCTGAGTTTATTTCATCATTTGTTATGAGTAGTTAAGTTTCATTCTACACTTGGTAGGATGATGTTTGTAGTATGAAGTGATGGTTGTGATTGTGATTTATGTTTAATTCAGTGTCAAGCTTTCCTATGATCCATTGATTGATATTTATGTTTCATGTGACAATTGCTATCAAAACTTAATTTGTTGGTAAATATTTCATAGGTCGAAAGGGTTATTTTCTATCAACAAGTCATAGCCGGTTTGTCTATGATTGGCTATCTTTTGTATTGATCATTTCTTAAGAAGTTTTGATTATCAAGAAACATAATTATAAGTGGTAGCAAATTCGTGAAACGACCGTGAATCGAACGTGTTGAAATTTGATTAAGTCTTGAATTGAGTGATTGAGTCTAATGCTTGTTTTCTTTAACCAAGGTCTTGACGAAGATTAAAGCTTTTGAAAACAATAGATTGGATTACCCATCTAATTATCATAATCATATATTAACGTGTCATCACAATCATACCATTAGGAATGATCAAACTAGTCTTTACCAAGTGTACCTTTAATCATATTATTAATCTCATCATTTATACTTGTTATTTGTTTGTCAACAATTGCTACAATCAACGATTATAGTTTCATTTTAGAATAATTATAGGTTTTCCAAATCCCCGTGAACGATCTCGGTATTACCACATAAAAGCTATATACAAACGAAAGGGTTATACTTGCCAGTGCGTTTTTAGTCAATCCGGTAATTCGTGTTTATAAATTTAAAACTTGTTACCAACACCACGCATCGGGGGGATTGGTCCCCCTGCTGAAAGTCAAAGACCCTGCTACAAGATAAACTTGGAAGAGATTATAACGCGCTTCTGTTACTACTCTATGATAGTTTCCTAGTTTGTTAGTAGTAATCTTGTACGTGAGTCCTTGTGCTATAAAAGGACTCACTAGGGTGTCATGTAAACATATTTTTCTCTGTTCATTTCATTTCACACTTTAAGGTTGTATAACCCTAATAACACTATTGGGTATTCGTATATCTTTGATATATTAAAGTTTAGCGTTTGATCTTAATATTTTTTCTTGTGCTAAACATTATATTCCGCATCTTGTTTATTTACTTTGTGTATTGCAAAGTTTCTCTAGTTTTAGTTGGAATTTATTCTTTCTATCACAACCCTTAAACAAGCTAAGGTTTAAGATCTGAGTTTGGGATCAACAAGTGGTATCATAGCTTGTTGAGAAACTTTGATTAAACCAAGAAAAAAACATCTCTTACAACCAACATCAACCATGTCCTCAGATTCTCACTCATCCTCAAGCAACAATAATTCTCTCAAACTACCTATTCTGGATCCTAAAAACTTTGAACTATTGGAATTCAGGATTCAACAATATCTCAAGATGGAACACTATGTTCTATGGGAGATCATAGAGTTTGGTGATCAATTCACCAAAACAGTAGAAGTTGAAGAAAAAGATAAGGGAGAGGCTGGTGGTGAAAGCTCCAAAGGTGATAGCAAAAAGAAATATGCTGCTCTTGCAGACAAGGAGATACTAGCAAGAAGGCATGATGTTAGAGATCACAGTTCTTTGCTGTTGGCTCTACCTGATAGACATTAGCTAAGGTTCAGGAAGTACAAGACTGCTAAGGAACTTTAGGAAGCAATAGGCAACACATTTGGAGGGAATGAGGCCACAAAGAAGAAAAAAAATCAGATGCTTGACCAATTTGCTTCTTTCAAAGCAAATGGTGATGAAGCAGTTGGTTCTATCTACAACAGGCTTCAAGATATGGTTGCTCAACTAGAGTTCTTTGACATAAAAGTTTCAAGAGAACAGGTGAATACAAGATTCCTCAACAGCCTTCAGAAAGAATGGTTTATGTACAAAGCCATTAGGCAAAATAGAGATGACATTGATGATAAGAACATTAATGATATCTACAATAACCTAAAAGTTTTTGAGCCAGTAGTCAATGAGATGAAGTCATCGGGAACCATCCCCACTAATTTAAGTGGATCTGCTGATTCCCCTGCTAATATGACCTTTATATCTCACAGTAGTGGAATCTCTAAAGGCAGTGGGATTGAAGTTTCCCATGCTACCCATTCCCCTGCTGCAAGATCTGGACCTTCTTATGGTGAAGAGAGGCCTGCAACATTCAGTCTTGACACTACTTGTGCTTTCATAGCATCTCAAGGATCTCAGGGATCTACTCTGTTACATGAAGATCTGAATCAAATCAGTAAAAAGGACTGGAAGAGATGGACATCAAGTGGAACATGGCTCTACTCAGCATGAGAGCCAACAGATTTTACAAGAATTATGGGAAGAAGATTTCCATCAATCCTTCTGATGTAGCTGGATTTGACAAATCAAAGGTGTAATTCTACAACTGTGGTAAGAAAGGCTACTTTTCTAGGGAGTGTAGAGGGCCAAAGAATTGAAGAAGCTATATGAAGGAAAGCAGGGATGATGATTCTAGGGCCAAGGCTATGGTAGCCATGCAAGGGATAGATGGAGCAGGTGTATGGGACTGGAGTGCTATGACAGAGAGTGTTGAAAGGAATCAAGCCCTAGTTTATGAAGAGAAAGAGGAAGAGTTTGCTCTTATGGCCATGTCAACATCTAATTCAGACAATGAGGTATATGATGATTCATATTGTACCAAAGCTTGTAGAAAAAATACTAAGTCATTGAATGATCAAATAAGAAAGCTAAATTTGATTACATTAATTGTGATAATGATTTAGATAACTACAAACATGCTCTAGAACAGTTAGAGTCCACCATAAGAGAATATAAACAGAGAGAAAATGATTATAGAGATCATATTGTCATATTAGAAAGAGATGCTACAGAAAATGATGATTCCATTAAGGAATTAACTGCTGAATTAGAAGTTTTTAGATCTAACAAGAAGATAGATGAACAAACTATTGAAAATTTTGGAAAAGCTTCTAAAGATCTCACTAAGGCAATTGAAATTGGACAATCTCCAAGGGACAAAACAAGTTTTAGTGTCGAAAATGAACATGCTGCTATTCCACCACCACCTGCTAATATACATGCACCCATGCGTAGGAAAGATCTTTCTTGGATTGGGCTTCCTTGTTTCAAAAAGCAAGAGGACATTGAGTTTGACCTAAATGCCTACATACTAAAGAATCTAGAAATAGAAGAACCTCTAGTGAAAACAAGTGCTGTCAGGGATTTTGAAAAGGAACAAATTGCTTTAAAACAGTGGAAAATTGATAACCCTGTTCTCTTTTCAAGAGAAGGATTGTTTGGGAGTGATTCTAGTTCTAAAAGTAGTTCATCTAGAACCTCTAGCAGATCTAAATCAGGACCAAAACCCCTTAAAACTACTGTTAAATATGCTGGCATGTATAGACCTATTAGAGGTAATCAGAGGAATTAGAACAACCAATAGTCTCATCAATTAGGAGAGGACTTTGCGAAAAACACAAAACCTTGTTTCACTTGTGGCAGTTTTGATCACATTTATCAAGACTGTTAAGCACCAATGGAAATGGTGGCTGCAAATCCTTTAAAGGAAATGCAACCACAAGCCATTCTATTAAATACAGGGGCAAAATCTTTTTCCCCTCCTAAATATGTTTCCCCTTCCTTGAGAAATAAGTGTCTGATAAGTATGTTATTCCTGCACTAAGAAAGGTGATTGATGCATGTCCTAAATCTAGTTCTTATATGACTAAACCAGAACCTCATACTGCATATAAAGCTGCATATAGACCCTACCAACACGCCAATAGAGGCTAAAACAAAAGATGAGTTCCCTCTGCTAAGCATAGGGATTCCCCTGCTAAGTCTAGGTTATCCCCTACTGGCAAAGTTTTTCCCTCTAGAAACATGGGAAGATGGGGAAAAGCTGTGAAAGCCTCAGCTCATTGGGTTTGGCTACCTAAGAGGGGTACTTAATCCAATGGTGTATCTCTAGTCTTTGACAAATTATCTTACATTGATACACGAGGTAGATCCAAGTCATTAATGGCTTTGGTCCTCAAGAGAAACTAAATAGTTTTTCTTTTTGTAGGTGACAAAGCAGACCAGGAATGATAAAGCCTATTCGGATAGTGGATGTTCAAGGAGTAAGACTGGACATAAATCCTATCTGTCTAACTTTGTTCCCTTGCATGACAATGATGGTGTTTCATTTGGAGATGGGCATGGTAAAATCATAGGAAAATGGACTGTTGTCACCAATGGAATGACATTTGACAATGTTTACTTGGTGAAAGAGCTAAAGTACAATCTTTTTAGTGTGTCCCAGATGACTGGCAACAAGAATTTTGTCCTCTTTACTGATACTGAGTGTCTTGTTTTAGGAAAGGAGTTTGTTTTGCCACCAGACACTCCTATTGTGCTTAGAACCCCAAGACAGAAGAACAAGTACACCATTGATTTAAAGTACATCACTCTTCAAGACAATAAAAACTGTTTCATTGCCAAAGCATCAGTTGATGAATGCAAGAAATGGCATAGAAGACTTGGTCATCTTAACATCAAGAACATGAACAAACTAGTAAAACTCAATCTTGTTCATGGTCTCCTTTCCAAGACCTTTGCCAATGATCATACTTGTGTTGCCTGCCTGAAAGGGAAGCAACACAGAGTCTCTTGCAAGTAAAAAAAAGTCTGTCCGCCACCAAGCCATTAGAATTACTACATATGGAATTGTTTGGTCCTACTTCTGTGGCAATTATAATGAAGAAATGGTACTGCCTAGTGATTACTGATGATTTTTCAAGGTTCACATGGACATTCTTTCTGTTTGAAAAGAGTAACACAACAGGTGTACTCAAAGGTTTTATTAATTAGATTGAACTCTCCAAAAGCATGAAGGTGGTGACCATTAGATCAGACAATGGTGGTGAGTTCAGAAACAAGGAGCTGGACACTTTCTGCACAAACAAAGGAATAAGGAGTGAATACAATATAGCAAGAACACCTCAACAAAATGAAGTTGCAGAAAGAAGAAACAGGACACTTATTGAAGCTGCAAGGACTATGTTGTCTGATTCCAAGCTTCCAGTTATCTTTTGGGCTGAAGCTGTAGCCACTGCTTGTTATGTTCAAAACAGGGCCTTGGTGGTAAAGGGCACACAACAAGACCTCCTATTAGCTGTTCAATGGCAAACCTCCTTTGATTGACTTTTTTAGACCATTTGGATGTCATGTGATCATTCTAAACACAATTGACAATTTAGGTAAATTCAATGAAAAGGGGGATGATGGGTACTTTATAGGTTATTCATTAAGTAGCAAGGGATATAGAGTCTTCAACAAAAAGACAAGCAAAGTGACAGAAAATATCCATGTAGATTTTCTTGAAGACAAACCTGAAGATGTACAAACAGGTCCTGATTGGTTCTTTGACATTGAGGTTCTTTCTAAATCAATGAATTATTTGCCCATTGCTTTGGAAAATACTAACATTTTAGGTATAAAAGAACCAACTGCTTTGGAGAAGCCATCAATGAGGTACATGACTGTACCCTCATTGTTTCCCATTGATGATGCTGCTTCAAAAATCGATGAAGAAGATGACACATCTCAAAGGAAGGAGCAGTCAATCCCTTCCCCTGTTAAGTCAAATCCTGAAAGCAGTGGAATGGCTGAAAGCAGTGGAATCTAGGATTCCCCTGCTGGACCAAATGTTTCCCTGTTGCTAAAGAACTAGTTGTAAATGATGTAAATGATAAAGAAAGAGAATCCCCACTCATTTCCACATCTTCACCAATCACTTTATCTAGCAGTGGAATCAGAGTAATTAGGAATGAAGGTCCAAGTTATTCAGAGGTTCATTCAGCTCACCAGCATCCGTCCCTCAGTCATGCAGTATTATTTAGAAGCTCTTTTGAGGATTTCTTTCCCAATCAAGATAGTACTATAGATCCTGATTTGGAAACGGATGAAACAGAGGTAATCATGAGCATGCAGCCTACCCACAAAATCAACAAAGATCACCCTAATCTCAAATCATATGTGATCTTGATACTCCCAAACAAACAAGGTATTCAGCAATGGAACACAACTTCATTGCCAACATTACTATGAAGTTTAACCATGAAAATATGAAATGATGTCTGTTTACTGCCTTTTTGTCACAAGAAGAGACAAAGAAGACTTTTCAAGCTCTCAACGATCCAAGTTGGGTTGAAGCCATGCAAGAAGAACTCTTGCAATTTGACATCCAAGAAGTATGGATTCTGGTAGATTGTCTAAAATGTGCAAGACCCACTGGGACAAAGTGGGTGCTCAGGAACAAAAAGGATGAGAGGGGCATTGTAGTAAGAAACAAAGCAAGTCTGGAAGCACAGGGATATACTCAGGAAGAAGGTATTGATTATGAAGAGGTCTTTGCTCAAGTTGCCAGAATTGAAGCCATCAGATTTTTTTCTTGCTTATGCTTCCTTCATGGACTTCAAAGTATATCAAATGGATGTTAAGAGTGCCTTTTTATATGGCACCATTGATGAAGAGGTTTATGTGATGCAACCTTCAGGGTTTGAAGACCCAGAACACCCAGACAAAGTTTATAAGGTAAAGAAGGCTATGTATGGACATCATCAAGCTCCTAGGGCCTGGTATGGAACTATCTCTAAATACCTATTGGATAATGGCTTCAATAGGGGGAAAACTGACCAGACCCTGTTTATTAAGAAACAGAAGGGTGACTTTCTTTTGGTGAAAGTATATGTGGTTGACATCATCTTTGGATCCACAAACTCTCTGCTTAGCAAAGAGTTTGCCAAGTTGATGCAAGAGAAATTCAAATGAGTGCAATGGGTGAACTCAACTTCTTTTTGGGGTTACGAATTCAACAGAGGAAAGATCGGATCTTTATCTCACAAGACAAGTATGTTGCTGAAATTGTGAAGAAGTTTGGAATGTGTGAAGGAAAGAAAGTCTCCACTCCCATGGATACGGAGCATCCATGGGGAAAAGATGGCCCAGGGAAGCCTATTGATATCAGGAACAATAGGTATATGATTGGATCTCTCATGTACCTTACAGCTTCAAGACCTCACATCATGTTTGCAGTCTGCTTATGTGCAAGATATCAAGTGACACCCATAGAGTGTCATCTGTTTGCTATGAAGAGAATCTTTAGGTATTTAAAGTGTCATCCAACTTTAGGATTTTTGTATCCCAAGGAGTCACCCTTTGAGCTAGTGTCCTATTCAGATAGTGATTATGCTGGTGACAATAATGATAGGAAGCCTACAACAGGTGGATGTCAGTTTATGGGAAGCAGGCTTATATCTTGGAAGTGTAAAAAGTAGACTATTCTGGCCACATCCACAACTGAAGCTGAATATGTAGCAGCTGCTGCATGCTGTGTACAAGTTCTTTGGGTTCAGAACCAGCTGCTTGATTATGGGTACAATTTTCTTAAAACCAAGATATTTATTGACAATAACAGCTCCATTTGCATTATTAAAAATCCTATTTTTCATAGCAAGACTAAACATATTGAAATCAGACATCATTTCATTAGAGATTGTTTTGAAAAAAGGATTAATTGTCCTAGAGGCAATTGACACAAAACTTAATGTTGTTGATCTTTTGACAAAGGCTTTTGATGTAGGGAGGTTTCAGTACTTGGTTGCAAGTATTGAAATGATCACTCCCTAAAATTGATAATTTGGTCCAATCACAGCTCTTCAATTCACTTATATAAACTCAATTCCCTTAACCAGTAGACCTAACTCACTCTCTCGAACAAATCCCACTACTTTTTTACAAACATAAACCTTTTTACTCTTAAAATTTCTTCCACGACTCTCAAAATTGCTCCTAACCATAATCAAATTGCTCTTTTATCTCAAGAGCCTGTTGAATTTACTGATGTTGTTGCTTACCTTAAATCTTGCTATTTCAAGTTATCTCTTGTAATCAGTCCTAGAATATACACCTCACACATCCAACAGTTTTGGTCTAATGCAAAGATTGAAACCGTGGATGGAGAGGTAACAATTAAGAGTCTGGTTGATGGCCATCCCAAGGTGGTTACACTTGCCTCCATTCGAGACAAGTTAGTCTTAGATGATGAGGGTGGGGTGGTTGCTTTACAAGAGGCTGAAATCTTTGAGGATCTTACAAACTTGGGGTACAACATTTCTGCTGATCAAAAATGTAAATTTGCTAAAGGTCAGTTTGCACCCCATTGGAGTTTTTAATTCATACTATTTTGCAATGCTTATCATCAAAAACTACAGATTTTAATGAATTTGGGAGTCAAGTTGCTTCTGCCCTGATTTGCTTGGCAACAGGGAGAAAGTATTGTTTTTCTCAAATGAGTTTTGAAGGCATGGTAAAAAATGTTACAAATCATTCAAAATTTTGTATGTATCCAAGGTTTATAGAAATTTTGTTGGATATGAGGAAACATGGTAAAATTCGTCAAAAGGACTATTTTGAAGCTAACCTCCATACAACCAAATTGTTCACCACTCTTGCAGCACCAACCATACAATTTTCTAGAAGAGCAGTTCCCCTTACACAAACCATGATGGACCAGATCAGAAGAGAAGCTGCTTACAAACCAAGAGCATCCCAAACCACTCTTGCTGATACCCCTGCTAGTGATGCCCCTGCTAGTCAACTTCCCCCTGCCAACCCACAACAAGAAAGACGAACCAAAACCAGGTTTGCTAGGTCTCCCTTTCCTGGTAAACCTTCACAAGGAGCAGAAAGGAGAGTCTCCAAAAGGTTGGAGCACATTGGAGGTTTTGGTTCCACTACTGTCTCATCCCCAAGGGATGGGCAGGATAGTGACATCATAAGTAAGTCCTCTCCCTCACTCAGTGATACCCAAAGAGGAGAGAAATCTCCTCCTAGGGTTGAGAGTAGACTGAAACCACTATCCTTATTAGAATTGACGAATATGTGCATTAGCTTGAAAAAGCAAAATGCACAACTGGTACAAACTGTCAAAAAGCAAGGTCTGGTTATTGATAATTTGGAGACCAGACTCGCTACACTTGAGGGGAGGAGAAGACAACAACTGATTGTTTCTACAGATAAGGATGATTCGAAAGGGGAGGAATATCCTCAAACATATAAGATTACTCAGTGGTATGCATTTCCTAGTGGTTAGGATCTAGGACAAGAGAAGGTGTCAAGTGATGAGAAAGGGAGTGATAAGGGGAGTGCCACAAAATATATAGCCCAAGCCTTGTTGAACATGGGCAATCAAGAAGAAGCCCCTGCTTCTACAAAAGTTTCCCCTACTACAATTGATCCCCCTGTTGTAAGTCCTTCCCCTGCTAAACCTATTACTCAAACATTTGCTAGGAAGAACAGAAGGCAACCAGCTAAGAAGGGGATAAAGATTGGAGAAGATGTACCCAAAGCAAAACCAATAGTGGATCCAAAAGACAAAGGAAAGGGGAAGATAATTGAACGGCCCAAGAGGAAATACAAACACAAAACACCTGAACAACTAAGGGCTCAAGAGGAACATGATGAACAGGTAGCTCTAAAAGTACAAGAAGAAGAGCTACACATGCAAGAACAAAGAATGAAATAGATGAGAAAAGGAGCACAACATGAACAGGAACAGGTACAAATGTGGCCTAAAGAAATGCTTAAACAGGTTGAAATCATGCATAGAGAGCTGGATGAAAGGGTACCTTATGTTCAAGAATTTCTGGAGCAATGGGACAAGGAGTTGGTGAATGCTCCTTTGGAAGAAAGGTATGAACTGCTTCTTCTTGTCTTCAATTTTCAAAAAGATTACTTGGAAAGAAGAATGAGTCAGATTCAGGAGGAGAAGTACTTGAAGTGTAAAAAAGGAAGGCTGGCACATTAAAAGGTTATGCTTAAAAGACACAAGAGGTGGACTGATGCTCACTTCAAAGATATGAACTTTGAGGAGATAGAGAGAGCAGCTAGGCCAGTACTAAGGGAGACAAATGTGGATGACTTCATAGGCATAGGTATTCCTGAAGAGGCTGAGTATCTCAGGAGGAAAGATGAGATGGTACAGAAAGCTAGGGAGACTAGAAAAAGAAAGGCTGAAGGAGTGGCAGTGAAAACAACACAAGCAGGTGCATCATCCCAAGCAGTAGGTGAAAGATCTGTCCTCAATTTACAAAGAGCAGCAAAAAGGTTAAAGATGATGGAGAAGATTGGTCCAGTTACTAAAATAACTCAGCATCCTTCCAATGAAGAAATAGAGCAGCATTTGATTATGGAAGAGAATGATGAAATTACACCAAGTGAGTTTGGGAAGAAATTCTCCATAGTAGAGTATGCAGTTCATGAGCATAAAGGAATGTCTTGGTGGAAGCTTACTAGAGCTGAGAACACATCACAGATCTTTCTAAGGTTGGATATGTTATTTAAAATATTGGATAGATAAGACCTAGATGATCTTTGGAGGATCTTGAAGGGGGAGTTTGCTACAAATCCTCCTACTTTAGAGGGTGTAGAGAAAGACTGGGTAATTTAGGACTGCATGCACAGGATCTATGCGCATGATTTGAATGATCCTCTCTTTGATGTAGTGAATGGGGCAAAGTTGCTGTATTGGAAGTTGTTTACCAATTCTGGTGTTTATGAGGTGGCCATGGAAGATATAAGTGTTTATCTACTTAATAATCGTTATTATCCTTTCACTCAAGAGACCTTCAAGAAGCAGGCATAGGATGATTTAATTGTAGATGCCAAAGAACCTGTTGCTTATGATTTTGGTAAGATTTATTCATAGTCAGCTTTGGCCAGGAAGTTTGTAAGCATCCTCATCAACCAGCATTTATTCAGAAACTTGTCTTTAAGGTAAAGCACAAGTTTAGGGGAGGATTGTTGGGAATAAATTTATGAGTTTTAGTTCCCCCTGCTGGTTGGTCAGAGTTTCCCCTGATAGAGTAAGTTCCCCCTGCTAAATAACAAAGGCAGGGGGATTAGTCCCCCTGCTGAAAGTCAAAGACCCTGCTACAAGATAAACTTGGAAGAGATTATAATGCATTTCTGTTACTACTCTATGATAGTTTCCTAGTTTGTTAGTAGTAATCTTGTACGCGAGTCCTTGCGCTATAAAAGGACTCACTAGGTTTTCATGTAAACATATCTTTCTCTGTTCATTTCATTTCACACTTAAGGTTGTATAACCCTAATACCACTATTGGGTATTCGTATATCTTTGATATATTAAAGTTTAACGTTTGATCTTAAGAATTTTCTTGTGCTAAACACTATATTCCGCATCTTGTTTAGTTAATTTATGTATTTCAAAGTTTCTCTAGTGTTAGTTGGAATTTGTTCTTTCTATCACAACCCTTAAAAAAAGCTAAGGTTTAAGATCTGAGTTTGGGATCAACAAATTTCATATAAAATAAGCATTTTAAGTCCGTTTTGAGATATAAATGATATGAGTATTTCACTCATATCAATTTTCCATTAATGCCAATGGTTCGGAATAAGATGAGACATGCGCTCCTGGAGCACATGCTTCTCGTGTTGCTGCAAGAAAGCATATAGTTGATCTAAATTTGATTTATGCAAATCCTGAATCAACTTAACGTCAGTGACGTATTGGCTCCACTCTGGGGGTAACGTGTTCAAAAACTTGGTGTTGAGTTGAAAATGAGCAATCGTGAGATTATACACATTCAAATCATTCATCAATGTAGTGAAGCGCCAATAGTAGTCATGAAGTGTTTCCCCTGGAATGTATGAGAACCTATCGAACAAGTCATAGAGTTGACACTCCCGTTCCTTCTTGGAAAGTGAAGTCCCTTTAACAAAACCATTAAGTGATCCCAAAGTTCATTTTCTACCTTGTGTTTACTTACCATTCGATAAATATCGGGTGGAAGAGCTTGAAGTATAGTATAAACGGCCTTGTCATCCGCATCGGCAATGATTTGATTGGCAGCCGTTAATTCATGAAATAGCCTTGGCCGAGTCACATTGTCTACAGTAACTTCACCCCAATCGAGTGGTCCTTTCTTAATGGATTGAACCATAAGTCTCCCACTGGGTCTACCCATAATATAAGACATCATGCGACCTTGCCATGCTTCAAATAGCTCTTTGATAAGCAACGATGTACGGGTATCGGTACCCGAGATGATAGAAAGGTCAGTAAGCAATGTCATTGTCGGCATACATGAATGAGGATTCATTTTTGATCACTTGAAGAAAAAAAGATTATCTTTTGATCGTCCAATGAAATTAAGTTGTGAAATTTGTTGTGTGTTGATGTACAATTCTTCCAAAAAGTTCCAAGTCTAAATCTTGAATAAACCAATGCAAAATTCAGAATCCACTTGCTGCTAAATAATTTGGAATATGGATTGGATGATAAGTCGGAATTGTAGTCACAAACAATTCGGAACTGAAGTGACAAAAAATTCGGAATTACAATTCGGATTATGTGATCTATTCCAACCAATTCGGAATATGAATTCCCAAGTAATTCGGATTACGAATAATAAGTGTGAAAACACTTATCCTTTTACTACTTATTTCAAATAATAACAAGACCAAAACGTGTATTTAATGTCGTAAAAGGCGGAATTATGCGTGGTTTGTGTTTTTATTGTGTTTTAGGACAAAAATATGAAAAAGAAAGAAAACACGGGCTTTCACGGGATTTTATCAAAGAAAAAGACAAATGACGAAGTCAAAAGATCAAAAGTGCAAGAAGAACGGAAGTCAAAGGCCTATTCTGAAGATTTATCGAAGAAAAAGTCTAAAGACGGAAGTTTAACGAAGTCGAAGAACCAAGTCTACTAAAAGGAAGGAATTAGAAGACGAGTTCAAGTTATCATTAGACTAATCCCGAGGCAAAGTCGAGAAAGACAAGTTATTTAAAAAGACGAGAAGACAAAAGAAAGAAGAAAGAAACAACACCCTCCCCTTCTCCTATAGTTTATTTTTAAGTTTTTAGTAGGTAATTAGTAGTTACTTTCTCTCTCTAGAATTTTTCTTTCAAGTTTTGCTTAATCTTTCATTTTTTTAATCTTGTAATTGAATCTTAATCATCATCATTAATTCAAGCTTTTTAGTTAATTCTCATTCTACCTTTCTTAATCATAATCTATTGTTTTGCTTTATTAATCGTGTAGTTGGTTTAATCTTGTTGATTGTGTGATTTATTTGCTTATTAGATTGTGCTTATTGATTTGATGTGTTTGATGTTTTTAGATTATTGTGCTTATTGCTTATTTTTTATGCTTTTCTAGTTTTTAAATAAGTTGATTTGGTAGATTAATATTCTTATAAAAAGTTGATTTTTAATATTTTGTTTATTTAGTTTTTTCATAGTTTTTAAATTTTGGATTATTTGCTTTTTCTAAAATTCAGTTTGGTTAAATTTTTGGTAAATGCTTATTTTGAATTTTGGCTTATTTGCATTTTTGATGTTATCCGGGTTTTAAAACACTATTATTCCGAACAGTAGCTTATTTGCATTTTAGATTGTTATTCAGAATATAGTAGGGAATTGAGTATTCCGGATTGTTCCCAATATCAACATTCCGGATAGTTGTTATACTCATATTCCGGTTTAGAAGAGAATTATAGTATTCCGAATAGGGATTTATTACTTATTCCGAATAATCCCAAATTCTACACATTCCGGATAAGAGCAGTTATTAACATTTCGGATTCTATCAGGAATATGGATTCCAGATAAGCTAGCTAAGTTGGATTCCTTATAAGCTAGCAAAGTTGGATTCCTGATAAGTCATTTTCATTTATTCCGGATTACATAGTAATCTTGGATTCCGGATAAGGTAAAACTTGGTTATTCTGGATTGTAACAAAACTTCACATTCTGGATAAGAGGTAAATTTTCACATTCCGGATTGACCTTGGAATTTCATATTCCGGATAATAACAAGTTTATTATTCCGGACTGAGTTAAGAATTCAGATTCCGGATTACATGGGAATTGTGGATTCCGAATTATATCAGATTTTTGTATTCTGACTTAGATCAATTTTAGTGTTTTCCCGAATTAGATTTTTATTAATTTCAAACTTTATTTTTCCAGCCATTTTTACTTAGTTTATTTTCAAAAGTGTTTTATCCTAGTTAATTTCAAGTTTATATTTTTATAAAGTTTAAAGTTTTTAGTTAACATTTTATCAAGTTTTAATCTTGCCTCAGTCATTTTAAAAGTTTTAATTTTTAGTTTAATCTTTTAATGTTTTCAACTTTATATTAAAATAGATAATCACCCGTTCGTTATTTTTACCAAGTATTACTGTGCAGCGTTCATTCCGGATAAGCAATCAAGGTTAGATATCTTTCTTTTATTTTCACTTTTATGTTTAATAGCTTTAACGTTTATGTTATTAGTAGACATAGATAATCAAAAGCTCCCCCTTTTAGTGACCAAAAACAATAAATCCACTCTAAACCGTGATCAATTCGAATTGAATCGAGTACGAACAACACTTAAACTCCACACACACAATTAGTCATATTAAAATGGCGCCTCTGTCGGCTCTTTTCGTAAAGATTAACGGTTTTTTGTGAGAAAAATTGGATTTTGGGATCCGTTCTTTTGGGAACATTATTTTCATAGCATAAAAATTTCAAAAAAATCCAAAAAAAAATATAAAATTTTCAAAAATCCAAAAAAATAAAAAAGATAAAAAAATAAAAAATATTGTATTTCATTTTTAGTGTATGCGTACCCGATCTTCGTCTTATCTTGAGCCCAAGACTCGTAGAGACCTAGATATGGCAGGTGTGCATAATAATAACAACCCACCACACACCGTTGTGAATAATAACAACCATGACCCTCAACCCGACTTTCTTACGATGGAGGAGCTATGCCAACCAACTATGAATGGACGTGGAGGACCAATTGCGCCGATGCAAAATCACGGCTCTTGAATTTTCGTTGAAGCACCACTTGATCCAACAAGTTCAAAATGCTTGTCCATTTCGCGGATTACCGGATGATGATGATGCCAACAAACACCTCGATAAATTCATAACCGGCACTCAAAGCATGAAATTTCCCGGTGTTTCCATGGATTTTCTCCGTCTTCATCTTTTTCCACACACTTTATCCCACCATGCCGAAAAATGGTTTGATCGTCTTCCTAAAAACTCAATTCATACTTGGGACGAGATTACTCAACGATTCTTGTCGCGCTTCTCTCCACCATCCATGGTCACTAGTCTTAGAAATAAAATCAGTGGTTTCACTCAAGAACCCATGAGTCTCTTTTCGATGCTTGGGAACGGTATAATGTCTTGATCGATCGTTGTAATGACCATAATATGCTCCCCGTCACTCTAATTGATACTTTCTACAAAGGTTTAACTTTTCGTGATCATGATACGATTAATGCTGCCGCCGGTGGTACATTCATGAAAAGAAGACCCGAGGAGTGTAGAGAGCTTATAGAGAACATGACTACTTATCAAAAATTGGGATTCATCCGCATCCTCAAGAAATAATCCGAGGGTCAATGTTTCTTCTACTTCATCAAACTCCGAGTTAACCTAACTCACCCGCCAAATAGCCTAGATGAAAAAAAAATTCTACCCATGGATACGAAGCAATATCAACAAGTTAAAGTTGTAGCACCTTCTTGTGAGACTTGCGGCGGTCCTCACTCATACACCGATTGTCCTACTACTCAAGACAGTCCTTGTGAGAACGTGTATGCGGCTAAATGTACCTTTTCTACGGGAAGCTATCAAGCACGTCCTCAAGGTGAATGCAATTTGCTAAGTTATCATTCAAACAATTTTCTTTCACCACCTAGTTTTGCTCCTCAAAACCAAAACAACCTTAATCGCAACAATCAAAGCCAACCTCGAGCTCCTAATAAATATCAAACCCAAAGAAACCCATATCCACCTCAAGGAAATAATCAAGTTTACCAACCTCCCATATATCAACCACCCGCTTACCAAGCTCCTCCTCCCAACCAACCCACAACATTTAATCAAGAGGTCGAAAATTACATGAGGACTAATGACGCGCTGGTGAAGAATCTTCAGAGTCAAATTATTAACTTGAAGGGTGACATGGCTAAACAAGGGAATGATATTCAAGCCAAGCTTAGGAATGACATGCGAAACTCTTTAAGCAATCAAACGAATGACTTAAGGGATATGGTGGCTAGTTTCTTCCAAAGTAATCAACCCTCTTCATCGGGTTCTCTTCCGAGTAACACCATTGCAAATCCAAGAGGGGAGATGAAAGCAATCACTACCCGCAGTGGAAAAGGCTATAAGGAACCCGAGATTCCTAAACCTACACCGGTGATTGTGACAAAGGATAACGAGCAACCTTCACCAATTCCTTCACCTTCCAACCCCACCCTTCCTCCACCTAAGGATGTGAGTGAGCAATCTATTCCAAAGCCTTCATCTCAACCCGATATACCTTATCCATCAAGGTTGAGGAAAGAGAAGTTGAAGAACAAGGATGATATTCAAGTTTCAAACTTTCTTATAATGTTTGAACAATTGAATTTCAACATCTCCTTTGCCGAGGCTCTCGCTCACATGCCTAAATCTGCTAAAATGTTCAAAGATCTTCTAAGTGACAAAGAAAAACTTCTTGATATTGCTCAAACCCAACTTAATGAGAATTGCTCTGCGGTTCTTATAAGGAAATTACCAACCAAACTTGGTGATCCGGGTCGCTTTCTCATTCCTTGCAACTTTCCCGGGGTAGAGAATTGTATGGCCCTAGCTGATCTAGGTGCTAGTATCAACTTAATACCATTAAGCGTTTGGAAACAATTATCTCTACCCGAGCTAGTCCCCACACGAATGACATTAGAGTTAGCTAACCGTACGGTTGCTTATCCGGTGGGGATAGACGAAGATGTCTTCGTCAGTGTCGACAAATTCACCTTTCTGGCGGATTTTGTTGTCATTAAATACGAGATGGATCCCTGTGTTCTATTAATCGTTGGATGTCCATTCTTGAGGACCGGTCGCACTCTTATTTATGTACCCGCGGGCAAATTAATCATGAGAGTTGGTGACGACAAAATCGTCTTCAACATGGGTAAACTTTCTAAGCAACCTTATGAACACGAGAGCGTTAATTTCATTGACGTACTTGATGAGGCTTGTGAAGAACATTTCAAAGACGCTTATAAAAGTTGTTTTTCTTCTCTACCCATTGTTGAGACCGTTGCCTCTATTTCTCCCTCATTGACTCCATTTGGAGAAAGTGGTTTTCTTTTGAAAGAATATGAAGCAAGTTTAGGGGATGTGGACTTAAAATATGACGATTCTCCCACCGATGTGAAGAATACATTCGTATCATTGAGAAACTTCTTAATGAGGACCATATTTCTCCACCTACTCCTATGGAAGTTACAAATGATGATCCGAATTTGACTAAGTCTTCCATTGACAATCCTCCGGATTTAGAGCTTAAGGAATTACCGTCTCATCTTGAATACGTTTTCCTAGAAGACAATAAGAAGTTACACGTCATCATTGCAAATGACTTAAAAGAGGATGAAAAATCTCGACTTATCGATGTGCTCAAAAATCATAAGAAAGCAATTGCTTGGAAAATTTCCGACATCCGCGGAATTGATCCTAACTTTTGCACCCATAAAATTCTCATAGATGATGACTTTAAACCCGCAATCTAAAGCCAAAGAAGGGTTAATCCAAAAATTCATGACATCATCAAGAAAGAAGTTATCAAACTTCTAAATGCCGGAATGATTTACCCTATTTCGGATTCACCATGGGTTAGTCCCGTCCATTGTGTGCCTAAGAAAGGCGGAATAACCATTGTTCAATGAAAACAACGAGTTGATTCCTACTCGACTTGTCACGGGTTGGCGAGTTTGCATAGACTATCGCAAGCTCAATGATGACACTCGTAAGGATCATTTTCATCTTCCTTTCATGGATCAAATGCTAGAGCGTTTAGCTGGTAATGACTACTATTGCTTCTTCGACGGTTTCTCCGGGTATTTTCAAATTATACCGATCCAAAAGACCAAGAGAAAACCACATTCACTTGTCCTTATGGAAAAATTGCTTACAAATAAATTCCTTTTGGCTTATGCAATGCTCCTGGGACTTTCCAAAGGTGTATGATGGCTATATTCCATGACATGGTTGAAGAAACTATGGAAGTCTTTATGGACGATTTCTCGGTCTATGGTGATTCTTTCTCTTCTTGCCTTGCCAATTTTGAACATATGCTTAAACGGTGTGAAGACACTCGTCTTGTTCTTAATTGGAAAAATGCCATTTCATGGTAAAAGAAGGCATTGTTCTCGGTAATAAAATTTCCAAAGCCGGTATCGAAGTCGACGTACTAAAGTTGACGTCATTGCTAAGTTTCCTCCACCTACCACCGTCAAAGGAGTTAGAAGTTTTTAGGTCATGCGGGATTTTATCGTCGTTTCATCCAAGATTTCTCTAAGATAGCTCGACCAATGACTCACCTCTTAGAAAAGGATGCTCCTTTCATATTTTCTCAAGAATGTCTCAATTCTTTCGAACTTATTAAAGGTAAATTAACTAAGGCACGGGTCTTAGTCTCTCCAAATTGGGTGTTACCTTTCGAGCTCATGTGCGATGCTAGTGATTTTGCGGTAGGAGCGGTTTTAGGTCAACGAGTGTACAAACACTTCCAACCAATCCATTATGCTAGCAAGACAATGACGGGGGCTCAATTGCATTATACCACTACCGAAAAGGAGCTTTTAGCTGTAGTGTATGCTTTTGAGAAATTCTGCCCCTATCTTGTGCTTTCCACCACCATCGTTTACACCGATCATTCCGCCTTGAAATACTTGTTGACCAATCAAGATGCTAAACCGAGACTCCTTCGTTGGTTTTTTCTCCTACAAGAATTTAAAATCGAAATTCATGATAAAAAGGGAGCGGAAAACCTAGCCGCGAATCATCTTAGTAGACTCGAGGATCCTTATCCAGGGGAACTTCCAAATCAAGAGATTAATGAATCTTTTCCCCTTGAGACCTTAATGTCTATTAACTCCAATCTTGACGATACCCCATGGATTGTGGACATTGCAAACTATTTAGCGGGTGGTGTTCTTATGGAAGGGTTAACGTCCCAACAAAAGAAAAAATTCTTTAAGGATATTAAACACTATTATTTGGACGACCCTTACCTTTTCAAGCAATGTGCGGATCTTGTCATTCGTCGGTGTGTTGATGGGCCAGCAACTTTACTAATCCTTGAAGCTTGCCACAAAGGACCCACCGGTGGTCACTTTGGTCCTAACTATACCGCGAAGAAAGTTTTCGACTCCGGATTTTATTGGCCCACCATTTATCATGACACTCATGAAATTGTTAAACATTGTGATGCTTGCCAAAGACAAGGCAAGATCAAACATAAAGATGAGATACCTCAAAATTTCATCCAAGAGTGTGAAATCTTTGACGTATGGGGCATCGACTTTATGGGGCCATTTCCATCATCTAAAGGGAACAAGTACATCCTCGTAGCCGTTGACTACGTATCCAAATGGGTTGAAGCAAAGGCTTTACCTACGAACGATGTGAGGGTGGTTGTGAAATTTTTAAAAGAATTATTTTCTCGATTCGGTGTTCTTCGTGCTATCATTAGTGATCGCGGGACTCATTTTTGCAATGATCAATTTGCTCGAGTCATGGCTAAGTATGGTGTCAATCACCGACTTTCCACCACGTATCATCCACAAACTAATGGTCAAGACGAGATCTCTAACCGTGGACTGAAGCGAATCTTAGAGCGTACCGTGGAAGAGCATCATGCCTCATAGGCCGATAAATTAGATGATGCTTTGTGGGCTTTCCGTACCGCATATAAGACACCTATTGGTTGCACTCCATATCGTCTTGTGTACGGAAAGGCATGCCACCCTCCCACTGAGTTGGAGCATAAGGCTTATTGGGCCTTGAAATGGGCTAATTTTGATATCAACAAAGCCGATGATCTTAGGAAAATCCAACTCAATGAACTTAATGAACTTAGGAATGAAGCTTATGAGAATTCATTGATCTACAAGGAGAAAACCAAGCTCATTCATGATTCCAAGATTAAGAACCGAGAGTTTCACATAGGTGATCATGTTTTACTCTCTCGGTTGAAAATCTTTTCGGGCAAGCTTTAAAGTCGTTCGTCCGGTCCTTTCACCGTTGCTAAAATCTTCCCTTATGGCACCATTGAGTTATCTCAACCAAATGGGCCAAACTTTAAAGTGAATGGCCAACGTGTTAAGTTGTACTTTGGTGCGGACATCTCTCACGAGATGATTCCATCCTTCGCCACGTTTCCCTTGAATTAGTTTTGGGTCGAGTCAGGCTCGTGACTCGGTTAACAAAAACAAGCGCTTCTCGGGAGGCAACCCGATGATCTATCTTTTACCCTTTTTTCATAATAAGTGTAGGCAGAGCTACATAGGTGTTTGTTGTCTTGTTTATGATGATGTGCATGGATTAAAGCTTTCAAAGATCAATTTTGATGATATTTGACGACCCGTGATCCCGTGTTCCCGTCTTCCCGGTTCTATCCTAAACTTTTGTGATTCAATATTTCATATCTTATATGTTGACATTGAAATCACTATAGCCGTCTCTTCTTTAGCAAGATTTAAACAAAGTGCATAATGTCTTAAGTGTAGGGGAGTTTACTCCCACATGCTTAAACATTGAGGGCAATGTTTATATCAAGTGTGGGGGGGGACTTCTATCGAAGTTAAGTGGGATTTTCCATGAATATGTCCTCATTTTAACCGAAAATTTAATTTTTCGACATTTTTTCAAAAATTTTGATCTATTTTGTCCTAGTAGTATTTTTCATTTATTTTCTTTTATGTTCTTTCCTTTTGACATCGCATCGTATGTATATATTTCATTTCGAGAATAAAGTCAAAAGAAAAATAAAGTTAAATAAAACGGTTTTTACAAGTTTAGATATCTTTGATATATTAGGCCCGTCATGAATCTTTTGACTCAACCCGAGTTTACTTATCTAAGTTTACTCTAGCTAGTAACCTTAACGTATTTAAATCAAGTTTTCCTGACTTTTATATAGGGAACTTTAAAACGCGAAAGTCTTAACTTTTACGGGTTAAGAACAAGAAGTTTTCGTGAGTTCCTATAATTGATCCTAGAAATTCGTTTATCAAGGGAACTTTAAAATGCAAATTCTTAATTTGAAAAAGTCTAAGAAGATGCAAGATCCTATAGATGACTTGAAAACCCAAAACTTTGATTTAATTGGCTAAGCATCCACGAGTCTCATTCTTTGAGATTTTAAATTGTGGAGAACGAGAGATGATAGAGTCAATTATAAGTTTGGTGTTCTTTCATGAATTTATATGAGTTAATTATGAGCTTTTTCTCCTATCGCTTGTTAATAATTATAATTGCAATAAATAAGGTCGTACGATTTGAAAAGTTACTTAGCTTCTAGAACAAGATCGTTTAAAAGTTGCTCGGTATTAATTAGAGTTCATAGCCAAGGCATAAATTATTGAAGCGGGATGCGAAGATTGGCGAGTTCGAAAAGGTCATAACAAGGCATGAGGACTACATTTTGTTGCTAAAGATCCAAAGTGATGTGAAGAATCATTTATCAAAAATCAATATGAAGGATCGAGACACACGACGAAAAGCAAATACTCCCCTAAAGATCATGGAGAAGTCTATCTGAAAAGACCCTAGCAAGGTATGAGGATAAATAGATCCAAGTCCTAAAAAGAGGCGGATCATTGTATATCAAAATCCAAAATAAATATTGGAGAAAAATGAACAAGTCGTGGTCCAAGTTTGAAGAATCTCTCAAAAACTTCAAGTGAAGAAATTCCTATTATGAAGAGAAGACCATTATTTCAAGAACGTCTCTCAAGATTCGAAGTATGAAGTCACTACCAAATATCGGTCCGAGAAAGGTCTCAAATCGTGAAACGAGTTATGCCAAGATATGAACTTTATGAGGTTTCGAGAAGTAGTTTTAAAAGATTTTGTCCTTTAGCTAACTATTGATTAAATCATCCTACTTTATTTTCAGCCTTAATAAATTATCGAAATAAGTCAACAATGCATCCTCGTGATCATTCAAGACAATAATAAAATATAAGAGATACACCTAGGAATAAGGGAGTCTAAGTGAATAATCGGCCAACATGAGTTTGTGTTAGCTTTACTAACTTATAATAACAATGATCTCGTTTTTAAGCTTGTTATGGGAAACGTGAAACTTGAGGGTGATAAACATTCATGACAACCAAAGCCCTAATGTAAGTCTTCGATCTCTTTACTTGTTCTTCCTTCAAGCATTTTGTAATACTCTATTTTTATTTAGTTTCCTTTAGTGTCCAGTATTTAATAAAGGTCAAGGTGGGTTAATTATGATGAAAAATGTCAACCGTGCTTTGAAATTAATGCATTGCATGAGGGCATTGCAATGGTCAAGTGTAGGGGATTTAATAAGTGTGAAAACACTTATCCTTTTACCACTTATTTCTAATAATAGCAAGACCAAAACGTGTATTTAATGTCGTAAAAGGCGAAATTATGCATGGTTTGTGTTTTTATTGTGTTTTAGGAAAAAAATATGAAAAAGGAAGAAAACACGGGCTTTCACGGGCTTTTATCGAAGAAAAAGACAAAAGACGAAGTCAAAGGATAAAAAGTGCAAGAAGAACGGAAGTCAAAGCCCTATTCTGAAGATTTATCGAAGAAAAAGTCTAAAGACGGAAGTTTAACGAAGTCGAAGAATCAACTCTACTAAAAGATGAGAATTAGAAGACGAGTTCAAGTTATCATTCGACTAATCCCGAGACAATGTCGAGAAAGACAAGTTATTTAAAAATACGAGAAGACAAAAGAAAGAAGGAAGAAACAACACCCTCCCTGTAGGTCAAAAGTTTCTTAGGATTTAGCAATGTTTGATTTATCTAAAGAAGAGATGAAAAAGAAAGAACTAGAGAGAAAGTTAGAGAGAGAAAGGAGAGAAAGAGAAAGAAAGATGGAAAATGAATAAATGACTAAGTGTTCAACCCCTCCTAACATGCTAGGAGGGGGTTTATATAGCCACCCTACATGTGGGCTTTGATGGGCTAAATGTTTACATATTAGATCACGAGCCCAATACTTGAATCTATCTTTGGAGTGACCGATCCTTTCTAAATACGTAAAAACGTATTTTCAACAATCTCCCCCTAAGGGAGGTCACTCCAAGTTACAATGTCCTAAATAGTCTATAGCTCGTGATCTATGCTAACAATGATGTGACCGATACTTTCTTTGGAAAAACGTATTTCCAACAATCTCCCCCTAAGGGAGGTCACACCATTTTACAAAATCGTAAACCTAGCATACTATGCTTGAGTCTTCGATATCGTTCTTGTGAATATGCGTGATGTGATATTTGACTTTAGTCTTGAGCTTGTTTCCTTGCCTTGACCTTGTGCATTTAGCACTTGTGAAATTTGCCTCCTTGTGACTTCATGTTCCACATGCTTACACCTTTATAAATTCTTGAAAGCTTCAGAGTTTGATACAGCGCAAGACTTGACCATTAGACTTTCTTGAATTTGTTGAAGTATTAAGTGCAGAAAGCATAAGCATGTGATTACGACTTCTTCTGGATTGTACACCGCAATGCCACCTTCTTGTTACGTTGCGTAAGACAGTTAGCAACAAAACATATACACGGATGAAATGTCCTTGAACATTTCATTCTAATTCGGTAGCATTTTACCTCCGGTCGGTGAAGATTGTTGGACGATATAAAATATCGTACTTGTGACAGGTAGTTTCAATTAAGAACCTCCTTGACAAGATTTCGCGGGTAAACCCGTTCTCTTTATTCGACTGTCCAAAGCTGACTGCGAACATAAAGAGTGAATCATTTGGATAATATTATCCGCATGATTTGAAGCCGTCAATTCATGTTCCTGGAACAAGTGAAATTCAATTAAGAACCGCACCATCATTGCTTTCCAGTTGTCACGAGCTTGATTCGTATAGAATCTTGCAAGTTACCTACCAAGTGCTGTTTGAGGTTAACACTAGAAGGATTTCCACTCATCACTGTGAACACTAACGTATCACTCTGAGTGTTCTAGCAAGATCACTAAGATATTGCGTAGACGCCTGGAACGTGTTTAAATTCAGTTAAGAATTAAACCATTGTTGCTTTTCAGTTATCACAAGTTTGATTCATAAAGAATCACACAAGTCACCTACCATGAGGTTTTTGATATTCGCTCAAGAAGGATTTCTATCTTCATTGTAAATACCTTCGTATTACTCGGATGTTCAGGCAAGATCATGAAGATTTTGCGTAGGACTCTTAAGATCTTTCTTACTTTTCACACTGTGTGAAGAAGCAAGGAATTATGAAAGTGTTTCCTAATTAGATATTTGATGATCTCAAATGGCTCTAGACTCAATCGTGCATTTTGGATTTTAGTGATCGGAGGCTGGAGAGGAGTGCCACCATTTCAATACTAATTTATTCGAAGTGAATAAATCAATAGATAATGCGTTGTCTCCGTGTGATTAAAACAAATATCTTTTGAGAGATATCTGAGTTAGTTGGGATGGGTTGTGCATTGCATCACTGGGTCCATGATGTATTATCTTCAATATCAAGCATCATTAAAAAATGATCTCAATAACATATGTATTGACCCGGTTTCTGCCTAAGGTTGTAAGGAGGGCTTCTTTCTTTACACCCTTTATCATTACAATTCTTTTTCATTCTTCAACCCCTCTAATGCTTACCAATACGTCATAACTAGCACCTTGTTGTGATTGTTCCAGTGCTAACTTAAGTACTTGGGCGGCATTCAGCTACGTTCACAATCTTTCTCCATCTTTCCTAAGGACTACTATTTCTAGCTATAGAATGTATTTGGGAAGATTCCTCCAGTTTTAGAAGAATCATAGGACTTAACCTATCCTACCATCCTTATGTCACCACAATCTTCATCGTCGTGAAAAGAGATGTTTTAGGTAAGTTTGTGTCACCATGAAATCCATTTTGATATCCAAATCCATTTTGCTCCCCTTTAACATATGCCACGATATTCGAAAACATTTCGCACATGTCGGGATGATCCATCACGTTAAGTCAAAACCATTTTTATTAATAATTTCCCATATTAAATCACATTTTATCCCCCATATTAAAAATATTAACCCAATCGATGTTTTTAATATCAATTGATTTAATAGCATTTAAAGAAAATTTAGGAAGCAAAATGCAAATCCAATTATCTTCATGATTTTTACAAGCTCCCCCTCAATTTAATGAGGGTGTACTTGAAACATGAATTAAGTACCTTTTAAATACAAGTGTAAGGTACTTATCATATGAAAAGATCATATATGATAATGTATTCACAAGATTAGAGATTTATGAGGTTGGACCTGAATGATGGAGAACATCATATGAAAGAAGCACATGGTTCTTGTTCACGAATGATGGTCGCCTCGTCACGTCTGAAGTTATCTCTTGACTCCATGTGTACAATTGATATCGTTGTCTTGACACCAATATGTGAACTTGGCACTTTCGGCGTCAAAGATTCTGAATGCTGGACAATTTCTCCCCCTCAATTGTTGACCCGTGTTCTATTGAAAGAGCTGTAGTCGTCGTTTGAGTAGTCGCATCGTCGAGTATGTAGATATCAATTGTAATTGCTACGGTTGGTGGAGATGATAACTTTATAAAAACAAAATTTCTCTTGTTTTAACAAATAATTGCACTGACACGTACAATATTCATGTTAGATTGTGTTATTACATAAACACAATCCCTTACATGGTTATAAAGTAAACCACGCCCGAGAAAACTAATTCCCGTTGTTGAGTCAAAGGTTTCTGGTGAAATGCTTGACTTGAGTATGAAAATCGGGTTACTATCTAAAATAATAGCAAGCCATTTTGAACATGTTTTAAATCATTTAAACTTCTGCTCAAACTTTATTTACAACCCCGTGTCATTGTTGAACGACATTTCTAGGTTCGTAAATATTATCGATTGTAGAAGAAATGTTCTTTTTATCAAAACATTTTTGAACAGACAATTTTGAAAGATTTAGAAAAACATTTTGAGAAATTCTCGATAAATTGTGTTCAAAGTTTTGAAAACCAGTTACTTGAACTTAAGATGTTGAATATCTTACAAAACGAGCTCAAGTCCGAGAAGTTGTAAACTTCCCGTTGTGAGGATAAGTTTATCATCAGCGATAAACTTTCCTTTTAACTGAAGAACGAGTCCTAAGTTGACATTTACTTAGAAGTCGTTTTCATGAGCTTGAAAAACTTTGAATGTTTTAACGTAAAGCTCATGACCGAGAAAGATGAATATCTCGTTATGAGGTAAAGTTCTCTTATTTAAAAGATACACTTTCCTTTCTGAGCTTAAAACTTCGAATGTTTTAATACAAGCTCATGACCGAGAAAAATGAATTTCCCGTTACGAGGATAACTTATCATTAAAGATAAGCTTTCCTAAAATGAAGTCCGAGTTACAGTCTGATATTTAACTATAAGTCATAGTGCATGAGCTTAAAAAACTTCGAATTTTTTTAATATAAGCTCATGCCCGAGAAAAATTAATTTCTCGTTGTTAGGATAAGTTTATCATTGGCGATAAACTTTCCTTTCGTTTGAGGTCCGGGGCAAAATCTGAAATATAATTATACGCCATAGTGCATGAGCTTAAATACTTCGAATGTTTTTAATATAAGCTCATGCCCGAGAAAAATTAATTTCTCGTTGTGAGGATAAATTTATCATCGACGATAAACTTTCCTTTATTTGAAGAACGGGTCATTGTCTGACATTTAACAATAAACCAAATACACGAGATTAAAACCTTTGAATGGTTTTAGGATAAGCGCGTGTCCGAGAAAACTTAATTTCTCGTTTTGAGGGTAAGTTATCGTTGCGTAGATAAACTTCCCTTTCTCTGAAGTCCGGGTCATCGTCTGTCATTTAACGAGGAGCCATTGTACACGAGCTTAAAACCTTTGAATGGTTTTTGTGTAAGCTCGTGTCCGAGAAAACTTAATTTCTCGTTTTGAGGGTAAGTTATCGTTGACGAGATAAACTTCCCTTTATTTGAAGTTCGGGTCACAGACTGTGATTTGAATGTGAACCATTGTGCATGAGCTTAAAACTTGGAATGTTTTTGATAAAAGCTCATGCCCGAGAAAAATTAATTTCTCGTTGTCAGAATAAGTTTATCATCGGCGATAAACTTTCCTTTCTTTGATGAACGAGTTACAGCCTGTGAAGTGACTATAAGTCCTTGTACACTGTAAGCTTAACTACAAATCCCCTAAGACACTTGTTTCTTAGATATCAGCTTCTTCAGCAACCAAACTCTGAGAGTGTCCTTATATGAATGGTATACAATGATTGGACCGCTTCGTTCTTTTGGAACATCCTCTTTGGTACCTGCATTCTCATTAGGAATTTGCATGCTTTGATATGGGTTAGCGATATCTATCTTAGAAGAAAGTGGGGCTTCACAGTTTTCTTTTCTTATGCTAGAGGTGACCTGAGGAGATGATTCACTTGTCTTAGCTGGTAAACGTTTCCTTTTATAGAAAACCTTAAGTTCATACTAAAGTGATGTATCCTCCTTTTCAATTTCCTCCCTAGTAGTCTTAGTAGAATCAGAGACTATCCTAGTTAAAGGGCACTCGTTTCCTACAAGAGTGAAAGTTCTACCAGTGGGGAACCACTTTTTACCAATGGGTTTGATTTTAGCTACCCACTGGGATTTAAGTCTAGCACGGGAGTTCACCTCATTAAGTAATTTTTTGATACAGGAATCATGATTGGCTTTAAAGACACATTTCCTACATGTTTTACAAGTAGCATATTTAATGTCCGAGTAAGATCTAGAATTCCTAGATGATTGATTGATGCTCCTAGGATGTGACATGCTACGGTTAGCAGTGTTGGGTAAACTAGGAGGCATCTGACTAGGTTTGAAATTCCTATCTCTTACTTGTGTCTTTTGCTTAGTTTCCCTTAGACCAAATGTATGGCAAACGTCATTTGAACTAGTTCGAGACGTGTTCTTTGGATTATGTCTAGGGAGACTAGATGCAATCATGTGATTAGTTCTAGAAAAAGCTGTTTTAGTCACATTGGCCCTAGTTGGCGGAGTGGCTGTTCTAAAAATATGAGCCATATCAACTTGGGAGGAAAACCGCGGTCTCAAGAATTGTGGTCGCTCGGATCTAAATGCAGTCGGTTGTCTAACGGACTGTATTTGAGGCGGTTTCACCAATATTGATGGTTGTTCAAGGTTAGTGTCCACACTAGTTCCTTTGATTTTCCTCAACTCGTTTTTCAATGCAGCTATAGCAAAGACCTTTTCCTGTACTTGAGCCTTTAAAGTCTCATTCTCTTTGAGCAAGTTATCTTGGGATGCCAATTTAGATTCAAGCAACTTAATTTGTTTCAAAAGATTATCCTTTTCAGCTTTAGAATCTAGAACAGTTTGATCCAATTTTCGTTCAAGAACAACGTTTGACTTTTCAAGTTTTTCAAAATATGTTTCAAATTTCTCCGTTTTCTTTAAAAATTCAATTTTGGCATCCTCAAGCTCTTTGGATTGCTGAGCTAAAATCGTTTCAAGCTCTTTAATCCTAGAATCAGAATTATTTAAAGAAGCAGTCATAAGACACTTATCATGATGTTTAGCATTTTGAACACTTTCTCCCCCATTATGACTCACATCGGATGAATTAGAAGTGGTATCGCTATCACTCTTTTCCATCCCATGTTTGGCATAATTAGGTTCAGAATGCTCAACATACTGTATATTGTTGAAACTTGGCACCTGAACAGGTGGTGCTTGTGACTTGCTGCTCGTTTCATGCGTTCCTCCTGATTCCTTGCCATTGCTTACCTTGACGACCAAGCTGGCACCTATTTCTTGCACGGGGCAGATGTGATCATCTTTTGACGACAACTTGAAGCATGTCTCTCTCTCATGTTCATGAGGTATTGCTGTATTCAATGACTTAGACGACTCCTTGATTCTTTGAATCTGACCCTTTTTCAACTGTATCTCGTGTAATTAACTAACCTGACCTCAATACACTTCTCAAGTATATTGATGTGATTGAGTAAACCGCTTCTAAAGGTTTCAGTCTGGTAACCCGTATGCAAGTTGAATATCTGGTGAAGGATTGGAGTCGAATAATCAAAAGGAGGTTCCATTCTTGAGGTAAAGAAATCCTTAAATTGTGTGCGAAGGAATTCTAGACATATCTTTGCTTTAACCTCATGAAGATTCTCCCTTTCAAATTGCAACTGTAATTCATCCAAATTACTGAAAATCTTCTCTTTGAAATTATCCACTTTTCCAAAGAACATTTGATCTATGGCTGGAAGTTCGGTCATGTTGTTCGGATAGAGAATTGCAAGATGTGTCTTGAGCTCGTGAAAGATTTCCAATGTTTTTTGACGCAATTTGATCTATTTGAGTTGCATGTGTTGTAGTTCTCCCTCTTGAAACGTCGAACTCAAGGATTCCATTGAATGTCGATAATCAATGACGTTAAGGATTACTGATCGATAAAAATCGGTTTTCAATGTCAAATAATAATACCCGATTAAATTTGTAGCCACTAAAAAAGTCAAATGTAGCCAATTTTATTGGTCTCGTCAAAAGAATTTTGTCACTTTGTCTCAATATTTGTCTTTAAATCTTGTCTCCTTTGTCTCGTCACTTTTGTCTTCAAATCCGGCCACAAAAACTTTTAACCCGTAAAATATTTTACCACTTTGATTCTTTCGAAATACCCGCCTCAACACGATGTACCAAATCCAGAATATATCAATTGACAAAATTAACTTAACTAAAAAATTAATATCAAACCTACTTGATTTTTATACTACTTGATATTTATACTACTTGATTTTTAAACTACTTGATTTTTAAAAAAGAATTGATACTACTTGATAATCACGTGGCAGATAATGTATCAACCAATTTTAACCAACGAAAATGGTCAAACAAGTGGCCAAAATTGAATAAAAATAACACGCCTCACAAAAGATATAATGTTGGAGCATAGTTTGGCTGGGCCGGTTCGACGACTCTCTTGGGCCGTTAATCGTCTTCCCGAGTCCGGAGTAATGCTGCAAACAAAGAAGAACCGGTTAGACGTGGACCCGAGGCCGGAGCCCCGGGGTCCACCTTCGACGGTCAAGTTAGTATTTGATCGATATGTTGTATATGAAGTGTGGTTAAGAGAGAGAACCTGATCTATAATGAGACCCCTAGCCTTGTTTATATAGTGCTAGGGTTTCTTGAAGGATAAGTTAGGTGTGTGTGCGCCGCGGACCTGTTGGACCGGGCTGAATAACGACTGTACGTCGACATGTCCCCTAGTCTAGCATGATATGGTCCATGATCATGTTATGCTAGACTCATTCGTTTATCATGCTCACTAAACAACCGCTTGCGGCTTGCTGCTAGGACATCCTCGTGGGTTGTCCGTAACATATGGCTCCACTCGTAATGGGCTACTTTTTGCAAAAAGATGATGGTTTGGTATTGCGAATAGTGAGCATAGCCACTATACGCCATCAGGTCCCCCCAGTCTAGTATGCGTGGTTGTCACCGAGGTTACTAGACTTCACATCATATCCGCTACCTGTAAGCATATCCACGTCGAAAGAAATGGGAAAGCACACATACGTAAGACGCGTGGGTGTGCTCGAATGCTTGGTTTCCCGTGATTAGACGGTAAGGACCCCGTAAGAAGAAAGTATGTTCTATAGCCGGGGTAACACTGGCATTGGCAAGGTATCATTCTTATTCATCTCTAACGTGAGGATGATAAGAAGGTTTTGTGAAGGTGGAGGTGGAACCCGTATGCTGCATCGTGAACATTTGAAGGTGTACTTCTTATACCCACTAATGATTCAGCATAGTGCGAATATTGCATTCGGATTAAGGCCAACAGAACATGTACTACTGTGGCAAGGTGATGCGGATGATACATCCGTCTTGCGGCCACAACGTACGATAATGACTTCAATAAATTTGTCACAGGTTTTCCTGAACTAGACGTAGTTGATCAGGCTTGCCTAATTAAGGTCCAATAATGCAAACTTTGGAAAAATCACTTCGTGGCCGAGTAATGTAATTCGTCGCGGAAGACGTACTTCCGCAACAAAGAAATGTGCCAACGGAAGACGTACTTCCTTGGCGAAGATAATGAGTGCGCAGAAGAATTACTTCCGCGACCAGGATAATGAACACTTGGAAGGATTATTCCACGACAAAAGATAATGAGCACGTGGAAGAGTAATTCCACGGTGAAAGATAATGAGCACGTGGAAGAATACTTCCACGGCGAAACAACGCGCCAGTGGAATGAATACTTCCACGGCGAAGGATAATGAGCCAACGAAAGAAGTACTTTTGTGGCGAAGATAATGAGCACGTGGAAGGTATACTTCCACGGCGAATGACAAGAAGCACGTGGAATAATACTTCCACGGGAAAAGATAATGAGTCCGTGGAAGACTACTTCCACGACGAATGTTAATGAGCACGTGGAAGAGTACTTCCACGGCGAAAAGAATGAGCACGTGGAAGAATACTTCCACGGTGAATATAATGAGCACGTGGAAGAGATACTTCCACGGCGAAGAAGATAAGCACATGGAAGAGATACTTCCACGGTGAAGATCATAAGCACGTGGAAGAGATACTTCCACGGAGAAAATAATAAGCACGTGGAAGAGATACTTCCACGGCGAAGATAATAAGCACGTGGAAGAGATACTTCCACGGAGAAAATAATAAGCACGTGGAAGAGATACTTCCACGGCGAAAATAATAAGCACGTGGAAGAGATACTTCCACGGAGAAAATAATAAGCATGTGGAAGAGATACTTCCACGGCGAAGATAATTAGCACGTGGAAGAGATACTTCCACGGCGAAGATAAGAAGCACGTGGAAGAGATCCTTCCACGGCGCATGAATAACGAGCACGTGGAAGAATACTTCCACAGCGAAGATAATAAGCACGTGGAAGAGATACTTCCACGACGAAGATAAGAAGCACGTGGAAGAATACTTCCACGGCGAAGATAACGAGCACGTGGAAGAATACTTCCGCGGCGAAGATAAGAAGAGCGTGGAAGCATACTTCCACGGCGAAGATAATAACCACGTGGAAGAGATACTTCCACGGCGAAGATAAGATGCACGTGGAAGAGATACTTCCACGGCGAAGATAAGAAGCACGTGGAAGAATACTTCCACAGCGGAGATAACGAGCACGTGGAAGAATACTGCCACGGCGAAGATAATGAGCACGTGGAAGGAATACTTCCACGGCGAAAATAATGAGCACATGGAAGAGATACTTCCACGGCGAAGATTATAAGCATGTGGAAGAGATACTTCTACGGAGAAAATAATAATCACGTGGAAGAGATACTTCCACGGGGAAGATAATAAGCACTTAGAAGAGATACTTCCACGGCGAAAATAATAAGCACGTGGAAGTGGTACTTCCACGGCGGAAATAAGAAGCACGTGGAAGAGATACTTCCATGCCGAAAATAATAAGAAGCACGTGGAAGAGATACTTCCATGCCGGAAATAAGAAGCACGTGGAAGAGATCCTTCCACGGCGCATGAATAACGTGCACGTGGAAGAATACTTCCACGGCAAAGATAATAAGCACATGGAAGAGATACTTCCACGGCGAAGATAAGAAGCACGTGGAAGAATACTTCCACGACGAAGATAACGAGCACGTGGAAGAATACTTTCGCGGCGAAGATAAGAAGCACGTGGAAGCATACTTCCACGTCAAAGATTATAAGCACCTGGAAGAGATACTTCCACGGCGAAGATAAGAAGCACGTGGAAGAGATACTTCCACGACAAAGATAAGAAGCACGTGGAAGAATACTTCCATGGCGAAGATAACGAGCACGTGGAGGAATACTTCTACGACGAATATAATGAGCACGTTTAAGGAATACTTCCACGGCGAAAATAATGAGCACGTGGAAGAGATACTTCCACGACGAAGAAGATAAGCACGTGGAAGAGATACTTCCACGGCGAAGATAATAAGCACGTGGAAGAATACTTCTGCGGCGAAGATAAGAAGCACATGGAAGCATCCTTCCACGGCGAAGATAATAAGCACGTGGAAGAGATACTTCCACGGCGAAGAGAAGAAGCACGTGGAAGAGATACTTACATGACGAAGATAAGAAGCACGTGGAAGAATACTTCCACGGCGAAGATAACGAAGCACGTGGAAGAATAAGTCCACGGGGAAGATAACGAGCACGTAGAAGAATACTTCCGCGGCGAAGATAAGAAGCACGTGGAAGCATACTTCCACTGCGAAGATAATAAGCACGTGGAAGAGATACTTCCACGGCGAAGATAAGAAGCACGTGGAAGAGATACTTCCACGGCGAAGATAAGAAGCACGTGGAAGAATACTTCCACAGCGAAGATAACGAGCACGTGGAAGAATACTTCCAGGCGAAGATAATGAGCACGTGGAAGGAATACTTTCACGGCGAAAATAATGAGCACATGGAAGAGATACTTCCACGGCGAAGATTATAAGCATGTGGAAGAGATACTTCTACGGAGAAAATAATAATCACGTGGAAGAGATACTTCCACGGGGAAGATAATAAGCACTTAGAAGAGATACTTCCACGGCGAAAATAATAAGCACGTGGAAGTGGTACTTCCACGGCGGAAATAATAAGCACGTGGAAGAGATACTTCCATGGCGAAAATAATAAGCACGTGGAAGAGATACTTCCACGGCGAAGATAATAAGCACGTGGAAGAGATACTTCCATGGCGAAGATAAGAAGCACGTGGAAGAGATCCTTCCACGGCGCATGAATAACGAGCACGTGGAAGAATACTTCCACGGCGAAGATAATAAGCACGTGGAAGAGATACTTCCACGGCGAAGATAAGAAGCACGTGGAAGAATACTTCCATGACGAAGATAACGAGCACGTGGAAGAATACTTTCGCGGCGAAGATAAGAAGCACGTGGAAGCATACTTCCACGGCGAAGATTATAAGCACCTGGAAGAGATACTTCCACGGCGAAGATAAAAAGCACGCGGAAGAGATACTTCCACGGCGAAGATAAGAAGCACGTGGAAGAATACTTCCATGGCGAAGATAACGAGCACGTGGAAGAATACTTCTACGGTGAATATAATGAGCACGTGTAAGGAATACTTACACGGCGAAAATAATGAGCACGTGGAAGAGATACTTCCACGACAAAGAAGATAAGCACGTGGAAGAGATACTTCCACGGCGAAGATAATAAGCACGTGGAAGAATACTTCTGCGGCGAAGATAAGAAGCACATGGAAGCATCCTTCCACGGCGAAGATAATAAGCACGTGGAAGAGATACTTCCACGGCGAAGATAAGAAGCACGTGGAAGAGATACTTCCATGGCGAAGATAAGAAGCACGTGGAAGAATACTTCCACGGCGAAGATAACGAAGCACGTGGAAGAATACTTCCACGGGGAAGATAACGAGCACGTAGAAGAATACTTCCGCGGCGAAGATAAGAAGCACGTGGAAGCATACTTCCACGACGAAGATAATAAGCACGTGGAAGAGATACTTCCACGGCGAAGATAAGAAGCACGCGGACGAGATACTTCCACGGCGAAGATAAGAAGCACGTGGAAGAATACTTCCACGGCGAAGATACGAGCACGTGGAAGAATACTTCCACGGCGAAGAAAATGAGCACGTGGAAGGAATACTTCCACGGCGAAATAATGAGCACGTGGAAGAGATACTTCCACGGCGAAGATGATAAGCACGTGGAAGAGATACTTCCACGGCGAAGATAATAAGCACGTGGAAGAATACTTCCGCGGAGAAGATAAGAAGCACGTGGAAGAATCCATCCACGGCGAAGATAATAAGCACGTGGAATAGATACTTCCACGACGAAGATAAGAAACACGTGGAAGAGATACTTCCACGGCGAAGATAAGAAGCTTGTGGAAGAATACTTCCACGGCGAAGATAACGAGCACGTGGAAGAATACTTCCACGGCGAAGATATTGAGCACTTGGAAGGAATACTTCCATGGCGAAAATAATGAGCACGCGGAAGAGATACTTCCACGGCGAAGAAGATAAGCACGTAGAAGAGATACTTCCACGGCGAAGATAATAAGCACGTGGAAGAGATACTTCCACGACGAAAATAATAAGCACGTGGAAGAGATACTTCCACGGCGAAGATAATAAGCACGTGGAAGAGATACTTCCACGGCAAAAATAATAAGCACGTGGAAGAGATACTTCCACAGCAAAAATAATAAGCACGTGGAAGAGATACTTCCACGGCGAAGATAATAAGCACGTGGAAGAGATACTTCCACGGCGAAAATGAGAAGCACGTGGAAGAATACTTCCACGGCGAAGATAACGAGCACGTGGAAGAATACTTCCACGACGAAGATAATAAGCACGTGGAAGAGATACTTCCACGACGCATATAATAAGCACGTAGAAGAGATACTTCCACGGCGCATGAATAACGATTACGTGGAAGAATACTTCCACGGCGAAGATAATAAGCACGTGGAAGAGATACTTCCACGGCGCAGATAATAAGCACGTGGAAGAGATACTTCCACGGCGCTTGAATAAGCCAGCGGAAGGGTACTTTCGTGGCAAAGGCATAAGCCAATGGAAGAAATACTTCCATGGCGCAGAAACAAGCGTGCGGAAGGAGTCCTTTCGCGACGAAGGAATAAGCCAAAGGAAGAGATACTTCCATGGGGCAGAAACAAGCACGCGGAAGGAGTCCTTCCGCGGCGAAGGAATAAGCCAAAGGAAGATATACTTCCATGGCGCAAAAACAAGCGCGCGGAAGGAGTCCTTCCGGGGCGAAGGAATAAGCCAAAGGAAGAGATACTTCCATGGTGCATAAACAAGCGCGCGGAAGGAGTCCTTCCACGGCGAAGGAATATGCCAAAGGAAGAGATACTTCCATGGCGCTAAAACAAGCGCGCGGAAGGAGTACTTCCGCAGCGAAGGAATAAGCCAATGGAAGAGATACTTCCATGGCAAAGGAATAAACCGACAATAGGCGGACTTCTGCGGCAAAGGAATATATCCAAAGATATTTGCGTGACGTGTACGGAAATAGTGGTATTTTTATACCCTGGTAGCCCCCCAAGTTTTAATGGTGATATACTCGATTAGTAGTATTAAACCTAATCAAGTATAAAAAATTACGGTCGCGTAGACCAGCGCGAATGGACGTACCATAGCTGCGTACGAAAGATAGAAACTGGGTTCGAACGTATGAACCAACTCGGATGGGTCGTGCCATAACCGCGAATTGTCACGTAGTATAAGACGTATCTTAACTAACTTATAGGATGAGCTATGCCATTACGTGTGGTGTACCGCTACTACCATAAAGACGGTCAAAGTTTTGACAAAATGTTGTTAGACGTGCACAGTGTGTCTTTTGCAAGTCCATCATGAGTCATGTGGTTTGCGTAACTTGCTACAACGTCTTGATAGCAAGGTATCTAACAAGGATACATGATCCGTGGTCATTGGGTTTTGCAACCCTCTTACACGACAAGTTGAATTATTAGGTTCACTCAATCCTCTTATTCCGCTTGGGAACGATGTGTACATGTACGCCCGTAGGCAGAAGATATTCGAGTGTACGGACTAGTAGATATATATATGTATAATAAGTAATAACTGAATAATAGACATGAAAATATCTATTTAGATATGTTTGAAAGATTCATTTATCGTAATAAAAAAAGTCGCACAAAGCTAAAAGATATAAATAATATCTTGTTAATAAGTTTAAAAGATATACGTAATATCTTTTATTGCCAACAAAAATATTGATAATATATTTTTAAAATTTAAAAAATATGGGTAATATCTTGTTATCTATAAAAGATATGGGTAATATATATTTTTTTATAAATTTGAAAAAGGTCAAAATATACCATTCCCAATTTAAAAGATAAATAATATCTTTTTATTAATTTAAAAGATATATGAAATATCTTTATAAAAAATAAAATATGATTGAACGTGCGGACGAGCGCATGACATACAATAGCCGCAGATAAAAAAAATAAAATATTATACGCAGACATAAAGTTTTGATTTTATTCATGCAAGCAATAAGGGATAATTGCAAATACAGAAAAAAAAGATTTAGATAATGTCTTTAGCAATTCTAAACATATTAGTAGATCTTCCTACTAATTTAAAAGATTACAATTGGTATCAAATAAATGTTTCGCATCTATCCGCATAACCATTTTTTGTTCTACGTCATATACGGATAACAATTTTACCATATGAATTTTATACAATATATGTTCTACGTCAAATAAATGTTCTACGTCGTATCCGCATAACAATTTTACACAATATGCTGTATATAGCAATTTGTAATGACTATTATTAAATTTGCAGGCAATGATTTCCATAGTGTTTTATACTTTTATATTATATAATTTATAACCATATGGACCTAGAATAGATATAGCCATAAGAATTTTTAAGAAATAGTAGCATGCTCCGCATGATACGGTTCCCTAGTCATGACAGAATGAATAATAAGTGAAAAACAAGAACAGAAAGAGTTCGGTGTTACCGACGTTCGATGCTGATTTGTGATTTTCAGTAATATGAGAACACGAAACTTAATTTAGTTGTGTCCCACGGATGGCACCAACTTGTTGGAGCATAGTTTGGCTGGGCCGGTTCGACGACTCTCTTGGGCCGTTAATCGTCTTCCCGAGTCCGGATTAATGCTGCAAACAAAGAAGAACCGGTTAGACGTAGACCCGAGGCCGGAGCCCCGGGGTCCACCTCCGACGGTCAAGTTAGTATTTGATCGATATGTTGTATATGAAGTGTGGTTAAAAGAGAGAACAAGATTTAGAATGAGACCCCTAGCCTTGTTTATATAGTGCTACGTTTCTTGAAGGATAAGTTAGGTTTGTGTGGGCCGCAGGCCTGTTGGACAGGGCCGAATACCGACTGTACGTCGACATATAAATAGTGCGACAAAAACACATGGGCCAGTAAATAAATGAAGAAAAGTGGCCTATTTTTAACCCACTTATATGCTTTGTAACCTCCACCCATTTGTAAACTTCACCCCCTTTTGACCAGACTGATACACAAACCAAATATCTCAAGCCAGATCTATTTCTCACACCTAATCTCCAAATCTATTACTCTTATAAAGCACGCAGCCTTCCCCAATCATTCCATTTCTGTCGATGCACCCAAAGCAACACCTCAAAAAAAATCAAATCCACTTCTTCATATTAGATTTTTTAAGAACAGATTGATCTTAATAAGAACAAAGTATTGTATCATTAGCCTATTATCATCACATCGACGAAAAAAACGATCCCCTTGAATTCGTTACATATGAACGATCCCCTTGTATCACGTGAGAAGACAACAGCTTCAAGATCCTCAAGGGTCTCAGGTAGGGTTAATTGAATTGCATGTCGGTTTTGTTTGAAATCGAGATAAAGATTGAGTCTAACATGCTTGTTTTACTCAACACTTAACAAGTCTCGAATATTAAAACGGGTAAAAACCCTATACGGATATGTGATGATATATTTTTAACATGCAATATCTTTAAAAGATCTTTCTTATGTTAAATTGAATCTGAGATCTATTTAATTTACTATTTTGAGTCTAGTTAATGTTTTTCGAGTCTGTTTGAAACGAGAGTCTGTGTGACGAGTCAAGTTTGTGTTTTTCTAGTCAGATTTGTGAGGCATGTTGGTGTCTGTTTTTGGTAGGGTTCGAGTCTCTGTTCGAGGGGGTTTTGGTAGGTTTTAAATAAATGAGACGAAGGGATTAAGATAGATATGATGGATTTGTGTGGAGTAAAAAGATGGGTGTTGAGTCGAGTCGTCGGGTCAGTTGGTTTTGATACGAGAGAGGTGGTGTTGGAGACGAAGTATGGTTGAGTCGAGTCTTGTGAGAGTCTGTCTGGTTTGTTTTTGTTTGTTTTGATGTTTAGAGAGTCAATTCATCGCAGTCTTTCATCGCAACTAGTCATCGTAGCAAGATATGATGGCACTTGATGATCGCACTTGATGATCGCACTCGGGATCGCACTCGTAATCGCACTCGTGAATGCACTCGTGATCGCACTCGTGATCACACTCGTGATCGCACTCGTGATCGCACTCGTGATCGCACTTGTGATCGCACTCGTGATCGTACTCGTGATCTCACTCGTGATCGCACTTGTGATCGCACTCTTGATCGCACTCGTGATCGCCGTCGTGATCGCAGTCGTGATCGCAGTCGTGATCGCAGCTTTGATCGTGACTTCGATCGTAACTTTGATCGTAAGATGGCTATCGCAGTTTACAAACCCTAGGGTTTATGCGATCGCAGCGAACAAACCTGGATGCTTCCGATGGAGTGAAAATCACAAATAAAAGAAAGACTATACCTACAATTCCTGATGACAATACAACTGATAAAAAACTAAAAGTTGATAAAGACAAAAGTTGAGATAAAATAATAAACCAGTTGATAGACAAAAATGTTTAATGAAACAATAAAAAAATGATACTTTAGAGATTTGTTGTTTGTTATTCCAAAAGTAAGTATTAAAAATTAAGGAGAAAGAAAAAATTTTAAACCGTAATATCAAAACTTGTTTTAAGATTGGCACTTTATAAACAATCCAACTTTTGCTAGAAAGAATCAAAACCCACGAAAAATTATTATAAACGATCCAAAATTGTCACTTTATAAAAAAAATTGAACACCAAATCAATAGATAAAAACACGTAAATCCGAAGAATCAACCAAAGCTCTTGATACCAATTGGAGGTCTAAACTTTCTTAGGATTTAGCAATGTTTGATTTTTCTAAAGAAGAGATGGAGAAGAAAGAACTAGAGAGAGAAAGGTAGAGAGAGAAAGGAGAGAAAGAGAAAGAAAGATGGAAAATGAATAAATGACTAAGTGTTCAACCCCTCCTAACATGCTAGGAGGGGGTTTATATAGCCACCCTACATGTGGGCTTTGGTGGGCTATATGTTTATATATTGGATCACGAGCCCAATACTTGAATATATCATTGGAGTGACCGATCCTTTCTAAATACGTAAAAACGTATTTCCAATAATCTCCCCCTAAGGGAGGTCACTCCAAGTTACAATGTCCTAATTAGTCTATAGCTTGTGATCTATGTTAACAATGATGTGACCGAGACTTTCTTTGAAAAAACGTATTTCCAACACTCCCCTTCTCCTATATATAGTCCCTTAATATGTCATTTGGAGAGTTAGTTCATTTTTAAGTTTTTAGTAGGTAATTAGGAGTTACTTTCTCTCTCTAGAATTTTTCTTTTAAGTTTTGCTTAATCTTTCATTTTTTTAATCTTGTAATTGGATCTTAATCATCATCATTAATTCAAGCTTTTTAGTTAATTCTCATTCTACCTTTCTTAATCAAAATCTATTGTTTTGCTTTATTAATCATGTAGTTGGTTTAATCTTGTTGATTGTGTGATTGATTAGATTGTGCTTATTGATCGGGTGTGTTTGATGTTTTTAGATTATTGTGCTAATTGCTTATTTTTTATGTTTTCTAGTTTTTAAATATGTTGATTTGGTAGATTAATATTTTTATAAAAAGTTGATTTTTAATATTTTGTTTATTTAGTGTTTTCATAGTTTTTAAATTGTGGCTTATTTGCTTTTTCTAAAATTCTTGGTTAAAGTTTTGGTAAGTGCTTATTTTGAATTTTTGCTTATTTGCATTTTTGATGTTATCCGGGTTTTAAAACCCTATTATTCCGAACAGTAGCTATTTATTTCATTACGGATTGCTTGTTTGATTGTTATTCCGAATATAGTAGGGAATTGAGTATTCTGGATTGTTCCCAGTATCAACATTCCGGATAGTTGTTATACTCATATTCCGGATTAGAAGAGAATTACAGTATTCCGAATAGGGATTTATTACTTATTCCGAATAAGCCCAAATTCTACACATTCCGGATAAGAGCAGTTATTAACATTCCGGATTCTGTCCGGAATATGGATTCCGGATAAGCTAGCTAAGTTGGATTTCGAATAAGCTAGCTAAGCTGGATTCCAGATAAGGCATTTTCATTTATCCCAGATTACATAATAATCTTGAATTACGGATAAGGTAAAACTTGGTTATTCCGGATTGTAACAAAACTTCACATTCTGGATAAGAGGCAAATTTTCACATTCCGGATTGACCTTGGAATTTCATATTCCGGATAATAACAAGTTTATTATTCCGGATTGAGTTAAGAATTCAGATTCCAGATTACATGGGAATTGTGGATTTCGAATTATATCATATTTTTGTATTCCGACTTAGATCAATTTTAATGTTTTCCCGAATTAGATTTTTATTAATTTCAAACTTTATTTTTCCCGCCATTTTTACTTAGTTTATTTTCAAAAGTGTTTGTCCTAGTTAATTTCAAGTTTATATTTTTATAAAGTTTAAAGTTTTTAGTTAACATTTTATCAAGTTTTAATATTTCGTCAATCATTTTAAAAGTTTTAATTTTTAGTTTAATCTTTTAAAGTTTTCAATTTTATATTAAAATAGATAATCACCCTTTCGTTATTTTTACCAAGTATTATTGTGCAGCGTTCATTCCGGATAAGAAATCAAGGTTAGATATCTTTATTTATTTTCACTTTTATGTTTAATAGCTTTAACGTTTATGTTATTAGTAGACATAGATAATCAAAAGCTCCCCCTTTTAGTGACCAAAAATAATAAATCCACTCTAAACCGTGATCAATTCGAATTGAGTTGAGTATGAAAAACACAAAAACTCCACACACACAATTAGTCATATTAACGAACTCCTAAATAATTCGGAATATGAACAAGTCGGATTAGGGAGTTTTAGCAATTCGGAATCTGGATACTTGATAACTATTCGGAATATGATACTTGATAACTATTCGGAATATGATACTTGATAACTATTCAGAATATGATACTTGATAACTATTCGGATTCTTGAACTTGGTGCTAAATCGGAATCTGGAACTTGGTACTAATTCGGAATCTGGAACTTGATGACAATTCGGAATGTTTAATATTATAATAATTCGAATGTGCAAAACCCTTTTATTCCGACTTGTTAAACCCTGTTATTCTGACTTGTTACCAAAAAGATATCAATACATGTAAATCGTGTTTTTACCCAATAATCAAGCCAAAACTACCAATTTTACATGAAAATCACCAAGATGAATATTACAAATCCCTACCACAAATATGTAGGCAATTTGTAAGAAATATTTAAGGTGAAAAACACGAAAAAAAATTTAAACCACGGATATAACTTGATTAAAAGAGCATAAAAACCAAAACTAACACAACAAAAAACCTTATTTCACCCCATGGATCTTGATACCAATTGTAACATGGACAATAGATGGAGGGGCATTGGATTGGTTCAGATTAAGACGTGATACATATTGTTATCATACTTGTGGTCCCAGGCTGTTTTCTTATGTTTATTCAAAGGCTTGAAATAACATAATGGTTCACGTGGGATTGTAAAACATCATTGGTCAACAAGAAAAGGTACTTTTATTATCTCGTATGTTTTAAATGGTTCGTTGATGTTGGGTGTTGCTGGTCTAAAAGATGTATCAAATAAAAGCACATAAAGTACTTTTGGAGGCCACTGTTTGTATTGTTTTGCTTAAAAAGGTGACAACGAATATGGAGGAATAAAGTGAGCCGCTGACTCTAGTTATTCAGCCGCTGACAAAGCGTAGTCCATCCGCTGACAGAAGGTTGTGCCGTCCGAGATATGATTTTCATCCGCTGACAAATGTTGTCCGATATTGGACAACACACGCTGATGAGATCTTGGACAAAGGAGGATATTAGATAATGAAGGATTTGCTATTGTTTGAGATTTTTGGTTGAGTTTTGGCACACAAAACGAGGAGGTTACACACACAGGTACATGGGATCTCTGGATTTAATACATAATATCATTATAATATTTATGGATCAGATTTTTAAAGAAGACGTATATGATTAAGGGGAAGAATGTTTATGATACGATTGATGTTTGAAGTAGATTTTCGTGAGTTTGTATTCTATCATATCTTAAAGTCGTGGTGTTTCCAGTCGCACTCACACTTTAAAGATAACTTGTTTGTGCTTACATTGTTGGTGACGAAGACTTATCATATCTAGCAATTTTGGTCGTTGCTATCACTTGAAGGAGTTACATTATCGTGCTCAGTGTCTCACAAAAGGATGTGGATTTTGATAAGAGATCGAGGTCTACTTATATGTTTACTTACTTGGTATAAGTTCGACGTCACGTGGATAGTACAAGACATAGAATACAAGTTTGGGTCATTCTACTTCTACATCAGAAATATTATATTTATTTTTCTTCAAGGTCATTACATAGAGCTACATTTGGAGAATCTTCGATTGCATACATTGTTTCCTTCCCTAATTGATGTGACAAAAAGGGGAAGATATCGATGCTTAACTTGAGGGGAATAAATTTGAAGATGATGTACCACATACAAGAGATATAAAAAGAGTTTTGTTGACATCAACTAGGGGAAGATTGTTGGGTCTAAAAAGTGGATGTGGTAGAAACTCAAAACGAAGAAAACATGAGGGGATTTGTTTTAGCCGCTGACACGTTGTGTCTAGCCGCTGACAGATGTCTACGCTGGTGGAATTCTATTTAGGTTGAATATTCAGAATATTGTTGTAAGATATTGTAAATCTTGCTTATGTTTAGAGAGAGAAAGAGATAGAAAGATGGTAAGAACACAAACACTTTAGAGAGAGAAAGTGTAGAAATACACACTTAACTATGTGTAAATTATGTGAACCACACCCTCTCCATCTAAGGAGAGGGTTTATATACCCAATCCCATGAGATGGGCTTGGGCTTACAATGGGCCGTCGGCCTACACATGTTGTAGGCTTGGCTTGGCCTTGTTTGCTTAATATTAAGTTAAACTAAACTACGAGCTATTACTTAGACTATTATTGGAGTGACCGATCCTTTCTAATACGTAAAACGTGTTTCCAACAATTTCCCCTAAGGGAGGTCACTCCAAACAAGGGCGTTACCTAAGTTATAATAATAAAGTAAACCTAGCATACTATGCTTGTCTTGAGTTCGTAGTCTTCGTCTTTCTTTTTTTTTATTTTTTGGTGAACATGCTGATGTGATCTTTGATATCAATCTTTAGCATTAATCTCTTGCCTTGATCTTGTGCATCCATCACTTGTGATATCCGCCTCTTCGTGACTTCATGTCCCACATACTTATACCTTTGTAATTCTTGAAAGCTTCAGAGTTCGATACAGCGAAAGACTTTGACTTTTAGGCTTTCTTGAATTAGATGAAGTATTAAGTGCAGAAAGTATAAGCATGCGGGGACGACTTCTTCTCGGATTCCGCAACGCCACCGTCTTCAAATGCAGCAACTTAAGTAGACACGAACGAAATGGCTTTGAACATTTCATTCTATTTCGGTATCATTTTACCTCCGGTCGGTGAAGACCGTTCGACGATATAAAATATCGTACTTGTGGCAGGTAGATTTAATTAAAAATCTCCTTGACAAGATTTCACGGGTAAACCCGTTCTCTTTACTCGACCATCCAAAGCTGACTGCCAACGTAAAGAGTGAATCATTTGGATAAAATTATCCGGATGATTGAAGCCATCAGTTCCGATTCCTAGAACAAGTTTGATTCATTAAAGAATCGCACCATTGTTGCTTTCCAGTTGTCATGAGCTTGATTCATATAGAATCTTGCTAGTTACCTACCAAGTGTTGTTTGATGTTAACACTATAAGGATTTCCATTCGTCACTGTAAATACGTATGCATATTACTCTGAATGTTCTGACAAGATCACTAAGATATTGCGTAGAGGCCTGAAGCGTGTTTAAATTCAGTTAAGAATTAAACCACTGTTGCTTTCCAGTTATCACAAGTTTGATTCATAAAGAATCATACAAGTCACCTACCATGAGCTTTTTGATGCTCGCTCAAGAAGGATTTCCATCTTCATTATACATACTTTCGTATTACTCAGATGTTTAGGCAAGATCATGAAGATTTTGCGTAGGACTCTTGATGTAGTGTTTTTGCTACCCTTTAGGAAAAGGAATAGGCAAATTAGTGGTAAGCGTTAAGTGTCGGTTTAGGAAAACCGAGCACTAATGACCCAATAAGTTCAAGTTCGTTCTCGAAGAGGCTAGTGCGTTGTCTAATGAATTGATTAATGGTTTTTGATTATATTGAGAAAAAGAAAATAGAAATGGGGTGGGAAGAGAATGACGGTTACGAAGACGGATCGAGCTAAGACGAAAAAGTCGTTCACGTAAAACCGTAAAAAGCTACAAATTAAAAATTTAAACTTAAAAATTAATTAAAAGTTAAAACTAAGTCTAAAATAATATAAATAAGAATAAAAATCCAACAAAAATATTTTAAAACCTTTATTAATTAAATATTCAGTTTAGAATGCTAATTAAAGCCCTAAAATTAAATATAATTAATCAAAATGTCCAAAATATTATTTTATTGAACAAATAACTTACTTATATTATCTAAAGACTAAAAAGTATTTTTTCTAAATTTTAAAAACTATTTTTCTATTTTTTAAAACACTAAAAACTATTTTTAAACCAAAATAATTATAAAAAATAATGCCAAAAATAATTTAACAATTTTAAAAATCCTAAATTACGCTAATGAACAGTAGAAAAATATAAAAGTTTGAAAAAAAATATAAAAATTTTCACTAAAAGACAAAAACAGTTTGAATTTAAACCCTAATCAAACTAATTTAATTCTAAAAAATAATTAAAAAGTGAACAGTAAAAACTTTTTGAACTAAAAATATTAAAATGTTTTTCTAAATCCAAGAAAAATCTTAAAACTGAAAAATAATAATTTTTTACACTAAATGCCAAAAACAAAATAATAAAAAGTATTTAAAATAGATATTAAATGTAAAAAATTAGCAAATGAACAGTAATAAAAAAATCTAATTAAACAGAAAAATCCAAAATAAAATAAGAAAAATATAGAAACTGGTTTCAAGTCCTAAATCCAATTTTCACCCACTAAAGACAAAAAATCAAGAATCTGATAGTGACAACTTGCTTGGTTTTGTCTGCTAGTGAAGCAGTACTTACCTTTGTGCTAGCAGGGGGGATTTTGTTCCCACTACTAGTGCAAAATATTGGTCAGTTGACCAAATAGCTTAGGAAAGCTATATGAGGGCTTGTTTTTGGACAACAAGGCACCCCTACACTCAGTTGAGTGTAGGGAGTCAGATTATGCACAAAAACAAACAAGTTTATCACAAAAATTAAGCACAATTTGCCCAAGAAGTTACTGATTAAGCATGTATTAGTCTGATGAATAGTGTACTGATCTAGAGTGCACAAAAACGAATTTCAAAGCCCAATAACTTGCATACAAGCTAAGCAAATGGCATTAAACTGATGCACAATCCTACTTTAGCCTAATATCTAACAATGAGCAAGATTGGATGAACAAATTTTAACAAAAACAGTCAAATCAAGGCACTTTCTGATTTTAGCTACTCTTCTCAATTTTTAACATGCAAATTTGTTTCAAATCCTGTTGGAAATACGTTTTACGCATTTAGAAAGTATCGGTCACTCCAACTATGTAGTTATAGGCTCGTCGTTATGTTTAGTTTCACTTATTAAATAGCCCGACCCATGAGCATGTTCATGGGCCGGAAGCCCAAGTCCATTAAGGACTTGGGGTATTTAAACCTCTTTCCACCATGGAAAGAGGTGTTGGTTGTTTATTTCTTTTACTTCAATATACAAGTTTCTTTCACTTCTCTCTCTAACTTTCTCTCTCTAGAAAAACATCAACCCCCTTGTTTCACAAAGATTATCATTGTTCTACAATTGGTATTAAGAGCATGGGATGAGATATAGGTTTGTTTTTGTGTTGCGTATTGTTTTCTAAACATATAGTAGAGTGTTGGTTTGTTTTTGCCGAAATCTTCAAATTTTTTTTTGTGTTTGATCGTAGTTTAAAGTAGTGTAACATAGGGATTCGTGTTTAAAAGTGTTCTTGGTATCTTGGTTTTCGTTAAAACATCATATTTCTTGGAACAAAAGTGCAAAAAAGTCTTGTGTTCTTCATTCCGAAATTCAAGCAGAAATCTTCATCGGAAAGTACAAGTGAAAAGTGGGCTTCCATCGCAATAACCATCACCATCGGAAAGGGTTTGGTTCTACATTGCGATAGTTGGATTTCATTACTTATTCCGATCTGGACATTACGATCGTACTATGCGATCTGGGATTCCGACGGGTATAAGGAAGGTTTTTAAGTCGTTACTCTGCTTAAATTTTGTCAGCTACTTTGTGATCTGAGCATTCCGATCTGAATCATTCCGATAGGCTTTGCGATCTGAGTATTCCGATAGACTTTGCGATCTGAGCATTTCGACAACTTGGCATTGCGATCTAGGCATTCTGATACCATCATCATTCCGACAAGGTTACATTGCGATTTGATCATTACGATCTGAATCATTCCGACAAGCACTTTGCGATCTGAATCATTTCGATAGCTTTGCATTACGATCTAAGCATTCCGATAGTAAGATTTTCCGATATGGGTATTCCGACAGAAGGAACATTTCGATAGAACTTGTTTTTAGATACTTAGTGGATTTTCTTCTATTTGGCATTTAATTTGGTAATTTGGAAAAGTTCAAAAGCAAACACAACAACAAGATAACAACATCTTTTAGTTAACAACACAAAAAACTCATAACCTTATTTCATTGTTCGATCATCTTTGAAAATCTTTTTTCAAGGGATACAAAATGAATTCACATTCATTTATGCCAACTATGACTTCACTCACCGATATATCGATCATTTCGGGTACCGATACTCGCCCGCCTTTGCTCATCAAAGATCTATTTGAAGCATGGCAAGGTCGTATGAGAACATATATCATGGGCAAACAACATGGTCGACTTATGCTTCAATCAATTGCTAAAGGACCATTAGATTGGGGAGAGGTTACCGTCAACAATGTGACAAGACCAAGGGAGTATCATGAGTTAACCGATGCCAATAAAATCATTGCAGATGCCGATGAAAAGGCTGTTCAGACAATTCTTCAAGCCCTTCCACCCGATATCTTTCGAATGGTGAGTGAACATACAGTAGCAAAGAATCTTTGGGATCGACTTGCGGTTTTGCTACAAGGGACATCTCTCACTAAGCAAGAACGAGAGTGTCAACTGTATGATTTGTTTGATAGGTTCACATACCTTCCAGGGGAGACACTTCATGATTTTTATTGGCGTTTTACCACTTTGATGAATGACATGAATGTCTATAATCTAAGGATTGAACAGTTTCAGTTAAACACCAAGTTTTTGAACACACTACCCCCTGAATGGAGTCAATATGTGACTGATGTCAAAATGATTCGTGATCTACACAAGTCCAATTTAGATCAACTCTATGCTTTCTTACAACAACATGAGAAGCATGTGATCCAAAACCGAATTTCTCAAGGACCTTATCATGAACCAATGGCATTATTGGCAAACCATCCTACACTGTCATACCACAAATCTCAGCTTGCTTTAGGACACAAATCTTCATATCAACCTGTGTATCAAACACCAAGCTTTCCACAGTACTCGATTCTGCCACCGCCGCCAACATCTTATCACCAACCAGCAACATCATCATCACAAGGAGATTCACACCCATCACCTTATGCTTCACACCAGTATTCACCGTATCAACCTCCCACCAACCTTGCTAGTACCTATCCACAACTTGAGGCTCCTCAACCTCATTACTCACATCAAGTAAGTGTTCCAACCAATCAGTTTGTTGCTCAACCAGCATCAGCATTCTACTGTGAAGATGACATCCCTGTCCCTGAATTTAGACAAGGAGATAGCCCTACTGAAATCCTTGCTCTGATGTCTGCATATTTAAGTCAAACTTTGAACAAACGAGGTTACCGAGGTTCAGCAACAACTAACAATCAGTTAAGGAACTCGTCTAACTCTCGACAACAGGCAACAATTCAAGACGGAAGGGTCATGGTACAACCAATTCAAAGGAGATCAAATTCGTCTACTGCTGGTGCACGTTCATCCACTACTACTGCTACAAGGGCAAACAACACTGGTAAAATGAAGGTGGTTATTTGCTACAACTGCAAAGGGGAAGGGCACATGGCCCAAGAATGCAAGCAGCCTAAGAGGAGAAGGGACGACACATGGTTTAAGGAGAATATTTACCTGGTGAATGCTCAAGCCCAAGGTCGTGAGCTTGATGAAGAAGAATTGGCATTTCTTGCAGATCCGGGAGTAGCGGAAACTGATGGTCTCACAGCAGTCATCACCAACAATGCTGCATATCAATGTGATGATTTGGATGCATATGACTCTGATTGTGATGATCTTAACACCGCCAAAGCAGCTCTTATGGCAAACCTTTCACTCTATGGAGCTGATACCATTTCTGAGGTACCAAATACTGCTACAGATACTCGTATTGTACCTTATCAAGTTGAGCAAATGTCTGAGTATTCGGAACAGCCTCCGGTGGTTAGTAACTCAATCGACGAGACAAACAATGATAGCAATAACATTGCAAGTCCTCAGACTTTGAGTGAACCACAACCGGGAGCTCTTACGACGATCAATTCGTCTGCTAAACCTGATTTGGTTAGGGTCTCGGCATCTTTGCTTAGCAGAATGAATAGTACGATCCTTGAAACCATGAATGCTAATCAGACTTTATTGTCCGAGCTTGCTTTGCATAAGGACAAGGTTAAAACCTTGGAAATGACTCCTGTGTCCACTACCTTAACCAATCCTGAATTTGATAGGTTTAGGAAAGTTCAAATGGACAATCTGCTAGAAATTGAGAGTTTAAGAGCAAATCTTTCGAATGAACTTAAAGAAAAAGAGTCAGTCGTTACTAATTTTCAACAACTTCAAACGGATTTTGAAATTCTTGAGTCCAAACAGCTTGAATTGGAAATTAAGACGTCTGAAAGAATAAAAGAAACGGAAATTAAGCTTTTAAAACAATATGCTGCTTCACATCTAGTACACTTGTTTCATGCATCATTTAAAGAGTTCAATCTATCGCGTCTTATAGACTTACCACCTAACCCGGGATATGCAAAGCAAGCGCTTAACCACAACCCACGACTTTATGATGCAACAAAGTTAGGATTGGTATTAGATCCGATAGTGTTCTCAAGTGATTCTAGGACACCATATGATGAAAAGCAGTTAAAATTACTTTCTACATATCCTGAATATGATTATGCTCAAATGAATGCACAAAATGCCACAATAGATCTTAGAATTCGTTTTAATATGAAAAAGAGAACTCTCCAAACATCCACTTTCATGCCGACTAGAGAATGCCTTAGTATAATTCCTACACTTGTCAACTCGGACAAACCAAAGGAAATTCCTAAGAATCTTCCACCGATTAGTACGGTAAAGCTCAACTTGGAAGAGATTGGGCAATACCTTACCGATTTTGACAAGGTCATCTTGGAATGTACGACTTCAACGGCTCAAACCGCTGGAGAATGGGCGTTCAAACACATGAAAACGGTGTTTGAAGAAGAGATTGTTCCGTTTGTGGACCATATTAAACAAGGAGTCTATGATCTAACGTGTAATTTAAGTTTTGAAATTGGTGAAGTTCAAAAAGTTTTCAATAAAATGGATGATGCTTATGAACAACACTTAATTGAAAAGGAAAAGATTTTATCAGAATATGACCGCTTTTTAGAACATATGGTGTCTCTCGAAGTGATGCAAGTTGTTACTGTTAAATATACTCATGAAATTTCATCTACTGTGAATATTTCTGATGTGCATGAATCTATGAATACTGTAGAAAATCATTCTTGTCATGAATCCAACGCTAAATTTTTAAAGCTTCAAGATTCGTATAATACACTCTCAAAAAGTTTTAACGAGCTTCAACAACATTCTATATCTCTTGAAACTGAGAATCAATCTAAAAATGAAACTCTTTCAAAACTAAATGATGGTGGAAACTCCGTTGAGACAAGTGACAAGATGATTCAGATGGTTCAGAATTTAGAAGAAGAGATGATGAGACTTAAGAGAGAAGTACTAGAAACAAAAACGGAACTAGAGGCTGCAGAGACTAAGAATCATGTCCTAGAAAATAGAATTAATTCTATACTAGCAGAGCGTGAACAAGTAAGGCAGGGAGACTCACAAATTTCTGGTTCAATAGAAGAACACCTCGCGTTTAATGCGACAGAGCAAAAGTCTTTAATTGACAAACTGAACAAGAAATGTGAGGAAACCTCTGACCTAAAAATTCAGCTCATAGACAAAAACATGGTTCTAGCAGAATTAAAGGAGACACTTCAACTCAAAGGACGAGAAAGTGTTGATAATCCAGCTACAGTCTCTGCCTCGACCTCTAGGCTCCCAAACCCAACCCACGTGTGCTATATCGGGATCCAAAATTTAAGAAGAGTCCCACTAAGTTTGCCACGTATATGAAAAATGCCTTAGAACATGCTGATCTAGCTAGAGAGATTGTTGATGAAATGCGTGAACGTGATCCCACAAGTCATAGTGTATATGAGCTTTTATTATATGTGGATCGCGTTCCGGATTGTTTAGAAAACTTAGAGTACATTAGGCAACCGATATCTGTACCATCTAAACAACAAACCACCATTGCCATTACTCCATTCAATAAGACCCCAAGATCTAAGCCTGTTTTAAACACACCCATCAAGGCTAAGTCAAAATCTGTAACTAATGTTCCCTTGACTTCTACAGGAGTAATTGTGTCCACTAAGGCTAAAGGATCTCAAGACAAGAAAGATAGGATCAAGCCTTCCACTAATAGGACTGAGAAGAAGAAAGTAGAAGTGCACCCTAGGAACGTTATTTCAGTTTTAAATAAAAAGAATCATGTAGCTAAGACAAATGGTCCTCTTTATGAGTGGAAACCTAAGCAAAATGTGAATTCTAATGCGAAATGTTGGAATTGTAATGAATGCATGTTTTCTCAGCGTCATGATTTATGCCTTGTTGATCACGTGAATGAAATGTATGCTATTAAGAACAATCTTGAATGGATTCCAACAAGGAAGAAATTTACCCAAGTTGGGTGGCAATGGAAACCCACTGGTAGGACATTTACTACAAATGGAACTAAGTGCCCTTTAACTAGGATCACATCCACGGAAGTTAGGTCTAAGCGTCCTTTAAATAGGAACACTAGCACTAAGAAATGGAAAAAGCGCCCTTTAACTAGGTCTGACCCCACTATTGTGCCTACCAGTGGTAATGTCCCCAGTCAAAAAGTACCTCAGAATACTAGACAACTAGAATCTAAGCCAACCACTAGTAAGAAAATCTGGAAACCTAAAGTTTCGTCTGATAGCAAATCTAAGATAATTGTATCTGTACCTGCTAACTCAGAAGAACAATTAGAATCCGATACATCGTCTGTGTTTGGTAATATTTTCAGGTCGTCCAAATTATTCTTTGGTATTCGGACTCGGGGTGCTCCAAACATATGACTGGAGACCGCTCGATGCTCAGAAATTTCGTCAACAAGTTTCTAGGAACGGTTAAATTTGGCGACGACCATATTTTAAAGATTATGGGTTATGGTGAATACCAAATTGGGAATGTCACGATTTCAAGGGTTTATTATGTGGAGGGACTTGGTCACAATCTATTCTCAGTAGGACAATTTTGCGATTCAAACCTTGAAGTGGCCTTTCGACAACATACTTGCTTCATTCGCGATCTTGCAGGAAATGATTTGTTAAAGGGTTCTCGAGGGGATAATCTCTATACTTTGTCTATTCAAAACATGATGGCCGCCTCTCCTGTTTGCCTACTCTCCAAAGCATCTAAGACCAAGTCATGGTTGTGGCATCGACGGTTATCTCATCTTAACTTTGATGCTATTAACCATTTGGCTAGAAACGAACTTGTTCGTGGTCTTCCAAAACTTAAGTTCGACAAGGATCATTTATGTTCCGCGTGTTCATTGGGGAAAAGCACCAAGAAATCTTACAAACCTAAAGCAGAAGACACCAACCAAGAACCACTGTATCTTTTGCACATGGATCTTTGCGGGCCAATGCGCACAGCTAGTGTGAGTGGTAGAAAATACATCCTCGTTATAGTGGATGATTTCTCAAGGTTTACATGGGTAAAGTTTTTAGCATCCAAGGATCAAGCACCAGAGTATATCATTACTTTCTTAAAGATGATCCAAGTACGTCGTAATGCTACTGTTCGCCGCATTCGGACTGATAACGGCACTGAGTTCGTTAATCAGACTCTTCGAAATTATTATGAAAAGGTTGGTATCTCTCATGAAACATCTGTGGCTCGCACTCCACAACAAAATGGTGTCGTTGAAAGACGTAACCGTACACTTATGGAAGCTGCTCGAACTATGTTGATTTATGCGAATGCTCCTTTATTCTTATGGGCCGAAGCAGTGGCAACAACATGTTATACCCAAAACCGCTCCATCATTCGCAAACGTCATGGTAAAACTCCATATGAGCTACTTCATGGACACAAACCCGATATTTCATATCTTCAAGTGTTTGGTGCACTTTGCTATCCAAATACAAATAGTGAGAATCTGGGAAAACTTCAACCGAAGGCTGATATTGGAATTTTCATTGGTTACTCGCCTGCAAAGAAAGCTTACCAGATTTATAACCGTCGTCTTGGTAAGATTGTAGAAACTTTGGATGTAGATTTTGATGAGCTGACAGCGATGGCTTCTGAGCAACACAGCTCTGAACCCGCTTTACACGAGATGGGAACCGGTACAATAGTTCCGGATTAATTCCCAACAATCCTACTTCTCCATCATTTATACCATCAACAAGGTCCGAGTGGGATAAGTTATTTCAACCTATGTTTGATGAATTCTTCGATCCACAGAGTAATGATTCTCCAGCACCTATAGCAGTAGCTCCGATTCCCGTAGTTGTTGCTCAAGATAATGGAAATCTATCCGAGGCATCTACTGTTACTCTTGAACAAGATGTCTCATCCCCCACCAATTCTCAAACAACACCTGAATCATCACCCCCACTCGTTCCTAATGATGTTGAAGAGGACCTACATGATCACGATCTGGAATATGCTCACTTACAAGAGCTTCCCTTCTTTGGTTCACATATACCTGAAGACCCTACCGGTGCGTCTACCTCAGAGGAAGCTCCTGCAATCGTTCACTCCCGACCACCACGGATTGAAACTCACAACACTAAATGGACAAAGGATCACCCAATCCGCAATATTATTGGTGACATCGATCGACCAGTCTTAACACCCCATCAACTCCAAGAACATGCATTATATTGCTATTTTGATGCATTTCTTTCAGACACTGAACCTAAAAACTGGCAACAAGCCATGACCAAATCATCATGGATTGAAGCCATACAAGATGAACTTAATGAATTCCAACGTCTTGAAGTGTGGGAATTAGTTCCGTTACCCAGCAACATTGAAATCTTGACATTGTTGTGGGTATACAAGGTTAAGCTCGATGAGTTAGGTAGTGTGCTGAAAAATAAAGCTAGATTGGTTGCTAGAGGTTACAAACAAGCTTTGGGTATCGATTTTGAAGAATCCTTTGCTCCTGTTGCACGATTGGAGGCAATTAGACTATTCCTTGCTTATGCTGCTCACATGAATATGATCGTCTACCAAATGGATGTTAAGACGTCATTTCTCAATGGTGAATTAAGGGAAGATGTCTATGTAAGCCAGCCGAATGGATTCGTCAATTCAGAGTATCCTAATCACGTGTACAAGCTCAAGAAGGCTCTTTACGGGTTGAAACAAGCTCCACGCGCGTGGTACGATCTCTTATCGTCGTATCTCATCTCCAAAGGCTTCTCCAAAGGCAAAGTGGACCCAACATTATTCATTCTCAAGGAGGACAACGACATGATACTGGTACAAATTTATGTTGATGATATAATATTTGCTGCTACTAATCAACGTTTGTCTGACCATTTTGAGAAAATTATGTCCACACGCTTTAAGATGTCGATGATGGGAAAATTTTCATTTTTCTTAGGGTTGCAAATTTCTCAGAATCCCAGAGGCATCTTCATTAATCAATCCAAATTTGCTCTTGAATCCTTAAAGAAATATCATTTTGAAAACTGTGACCTCATGGATACTCTAATGGTGGAGAGATCCAAGTTAGATGAAGATAAGGAAGGGATAGCTGTCGATCCTAAACTTTACCGTGGAATGATCGGCACCCTTCTCTATCTGACTGCTAGCAGGCCTGATTTGCAATTTGCTATAGGCATGTGTGCCCGGTATCAGGCTTGGCCTACCGAAAAGCACTTAAATGTTGTGAAAAGGATCTTTCGGTATCTAAAAGGAACACTTCATCGTGGTCTGTGGTATCCAAAGGATTCCTCTATTGCACTAATTTCATATGTAGATGCAGATTATGCCGGGTGTCAAGATACCAGACGTAGCACTTATGGCAGTGTACAACTTCTTGGAGATAGACTTGTTAGTTGGGCATCAAAAAGGCAGAAAAGCGTTGCGATATCAAGTACAGAGGCTGAATACATTGCTATGTCCGGTTGTTGTGGTCAAGTTCTTTGGATGAGGTCACAATTGACTGACTACGGTCTTGGATTCAACAAAATCCCGATGTACTGTGATAACAAAAGTGCAATCGCTCTATGCTGCAACTACGTTCAACACTCTCGAGCAAAGCACATTGACATCCGCTACCACTTCATCAAGGAGCAAGTGGAAAATGGAGTGATCGAACTGTACTTCGTCAACACTGAGTATCAGCTGGCAGATATATTCACAAAGGCCTTAGATCGAGGACGTATCGAGTTTTTGATCGAAAAGCTAGGCATGAAATCATTTTCACCAGCGACACTTAAGGAGTTGGCTGAAGAATCTGAAGAATAGTAATGGTAAACTATTCTCGAGTATCCTTTGATCGTGATCTTGTATATTATCGTACATATTTAAACCATCAAAAGCAAAATACAAAAATATAAAACATAGAAAATCCATAAAAAAAATATAAAATTAAGAAAATCCAAAAATATTGTTATTTTTATTTTCAAATCGGGCATGTCTTTTAGTACGGTAATATTTACGGCTTTAGAAATGTCGATTAATATTGACACGGCGCCATAAATAGAGTCCGTATAAAAGTTGTACAAGTTTTAAAACATGCCCATATGGCTTGTAGTTATTTCAGACTGCAACCCGTTTTTCGCATTAAAGTCACGTATTTCTTTTGAAAACGTTGGCTCACAACGGGAATTAATTTTCTCGGGCAAGGTTTACTTTAAAACCTTGTAAGGGACTAAGTTTACTTTATAACTTGGTCTAACACAAATTTGTGTACGTTTCAGTGCACTTATTTTGTAAAAATAAGAGAAATATTATTTCCACCAGAATCGTTCTATAAAATCACTTAACCGTCAAATGTCCTCATTAATAGTTGTGTCCTTAATATCTTTGACTACAGCTCTTTAAATAGAAAACGGGCCAGGGATTAAGGGGGAGCAAATATTAACTCTTCGTGGAAACAAACTTGGTCGTTAAAAGGAATTATCTGAAAATATTAGCTATTCTTCATCTTCGGTTATGCTATGTGTGCCTTGTGTGATATAGAATCTTATGCACAGGTCATTAATTTTTTTTGGCGTTAAGTATTCATGGTCGTGTTTGTGAGCGGGTTTATTAAGTTGATTCATTAACTTAACATTCTAAAACAGGGGGACCATTATTGCACTTTTTGCAAAATGGTGTGTGCTTGACCAATTTGACCAAGTCAAAACCTTTCACCCCCCCTTCCCCGTCCTTACTGAAAACACACAAACATATCTTATTGCCGCCATTGTTAAGACCTTGAGCTCTAGTTGATTTTTTTGATTATTGACTTATCTCTTGCTGCTTAAAATCTAGGTATTCTATCGTGTTTAAATTGCTTTCATTAATCCGTTTCTTCTCATCACATCTAAACAGTAACGTTAGGTCATATCCAAAATTTAGGGTTTCATGTTTCTTGCTATGAAAATGGTATTTAAGTGGTGGGATTTGTTAAGGATGCATAGATACACATTGGTTTTGCCCAAAATCTCTTAAAACATTACCTATGTTCCAGATCGAGAGGTCAACGTTTGAGATCGAATCCCTGTCACGGATTTCGATGTACATTTCGATACCATCATTGCGATGCCTGTCATTGCGATGAGTCATTCTGATGACACATTGCGATGGGCTATTGCGATGAGTCATTTCGATGGCTCATTGCGATGTGTCATTGCGATGTGTCATTGCGATGGGTCGTTGCGATGGGTCATTCCGATTGGCTCGTTGCGATGGCTCATTGCGATGGTCATTACGATGGCTCATTGCGATGGCGTGTTGCGATGGCGCATTCCGATGTGTCATTGCGATGGCCTCGCACTAGGTATTGCGATGGGTAATATTGCGATGATTTTTCATTTATTGCGATGGGTATCAATATTGCGATAGGATGTTACTACATTAGGATTCCGATGCTTGATTCATTGCGATGGTTTGGTTAGGATTCCGATGGTTTGCTACATTGCGATGGAATTAGGATTCTTATGTTTATGCACTTGCCTTAGAATATCTAATGAGTTCGGCCTAGCTTGCACTATTTCCTCCTTAGGTTTAAGTATGTTAGGACCACTTAAACGAAACCAAGTGTTATTGAAACAAGTTAATTTTTATCTCATAAGAATACTTGAACGGTTTCTTATTACAGAAGTTCATCTTATTTAATAAGATGATTCCTATGTAAACAAAAGAGATACAAATTACTTAGTCAATGTCTTGTGTTTTGTTTCCAGGCCATGGCAGACAAAGCTTCATCTTTGTTCAAGCCCACTATCTTTTGGGTTGAGGATAATCCTACAATTCCTGACATAGTGGTTGAAGCTAAACCAAAACCCACTGAAGTTTTGGTTGAAATCAAACCAAGACCTACTGAGGTGATTGTAGAAATCAAACCTAAACCTACTGAGGTTTTGGTCATGACCACCAAGAAATCCAAATATTTTAAGAACTAATGCTAGGTCGGTATCTCTTTAGAATAAAAATGTCTTTGGCGGTTATGTCATTATCCTAAATGTATTGCTAAATGTAAGGACCTTGTTCATCTGATGTATGTGTGAATGTTGTGGTAATAATTGTAATTATTTTTTCCCTATGTTTCAACTGGGCATAGACTTAAGACATTTACATATTTTGTGTATATCATTTGTGCTTATGTCATCAAAACAGGAAAATGTCAATCACCGAGGAACAACAACGACTTCGTGATCTTGAACTTGTTTCGCTCAGTAATAGGCATCCATATGCTGAGAACAACTCTCGATTACAAGATGATTTTGATCCGGCTTTACCAGCTTTCAAAATAGCCATGGATATTCTAGACATATCACCCATCAGAGACACACTTAGACGTACTGCATCTGTTCCCGAAGTCTACATGCATGAATTTTGGAACACTGCATCTTTCTCCAAAAAGACTATCTCTTTTGAACTGAACAAAACACCACGGGTACTCAACTTGAGCATTTTTCGGAAATTGTTTAAACTTCCTAGGTTGGCACAAGGAGAATAATTTGTGGCTAACCCAAATAATGATGAAATGCTTCGAGTCATTCGTGCCATGAATTATGAGGGTGAAATCAACAACCTATCACAATTTAACACCTCACACATAGGGCAACCCTGGAAAGTACTTATCACCATTATCGTCAAGTGTCTGACTGGAAAAACTAGGGGCACCGATGCAATGAGACCACCACAGGCTCATTTATTTTGGGGATTGTATACTGCATCCAAAGTCGACTATGCACTTCTTCTCTGGCAAGAATTTTGTTATCAGTTTACTGGAACGAAGAAGAAATCCGTGCATCTTCCATTCCCGAGATTCACCAAGCTCATTATCCACCATTTTATGAAGAATGACCAAACCATTGACACTCGCGGGAATTTCCTCTATCACACCAAAGATGATGATTATGTGATTCTCTCAATGAATGCAGACACTAATTCCACAAAGTATGCATTACTTCCTGCACTAGTACCCGACACAATGCTTAATGATGGAATCAAGGAGAGTGATAAATACCAAGAGATGCTTAATGATATTGACGCACAATTTAAGCGGGCAAATTTACCTCCTTCAGAGAAGCAAAAAGGTAAACGCAAGAAACGAGTTTCAAAGCGCCAATCAGCTGCTTCTAAAGATAAAGGCCCAGGAAAAATGCAAATTGTTGATGAAGATGATGAAGATGAGCTGATCCAAACTGAAGAAGAACATGAAGAAGTACCACTCCGCAGGCCTAAGAAAGCAAGGAAAGCTAAAGGCAAAGAGGCAAGTGTTGCTCCAAATGAACCTGCTCAACAACAAATTTCTGAAGCCAAAAGACTTCGTATTATTCTTCAACAAAGCCGACAGGAAGCCTTTGGCGGATCAAGCTCAAGAGTATTTGAAGACTTAGCAGATTTTGGTAATCCTGATGGTGATACGGAATTTTTCGACGATCCCACTGAGGAAGATACTTATGAAGATGCGTATGAAGATGCTGCTAACTTTCACCTTGAAAGTCGGGAACCAATTGATGAACGTGAGAGCAGTGCTGACACTGATACAAGTATGATGTATCGAGATGCCAATATCACCACATCTTTCCCATAACCGACTCACATGGTACTAAATGAAGATGCTCATGCAACTTTCATTCCAGACACGTAACTTCAAAGTAAGTCTACTTCAAACTCTGATGATGTTTTGAAATATCTCAATTTAGAAGGGGAGGGTGTTGAGGTCACCAACACTGATCCGTCAACAAATGAACAAATGGTGGATGTCCCTATAACCACTATTACATCGACCACCACTTCACTACTATCAACCCTTGTCATCAGTGAGGTCACAACCACCACCATCACACCCGCAATTGTTGAGCAACCAGTATCAACCACCACCATCACACCCGCAATTGTTGAGCAACCAGTATCAACCACCACCATCACCACGGAATCTACACCGTCATCCACAGCTGAACAACCTGTATCAACCACCGTCCTAACCACTGTATCTACATCAACACCTATCCCGGTACAACCAGTATCATCCACGATCACCTTAACGGTTATGGTTACACCTCTACCAACAGAACCACAAGAATCATCCACATCAAATCCTTTCCTCACAGTCAATGATCTGTTGATCCAGTCTCTTCAACAACAGCTAGAGGCTCAAGCTACACAAATAGCTACGTTGACTGAAAGGTTTGCCACTCCTCCCAAGGAACCGCAACCTGATGAGCCTACTCTTTAGAAACTAACAGACAGCGTGTCAAAGCTTAAAGAACAACATAAATCATTTCTTAAAGAGAAGAAAACTCGGGATAAAGAAAATGCTGCTTTTCTCGGGTCAATTGACGAGCAGATGACCACGATCATTCGACGTGAAGTCAAGTCTTATGTTGACCAACAACTACCACATGTTGTCGGTAATGGTTTATCTATTCTTCAACTAATGACATTGCTACAGACACGTCTGCTAGATTTGGGAGCTCATCGAAATACAAACGCCAAGTTCTGCAATATCTCAACAAAGCAATTGATGAAGAGAAACCTGCAGACACTACCGACTCTGAGTCTGACAATGAAAATGAGTTAGAAGAGGAAGATGACGAGGAAAACGGTGAAGAGGATGATGAGGATAAGGATAAGGAAGGAGATGATGACGAAGAAGAGGAGGAACAAGGAAAGGATAAGAATGAAGATGAAGATGAGGACAAAGACGAGGATACATATGATGATCAGGATGACGATGATGATAATGAAAAGGGTAATGAAGTCAACAAGGGTGATAAGAATGACGACACCGGTACAAATGCCGAAGAGACAAACAAGGATGAAAATGTTACGGCCACCGAGAAAGGTTTAGAGGACACTGCAGAAAAGATTGTTGACACCACTGAAAAGACACTAGAGTCAACAGTATCAGAAACTCCGCAGATTGCTACAGGTATATCTACTGCACCAGACTTCACTACTGATTCTCACATTGAATCTGTAGAATACATGCAAGTAGAAGAACCGACAGAGACAATGATTGAAGAAGAACCTCACGAGGATATACCGGTGATGCAAACTCAACCTTCAACATCATCTGCAGTTCAGCATGAAGATGACATGGAAGTTGAAGATTTAAATGTTCCAGAACTGACATTTGCTGAATCCCTTGTCATTGATGATACTGTACAAGAACAACTTTGGCTAACAAATGCAGCACTATAGCATCCATTTGATACTGCAACTGAAATGGAGATGACTCAATTCCTCAACAACCCTATCGACTTCTCAGCTTTTCTAAGGTATTCTCATGGGAAACCGACGATGACCCCGGATCTGATCAAAATTGCAGCTGCAAATGTGGACTTCTTTGACACGTTAAAGATCAGCCATAATGAAGCAGAATATCACCTGAATGAGCTTACAAAAGCAATGAGAGCGACAACTACAGGAATTCAGACTCCCGTGTTGCAACCTCTCACACCAACAGTCATCACCGGTTCTACCACTATCCCAATAGAGCATTTTGTCTCTCACGATCTTGAATACCTTGAAAATGGAGCAAAGAAATATGCCACGTCACTAACAATGCTCAAGGCTGTCAACTTGGAGAATGTTCCATGGCTAGAGGATAAAGTGCCTGTTTCAATATGGATAAAGAAGCCACTCAAGTTTTATGATACCTATGCTTCACTTGGCATATCTCACTGGGATAAAAAGAAGAAGTTAGCTTATAATCACTTCCATCGTCCTAAGAGAGGTGCTTCCATTGTCTCAGCTCACAGAATCAAAAGCATCCAAGGAGCAACCACTCAGACTATCTTCGGTTATGATTACTTAAATGTAATCATGTTCAAACGTACCGATGAGAAAGAATACCGCATTGACGAAAGTGATCTCCAGTACCTTCAACTTGAAGACATCGAAGATCTTTTGTTGCTTTTGGCTCAAGAAAAAGTGGACCATCTATCACCTGACATTGTTATAGCCTTGAGTTCAAACTTTCGTCAATATGCCAGGAAAATAGTCATTCAAAACCGGGTGGAAGACTTTCAACTTGGAGTAGAAAGCTATCAGAAGAAGCTAAACCTGGAACGTCCCCATACGACTCCACTCAGTAATTTCCATAAGAACAAGAAGGTTTACATGGGGACTACCAAGCCGGAAGCAGGAATTTTTTATCCAAATGAGACTGGGGTCATGCAATACATGCGCTTCTCAGAACTGCACAAATTCAGTGATGGAACGCTGAAGAATGTTCGAGATGATCTGTCGGTTCTCAATGCCAACTTACCTCTTCCGGCAGTCACATACACCTGGACAACCCAGTGTAAAAAGGGATCATCGTACGCAATCAGGAAGATTGAGGAACTTCTAAGGAAGCGCCGGTTGCTACGAAGCATAGAACGATTCGTCGGTGGACGACCATATGGAGCTCACCATCGGTTCACGGAACGAACCAATTAATTTTGGTTCGTCTCATTACAGGTCAACTCCATATGTCTATAATTGTGAATATGTTATTTTTTCTTACTTTATCAGCTTTTGTGGCTTGTTGTAGTGTAAAAGTATGATATTTTTCAAGAATTTCTCTCGAAATTCTAATTCTTTCAAACAAATCATACTCAAGCACTACAACTTACCCTCATTAATTTGAGGGGAGCATTAATATGTTCTTTGGCCAACATCTAATTTCATTTTATTACCCAAAGACCGGTTAATCCATTAATATCCAAAATATTGATGGTTAACATTTTGGAAAGGGGAGAAAATGGGATTAAGGAGACTTAATGATATTTGGCTAAAATAATGAAAAAGACTTAAAAGATAAACCAACTTAACATGTGTAATGCACAAGTTAAGGGGGAGCGTTTTTGATGATCAAAACACTTAAGGCACAAAAACTTTGATTTTAATATCACAAGTGCTTTAAGTGATTTTCTCAAAGATTTTTCATGGTGACTATATCAACCCAAAACACACTTAACTCACGACGGATGTGGTGACAAAAGGGTGGTAGGTATAGGTATTAGTCCAATGATTCATCAGAACCGATGGAATCTTCCCAAGGACAACTCCCTAGATAGAACTAGAAGTCCTAGGAAAGATGGAGAATGAATGTGAACGTAGCTGAATGCCGACCAAGTACTTAAGCTAGCACTGGAACAATCACAACAAGGTGCTAGTGATGACGTATTGGTAAGCATTGAAGGGGTTGAAGAATGAAAAAGAATTGTAAAGATAAAGGGTGTAAAGAAAGAAGCCCTCCTTACAACTTTAGGCAGAAAACGGGTCAATACATATGCTATTGAGATCATTAGTTAATGAGTCTCGATATTGAAGAAAGCCATCATGGACCCAGTGATGCAATGCACAACCCTCCCCAGCTAACTCAAATATCTCTCAAAAGGTATTTGTTTTAATCACACGGAGATCAACACGTTATTTATTGGTTTATTCACTCCGAATAGACTGGTATTGAATAGGTGGCACTCCTCTCCAGCCATCGATCACTAAATCAAAACGCACTATCGAGTCTAGAGCCACGAGATCATCAAAAGTCTCATTAGGACACTTTCCACTTATTCCTTGCTTTCTCACACACTGTGAAAAGTAAGAGATTTTTATGAGTCCTACGCAATATTCTTGTAATATTGCCAGAACATTCGAGTAATACGCAAGTATTACAATGAAGATGGAAATCCTGCTTGAGCCAACATCAAACAAGCTCATGGTAGGTGACACGTGCGGTTCTTTACGAACTAATCTTGTGACAACTGGAAAGAAACAGTAGTTTAATTCTTAAGTGAACTTAAACTCGTTCCAGGCCTCTACGCATTATCATATGATCTTGCCAGAACACTCAGAGTGACACTCTTTAGTGTTCACAGTGACGAGTGGAAATCCTTCTAGTGTTAACATCAAACAGCACTTGGTAGGTGACAAGCAAGATTCAATCTGAATCAAGTTTGTGACAACTGGAAAGCAACAATGGTGAATATCTTAATTGAAATTCACTTGTTCCAGGTTTCATGAATTGGCGGCTTCAATCATAAGGATTTCTAATCCAAATGATTCACTCTTTATGTTCGCAATCAGCTTGGACGGTCGAATAAAGAGAACGGGTTTACCCGTGAAATCCTGTCAGGAAGTTACTTAATGGAAACTATCCGTCACGGGTACGATATCTAATATCGTCCAACGGTCTTCACCGACCGGAGGTAAAACGCTACCGAATTAGAATAAAATGTCAAAGCCATTTTATTCGTGTCGTTGCTGTGTACCTGTTGAAGACGGTGGCGTTGCTATGTACCTGTTGAAGACGGTGGCGTTGCTGTGTACCTGTTGAAGACGGTGGCGTTGCGGTGTACCTGTTGAAGACGTCCTCACATGCTTATTCCTTCTACATCAAATACTCCTGCAAATTCAAGAAAGTATGACCTGAAAGTCTTCCGCTGTATCGACTCTGAAACTTTCAAGAATTCAACAAAGGATAAGTGTGTGGGACATGAAGTCACAAAGAGGCGAACCTCACAAGAAAATAAAGACTACACGTGAAAGGCCAAAAGAACGTGTTCCAATCAAAAGGCTGATATCATTCAACACATATTCACAAAAGAAAGAAAAAGAAAGAAAAGAAGACTACGAGCTCAAGAACAAGATCTAACATGCTAGATTAGGACTTTGTAAATTTGGAGTGACCTCCCTTTGGGGGAGATTGTTGGAAATACGTTTTACGCATTTAGAAAGTCTCGGTCACTCCAACTATGTAGTTATAGGCTCGTAGTTATGTTTAGTTTCACTTATTAAATAGCCCGACCCATGAGCATGTTCATGGGCCGGAAGCCCAAGTCCATTAAGGACTTGGGGTAGTTAAACCTCTTTCCACCATGGAAAGAGGTGTTGTTTGTTTATTTCTTTTACTTCAATATACAAGTTTCTTTCACTTCTCTCTCTAACTTTCTCTCTCTAGAAAAACATCAACCCCCTTGTTTAACAAAGATTATCATTGTTCTACAAATCCCACTAAAATGAAACCTTGTGACTGATTAAGAACCTAGCTAGCAAATAAAGTACACCTTTACTGATTTTAACACCCAATGCTCTCACAAGGTTCAGTTAAAACTCACATCCAAACACACCTTTATATTTTCTGAAAATGATTTAACACACCAAATGCATTCACCACTCAACCAAACTGATTTACAAGGTCCTAAACATGCATACTAACATCAAATAACCATAAACAAAGCATGAAAAACAACGAAAACAAGGATTCACAAAAATTCACCAAATCACTTAATTCACAAATTTTAAAAACTGAAACTGAGATACAAGGGATTTACCTTGTGGGACCCACATCCAGGTCCCACAATGGCTGCAATGCCATCTCCAACAAGCCCAGGCTTGTGCTGATCCTTGGACAAACAAGCTTCCAATGATTTCTGCTAAGACCAACAAAGGGTGATAACAAAAAAAATTCTGATTTCTTTCTTTTCTTTTTAAAACCTTCTGAAAATCTTCTACTATCAAACAACTTAAACAAATCAGCTTACACTCCTTGAAAACACAACTTGGAACAAGATATATCAAAAAATCAACTTTTTCAGAAACTTGAAAATAGGAATGATTTTTGAAAAATCCTTGAACTAATGAACAAATTATGGAACTCAGATTCTGCTTTTCAAACACTCACCAACTTTTAAACAATAAAAAGGAATTACTTTATAAACACAAATACAAACTTTTATAACTTTAAAAAGGAATTACAATACTAAAGCAAAATCTGGAACAAAGGTGCATTCACATGCGAATGCCCTTTAAATACTAACTGATAGAACATTCTAGTTCCTAAAACCCTAATACATGATATTCCTGAAAAGCCCTTGGACGAATCTTCAAATCTTGGTCAAACATTGTCTTCACGTGATGGAAAGTGATGGCTAGCTGTTAAGAGTGATCTTGGGACGTTAAAATGGTCTTGGGGGCCAAGGAGTTGCTAGGAGACGTTGATCATGTCTGGTATTGGGGTTTGGGGAAAGTGACGGGTGCAGGGGAGGGCCCTACCCAACACATGGGTGTGTTGGGTTCACGTTTTGGGTGTGGGATGGGTAGAGGGTGAGGGTAATTAGTAATCTGGAGAAGATAAAACAAAAACCCTTTGTTTTTAGTTCAATTGGGTCTGGGGGTTTTTAGGGTTTAAAGGGATTAGGAAAGTAGCAGGCATGGTTTTGATTTGTTAAGGGGGGATTAATTTTTAAAAATTGTGTTTACCACCAAAAGAAAACAGATTAATAAATCTGTTATTTAAAAAATGTGGGTGGAATCTGATGTGGAAGGGAGGAGTAACGTGATTGGTTGATGGTGGATTGTGGGTGATGTGTCAAGCAGGGAGTGGTGGGGTTAAGTTTACATGTCTGTCCCATTTAACCCCTCAAGTATCACATTTTCTTCACTTTGTAATAATCAGCTAACAACCTCAATTCTCTTTATAACAACTTTGCATAACTTGTCAATTTTGGCACAAGAGTTGTCATAACTTTAAACAAGGACTTTAAATGCAATTTCTTCAATCTTCAAGGGCTGTTCATGTAACATCTTGATAATTTAGGGACCAAATGCAAATAGAGAGTATTGCAAGGGTATAAATTGCCAAGTATTCAAAAATGAGGGACCAATGTTACCAATCTTCAATTCTTCAAGGTCATTTTTGGAAATTCCATTCTTGGGTCCGGTTCATTGTGCGGCTTCGTTTCCCGTGTTCGTTTTTGATTGATTCTTGTGATCTTTTTGTCATTTCCTCAGTATCCGTACCTAAAATACACAAGCAACAAACACGAGCATATATTTGGCAGTTTTAATGATATTTAATGCATTTTAAGCCCAATTTGGACGATGAGACTATGTATAAAAGCAGTCTCATCACTCCCCCATACTAAACCATTGTCGTGCCCTCACGCAATGCTAGAATAAAGTATCGTAGCACTTCCAAAATTCAATTTTATTCACTTTATTGAATGATAAACTAGCTACACTACTACTATTACTACTACTTGTGTTTTAGACATAATGTATGATTTTCATCGCAAAATGGGACGTTTAGGTTCATAGGATAAGAACACGTGAATGCTTCGTTAGAAATCATTTCATCATCCTCGATTTTCACCCCAATTCCATGCCAAGCGTGCAACGAGATCATTGTCATTATACGTTAGTAATGCTAACACTACTCATATGCCCTAATCACGTACTTATCCTCCCATTATTCCTAAGTTGTATCTCTTATATTTTATTTTGTCTTGAATGTTTCACGAGGATACATTGTTTGACTTATGCGATGATAGAGATTTAGGTCTAAAAATAGAGTCCTAACGGTGTAACCAAGACCATCAAATCAATAACCCCTCCCAATAGACAACGATGTCAAAAAAATTAAGTCAACAAGAAGGATCGATAAACACGGTTTTATAACGGTTTTGAACATGAGACTTATTACCAAGACTTTTATACGCCCCCTAACGGAAGGGCCTTATTATCTTTGGTTTACCTCCATCTTTTTATTCAACTTCGCCATGAAGCTTTTATTATGACTTCGGTCTTGCCTTGCCTTTTATTATCCGCCTCATCGGTGGTTTTATTAGCCAAAGACGTATATCCTCACGCTAAAGCGAATTTTGGATCTTTAAAGCTTCGAAGATTAAGGCTTGATTCTCTTTCAATTTTGCATAGATTTTTTGGCCTTGTGGGGCTTCAAATTGTTTGCTAGATTTAGGTGAGCACTTGAAATCTTATTATTGGGTGAAGCTTTTGATTATTCGGGTGCCAATACTTCAAAACCGTGACGCTGGCGATACCTTAATGTCTTCCCAATTTAATTACACGGAAGCTACTAGAAATCCAACACTCCCAACTAAACTGCTAAGTCAATATTTATTAAGCAAAAAATATTTACATGCGAAGGGAGAATAAGCAAAAAACGAGAACACATGAGTTTTTGAAAGAATACGAGTACTCTACGTTTAGCATAGTAACTTATAATTAACCCTATCATTTCTCGTCCTCATTTAAGAGACTTAGCCTAATGTGTAGTTAAGGAATCAAAGCTAAGTGCTCAACACGCATGGTCGAGTCAAAAATTACTCTTATTCTCGTCATCGGAAAATCTACATTCGTGTCTTCAAACACTTGTAAAATATGAGAAAAATTTTAAAATTTGGCCATTTTTAGCCTTATTTTGCAACAAAAACGATAACAAAAAGATAAACTTTGGAAAGCGTGAAGGTTTGGCAAGGCAAGTATCTATTCACCCACCATACTAAAGTTAAACATTGTCCTCAATGTTTCGAGTCTAGGGGTGCAAACACCCCCATACTAGAGACGTAGTCGAATGCCTAATCTAGCATGGAAAGGGTGCAACCAATAAATTAATAGCCGTTTATGAAGTGTGCTAAAAACCTAAGGTAAGAACATCAAAAGGATATATCATGGATATTGAGAAAGTCTTCAAAGCAAATGATCGAGTGCTCCCATAAAATGAACACGAGAGGCTCCAATCGTGAAGATCATGATCTAAATACCACAATTCACAAACAACCATGGAACAAAGGTTGGAAGGGCACAAATCCCCTCACATTAAACTAATTAGAAAGCAATAATATGTACATGGTTAAGCATGGGTTTTCCCCACGAGGCACCTTGTTTTTGATAACCGAGTCAAAAGCTCGACTCGAATCCCCATAATTGTGATCATTTAGGGATAATCATGGTATGGTCAATTTTTAGTGGGGCTTACATGATAAACAAGGGCCCAAAACAACCGGTATTAAGGACTAAGTCCTTTGATGGTGCAAAATACCGGGATCGGAGATTGCGTTCTCGTTTTCATTGGAAAAACAAATCAACGCCACTCCATCATGTGTCAACACAAACCCAAAGGGTTTAAAGAAAATAGATGAGAAGAAATAGAAGGGTGGGACAATGGGTAAGTCATAAAAACATTGAGCTACTCGAGGTAGACTCGCACCAATCAAATAGAAAGATTTTCCATTTATTGCATCGGTGGAAGACCGAGATTTCCCTTTATAAGCAATTCCGGGATCAAATATCTCGTCCTCGGTGGAGAAAGGGAAGGGAACATAAGGGGCTTCCCCCACACTAAGTACACACAAAGCATCGTCAAAAGGAGGTGACGAGCTTGTAGTACTCAATACACGTGGTGATGACGGAGTTAGAATTGTAGAAAAATCTTTTAAATCCAATTTAAAAATTTTCCTTTTTTCATCTTTTAAACTCTCCTTATGAAAACCCGACTTAATTATGTCAAAAATATATTGGTGTTTCTAAAACAATGTTAGTCACACTAAAAATTCTCACATTTGAAAACCTTTTTGGTAAAGGTGGTGGCAAGTTCTCAAAACATTTGTCAACAAAGAAAACTCCCCCATCGGGATCAACATATTCATCATCCGAAGAATCACTCGTGATTGGAAGCCTAGGCTTAACACTCTTAACCTCCACCGGCGGAGGGGACGGAAAATCGTTTTTATCATCAACTCCTAAAACTCTTTTTGAAATCCTTTTACAAATGTTTTTGATGGGACTAACATTGTTCAAAGACGTGATAGAATACACATGAGAAAGTGTGGAGTTTTGAGTTGCATTAATGACGAGTTCTTCCTCATTGAAACGAAGAGTGATTTTCCTAGCATGCACATCGATAAGTGCTCTCGAGGTATCCAAAAATGATCGACCTAAAATTAGAGGAACTTTAGGATCGATGGGAATGTCAACAACAATAAAGTCTACGAGATAGTAGAACTTTCCAATTTTCACGAAGACGTCCTCGGCTACTCCACAAGCTAGAATCGTAGAATGATCGGCCATCTCGATTGACATTCTTGAAGGAGTGAGATTGGGAAGATTGAGTGATTTAAAAATCTCAAGAGGCATCAAATTAATACTAGCACCAAGATCGGCTAAGGCGTAGCATTCCTCCATATCTTGTATAGCACATGGGATTAAAAACTTGCCGGGATCACCGACTTTTTGAGGTATGCGGCTAAGAAAAACCGAAGAACAACTAGACGATTTTTGCAATTTCTCTTTGTTATTCAACATAATTTTGAAGTTCGCGGTAAATCGAGGCATCATGACCAAGGCGTCGGCAAAACTTATATTAAAATGCAAGTCACGAAACATTTTCATAAAAAGTTCAAATTGATAATTATTTCGTTCTTGTGCCTTTTCCTTGTCTCGTCTTGAAGGGTAAGGTAAGGGTGGTGTGGGTTGGGGCATAGGCAACGGCCTTGGAATCTCGGGTTCCATGATTGGTATTGGTTCAACCGTAGGTGTGGTTTGAGCGGTACTTCGTGGGCTTGGAATTTGCTCCTTTTCTACCACCACCTCGGGTTCTTTCTCTTTTTCCTTCTCCATAGAAGTACTTGGACGAGAAATGGGTTCTTTGAAAGTTTTACCACTACGAGTAGTAATACCTTCAATTCTCCTTTCGGGTTCACGCTGGTATCACTAGGAAGACCACCCGAAGAAGAGGGTGTACACATGATTGCTTCAAACATCTTAGCCATTCGGTCCTCAAATTTTGATTGCCTAGCATCCGATTTTAAAAACTCTTGCTTAATCTCATGTTGTCCTAATTCCATCTTTTGTTGGTTTTGTTGAAGACGTTGGACATTTCCTTCCATTTTATTTGCATGAGTTTTAAGTTCATTAGCAAGTTCATTTTTTAGCTCGTTTTTCAACTCGGATCTTAAGCTAATCATCTCACGTTGTATGTTATCAAATTTAGCATCATTTGCTTTAGCATAATCCAAAAATTCTCCTTGAAGATTTTTAGTGTGAGCATTTTGAAAACCTTGTGTAGTGTTTTGAAAATCACGGTTTTGGTTTTGATTAGTGACTTGTCCATTCCCATTTTGATAATTCCCTTTGTTTTAGTTACGTGAATTGCCTTGGTAATTACCACCTTGGTTGTTGTTTCGATAGTTATTAGCATTTTGATTTGGTGGAGCTTGATTTGGGCGGGAACCTTGACCGTTTTGGTTGTAAGTTCCCGTTGCTACATAAGCACTCGAAGTGTTACCATCCGCGGTAATGCACTCGGAAAGATCATGAGCTCCACCACAAGACAAACAACTCTTAGCAACCGCTTTAACCGAAGCGGAATTTGAAGCTTCTCGAGCTTTCCAATGGGACATAAGATTAGCAAATCTATCAAAAAACCGATTTTCCTCATTAGCTTCATCATGTAAGGCATTAATGCTACGAGACGATGACGATGATGACGAACCAAATTGGCAACACTCGGTGTGTTACGAGGGCTATAAACCTTAGATCTATTCTCGATGATTTTCAAAGCCTCATTTGTCGTCTTGCACAAAAAATTACCACCCGCGGCGGCATTCAAATAATATCGTTCATGATCATTAAGCCCATTATAAAAAGTATCAATTTGATGTAATTCCGAAAAATCATGGTGTGGACATTCATGTAACATTTCTTTAAAGCGTTCCCATGCCATTGAAAAACTTTCATTATTTCTTTGCACAAATCGTGAAATTTCATTTTTCAAATATGTTGTTTTAGATGGTGGAAAAAACTTGTTCACAAACATAGAAACGAGATCGGTCCATGTCAAAATCGAATTTGGCGGTTCTTTCTCAAGCCAAATTTTTGCGGGTCCATCTAAAGAGTATGGAAACAACATCATCTTAATGGCGTCATGTGGAACATCCTTAAACTTGCTAGTAGCAGTGAGACGGTTAAAATTCCTAATGTGATAATGCGGGTTGTCTTTCTCATGACCTCTAAACTTATTTGCTTGCAACATCGACATTAAACCCGTCTTAATCTCGAAATTCTCCGCAAGGATGGCGGGAATCACAATGGCCTCTCCAAAACCCTCGGTGGGTGCTTGAAGTAACTCCATCATAGTTCGATTCGCCATGGTTGGTGCTTCTCTTACAATGGGTTCGTCAATAGGAGACTCCTCACTAGAATGATTGGGAGTGGGAGTTTTGTTCTTGCGTTTACGTGCACATCTTGCTTGATTACGAGTTAGCATAAACGTCACGTACAACGAGGGGACGAGCAAAAAAGATTCTTTTTGGTGTTTTTAACTTTTTCAATTTTTTTGGATTTTTGATTGTTTTTACTTTTTTTTTGGATTTTGGTGAAATGTATTAAGTAGACAATAATCTACAAATCTCCCCCTTAATCAAATCTCTCGATTAAAGAAGCCTCAAGGAATGAAAACGATCACGTGAAGTGAACGCCTTCGATGACTTAAGAACGTTGGTGGAACACCAAAACGTTCAAGAGGGTTTAATCAATGGAAACCAAGAAAATATATATGATACTTAGTAATACTTTGGGCGGCAAAACCCTCGATTAGCTTTCAAAATCAAATACTCACAAGCAAGCGGGGAAACGAGGCGGCGCGAAGCACTTAAGAGCCTTTTTCCTTAGGATATATTTTATAATATCCGCCTTATACCCACCTTATAGTTTATATTTTCAAAATCGAGCTTCACGAAAGTATTTATCTATTTTTGCCTTTTTTCTTTGGTTTGAGATTCGAATACAATGATTGGGTAATGACCTCCCAAGTCAAGGTTGTGATTTCTCACGTATTTGGAGTACTTGTGAATTTATTGTTCTACGTATACAATATAGTAATAGTATTCACAAAAAACGAAAAACCGATAATACGTATTAGTAGAGTGCTACTAATACAAATACTTATTATGGCTATATAAAAACAACAATTGTTCAAATCAAAAACACAACACGCCTCCCCGGCAGCGGCGCCAAAAATGGTGTAGTGTTTTTGCTACCCTTTAGGAAAAAGAATAGGCAAATTAGTGGTAAGCGTTAAGTGTCGGTTTAGGAAAACCGAGCACTAATGACCCAATAAGTTCAAGTTCGTTCTCGAGGAGGCTAGTGCGTTGTGTAATGAGTTGATTAATGGTTTGTGATTATATTGAGAAAAAGAAAATAGAAATGGGGTGGGAAGAGAATGACGGTTACGAAGACAGATCGAGCTAAGACGAAAAGGTCGTTCACGTAAAACCGTAAAAAGCTACAAATTAAAAATTTAAACCAAAAAATTAATTAAAAGTTAAAACTAAGTCTAAAATAATATAAATAAGAATAAAAATCCAACAAAAATATTTTAAAACCTTTTATTAATTAAATATTCAATTTTAAATGCTAATTAAAGCCCTAAAATTAAATATAATTAATCAAAATGTCCAAAATATTATTTTATTGAACAAATAACTTACTTATATTATCTAAAGACTAAAAAGTATTTTTTCTAAATTTTAAAAACTATTTTTCTATTTTTTAAAACACTAAAAACTATTTTAAAACCAAAATAATTATAAAAAATAATAAAATAATGCCAAAAATAATTTAACAATTTTAAAAATCCTAAATTACTCTAATGAACAGTAGAAAAATAAAAAAGTTTGAAAAATATAAAATTTTTCCCTAAAAGACAAAAACATTTTGAATTTAAACCCTAATTAAACTAATTTAATTCTAAAAAATAATTAAAAAGTGAACAGTAAAAACTTTTTGAACTAAAAATCTTAAAATATATTTCTTAATCCAAGAAAAATCTTAAAACTGAAAAATAATAATTTTTTACACTAAATGCCAAAAACAGAATAATAAAAAGTATTTAAAATAGCTATTAAATGTAAAAAATAGCAAATGAACAGTAATAAAAAAATCTAATTAAACAGAAAAATCCAAAATAAAATAAGAAAAATATAGAAACTAGTTTCATGTCCTAAATCCAATTTTCACCCACTAAAGACAAAAAATCAAGAATCTGATAGTGACAACTTGCTTGGTTTTGTCTCCTAGTGAAGCAGTACTAACCTTTGTGTTAGCAGGGGGAGTTTTGTTCCCACTGCTAGTGCAAAATATTGGTCAGTTGACAAAATAGCTTAGGAAAGCTATGTGAGGGCTTGTTTTTGGACAAAAAGGCACCCCTACACTCAGTTGAGTGTAGGGAGTCAGATTATGCACAAAAACAAACAAGTTTATCACAAAAATTAAGCACAATTTGCCCAAGAAGTTACTGATTAAGCATGTATAGGTCTGATGAATAGTGTACTGATCTAGAGTGCACAAAAACGAATTTCAAAGCCCAATAACTTGCATACAAGCTAAGCAAATGGCATAAAGCTGATGCACAATCCTACTTTAGCCTAATATCTAACAATGAGCAAGATTGGATGAACAAATTTCAACAAAAACAGTCAAATCAAGGCACTTTCTGATTTTAGCTACTCTTCTCAATTTTTAACATGCAAATTTGTTTCAAATCCCACTAAAATGAAACCTTGTGACTGATTAAGAACCTAGCTAGCAAATAAAGTACACCCTTACTGATTTTAACACCCAATGCTCTCACAAGGTTCAGTTAAAACTCACATCCAAACACACCTTTATATTTTCTGAAAATGATTTAACACACCAAATGCATTCACCACTCAACCAAACTGATTTACAAGGTCCTAAACATGCATACTAACATCAAATGACCATAAACAAAGCATGAAAAACAATGAAAACAAAGATTCACAAAAAATCACCAAATCACTTAATTCACAAATTTTGAAAACTGAAACTGAGATACAAGGGATTTACCTTGTGGGACCCACATCCAGGTCCCACAATGGCTGCAATGTCATCTCCAACAAGCCCGGGCTTGTGCTGATCCTTGGACAAACAAGCTTCCAATGATTTCTGCTAAGATCAACAAAGGGTGATAACAAAAAAAATTATGATTTCTTTCTTTTCTTTTTAAAACCTTCTGAAAATCTTCTACTATCAAACAACTTAAACAAATCAGCTTACACTCCTTGAAAACACAACTTGAAACAAGATATATCAAAAAATCAACTTTTTCAGAAACTTGAAAATAGGAATGATTTTTGAAAAATCCTTGAACTAATGAACAAATTATGGAACTCAGATTCTGCTTTTCAAACACTCACCAACTTTTAAACAATAAAAAGGAATTACTTTATAAACACAAATACCAACTTTTATAACTTTAAAAAGGAATTACAATATTTTAAAGCAAAATCTGGAACAAAGGTGCATTCACATGCGAATGCCCTTTAAATACTAACTGATAGAACATTCTAGTTCCTAAAACCCTAATACATGATATTCCTGAAAAGCCCTTGGACGAATCTTCAAATCTTGGTCAAACATTGTCTTCACGTGATGGAAAGTGATGGCCACCTGTTAAGAGTGATTTTCGGACGTTAAAATGGTCTTGGGGGCCAAGGAGTTGCTAGGAGACGTTTATCATGTCTGGTATTGGGGTTTGGAGAAAGTGACGGGTGCAGGGGAGGGCCCTACCCAACACATGGGTGTGTTGGGTTCATGTTTTGGGTGTGGGATGGGTATAGGGTGAGGGTAATTAGTAATCTGGAGAAGATAAAACAAAAACCCTTTGTTTTTAGTTCAATTGGGTCTGGGGTTTTTAGGGTTTAAAGGGATTAGGAAAGTAGCAGGCATGGTTTTGATTTGTTAAGGGGGGATTAATTTTTAAAAATTATGTTTACCACCAAAAGAAAACAGATTAATAAATCTGTTATTTAAAAAATATGGGTGGAATCTGATGTGGAAGGGAGTAGTAACGTGATTGGTTGATGGTGGATTGTGGGTGATGTGTCAAGCAGGGAGTGGTGGGGTTAAGTTTACATGTCTGGCCCATTTAACCCCTCAAGTATCACATTTTCTTCACTTTGTAATAATCAGCTAACAACTTCAATTCTCTTTATAACAACTTTGTATAACTTGTCAATTTTGGCACAAGAGTTGTCACAACTTTAAACAAGGACTTTAAATGCAATTTCTTCAATCTTCAAGGGCTGTTCATGTAACATCTTGATAATTTAGGGACCCAAATGCAAATAGAGAGTATTGCAAGGGTATAAATTGCCAAGTCTTCAAAAATGAGGGACCAATGTTGCCAATCTTCAATTCTTCAAGGTCATTTTTGGAAATTCCATTCTTGGGTCCGGTTCATTGTGCGGCTTCGTGTCCCGTGTTCGTTTTTGATTGATTCTTGTGATCTTTTTGTCATTTCCACAGTACCCGTACCTAAAATACATAAGCAACAAACACGAGCATATATTTGGCAGTTTTAATGATATTTAATGCATTTTAAGCCCAATTTGGACGATGAGACTATGTATAAAAGCAGTCTCATCAACTCTTAAGATCTTTCTTACTGTTCATAGTGTGTGAAGAAGCAAGGAATTATGAAGGTGTGTCCTAATGAGATATTTGATGATCTCAAATGGCTCTAGACTCGATCGTGCATTTTGGATTTTAGTGATCGGAGGCTGGAGAGGAGTGCCACCATTTAAATACCTATTTATTCGGAGTGAATAAATCGATAGATAATGCGTTGTCTCCGTGTGATTAAAACAAATATCTTTTAAGAGATATCTGAGTTAGCTTGGATGAGTTGTGCATTGCATCACTGGGTCCATGATGTCTATCTTCAATATCGAGCATCATGAAAATGATCTCAATAGCATATGTGTTGACCCGGTTTCTGCCTAAGGTTGTAAGGAGGGCTTCTTTCTTTAGACCCTTTATCTTTACAACTCTTTATCATTCTTCAACCCCTTCAATGCTTACCAATACGTCATAACTAGCACCTTGTTGTGATTGTTCCAGTGTTAACTTAAGTACTTGGTCGGCATTCAGCTATGTTCACAATCTTTCCCCATCTTTCCTAAGGACTACTATTTCTAGCTATGGGATGTCCTTGGGAAGATTCCTCCGGTTTTGGAAGAATCATTGGACTTTAACCTATCCTACCATCCTTATGTCACCACAATCTTGATCGTCGTGAAATAAATGGGTTGAGGGTAAATAAAAATCACCACGAAGTCCAATTTTGATGTGCAAATCCATTTTGCTCCCCCTTAGCATATGCCACGATATTCGAAAACATTTCGCATATGTTGGGATGAGCCATCACGTTAAGTCAAACCATTTGTGATAATTTCCCATATTAAATCACATTTTCTCCCCCATATTCAAAATATTAGCCCAATCGATGTTTTTAATATCGATTGATTTAATGAAGTTTTAACAAAGGTTTTTGGAAGAAAAATGCAAGTTGATAGGTGTGTAAACACCCATCCTTTTTACCACTTAACTACAATAATAACCAAGCCAAAACGTGTATTTTATGTCGTAAATGTCGGAATTATGCATGGTTTGTGTTTTTGTTGTGATTTAGGACGAAAATGTGAAAAGGGGAGAATACACGGGCATTCACGGGCTTTTATCGAAGAAAAAGACAAAAGACGAAGTCAAGAAATCAAGAGTGCAAAAAAGAACGGAAGTCCAAGACCAATTCTGAAGATTTATCGAAGAAAAAGTCAAAAGACGGAAGTTTACTAAAAGCCGAAGAACTCAATTCTAAATTATTGAAGAAATTACAAGACGAGTTTATTAATCCCGAGACAAAGTCAAAAGAATTTGGAAGATTAAGGACTAATCAAGCAATTAAAGAAAGAAGAAAGAGGGGAGGAATCTTCCACTAAGCACCTCCCTAATCCTCCTATAAATAGATCATTAGCTTCATTTTTAAGTGTTGTTGGCTAAGTGTGACAATTAGCTCTTCCATTTTAATTTTTGCACATTTAAATACATGTCATTTACTTAATTGTCTTGCACCTTAAATTCATTTAATTTCAAGTAAGTTTCCATTTAATTGTTGTTAATCTTTACTTTTATTGTTCATCTCCTATCTACCTTTCTTGTTAATCTTTAATCTTTATGCTTTATGTTCATGTTCATGTTCTTGAGTTTTTATTAAATTGATTAAGTGGGTTTTGATTGATTTGGTTATATTTGTTAGTTTTGTTGATTTGGATTAATAGGTTATTGTTATTAGATCATTTGTGATTAGTCTTGGTTAATCTTTTTTTGTTGATTTTGATTAGTTTTGTCTAGATTCGTTTCTTTTTGTTTCCTTGTTCTTCGCTACTGTTCATTTTCCAGGTTATTCCGGATCAACGCCAAACATTCTGGATCAAGGTTTTGATCAGTGGATATTCCGAATAAAGCTGATATTCTGGATCAAGCTTATATTCCGAGTGAAGGATTTATTCCGGATAAGTGACATATTCCGGATGAACCATTATTCCGAGTGAAGCATATATTCCGAATAAAGGGTTTAGTCTACAATATTCCGGATCAGCAACTTTATTCCGGATCAGCTGTTTGTTCCGAATCAGGGGTCTTCATTCGGAATATCATATATTCCGATCAAGGGCATTCATTCGAAATAGTAAATATTCCGAGTTAAGGTCGTTTATTCGGAATAATCAATTATTCTGAGTGAAGCTTTTATTACGAATAAAGAGTTATTCCGGATGAGACATTTGTTCCGAATGAAGTAATATTCCGGGTGAACATTTTATTCCGGATCAAGGGTTTTGTTAAATATTCCGAGTAAAGAAGAATCATTCCGAACGAAGGTGACATTCCGAACGAGTGATTATTCCGAACGAAGGTTTATTCCGAATGAGCTGTTTTCAGGATCTTTTAAGTTTCTGTTTTTAAGTTTTAATTTTTAAGCTTTACTTTTCTCGCCTTTTTCCTTAGTTGCACTTTAAGTTTACTTGCCTTAGATTTATTTTAAGCCTTGCCTTAGCTTAAGTTTTAGTTGCGTTTTAAGTTTGCCTTTAGGGTAGTTTTAAGTTTGCGTTATTTACTTTAATTGCTTTTAATTTTTCGTCACACTTTATTTCTCGCCATTTATTTTAAATTAGATTTAGATTTTATTTTACCAGCCATTTATTTTAATAGTTTGTGCACCTTTTAATTTTACTACAACGACACAACATTTGTTTCCACCAAAGACAGCTGAGTCGCACTTAAACCAGTAATCAATTCGATTAGACCACCACAACGAACTATAACTTTCTTACTAGGTAAAAAGCCTTGTATTAAATGGCGCCGCTGCCGGCTCTTTTCGTAAAGATTAACGGTTTTCTGCGAGAGAAGTGTTGCTTTTTGGGATCCGTTCATTCGTGAGCGTTATTTTTCTTGCTTAAAAATTTCAAAAAATCCATAAAAATTAAAAATTGTTAAAAAATCCATAAAAATTAAAAAATTTCAAAAATCCAAAAAGGTTTTATTTTCTTTATAGTGTATATATATATTCTCTTTGTGTTTGGTATTGTTTTCGTTTGCTTTAGCAGGTGTATGCGTACTAGATCTTCTACTTATCCAGAGCCCGAGACTCGTGAAGATTTAGTTATGACAAGTGTGAACAACAACAATAATCCATCGCACCTCAACAATAACAACAATGTTCTTCCACAGCCCGATCTTCGGACAATGGAGGAGCTTTGTCAACCCACCATGTTTGGACGAGGAGGACCGATTGCGCCGATGCAAATCACGGCTCCGGAGTTTTCGTTGAAGCATCACATGATACAACAAGTGCAAACTAATCCATTATGCGGATTGCCTGATGATGATGCTAACAAACACCTCGACAAATTCATTACTATCACTCAAAGCATGAAGTTGCCCGGTGCTACTATGGATGTTCTACGCCTTCAACTCTTCCCACATACTCTATCACACCACGCCGATAAAAGGTTTGATCGTCTCCCGAAGAATTCTATTCATACTTGGGATGACATGACTCAACGCTTTTTATCGCGCTACTTTCCACCATCCATGGTCACGAGCCTTCGAAATCAAATCAGCGGTTTCATGCAAGAACCTGATGAATCTCTCTTTGATGCTTGGGAAAGATATAATGTTTTGATCGATCGATGTCCAAACCACAACATGCTCCCCGTGACCTTAATTGATACTTTCTACAACGGTTTGACTTTTCGTGATCGTGATACGATTAATGCAGCCGCCGGTGGCACATTTATGAAAAGAAGACCCGAGGAGTGTAGAGAGCTTATTGAGAACATGACTACTCACCATAAAAACTGGGATTCCTCCGCTTCTTCAAGGAACAAACCGAGAGTCAATGTTTCTTCTACTTCAGCAAAACCCGATATGACCGAATTCACCCGCATGATGGCCGAAATGAACAAAAATATCTTGCTCATCGCTTCAAACCAACAACAAGTTAAAGCGATAGCCAATCCTTGTGAGACATGCGGCGGTCCTCACTCATACACTGATTGTCCTTCTACTCAAGGCAATCCGGAAAACGTGTATGCGGCTTATGGTAATTATTTACCGGAAAATTACCAAGCCCGACCTCAAGGGGATCAAAATTTGCTAAGTTACCAGTCAAACAACTACCTTTCACCCGGTTTTTCTCCTCAAAACCAAAACCTCGAAAACAACTACAATAGAAGCAACCAAATCCCACCTAGAGCTTCTAATCCTTATCACCCACCCGCTCAACAAGCCCCACCCATTAATCAAGATGTTGAAGCTTTAATGAGAACCCAAGGAGAGAAAATTAATAATCTGCAAAGCCAAATTATCAATTTGAAAGGGGATATCACCAAGTAAGGGAATGCCATTAGATCCGAGCTTCGAAATGATATACAATCCTCCTTCAGCAATCAAACGAATGATTTGAAGAATATGCTGGCTAGTTTCTTACCCACCACTCAACCCTCTACTTCGAGTTCTCTACCTTCCAAAACCGTCACCAACCTGTGAGCGAATGTGAGTGCTATTACTACCCGTAGTGGAGTTACTTTAGTAGGACCACCTATCCCGCCCCCATAATCTACACCTCCTCCACCACAATTTATCCCTACTACTCCCACACCTAGTATTAGTACACCATTACCGTCGCCGCCTCGTCGTGAAGAAATACCCAAGAAGAATCCTCCACCAACCCCACCTTCACCTTCTACACCTCCACCACCCAACCCCAGCATTCCTTACCCTTCTCGACTCAACAAGGCTAGAATTTTGACTAAGAATGACATTCAAGTCTCTAACTTTTTGGAAAAGATTGCCGGCATGAAAGTCACCTTTACCCTTGTTGAAGCTCTTGCTCAAATGCCATAATTTGTCAAGATGTTTAAGGAATTGCTTAGCAAGAAGGAGAAGATGGTCGGGTTTGTTAATACTCGATTGAATGAAAATTGTTCTGCCGTCCTTCTCAAAGAACTTCTGGAGAAACTTGGAGATCCCAGTCGTTTTGTGCTACCTTGTACTTTTAACTAAAACCGACAAATTTACTGCCTTAGCCGATCTCGGGGCAAGTATTAATTTGATGCCTTTAAGTGTTTGGAAAAAGTTGTCATTGCCCGACCTTACACCCACGAAGATGACTCTTGAGCTAGCCAATCGCATTCTCGCTTACCCCGTTGGTATTGCCGAAGATGTGTTCATTAAAGTTGGCACATTCACTTTTCTGGTCGACTTCGTCGTTGTTGATTATAAAATGGACCCTCGTATTCCGTTAATACTTGGACACCCATTTTTGAGAACCGGTAGAGCTTTAATAGATGTGGATAAGTGTGAACTCATCTTAAGAGTCGGGGATGATGCACAAGTTTTTGAAATGGGGAAGCTTACAAACAAATCCTATGGAAGAGAATCAGCGAATATGATTAATATGCTCGATGATTTTGTCATCTACAACAATCCTCTATTCGATTCTTGCATTGATAATCCACTATTTCAAGATGACGTGGATGATTCTCTCTCCAATTTGGAACCTTCACCCATATATGATTCTCCATCGATCTTTGATGATTATGATTCTAGTTCCGATGGAGATGATTATGATAATTTTACTTCCGAGTATCCCGACATGCCCACTTATGATGATTTTGATGAGGTCGATACTCTTTCGAGTGATTCTTCACATGATGAAGATCCTCCGCAATCCATGCTTGATCCTACTTATGATGACTACTCGTTTGAGGAAGACTTTTCTACTTTTCTTAATACATACTTCCCTCATGAGAGTGATGCTCCTCCTTTGGACTTTGATGATTATGGTCTTCATCCTTCTACGTATTTGAAGAAAATTCTTTCAAAGGAGAAGAAACCCGACGACACCAACATCCGCATCACGTATGTTTTGACACCTATTTGTCCACCTTCTAAGGACGAGGTTGTGCATTTTCTTAGCGGATATTCTTCAAATTCTCCTGAGCCTGAGTGCTATTTTCCCCTAAAGGAAAAGGTGTTCGACCCCGGTATTGGAATCTTTAAGCCATCTCAGTATCCATCTGATGAAATAAAAGGAAAGATTTTTGGAACTACTGAAGATATGCTTGCACCTCTTCACCCTTGCTCCCACCGTGCTCCATCTTTGCTTAAGGGAACCTTGCCTACTCTTCTTTGGCTTGCCTTGTTCGCCTTAAGCTTGTGCTATTTGATGGACGAAAACTATGTATTTGATCCCGGTGGATGTGTTTCATGTTTCTTCCTATGCTAATCAAGGTCGAGTCAGGCTCACGACTCGGTGAACAAAAATCAAGCGCTTCTTGGGAGGCAACCCATGTATCTATCTTTTAGCTATCTTTATCCTAAGTGTAGGGGAGACCCGTTGGTGTTTGATATTTCCTCTCTTCTCTTCTCATATTCAGGGATTCGCGCTCTCAAAGATCCACTCTTGATGATTTTTGACGACCCGTGATTCCGTGTTCCCGTCTTCCCGGTTCTATCCTAATCTCTTTTCGATTCACTATTTTATATTTTCCAATATTAAAATAGGAATCTCGTTAGTTTTCTTTTCCTTAGCAAGATTTAAATAACGTGCACAATGTCCTAAGTGTAGGGGAGTTTACACCCACATGCTTAAACATTGAGGATAATGTTTATATCAAGGGTAGGGGGGACTTCTATCGAAGTTAAGTGGCCTTTTCCTTGTATTTGTCCTCATTTTAACCGGAAAATCAATTTTTCGACATTTTTCAAAATTTTTGATCTATTTTGGCCTATTAGTTTTTCCCTTTGTATAGTTATTTTCTTTCTTTACTAGAATAAATTTTATTAAAGTGGTTTTAATTTTCAAACGTTGTGAATCTTTTGACTCAACCCGAGTTTACTTATCTAAGTTTACTCTAGCTAGTATCCTTAACGTGTTTGAGTCAAGTTTTGCTAGGCTTTTATATAGGGAGCTTTAAACGTGAAAGTCTTAACTCTCACGGGTTAAGAACAAGAACTTTTCGCAAGTTCCTATAATTGATCCTAGAGAGTCGTTTATCAAGGGAACTTTAAGATGCGTTTTCTAAACTTGAAAGAGTCTAAGAATTTGCAAGATCCTATAGATGACTCGAAAACCCAAAACTTTGATTTAATAGGCTAAGCATCCACGAGTCTCATTCCTTAAGATTTTAAATTGTGGAGAACGAGAGATGATAGAGTCAATTATAAGTTTGGTATTCTTTCGTGAATTTATGTGAGTTAATTATAAGCCTATTCTCCCATCGCTTGCTAATAAATTTATCTGCAATAAATAAGGTTGTACGATTTGAAAAGTTACTTAGCTTCTAGCCCAAGATCGTTTAAAAGTTTCTCGGTATGGATTAGAGTTCATAGCCAAGGCATAACTTATTGAAGCGGGATGCGAATATTGGCGAGTCCAAAAAGGTCCTAACAAGGCATGAGGGCTACATTTTATTTCTAAAGATCCAAAAGTGATGTGAAGAATCATTTATCGAAAATCAATATGAAGGATCGAGACACACGACGAAAAGCAAATACTCCCGTAAAGATCATGGAGAAGTCTATCCAAAAAGGCCCTAACAAGGTATGAGGATAAATAGATCCAAGTCCTAAAAGGAGGCGGATCGTTGTATATCAAAATCCTAAATAAAGATTGGAGAAAAATGAAGAAGTCGTGGTCCAAGTATGAAGAATCTCTCAAAACTTCAAGTGAAGAAATTCCTATTATGAAGAGAAGACCATTATTTCATGAACGTCTCTCAAGATTTGAAGTATGAATTTGCTGCCAAATATCGGTCCGAGAAAGGTATCAAATCGTGAAGCGAGTTATGCCAAGATATGAACTTTATGAGGTCCCGAGAAGCAGTTTTAAAAGATTTTGTCCTTTAGCTAACTATTGATTAAATTGTTCCACTTTATTTTTGGCCTAAATAAACTATTGAAATAAGTCAAACAATGTATCCTCGTGATCATTCAAGACAACAATAAAATATAAGAGATACACCTAGGAATAAGGGAGTCTAAGTAAATAATTGGCCCACATGAGTTTGTGTTATTTTGCTAACTTATAATAACAATGATCTCGTTTTTAAGCTTGGTTTGGAGAAAGTGAAAACTTGAGGATGATGATCATTCATGACATTTTCAAAACCCTAAGGTATGTCTTTGATTTCTTTACTTACTTTCTTCCTTTTAATGTTTATAATTTTCTATCTCTTTAATAAAGGCCAATATGGATTGCTTATGATGGAAAATGTAAAACGTGCTTTGTGACTAATGCATTGCATGAGGACATTGCAGTGGTCAAGTGTAGGGGATTTGATAGGTGTGTAAACACTCATCCTTTTTACCACTTAACTACAATAATAACCAAGCCAAAACGTGTATTTTATGTCGTAAATGTCAGAATTATGCGTGGTCTGTGTTTTTGTTGTGATTTAGGACGAAAATGTGAAAAGGGGAGAAAACACGGGCATTCACGGGCTTTTATCGAAGAAAAAGACAAAAGACGAAGTCAAGAAATCAAGAGTGCAAAAAAGAACGGAAGTCCAAGACCAATTCTGAAGATTTATCGAAGAAAAAGTCAAAAGACGGAAGTTTACTAAAAGCCGAAGAACTCAATTCTAAATTATTGAAGAAATTACAAGACGAGTTTATTGATCCCGAGACAAAGTCAAAAGAATTTGGAAGATTAAGGACTAATCAAGCAATTAAAGAAAGAAGAAAGAGGGGAGGAAGCTTCCACTACGCACCTCCCTAATCCTCCTATAAATAGATCATTAGCTTCATTTTAAAGTGTTGCTGGCTAAGTGTGACAATTAGCTCTTCCATTTTAATTTTTGCATATTTAAATACATGTCATTTACTTAATTGTCTTGCACCTTAAATTCATTTAATTTCAAGTAAGTTTCCTTTTAATTGTTGTTAATCTTTACTTTTATTGTTCATCTCCTATCTACCTTTCTTTTTAATCTTTAATCTTTATGCTTTATGTTCATGTTCATGTTCTTGAGTTTTTATTAAACTGATTAAGTGGGTTTTGATTGATTTGGTTATATTTGTTAGTTTTGTTGATTTGGATTAATAGGTTATTGTTATTAGATCATTTGTGATTAGTATTGGTTAATCTTTTGGTTGATTTTGATTAGTTTTGTCTAGATTCGTTTCTTTTTGTCTCCTTGTTCTTCGCTACTGTTCATTTTCCAGGTTATTCCGGATCAACGCCAAACATTCCGGATCAAGGTTTTGATCAGTGGATATTCCGAATAAAGCTGATATTCCGGATCAAGCTTATATTCCGAGTGAAGGATTTATTCCGGATAAGTGACATATTCCGGATGAACCATTATTCCGGATGAACCATTATTCCGAGTGAAGCATATATTCCGAATAAAGGGTTTAGTCTACAATATTCCGGATCAGCAACTTTATTCCGGATCAGCTGCTTGTTCCGAATCAGGGGTCTTCATTCGGGATATCATATATTCCGGATCAAGGGCATTCATTCGGAATAGTATATATTCCGAGTCAAGGTCGTTTATTCGAAATAATCAATTATTCTGAGTGAAGCTTTTATTCCGAATAAAGAGTTATTCCGGATGAGACATTTGTTCCGAATGAAGTAATATTCCGGGTGAACATTTTATTCCGGATCAAGGGTTTTGGTAAATATTCCGAGTAAAGAAGAATCATTCTGAACGAAGGTGACATTCCGAACGAGTGATTATTCCGAACGAAGGTTTATTCCGAATGAGCTGTTTTCAGGATCCTTTAACTTTCTGTTTTTAAGTTTTAATTTTTAAGCTTTACTTTTCTCGCCTTTTTCCTTAGTGGCACTTTAAGTTTACTTGCCTTAGATTTATTTTAAGCCTTGCCTTAGCTTAAGTTTTAGTTGCGTTTTAAGTTTGCCTTTAGGATAGTTTTAAGTTTGCGTTATTTACTTTAATTGCTTTTAATTTTTCGTCACGCTTTAATTTCTCGCCATTTATTTTAAATTAGATTTAGATTTTATTTTACCAGCCATTTATTTTAATTGTTTGTGCACCTTTTAATTTTACTACAACGACACAACATTTGTTTCCACCAAAGACAGCCGAGTCGCACTTAAACCAGTAATCAATTCGATTAGACCACCACAACGAACTATAAATTTCTTACTAGGTAAAAAGCCTTGTATTACAAGTCCTTGTAATCTTCATGAGACCAATTTGTGAGAAATGATACCGATTTGTAACATTATCACATATTCACCATATTAGAATAAATTAACAAGGTTGGACCTGATTTGAGAGCATCATATGATAAGATCAAATGGTTCTTGTATGCAAGTGTTGGTCGCCTCGTCATGTCTGAAGTCATCTCTTGAAACCACATGTACGATTGGTATAGTTGTCTTGACACCAATTAGTGAGCTTGACACATTCGGCATCGAAGATTCTGAATCCTTGACAATTGCTCCCCCTCAATTGTTGACCCGTGTTCTATTGAAAGAGTTGTAGTCATCGTTTGAGTAGTCGCATCGTCGAGTATGTGGATACCAAATGTAGATAGCTATGGTTGTAGAGATGATAACTTCATAAAAACAAGACTTCTCTTGTTTTAACAAATAAATGCACGAATGCGTACATAGATTTGTGTTAGACCAAGTTATAAAGTAAACTAGATCCCTTAAAAGGTTTTAAAGTAAACCTTGCCCGAGAAAATTAATTCCCGTTGTTGAGCCAAAGCTTTCATAAGAAATACTTGACTTTAATATGAAAAGCGGGTTGCAGTCTGAAATAAGTACAAGCCATTTGGGCATGTTTTATGAAATATTTACAAATTTTGTACGAACTCTATTTATGGCACCGTGTCGATATTAATCAACATTTCTAAGGCCGTAAATATTATCGTACCAAAAGACATGCCTTTGAAAAATAAAGTAAAAATATTTTGGGATTTTTCTGAATTTTTCAATTTTTATGGTTTTTATATGTTTTATATTTTTGTATTTTGCTTTTGTGGATAAAAATATAAACAATATATAAAGATGATCACCAAGGATACGGGGAATAGTTTACCACCACTATTCTCTCGCTTCATCTGCCAGTTCCTTAAGAGTCTCGGGCGAGAATGTTCTCAAACCTAGCTTGTCGGCCATGTTGGGTCAAAAAGTTGATGTGGCAGAAACTCAAAATCGAAGAAAACATGAAGACATTTGTTCAGGCGTTGACAAGAGCAAATCATGCGTTGTCAAGAGCAAATCAAGCGTTGACAGAAGTCAACATTGACAAGCATTGTCAAGTGCAATCCAAGCATTGTCACATGCAATCCAAGCATTGACAGAAACGTAGACAAGTGTTGTTGGAAGCTTCTATTTAGATAAGTATGCAGAATATATTTTGTATAAGTTTATTTGAATAGAAGATTTACATGTTTATTTGATATTATCTCTTGTAAACCCTAGTCCTTACACTATAAAAGTAACCAAGGGTATTAGGTTTATTCATAACTTTCATTCACAATGTAAACCTAAAAGCGTGTGTCAACTAGACGTGGGATTCAATGTATACACGTCTAGTGATTGTTTATTATCAATATAATGAGCAATCCGTTTGTTTAATTCATGTTCTTAGTGCCTAAACACCTTGTTAATGTGTTGTGCTCTAATTCCGCTTTGATTATCTAATCATATGAACATGATGCATTCCTAGTAGCTAAAAGATCAAGGAAACCAAGGTTTCCACAGTTGGTATCAGAGACTCGTGGCTAGTGATGCTAGGACCAAAAAGGTGTTCGTGTATCGAGAAGAAAAGAAAAATCCGTCTAGGGTTTTTCTGGACGTTTTTGTGTGCGCAGCAGTATTCAGAAGGTCGTAACTTTTTATTGGACCGTTGGATCGTCAAGAAATTTCTTGTTTGTGTTCTATACACATATATCTAGACATCCACCGGTGTGGGATTGTCAAGTTTTATCCCCAAGAAAAAGTTATTAAGCGTCGAAGTCGGCAGTTATTGTATGCAGTTTTCTGTGAACAGCCATATAAAAAACACAATTTCTCCTTCGTTAACCGTTGGATCATCGTGCTTTTTGTACTATATATTCTTGGCACTTGTGTCTAGAATCTCACCGAAGGGATCTTCGATATGAGCTCTAATTAGGAAGTTATTCGAAGTCGAAGATTACTGCATAATGAGGTATGAAATTTCTAGTTCATATAAAATAATGAATTAGGGTTTCCTCCAAACCATAAATCAATTATAGACGGAAGAAGAAGGGTTCATAGCTGTTGTATTGCTTAACAGTAAGAATCGAGCTAAGGATGTTACAAACCCTAATTAGGGTTTCGGTGCATACAATGATAATACAACAGATTCATGATTTAAACCCTAGAGTTATTTGATTCTATGCTAGAAAATTCGTATGGTCCTATGAATCAAGATATACGGTTTCTATTTTATCGGATTGCTGTTTTGATAAGGATCACAAAACTAAACGTTGGATAAAAAGGGTTGGTTTTGTACAAGAATTTTTGCTTTGCTGATTGTCAGGGATTGTCTCATGAAAATCGTATATCTATCTTTAAAAGGTGGCAACGTGGAACAATATTTGATTGTCTTTAGTATGGTTACGTGAGATTGAGAATAAAGAAAGGAAACAAAATAGGTTGTTCCAAAAGGAAGTGACGGGTTCAGTATATGCCGAAGTGAATCTCACATAGTCATGTTCACATTATTGCTGACATAGTTAAGAACGTTTGTGGTCCCTGGTACAGTGGTTGTTGAATGTAAACGCAGGAATGGTTTTGATTATATTGGCACGTGATTTGCTTCAAGGAAAGTGAAGGTACTTACTTTTTCTATTCATGTGGGACGAGTATAAAGAACAAAGAGAAATATTATGGTTTATGTGTTCAAAGTCCCCATGTGCTTTTTATAATCGTCTAAATAACAACAAAAGATGGAGACAGTCGTCCAGTATTGTCTAATGTGTACTCAAGCAGCTGCTATAGGACAAAGTTGCAATACTTTCAATATTCACATGAAGATTCACATGATTTGTTTTTGGACGTGATTTGGTGGACGAAATGTTATCATGACGTGAGATGGTGCATGTGAATCACAAAAAGGAGATTGAAACGAATGATAAATTATACAAAGATCTATTCCTATTTGGAAAGTGTATACTTACTCCTTCTCACGTATACAAGATTATGTAGGGCAAGGTTTTAGGGATATACTATATTTTTGTATTTATCCCATGATATTAGGCTGAAATATTGGACGTGATGGGAGTTAAATTAGCCACTGACAAAAGTTTTTGAAGAGGCGCTGACAAGAATGAGGAAGACGCTGACAGGTATGTATTCGACGCTAACAAGTAATAAGTTTAACGCTGTTAGAAGGCGTTGACATTTGTTGTCCGAGAAATGATTGATCAAGCGTTGATAGGTATTATCCGATATGGGACAATACACATGACAGAGATATTGGACAGTGAAGTTTCTCGGATAACAAAGGAATAGCTGCTGTTTGAGAAAATTGGTACGATTTTAGCACACAAAAAGGAGATATTTACACACGAAGGTACATGGGATCTCCGTTTTTATTCAGAGTATCATTATGATATTTATGGCTCGGATATATTTTTATAAAGTCGTATATGATTAAGGGGAAGAATTCTTATGGTAAGTTTGATGTTGAAGTTAGTTTTCACGAATTTGTTTTTCTTATTTAGGTGAGCAATACACCTTGTCTCTATACTAAATATATTGTTACAGTGTACGACTGGCTCATAGTCGTTAGGTTACCAGTTCCTATTTAACAAAAACTGTGGTGAGCAATACACCTTGTCATTGGACTAAATATATTGTTATAACATACGATTGGCTCATAGTCGTGAAAGTTACCAGTACCCATGTAATAAAAACTGATGGGTGAGCAATACACCTTTATCATTGGATCTAAATATTTTGTTATAGCTAACAACTGGCTTATAGTTGTGCGGTTTTTGTTGGTTTCAGTTCCCGTTCTTACCAATAAACTGAGCCTCCTTTTGCAATGAAAGAGTTGCTTTTTTCTCTAGTCGTTTCGCGACTAGGGGAAGAGTTTATCAACTAGTGAGCAATTGGGTGAAAGAAATACAAAGTTTGGGTTATTCTGCTTCTACATCAAAATTATTGTACTTATTTTTCTTCAAGATCATTACACAGAGCCTACATTTGGAGAATCTTCAAGATTGCATACATTGTTTACTTCCCTGTTGATGTGACAAAAAGGGGAAGACATACATGCTACAATTGAGGGGAAGCAATTTGAAGATGATGTACAACTTACAAGAGATACACAAAGAGTTTTGCCGACATCAACTAGGGGAAGATTGTTGGGTCAAAAATTTGATGTGGCAGAAACTCAAAATCGAAGAAAACATGAAGACATTTGTTCAGGCGTTGACAAGAGCAAATCAGGCGTTGTCAAGAGCAAATCAAGCGTTGACAGAAGTCAACATTGACAAGCATTGTCAAGTGCAATCCAAGCATTGTCACATGCAATCCAAGCATTGAAAGAAACGTAGACAAGTGTTGTTGGAAGCTTCTATTTAGATACGTATGTAGAATATATTCTGTATAAGTTTATTTGAATAGAAGATTTACATGTTTATTTGATATTATCTCTTGTAAACCCTAATCCTTACACTATAAAAGTAACCAAGGGTATTAGGTTTATTCATAACTTTCATTCACAATGTAAACCTAAAAGCGTGTGTCGACTAGACATGGGATTAAATGTATACACGTCTAGTGATTGTTTATTATCAATATAATGAGCAATCCGTTTGTTTAATTCATGTTCTTTGTGCCTAAACACCTTGTTAATGTGTTGTGTTCTAATTCCGCTTTGATAATCTAATCGTATGAACATGATGCATTCCTAGTAGCTAAAAGATCGAGGAAACCAAGGTTTCCACAGGCCAAAAATTCCATTCGAGCGCGATCTAAAACGTTCGTGAAAATATCCGCCAATTGATACTCAGATCAGAAAAAGTAAAGTTCGATCACTCCATTTTCCACTTGCTCCTTGATGAAGTGGTAGAGAATGTCAATATGCTTTGACCGGGAGAATTGAACATTGTTGCAGCATAAGGCAATTGCACTCTTGTTGTCGCAGTACATCGGAATTTTGTTGAAACCTAGACCATAGTCGGTTAATTGGGATCTCATCCAAAGAATTTGAGCACATCAACCGGACATAGCTATGTATTCTGCTTCCGTACTTCAAATTGCAGCGCTTTTGTGCCTTTTCGATGCCCAACTGATTAGTCGGTCTCCTAGTAGTTGCAAAGTTCCACTTGTGCTACGCCTTGTTTCTTGACAACCCGTGTGATCCGCATCTGCATATGCCATTAGTGCAATCGAAGAGTCCTTCGAATACCAAAGTCCCCGATTAATGGTTCCTTTAAGATATCGAAAGATTCGTTTAACAGTAGCTAAGTGTAACTCAGTAGGTCGAGTTTGATACCGAGCACACATACATATAGCAAACTAAAGATCAGGTCGACTAGCTGTGATATATTGAAGAGTACCGATCATTCCATGCTAAAGTGTCGGATCAACGGCAACTTCATGTGGATCTGCATCAATCTTAGTTCGTTCCACCATTGGAGTATCCACGGGGTCGCAGGATTCCATCTTATATTTCTTAAGAGATTCAAGGGCATACTTGGATTGATTGATAAAGATGCCTCTAGGACTCTGGGATATCTGAAGACCTAAGAAGAATGATACCTTGCCCATCATTGACATCTTAAACTTGGAAGACATGAGTGTCCCAAACTCATCGGATAAGGTTTGGGTCGAAGCAGCAAATATAATACCATCAACATATATTTGTACCATAATCATATCTTTACCTCGTTTCTGAATGAACAGCGTGGGATCCACTTTGCCTTTAGTGAAGCCTTGCGTAATGAAGAATTGTGACAATAGATCATACCATGCACGTGGAGCTTTCTTCAACTCATAAAGAGCCTTCTTAAGCTTGTACACATGATTAGGATATTTGGGATTCACAAAACCATCCGGCTGTTGAACATAGACCTCTTCCTTGATTTCACCGTTGAGAAATACCGTCTTCACATCCATCTGATAGACGATCATATTCATGTGGGCTGCATAGGCAATGAATAGTCTAATAGCTTCCAAACGGGCGACAGGTGCAAAGGATTCTATAAAGTCGATGCCTAATAATTGCTTGTATCCACGAGCTACTAGTCGAGCTTTGTTCTTCAATATTCCGCCTAACTCGTCGAGTTTCACCTTGTAAACCCATTTCAAAGTGAGTAACTGCACTTGATCCGGGCATGGGACAAGTTCCCATACTTCAAGACGTATAAATTCATTAAGTTCTTCCTGTATAGCTTCTATCCAACAGGATTGAGTAAAAGCTTCTTGCCATGTCTTAGGTTCAACTTCAGTGAGAAAAGCATTAAAATGACAAAACATTGCATTTTCTTGTAACTGACTTCGTGTGGATACCGGAAGATTAGGGTCACCAATAATAGAATCTATAGGATGATCCTTTGTCCACTTGCTGTCATGTTCACGAATCCGTGGATTGGAGTATACCGTAGTAGGAGCTTCCTCTGAGGTGTACGACCCGGCTTGATTAGAGTCGGGAATCGGTACACCAAAGAATGGAAGTTTACGCATTTGAGCGAATTCCAAATCGTGATCATCATCATCCTCTTCATCATCAATAGGAATGACACGAGTATTTGATTCGGTAGTTGGTTGAGAATTACTCACTGAAGGTATATCTTGACCAGTTGTAGGTGCAAACGTATCTGATTGTGCTTCGGTTGCTGGAGGGACAACTTTGGTAACCGGAGCTATTACCTCAGGTTCTGGAACAACAATACTTGGAGGAGTAAAGAATTCATCAAAGAACGGTTGAAACAACGTATCCCATTCATTCCTAGTAGGTGGTGTAAATGATGATGAAGTGGGGTTGTTTGGGACAATACCAGAGCTAATGTTACTGGGTCCCATTTCATGAAGTGCGGGTTCAGAGCTGCTTTGCTCAGAAGCCATAGCTGTCAGCTCATCAAAATCAACATTCATAGTTTTGAGGATCTTTTGAGAATTACGGTTGTAGATTCGGTATGCCTTCTTTGCGGGTGCGTAACCAATGAAGATACCAATATCAGCCTTGGGTTGAAGTTTTCCCAAATTGTTACCATCATTATTTGGATATCAAAGAGAACCAAGTACATGAAGATATGATAAATCTGGTACTTTTCCATGTAGAAGCTCATAAGGTGTCTTACCATGGCGTTTTCGAATTAGTGGCTGGTTTTGGGTGTAAACTGTTGTTGATACTGCTTCTGTCCAAAAAAATAATGGAGCCTTTGCGTAAATTAACATCGTTCGAGCATCTTCCATAAGTGTGCGATTTCGCCTTTCAACGACACTTTTTTGTTGTGGAGTGCGAGCAACGGAGGTTTCATGAGAAATGGCAACTTCATCATAATAATCACGCAATATTTTCACAAATTCAGTTCCATTATATGTACGAATGCGTCGGACAGTAGTGTTGAGACGCACTTGAATCATCTTGAGAAATCCTATGATGAATTTAGGTGCCTCATTTTTTGTTGTTAGAAATTTCACCCATGTAAACCGAGAGTAATCATCGACAATGACGAGGATGTACTTTTTACCACTAAGACTTTCAACACGCATTGGCCCACAAAGATCCATATGCAACAGATGAAGTTTCTCTTGGTTGGTGTCTTCAGTCTTGGGTTTGTATAACTTCTTAGTGCTTTTCCCCATTGTACACGCGGAACACAAATGATCCTTGTGAAATGTAAGTTTAGGAAGACCACGAACAAGTTCGTTTTTCGCCAAATGATTTATAGCGTCAAAGTTAAGATGAGATAACCGTTGATACCATAACCATGAATTAGTCTTCAATGCTTTGGAGAGAATAAATACGGGAGAAGCGGCGATCATCTCTTGTAGAGACAAAGTGTACAAATTATTCCCTCGAGTACCTTTCAATAAATCAACCCCTTTCAAATTACGAATGAAGCAGGTATGCTCTCGAAAAGCAACTTCTAGGTTTGCATCACAAAATTGTCCCATAGAAAATAAGTTGTGACCGAGACCTTCCACATAATACACTCTTGAAATTATAACGTTCCCAGTATGATATTCACCGTAACCCATTATCTTTGCAATATGATCATTTCCAAATCGAATCGTACCAAGAAAGTTACTGACGAAATTTCTGAGCTGAGAGCGATCTCCGGTCATATGTTTAGAGCAACCAGAGTCCAAATACCAGAGAATAATTTGGACTACCTGTTTTCAAAAACAACAGTAGACAATACATTGGAAACTATTGGTTCCGGAGTGTTAGCAGGTACAGATATAATATTATTAGAATTGCTAACATTTGTGTGACCCTTAGATTTCCTGCGTTTTCTGATGTGAGTTTTATCACTAACAGGTTTTATTGTTCCAACTTTCTGAGGTTTTGGATTATTAGCGGGCACTACAGTGGGAGTAGACCTATTTAAAGGGCACTTTGTTCCTACAGTAGTGTCGGTATTCCTAGTTAAAGGACACGCTTGTGTTTTGGTAGCCTTGGTACTCCTAGTTAAAGGGCACGCATTTCCTACTATAGTGAAAGTTCTACCAGTGGAGCGCCACATCCAACCAACTTGGGTTAACACTTTCCCAGTCGGTTTCCATTCTAAACTATTTTTCCGGGCATTCATCTCATTCACATGGTCAATAAGGCAAGAATCAGGATGACTAGAAAACATACATTCAATGCAATTCCAACATTTCAAATTAGAATTCACAGTAGGCTTAGAACGTTGCACAACCGCAGAGCCTTTAGGTTTAGCTACATGATTCTTTTTATTCAAATCAGAAATAACATTCCTAGGATGGGCTTCTATTTTCTTCTTCTCTTGACTACTAGATGGGGCCAAGATCATATCATTATTCTTGTTTCTTTTAAGCTTACATCTTTGAGCCTTAGTAGTGGTGATTACTCCTGTAGAAGGCAACACGGGAATGGTGTGATGACGATGAGGTGGTTTTGATTTTGCCTTATCTTTGGTGACCAATGTTTGAGATGGTTTAGTCCGAGGGTCCTTGTTAAATGGTGTGATGGCGATGAGGTTCGTTTTGATGGCACTAGAGGATGGTGCTGAGACTGTGGTTGCGTTATCCACAACATTCTTACCTTTTAGGGTACGAAGTGTTTCCTTTAACTCAGTCAAAGCCAGATTTTTATCACAAATTGGTTCCCTCAAATCAGATATTTCCATCGACTTTCGATTCAATTGTTCAATCAATGATTGATTATGTGCAGTGGTATTAGCACGTGCGGGCTTTACTGAATCGAAGAGTCGTGTATTTTTCTGTCTTAAGTTATCAACTTTGGACAAAATCTTGGAAACTCGATTATCTAGATCAAGTTTAAAATTCTCAGCGGCCTCAAGTATGTTCACATAGTTAATCTCCTTAGATTTCTCTATGTCTATCGGCAATGATTTAGCAACCTTGTCACTTGGCTGACGATGTTTTGATTGTAAATTCAATCAAAAATTATTTTGAAAATTTGCATCATCGATATTAACAACTTCGAATGACGTTTCAAAGATTTCTTGAATAAATTGTTGCTTGCATTCAAGCGAAATACAATGTGTTTGAATCTCATCAAAACTTTTTGAAAGCGAAGGATATGAATCTTGAAGCTTTAAAAATTCAGCGTCAGATTCGTGACAAGTACTATCTACCACATTATCCACAGATTCAACATTATGCGCAATAGAATCATTATCAACACTTTTATTCACACAGACGGAAACTATATCATGAGACATCACTTGCTTCAGAAGCTGATCATTTTAGCGTGAAACTCGTTCTATTTCAAGTTACTAAGACAACCTTTAACATTGAAAACACGTCTAACTTCTTCTATTTCCAAAACCAAATCTTGATCAATATTACTAAGACAAGCTTTAACGTTGTTTACAAATGGAAGAATTTCGTCTCGGAACGCAGCTCTAGTGTGCTCAGAATTCCATTCACCTTCCGTTATGGCCGTGGCCGTCGTACGTTCCAAATGACCTTGTCAAAATCGGCCAAGTATTGGTGCACATCATTTAAGCTATCTGACACCTTACTTACCGGTGGAATTAACTTAGTTAAATCCTTTTGACAAGTGTAGGAGACGTACTAGGAAGGTTTTCCGTTGAAAAACTTTGAGGCACAAAAACTGTTAATTGAGCTAATTCCTTTTGTAAGCGAATGCAGGTCTTTCTAGAAAATTGATCTTTATTATGCTTATCATAATCAAGCGTATGGAATTTTGAAAACATTTTAGATTGAGTTTCTTCCGCAAGTGACTGTGTCTCCTCAGTACTACGAACACAAGGTGCTTCTTTTGATTTGCCAATTAGGGTCACATCATAAAGACAAGGAATATATTCTTGAGCTTGTTTTGCATAACCGAGATTAAGTGGTAAATCTTGAAGACGCTTAAGTTAGAGTTCTTTAAACGATTTAGTTAAAATATGAACCTTTTCTGTGGAAGCGTATTGTTTTAAAAGCTATTGTTCTTTGAATTTAAGAAGTTTGGTAGCATTAATTTCCGATTCAAACTTTTTAGACTCGAGAGTTTCGAAATCCATTTTGAGTTTCTGAAAATCATCGACAACCGACTCTTTTGCTTTTAATTCATTAGAAAGATTAACTTTTAATGATTCTATTTCTTTTAAGTGTTCAATCTTTTCAAAACAAAATTGGTCAAATTCAGAACACGTTATTTTCTCTGCTTGAGGGACCATTTCAAAAGTTTTGACCTTTTCCTTATACAACGCAAGCTCAGTGGTTAGGTTGGCATTCATATCTATGGTTTGTCGAACAGCCACATTCATGTTATCAATAATATGTTTAGGCAACTTTACCAAATCACGTTGATCATAAGATTCCATACCCGTCGTAGCATTTGGTTTAGGTTCACTCAAATGTGTTGGATTGGATACCATATTATTTGAGTTACTAGTTCCCGAATGTTGTTCAAGGTTGTTATTGTCATGCTCAACATGATGTGGATTATCATGAAAATTATTAGATATGGTTGGTACCTCACTGACGACATCAGAACCGTAGTGAGAGAGATTAGCAACGAGTGCAGCTTGGGCTGACTGAGTGTCATCACAATCTGAATCATATGCATCAAGATCATCTGCTTGATAAGCTTCATTAGAAGTAGAAACGACTGCAATGCCTTCATTGTGTGCTGTCCCTGGGTCTGCAAGAAATGCTAACTCTTTTGAATCCAAAATATTTCCCTTAGACTGAGCATCGACCAAATACATCTTCTCACGAAACCACGTTGCATCCCTTCTCCTTTTTGGCTGAGTGCATTCCCTATCCATATGACCTTGCTACAATTGTAGCAAGTCGCAACCTTTTGTGGACCAATAGTGCTTCCATTTCCATTAGCTTGAGAATTCATAGCTTGAGCATTCATGGTCCTTGTAGTGGGTCCATATGAATTTTGCCTTCCCTGAATAGGTTGCACCGTCACTTGACCATCTTGAACAGTGTCTTGTTGTCGAGGATTTGAAGAGGTGCGGAGCTGATTGTTCGTTGGTGGAAACCCTCTAGTAGCAACAAGTTTTGACAAGAAGGTAGTGAGATGGTTTAGGACATCAGTAGGTGTATCATTTGGAGTAAAGACCAGTGGTTGAATTGGTGGAAGTTCATTGGAGTAGAGAGCTTGTGCTTGTGGTGCTTCAATTGCAAAATATCCTTGCTGAGGAGTATAGCCCATAGGAGAAGTGTTTGCTTGTGAGGGTGATGCCTGATGTGCTGGTAGCTGTGGATAAGGCTGTTGAAGAACATTTTGTTGATATGCTTGATGTGGCATCATCAGTGGTTGATAAGATGGTTGTTGTGGTTGCTGATAAGTGTGTTGTGGTGGTTGCTACAAGTATGATTGTTGTTGATAAGTGTATGCCATGTTCTGTTGGGGGGTCATTTGTTGAGAAGCATACATGGCAAGTGGATCACGAACTTGTGGTGTAGACAAACGAGCCTCGATCACATGGCATTCGTGTTGTTGAAGAAAATCTTGAAGTTGATCCACATTGGTGTTATGCAAGTCCTTAGCCAATTTAACAGTCGTCACGTACTTACGCCATTCTGAAGGAAGGGTGTTCAAATACTTGGTGTTTAATTGAAACGTAGGAATTGCCATGCCATAGATATTGAGCTCATTCAACAAAAGAGTGAATCTCAAATAGTAATCATTGAGAGTCTCCCCGGGAACATAGGAAAACTTATCAAAGGTATCATATAGCTTACATTCTCGTTCTTGTTTAGTTAACGAGGTGCCTTGCGTTAGAACACGAATTCTATCCCATAACTCTTTGGAAACTTTATGTTTAGAGACGAGTTTGTAGACATCTGGAGGAAGGGCTTGGAGAATGATGTTTGTAGCATACTTATCACATTTGTCTTGAATCTTCATATCTCCGGTCAATTCACCCGTTGTACGAGGACGAGTAACTGTACCTTCCGTCATAGTACCATAATCTAATGGTCCATTGAGCACCGATGCCCAAATGAGATGTCCATTCTCTTTGTTCAACATGTAAAGTTCCAATCGGGAAGTCCAATCCTCGTACATAGTCTTCTCCAACATTGGTGGACGATTATCCGTACCCGAGAGGATGGACTTATCTGTAAGAGATGTGTACTTCATTTTAATAAGTTAAGATTTACAAATGTTGATTGAACAATGAGAGAAAGTAAATGTGTTAGTTGTTGTGAGTTGAAGTCGAGAAACAATGTTGAAATCCCCTAAGGTTTGTTCTCTATGACCAAAAAAATTCCAAGACGAACAAAAACACACGATAATTTATCGGAATACCCCTGTCGAAATAATTTTTGGATCGTCGGAATATTGATCGGAATAACTGATCGGAATACCCTGTCGGAATAATCTATCGGAATACCCCTGTCGGAATAAACTATCAGAATACCCCTGTCGGAATAATCTATCAGAATACCCCTGTCGTAATAAACTATCGGAATACCCCCCCTGTCGGAATACTCTGTCGGAATAATCAATCGGAATAACCAATCGAAAAACCTGTCGGAATACCAGTATCGGAATAACCGTCGGAATGACCTGTCGGAATACCAGTATCGGAATACCAGTCGGAATAACGATCGGAATATGTAAACCCTTTTCCGATGGAAGCTGTCGGAATATCCAAACCCTTTTACGATGGATTCTGTCGGAATAATACCCACTTTTCTCGGACAAAACTCAACCAATTCGAGATTTTAAGCCAAAAAATGATTAAAACGCCCCAAAATTTGTGTTTTTAGCCAAAGTAAATATACCAAATCTCTACCACAACTATGTAGAAGATTTGTATCAAGAAAAATCCATAAAAAACACAAAAAAGAAATTTGGTTCGAATGTATTTGGATCAAAAATAGGCGTATGAATCAAGAACACAAACACATAAACCAAACAATCATCCCATGCCTCTTGATACCATTTGTAAGATATTGTAAATCTTGCTTATGTTTAGAGAGAGAAAGAGATAGAAAGATGGTAAGAACACACACACTTTAGAGAGAGAAAGTGTAGAAATACACACTTAACTATGTGTAAATTATGTGAACCAGACCCTCTCCATCTAAGGAGAGGGTTTATATACTCAAGCCCATGAGATGGGCTTGGGCTTACAATGGGCCGCCAGCCTACACATGTTGTAGGCTTGGCTTGGCCTTGTTTGCTTAATATTAAGTTAAACTAAACTACGAGCTATTACTTAGACTATTGTTGGAGTAACCGATCCTTTCTAATACGTAAAAAATATTTCCAACAATTGTTTATCAATATTATGTATATGGTTTATTTAAATAGAATATTTACATGTTTATTTGGTCTTATCTCTTGTAAACCCCATTCCTTACACTATAAAAGGAACCAAAGGTCTTTAGGTTTATTCATAATTTTTATATAAAATGTAAACCAAAAGTGTGTGTCGTACTAGGCGTGGGATTAAATGTATTCACGCCTAGTTCAACATCTTTTGTTCTATTCCGCCTTGATTCAATCAAGTGAATAATGCATGTTCCTAGCAGCCTAAAGATCTGTGAATCTTAGGATTCAACAACATGAAATAAAGATACAAGGTAAAAAATCATACAAAGTAGTATGAAAAAGAGAACAAGCAAAAAAAAAGCATAAATCTAATCCTAGTTAAGCTAGAACTTAATGATTTGCTTGAAGTAGATGTCTTGAAGATAAGAAATCCATATGCTTACATAAAAGACAAAGTAGTGGCGGAAGTAGGTGGTGGGGGCTTGGTAGTTGTTGATGCAAAAGTTGGTTGATCCTTGCTAGACCCGAATTAGGCTTAATTCGGGTTGGCTGGGCTCCGGCTCCTGCACCAAGTGAATCGTCTGGTTGGGATCCTGCACACTAAACAACACGCGTTAGGCTTACCGTGGGAATGTTTCCCACGATTAAACTCCGGCGTGAGAGTAAGTAATCGATTTAGGGTTTATGTGAGTTTAGAGTATGAATCGTAATACCTTTGTGGAACCCTTGGGGGTTCCTTTTATAGGCAGTGAAACCCTAGTGGGCTTTCACTGATGCTTCGGCCCCAAGGAAGAGATAACCACCAGAATTAGAATGATTGTTATCTTCTAACTCTGGTAGTGAATATCCTCTCTCATTGGGATAAAGATATTCCTAGACAGAATATTATTCTGTCTAATATTATGTCGGCCGCACCGGGCCGTGGGCCGCACACATGTGCGGTTACTGTTCATTCGAGCCCATAAGCCTGAATGACATTTATCCACCCATCTGTGATGGACCGGATACGGGTAGTACCCGTGGGCCGGGTTCGTGACCCGGTTGGGGACTATACGTCATCATGTCCCCCCAGTCTAGTTGTTACAGCCGTAGGCGCAACCTCTAGACTATTAAGGTGCTCTCCGGACATACCAAGGAAAGACATAGGAAACGAAACATTGAAATTTTTGTTGTTCTGGCCGCACGTGGCGACCCTTCGTAGGAATTTTTTGAATGAATACTACCTCAGCCGCACGCAACGGCCGAGACAACTTAAATGTAACATTAAATACGGTCTTACGTAAGAGCCGCATAACCCGACAAGAATAAAAAACATTAATGATAGTCAATAACCCAGTCACATGTCTGCAAAAGTGCACCATTAATGCCCACCCTCGAGCCACGCAAAACTGTTTAAGAAGTGACCCGTGGGTCCCCCTCTGACGTTGCAGAAATGTCAGAAACCCTATCCATTGGATAGGCGATGTGACTGACATGTGTCAAAGATCCAAGGTACCTCGGAAACCGAGGAAACCCTATATAAGAGTGGGTATGCGTGTTTGTTACACACACAACCCACTCCTTCTTCCGCCATTGTTAATCTCAAGCTTTCATCTCCCAAAATTTTTGCCTTCTTTTCCACGGATTTTCGTCGCCGCAGGTTAGATCATCACGCTCTTAAAGACCTTTTTATAAAACATGGTAAAGGATAATCCCCTTATCACGGATGTCCTGAACGTGATGTCTGCGGAAAAATACCTCGACTTTCTGTCGAAGTATTATGTACCCGAAAGCGTACACCCCACCTATCCGGCTGATGGTGAAGCGATTACGAATGCACCGGCGGGGAAAGTAGGCATATATACACGCCTGTTTGACTCAGCCAACTACCGTATCCCTTTATCCAAGTTTTTGGTAGACCTTCTTTTGTATTATGACTTTCATATCACCCAGCTCCACTGCATAGGGGCGTGTAAAATCAACCAGTTTGAGATTACATGCCATACCTGTGGAGTAACCCCCACCGTGAACCTTTTTAGGGCTTTCTACTTTCCCCAGTTAGTGAACGGGTGGTTGTCGTTCAAGAAACGACCCGGGAAGGCCCCTATGACATATAGGAAACCTCTTGACTCCTTTAAGAACTGGTACGACCATTACTTCTTCGTAGATGAGAAGGTGTTCCCTACCCCCTTCGTACTTAAAACCAAAGCCCCCAAAGACTATCCGCCTAAATCCAAAGATTATAGTAGCCGGGACCTGAAAATACTAGATACCCATCGCACAGAATTCCATAGAGGGTTGCTGGAACACTTTCTCTTCTTAGTAGGGATAAGCCGCCGTTACTTTGGGAGGGATGACTTATACCCGTGCTTCTTAACGGAACAGGGAGAGGGTAGGTCCAATATATATGTTGTAAATTTGATTTATCACACACGTGTAGAACTTTACTAACCCATATAATTCTAAAATTGTTTGCAGAGATGAACCTTCACGGACTAATCCGCCAGGGCGACCCCATGAAGGTGGCGGAGGGATTCCGGCCGTTAAAGCCGAATGAGCTCCCCTTGCTAGAAGCATTAGCCGACCGCACGATACCGCTGGAAGAGACAACCGAGCCTAGATCGGACGAAGAAGAGCCTGTTATCGAGAAATCCCCATTGGATTTCCACAATGAAGACGGCGACGACCCATTGCTAGAGGGGGGCACCACCAATCAGGAGGAAGAGCATGATCCCAATAGAGACACCACACAAGCTTCCGGGTCCACCCCACTTACCTCTAGAAAGAGAAAGACAACCAGGCGGGTGGCGAAGAAAATTGGGGAGGAAGCCGGAGTTGCAAATGCTCCCCCCAAGAAGCTGCGGAAAGACCACCCACAATACCAAGAAGGAAGCAGCACCACGACTGCCCAAGCCGATCCCACCCCGACCATGTAAGGGCCAGTTCTGCGAGTCGCCCCTGTGAGCGCCGTAGCTCCTACCGGCCCAGACCCTGTCATTGGCCCCTCGTAAGTACCCCTCGTGAGTATGATTCATATCATTGTATGATATATAGACTAATATGTAAACAACAGGGTGGATCCGGCAGCCGCAACGCAAGGGGAAGAAGTGGGGAGAAATCCGTCCTCTGCACCAACCAACAAGCCCCCATCACCTGCCACCACACGTGCCAAGGAGCCGCGCCCCGAGGGGCTAGAAGAAAGCCTGCGCTTAGCATGGAACTTATCAAGTTTGACACGGCTGGATGCTGAATCCGAGTGTTCAGAATTTATCGAGCACATCACCCCGCCTGCCCTCGCCCAAGATTTAGATGAATTAGATCATGAGGCCCTTATCGAGCAGTTTGAGGTATCATCCGCACACCAGGTGACGGTGGGTGCCGCGTTAAGACGCCGTCTAATCCAGGCCCTCACTAATGTGAGTCGCGCAGACAAGAGAATAGCCCACCGTGAGGCGATGGTCGTGAAGAACGAGAAGACCATCGCATCATTGCAGGCGGCATTATTGACAGCCGAGGCAACGGTGAAGAGCAGGCGCATCACGCCGACGCCAGAGAGAAGCGTATTGCTGAGTTGGAGGCCCTCGTAGCCGCATCAAATGAGAAGGTAAACTTTCAGAATATTTGTACATACACTCATACTTTTCGTATGCATGTAACCCCAAAAAGTATATATCCTTGTAATAACTCCAAATTTCATATGTAGGTGTCTGCGGCTGAGGCTGCTGCTAAGGCTGTGACCGTGCAATCCTTCAACATTGCCCAGGAGCGTGACGCGCTGAAGGAAGAATTGACGCAGACCCAAACCAATCTTGAAAATCAAGTTGCCTCAGCTGATGAAGAGTTAAGCAAGGTGGTTGTAAGCTGCGCTGAGAGAGTATGCCCCCCTCTACTAACCGCTACGGCCGGTCGTAGGTGGATTATCGGGCAAGGACTACGGCTTGCTGTAAGTGGGGCTCTGAATGCTCCACACCTACTGCAGGCGTTTGCTGGGGTCGTATCCGATGGGATCGACCGTGGTAGGCATGAAGGCCTGGTCAAAGCTGCAGAGATGATCGCGAAGAATGAAGATATCACACAGCATCCATACCACAACCCCTCCGCAGCGGGTAAGATGACTGCGTCCATGGATGCCTTGGCCGAACTCCAACACCCCCTCCTAGACGAGCTTGAGGCAATGAAAGATGCTTCAAACGAGACGATAATATCCCGGCTGAGTGCTGATCCCATTCCCTTGACGTTGGCCACTTACGATTCCGCATCCAAAGCAATGAAAGGCCAGAAGCTGCTTGGAGAAGCTCTTGATGCTATTGCAGTCAAAGCCCAGGACGGGAAGGACGCTCGTGGGGAGGTCCTTCGTGCGCTAATTGAGGAAGGAAAGAAGGACCTAGGGGAGTTCCTACCCCCCTTATAACTTATCTGTTGTAAACACTTGTGATTATATTCGTCCGTGTATGTACACGGCTAAGACATATTTGTAGTAACTTGTCTTTTTATTTAGAAGTCCGTGACGACCACGGCCATTTTGTTTATTGTTAATTTTGAAACTTGTGTATTTCATTGTATTTCAATGCCGCATGATGTATCACGTCCTACACATGAAAAGGGAAAATACATACAAGTCTATAATTTACTAGACATGCGGCGTGCGTCTTTACTATGCAGAGTACTGTGTGGATACGGTGCACAAAAAACTTATCACAACGTCTTGTGAGTAAGGTGTCTAGTAAGGATACATGATCCGTGCGGCTGGGGTTGCATCCCTCTTACGCGGCAAGTTGAATTAGTAGGTTCACTTAATCCTCTTACCCCGCCTGGAGGCGTATAGTACATGTACAGTAATTTGAAAGAATGCATATGAATAAAACATGGCATATTATAACACAAGTAAAAAATTCATACGACTAACAAAAAATCTAAAAAATGATTTGCACGAAATAGGCAGTGGAGCTAGCTAGGCACCACGGCATTTTATTTAGAACGTTTACACTTTGTTTGAACAATAATGACAAGTCCTAAGAAACAAGAAAGGAATCTAAACAAACATAAGACAAAACAAAACAGATGAAACCGCATGGTTCTTCAAAGATAGCACCTTTAAGACCGCACATAGCGAAGTATCCATGCGGAAGCCGTAGCTTTCAAAGATAGCACCTTTTGAGATTGGAAATATTCTATGTGCGCTCTAGGTCGCGTCCATCCATATCACGTAACCTGTACGCGCCTCGTCCTAAGGCTTCAATGACTTCATACGGTCCTTCCCACTTAGGGCCCAGCTTTCCTGTGTTCTCCGCTTGACTTGCTTCGTTAGCACGATAGACGTAGTCTCCCGGTCGAAAAGAAACACCCTTGACATTGGCGTCATAATAAGCCTTCATCTTAGCCTTGGACATAGCCTCATTGATGGCTGCTATTTCCCTTTTTTCTTCCAACAAATCCAGGTTGATTCGCAACTGTTCATCGTTCGTGACGACATTAACCTCCGCTGTGTGGATGGTAGGCATTCCTATTTCCGCTGGAATAACAGCTTCAGTTCCGTAGGCCAATGCAAATGGAGTATCCCTGTTGGCTGTTTTGATCATAGTTCTATGCGCCCATAGAACATGTGATAACTCATCGACCCATTTGCCACTTCGTTCATCCAGACGCGCCTTGATGCAATTCCCCAAGCTTCTATTTGCTCGTTCGACAAGGCCGTTTGTTTGTGGATGCTTAACAGATGCGAAGCGCCGTTTGATGTTCAATGATGCACACCAATCTTTGAATGGGTTGTCCGTGAACTGCTTGCCGTTGTCCGAGATGATTTCTCCTGGTAGACCAAAACGGCACACAATGTGTTCCCACACAAACTTCTTGACCTGCATGCCTGTGATAGACTTGACTGCCTTGGCTTCTATCCATCGTGTGAAGTAGTCCATTGCAACAATCAAGAATTTAACCCCCCCCCCCCCCCGCAGCTACAGGAAATGGTCCTGCAATGTCAACTCCCCACTTATAAAATGGTCATGGGGACGTGATAGGTGTAAGCTCCTGCTGCGGGTGCCGCGGTACTGGCCTATGCACTTGGCAATCACTACACTTGCGAATCATGTCGCGCGCGTCTCTGTGCATGGTAGGCCAATAATATCCTGTTCGTAAGGCTCTAGCTACCACGGATCGTGGGCCTGCATGCATGCCGCACAACCCTTCGTGTATGTAGAATATTGATAACCTATGAATCTATGAAGTGGGTTGATGTTTTCTAGTGAGAGAAACTAGAGAGAGAAAGTGAGAGAAAATGTGTATGATTTTATTAATATGAAAGTGAAATGAGAACAACAACCAACCCCTTTCCATGGTGGAAAGGGGTATTTATACTCCAAGCATACATTGGGCTTGGGCCGGTCCATGACAAGCCCATGGACCGGTTCTTACTTAACTTAATAAGTAATATTTAACTAATTTTTAACTACGAGCTATTACAACATAAATCATATTGTGGAGTGACCGATACTTCTAATATACGTTAAAACGTATTTCTAACAATCTCCCCCTAAGGGATGTCACTCCACGTTACAAAGTCCTAAACCTCGCATACTATACTAAGTCTTTGTTCTTTAGCTCATAGTCTTTTCTTCTTTTCTTTCTTTTGTTGTGAATATGTTGGTTTGATCTTTTTGGCTTTGACTTGAGAGCATTTTTCTTTGGCCTTTCACGTGCAATCTTTGCCTTTCTTGTGAATTTTGCCTCCTCGTGACTTCATGTTCCACACACTTACGTCTTTTTGTTGAATTCTCGAAAGCTTCAGAGTTTGGTACAGCGGAAGATTTCATCTTGTACTTTCTTGAATTTTTGCTGAACTTTGTTGCAAAAGACATAAGCATGTGGGAACGACTTTTACAGGTACACCGCAACACCACCGTCTTCACTGGTACACAACAACGCCACCGTCTTCAACAGGTACACAGCAACGCCACCGTCTTTAACAGGTACACAGCAACGACACGAATAAAATGGATTTGAACATTTTATTCTAATTCGGTAGCATTTTACCTCCGGTCGGTGAAGACCGTTGGACGATATTAGATATCGTACCCGTGACGGATAGTTTCAATTAAGTAACTTCCTGACAGGATTTCGCGGGTAAACCTGTTCTCTTTATTCGACCGTCCAAAGCTGACTGCGAACATAAAGAGTGAATCACTTGGATAAATTATCCTTGTGATTTGAAGCCGTCAATTCATGAAACCTGGAACAAGTGAATTTCAATTAAGATTTTTACCATCGTTGCTTTCCAGTTGTCACGAGCTCAATTCATAAAGAATCTTGCACGTCACCTACCAAGTGCTGTTTGATGTTCACACTAGAAGGATTTCCACTCGTCACTGTGGTCAATAAAGAGTCACTCTGAGTGTTCTGGCAAGATCATATGATAATGCGAAGAGGCCTGGAACGAGTTTAAGTTCAATTAAGAATTAAACCACTGTTACCTTCCAGTTTTTCACAAGATTGGTTCTAAAAGAACAGCACGTGTAACCTACCATGAGCTTGTTTGATGTTGGCTCAAGCAGGATTTCCATCTTCATTGTAATACTTGCGTATTACTCGGATGTTCTGGCAATATTACAGGAATACTGCGTAGGACTCATGAAAATCTCTTACTTTTCACAGTGTGTGAGAAAGCAAGGAATAAATGGAAAGTGTCCTAATGAGACTTTTGATGATCTCTTGGCTCTAGACTCGATTGTGCGTTTTGATTTAGTGAGCGATGGCTGGAGAGGAGTGCCACCTTTTCAATACCAGTCTATTCGGAGTGAATAAACCAATAGATAACGTGTTGATCTCCGTGTGATTAAAACAAATACCTTTTGAGAGATATTTGAGTTAGCTGGGAAGGGTTGTGCATTGCATCACTGGGTCTATGATGTCTTTCTTCAATACCGAGAATCATTAGCAAAAATGACCTCAATAGCATATGTATTGACCCGGTTTCCGCCTAAAGTTGTAAGGAGGGCTTCTTTCTTTACACCCTTTATCTTTACAATTCTTTTTCATTCTTCAACCCCTTCAATGCTTACCAATACGTCATCACTAGCACCTTGTTGTGATTGTTCCAGTGCTAGCTTAAGTACTTGGTCGGCATTCAGCTACGTTCACATTCTTTCTCCATCTTTCCTAGGACTTCTAATTCTATCTAGGGAATTGTCCTTGGGAAGATACCATCGGCTCTGATGAATCATTGGACTAAACCTATTCCTACCACCCTTTTGTCACCACATTCGTCGTGAATTAAGCGTGTTTTGGGAAGGAATTGCCACCATGAAAAATCATTGAAAATCACCTAAAGTACTTGTGATATTGAAATCAAAAGTTTTGTACCTTAGGTGTTTTGTTCATAAAAAACGCTCCCCCTTAACACGTGCTTAACACATATTAAGTTGGATTATCGTTAAGTCTTTTTCATCTTTTAGCCAAGTATCACTTAAGTCTCCTTAATCCCATTTTCTCCCGTTATCCAAAATGTTAACCATTAATATTTGGGATATTGAATGGATTAACCGGTCTTTGGGTAAAAATGAAATCGATGTTTGGCCATAGAACATGTTCATGCTCCCCCTTAAATTAATAAGGGATAGTTGTAGTGCTTTAGTATGATATATTTTGAAAGATTTAGAATCTCGTGAGAAATTCTTGAAAAATTATCATACCTTAACACTACATCAAGCCATTACAGCACAATATTCACAAATATACATATTCATAATTGAAAACCAATATAAAGTGGACCTGAGATGTACGACCCATTAGATGGATCGTTGCAGTAGCTTGTGGTGCACTAAATATGGTCTACCACCCACGAATCTTTCCAAGCTCCTCATCAATCTACGTTCACGGAGCTTTTGATCGATCTTCTTGATCACATAATTCGCCATCTGCCTATAACCCTTATGCCAATCCTCGGTCATCTCTGGCAAAGTCCCACCCGAGTTCAGATGCTCCAACTTTCCTCTGACTTGTAGAAGAGTCCCATCACTGTACTTGTAAAGCTCTCCCACCCTCATAAACTTCATTAAACCTCGACTGTTCAAGTAGAAAATGCCGCAATTCGGAACAGAGATGCCGGTATAAGGACATCTTTCTACATGTTGAGGTAGAACTTGATTCACTGGACGGGTTAAGTTGAGCTTCCTTTGATAGCTTTCGACTCCCAACTGAAGATCTTCAACTCTTTTCTTGATAACAACGCTTCGTGTGAACATACGAAGTGCTGTATTCAAGGCAATGAGGTCTTCACGAGGAATATGTGTGAGTTGATCTCGGGTCATCAGAAGCAACATATCTTCAATATCCTCAAGGCGAATGATAGAGAAATCTCCCTGCTGGATTTTGTATTCTCTGTCATCCTCCCTTTTCAAACGAATCTCCGTCACATGATAGTAGCCATTCTTGGCTTCAGTTTTCAACCCTAAGATGCTGGAGATGCGGATATCGGATCGAACGTTACTCCCTGAGTTGACTAGACAGCAGCCCCTGTACGCCCTTCGAACTCGTTCGTCCCAGTGTGATGCACCTATGACAGCACACATATCATAATTATGATTTACCTTTGGGACCCAGAGTCGGTTTACCTTTTCCTCTATAAAGGGTATTGTCCCCCAGTTGGCAGCTTTCAGCAGGGTCAGGGATGTTGCGTACTTTGAGGACCCCTTCAGAAGATACACAAGATCATTGGTGACGAAGAAGTCAAGAGCAATATGATTATCTTGAGAAGGATCCATTGGAGGTGGAGCTCTTTCTGATTCATGAAGTCCTGGCCGTTGAACGGTATTCAGAGCCTTCAGGATCTCATCGGCATAATACTCGAACTCCATTTGGGTCAACCGGGTTTTGGCGCGTAGTCTCTTATCCTTCAGTGCTTTCTTCACCAAAGATGGAGTAACCGAAGTCTTATACTCATGAGCAAGAAATGCACATAAGTCAATCGGACTGCGGATACGAAGATACAAAACATCTTTGTCAGCGTCGATGATTGGATCATACTGCGCCGCTGCCGTGATCCAAGCCTGTGGTGGTGCAGTCTCGTCAATCTCCAACGTGTCTGCCCAGTCCCTTGTGCTTGGAACAGTAGATTGTGGGTTTTGTTGCAGAGGAGTGGAGACGTGAACATCTGCTTTTTCTGTTTCAGGCATGTCGGCAGTGTCATGAATGGGTGAGTGTTGTGCAGCTTCAGGTTCGGTTACCGATTCTGCAATCACAGGAACAACAACAATAGAACTAACAGGGTTAGTGGTAACAGGTATGGATGCAGCGATAAATGTACCAGGAATAGATGACCCTGTAGTGGCATTCACATCGTGGCGCCACTTCGATCGTCTGGATTCCGTGGAAGTAGATTTTTCCTTTGTTGCTGCATCTTTCTTGGACTTGGTGCCAGATTTAACAGGTTTCTTTGAGCTGGCACCCTTATCCCCTTTCTCAGGCTGTTTACCCCCATCATCATCCTGATCATCATCCCCGTTGCTCCCCCGAACACTCCCCTCATTACCATTACCACCATCATCGCCATCATCATCATCGTCATCATCATCCTCATCATCATTATCATCATCCTTATCATTATCATCCTCATCATCATCATCATTCTGATCTTCTTCTTCTTCTTCTTCCTCTTCTCCACCAGTACCCTCTTCTTCGTCACTCTCTTCCCTTTCTTCCTCAGGGAGAATGTGGTAGGGTACCACACTTCCAAACGTCTTGAACAACCTATCATCCTCCATGATAGCGTCATTCAGGGATTTGAAGAGAGCCCGTTGAATCCTCGATTTATCAAACGATCCAAGTTCCCTCATTCGAGCTTTGAGGATCTTCTTAAGTTCAAAATCCGTCAAGTCATAAGCAATCTTGTAGGCGGCTTCTGAAGGATTGGATGATTTGATCATCAAGTTATCAGCAACGAGTGTCTTTAACTCATCACGCAGTTTAGGCATTAGGGATTCAACGGTGTCTTTCACTCTCTGCTCAATAGAAGCTTCAAGAGCTTCTTTCTGCTCTTTAAAGTCATCCTTAATAGCTTTAAGTCTCGTAATACGTGCTTGATGCCTATCAGCTTCAGCCTTTTTAACCCGAGCAAGTTCTTCTGCATGAGCTTTACGTGTAAATTCCATATCTGCAGCGAACTTAGCAATCAACTCTTCTTGAGCTTTCTTAGATGCTTCTTCACTTTGAGCTCGTCTACGTAACTCTTGGCGAAGTTCATCCATTTCTCTCTTGTGATTATCCACATGTTTATCCAACATTTCGGCCATCACCAATGCAGCCATTGCAGACGTTGCAGAGCTGCTCTAGGTTGATGGAATAGGCTCGGTTGTAACTGCGGTACTAAGGATGGGGTTTATTGGTGGTGGAAGAAATGGTGTTGAAACCGGTCTGGTTGGTACGGGTTGAGTTGGTTGAAGTTGAGTTGCTAAAGGTTGAGTAGACTCTTTTTCAATACTAGCTGAAACAGGGGGGTGGATGTCTCCTTCAAAGTAGAATACTTTTCAGGTGATCCAAACTCAAACACATCATCTGGTTCCACGTACTCTTCTTCAACATTTACCCGTGCACCCGAACCACTACCTCCAGTGTCTTTCCTACTCCTTTCCATAGCTATCTTCATCGCTTTTCTCTCAGTCTTGTTAAGAGCAGGATCATCAATATCTTCTTCATCATGGAGAACTAACACATCAGCCGTACCCTTTCCCTTCTTAACTGCCGTCTTCTTCTTTTTGGCTTTGGGTTCAGGTAAATCTGCTTGCTTCCGTTTACCTTTACTCTTAACCGTGGTGGAAGAGTCTTCACCTGCTAGAATGCTTGCTCGTTGATTCTCAATTTCTGTTAGCAAGTTCTTATAATCATCAGATGCTATAATCTCATCGGTCAGAAGATGACCGGGAATGGGACCAGGAATAACCGTATTCGAATGAGTCTCCTGCCTTAAGTCTACCAAATCATCATCATCCATCGTGTGGTGACGACTACCTGCACGCTTATTAATGGATGCATCGTGTTCCATAAAGTAATGTATGATCAGCTTAATGAACCTAGGGTACTGGTAACTTTTAACCTTACCCTTTGTGTTTGTGAAGAGTTGAAAAGTAAACTCCTCCCACAGCAGTGATGCATAATCAATACCCATACCTTTAAACATACCATAAAACATCTTGATGATTGGTGGACGAACAGCATCAAACCCAGTTGTTTTGGGTGTTAAACATCGGCTTAGAATCCCAAAAATAGCTTTCCATGGTTGACCAACTTTGGCAGTAGTAAACTCAGACGGGGTTCGTATGTCAAGACATCCAATGGCAGTGAACATCTCCATGATATAGTCCTTAGTCGGGTTGGCTGAGTATGATAGACCTTTGAGTGTCGGTCGAAATCCAAAGATCTTCCTGAAGTCTGACACAGTAAGCGTCTGCTGCTTGTTGTCCAAGGAAAAAGTGATTTTGTTCGACGTCCTCTCTTTGGTAGCCCAAAACTCGTAAAGGTATTCATAGGGCACTGAAGCACTTCTCCTTAGCGCATGCTTGAGATGAGATTTATCAAGCATGGCTGTACCTACCTTAAATCCATTATGGGTAGAGTGAGATACCTCCTTCAAACGGAAGTTGTTTGGAATAAACTTTAGAGTCTTGGCTTCAGCAATGGCGGCGGCTCTGGTGTCTTGTATTTGTTGTACGGTAGGGTTAGTCATCGTCTCTGCTTAAGATAAAACACAAAGGTTGATACATACAAGTATGAATATCATTATGACTTTAAACCTAAGCATTGTACATATGACATAATCCCTTAAGCTTTGAAACCATTCAAACATCTTCTATACGGAATAATCATTCAATTCGGAATAATAGGTCTATGCTGAATATAAATCCTATGCGGAACATAAGGCCTATTCGGAACATATAGCCTATGCGGAATAACATCCTATGCGGAATGATAGGTCTATTCGGAACATATAGCCTATGCGGAATAACATCCCTATTCTGAATAACAAGGCTATTCGGAACATTTATCCTATGCGAAATAAGATCCCTATTCTGAATAAAATGTCTATTCGGAACATTGGGCCTATGCGGAATAAATACTCAATTCGGAAAGAACAGTCTATGCGGAATAAATTCTTTATTCGGAAAGAACTGTCTATGCGGAATAAAAAATCCTATTCGGAAAGACTTGGCCTATGCGGAATATTCAGTCTATTCGGAAAAAGTTCTCTATGCGGAATATTCATTCTATTCGGAAAGATTTCTCCTATGCGGAAAGATCATTCAATTCGGAAAACTGCTCCTATGCGGAAAGACCTCCTATTCGGAATGTTTTTCAACACTTATATATATTCTAATTAAGCACGAAATCCGTTTGAATCAAGTGATCTAAAGGCCAAAGCAGTTCAATTTGTTCTATTCCGAATGCAACCCAGGCAAAACCCCCAATTTAATTAACCCTTATTGAAGCAGAAACTGATTTCGATTGTTTTCAATTAAAAATAGTTAATTAACTTGTTTTGCATGAAAGATTAATCCGATTGAATACCTTTTGAAGATCTTGAACAAGAGGATTAATGAATTGATTCGTGTTTGTTTGATTTCGTGAGTGTTTGTGTGTTTATTTGTTAATGGCGGCAAAGAGATAGAGGAACAGTGAGATGAGAGAAAGAAGAAAAACGGGGGGATGATTGACTAGGTCAAAAAATTTTTTAGCAAGTTTGAAACATAGTCACATTTAACCCCTCACTTTTCTTTTCACTCCAATCAACATGCTTTTGTTTTTCCAAGTTTTAATACTTGTCATTTTGACCCTATCTTATGTTAAATTCCCGAGCCTTAGTGATTAACCTATCTTAACACACACATAAGTCTATTCATGACAAACTTATAAGCAACAACAAGACAAATGCCAAAGCAATCCAACCATTAACCATTAAGCTTTTTGAGTTTCCTTGAAAACTTTTGAAGATCTTTTTGATGTGAAAGATGATGTAACATTTTCTCCCCCTTAAACGATGACCCGTTTTCTATTTAAAGAGCTGTAGTCATTGTTTAACGAGGCACATGATGATGAAAAACATTTCCCAATTGATATCTTGAAAAAGTTTGATTCGTGGTGTCAATAAGATTTCTCTTATTTTAACAAATTAATGCACTGAGACGTACACTAATTCGTGTTAGACCAAGTTGTAAAGTAAACTTGATCCCTTTGCATGATTTGGCTTGTAAATCACGCCTGAGAAAATTAATTCCCGTTCTGAGCCAACGTTTTCCAAAGAAATACGTGACTTTAATATGAAAACCGGGATGCAGTCAGAAATAACTACAAGCCATAATGGGCATGTTTTAAAAATGTAGAACTTTTATACGGACTCTATTTATGGCACCGTGTCAATATTGATCGACATTTCTAAGGCCGTAAATATTACCGTACTAAAAGACATGCCCGATTTAAAAACGAAAAATATTTTTGGTTTTTCTTGATTTTATCATTTTTATGGTTTTTGTAGGTTTTATATTTTTTATGGTTTTTCTTGGTTTTATATTTTTGTATTTTCTTTTGTGGTTTATATATTTACTATAATATACATGCTCACGAACAAATGATACTCTGAATAGTTTACCACGACTATTCAGCTGATTCTGCTGCTAACTCTTTGAGAGTCGCTAGGGTGAATGATTTCATGCCAAGCTTGTCGATCAAAAACTCGATTCGTCCTCGATCTAAGGCTTTGGTGAACATATCCGCCAGCTGGTACTCAGTAGTGACAAAATACAGCTCGATCAATCCGTTCTCCACCTGCTCCTTAATGAAATGGTAGCGAATGTCTATGTGCTTGGCCCGGGAGTGTTGAACATAGTTGCAGCAAAGGGCAATGGCGCTCTTGTTGTCACAATACATCGGGATTTTGTTGAATCCCAAACCGTAGTCAGTTAATTGTGATCTCATCCAAAGGACTTGAGCACAACAACCGGACATGGCGATGTATTCAGCCTCCGTGCTTGATATTGCAGCGCTTTTCTGCCTTTTTGAAGACCAACTGATCAATCTATCTCCAAGGAGTTGCACAGATCCAGAAGTGCTACGCCTCGTGTCTTGACATGCAGCATGATCGGCATCTGCGTATGATATTAAAGCAATAGAGGAATCTTTCGGATACCATAGACCACGATGAAGTGTTCCTTTTAGATAGAATCTTTCGGAGCATCGAGCGATTTCCGGTCATATGTTTTGAACAACCGGAGTCCAAATACCACAGGATGATTTGGACCACCTGAAAATATCACCACACGAAGACAATGTAGAGGTATCGGAATCTGAGTGTTCCTTGTTATTAGCAGGTACAGATTTAATAATCTTAGATTTGCTAACTCTAGGTTTCTTAGATTTCCTAGCCTTCTTTTTCTTAATGAGTGGTGTAGATTCTAGTTGGCTTAAATCCTGAGGTATTTCTTCACTGATAGGAACTTTAGTGGGGGCTGACCTAATTAAAGGGTGCTGTTTCCATACTTGAGTGCGAGTGTTCCTAACTAAAGGACGCTCAGACCTAACCTCAATGGATGCATTCCTAGTTAAAGGGCACATTGTTCCATCTAATGTAAAGGTCCTACCAGTGGGACGCCATTGCCAGCCAACTTGGGCACGAGTTCTACCCGTTGGCTTCCATTCAAGACCATTCTTAATAGCATTTATTTCATTCACGTGATCAATCAGACACAAATCATGACGCTGGGAAAACATACATTCATTACAATTCCAACAATTCAAATCAGAATTCACGAATGGTTTAGGCTGCTGCACATGCGCAGAGCTTTTAGTCTTAACATGATTCTTTTTATTTAAAACTGAACTAGCATTCCTATTGTGAACTTCTACTTTCTTCTTTTTGGCACTACTAGTGGAGGGCTTGATCTTATCTTTCTTGAGTGGCGATCCTTTAGCCTTAGTAGTCTCTTTTAATCTTGTAGAAGGCAAAATGGGAATATTAGCAACAGATTTTAAAGGTGCCTTACTTGATTGTGCCAATGACGGTTTTGCTCCTGGAGTCTTATTAAATGGAGTTACAGCAATGGGCCTATTATTAAGTAGTGCAGAACCTGGTGTACCGATGTATTGCAAATATGCCAAGCAATATTGAACTCGCTTAATATATTCATGAGCCGAATAATAGTCGCTACTTGAGGGATCTAAGGCATAAAGATCGTCTAAAATATCCCTAAGAAGATCGACATGCTTAATGGCATTCCTCATATAATCATTATAGGTAACTGGGTTTCTCTTATGAAGCGGGTTCTTATAAAGCACTACTGACTTGGTTGTTGGAGCACTAGTGGACGGTTCAGAGTAGGTAGCTAAGTTATCAACAACTTCTTGTCGGGCGAGAAGAAGTGTCTCCTTTAACTCAGCCAAAACCATATTTTTCTCAATGAGCAGGATGTTCAAATCAGAGATTTCCTCGCACTTTTGGTTCAGTTGTTCAACATAAGATTGTTGCTGTGCCGCATTAAAAGCGAAGCGTTCTTCTAGTGAACCATAAAGAGCGGATAGTCCCTGTCTTGTCCGATCCATCTCCCCTAGAACAGACGAAAGTCTAATTTCTAAGACCTGGTTTTTAGACTCTGCAGCCTCTAGTTCCATTTTTAATGTTTCATTTGATGACACATCTCTCTTCAATCTCATAATCTCTTCCTCTAATGTCTTAACAATTGCAATCATCTTGTCACTTGTCTCAACACCGTTTTCACAACCATTTGATATCAAAAGATTCTCATTTTGAGTTTCTTGTTTTAATTCTAAAGATATACAATGTTGTTCTAGTTGATTAAAGCGTTTTGAAAGTACATTGTAAGAATCTTGTAGCTTTAAAAACTCTGCGTTAGATTCGTGACAATAATGATTATCTACCTCATTTACAGTATCAGCAACATTTACAGAGAGATCACAAACATCATCACAAATATCATTACAAATATTCACAGCATCACAATTAATCATAGCGGATGTAAGCTCATTCGAATAATTAACATTTGCAGTCGTAAGCACATCACACGAGATTACTGCAGACATGAATCGGTCATATTCGGTTAAAATCTTTTCTTTTTCAACTAGTTGTAGTTCGTAAGCGGTGTCCATTTCATAAAACACTTTTTGAACTTCACCAATTTCAAACACAAGATTTTCCTTAAGAGATGCAAAAATTCCTTTTAGACTTTCGACAAACGGATTGATCTCATTTTTAAACACCTCGTTCATATGTTCGAAAGCCCATTCTCCGGCGTTTAGGCCATTTGAAGTCGTACGTTCCAAAATGACCTTGTCAAAATTAGTAAAGTATTGATTAATCTCTTGCAAGTTTAACCATACAGTGCTAACAGGTGGAAGATCCTTTGGAATTTCCTTAGGACCTTCCATATTGACAAGTGTAGGAAAAGTACTAGGGTTTTCTTCATCTAATATGTAGGTTGGTGCTGTTATGAGATCTTTGTCCATATGGAAGCGAATTCTAAAATCCGTTTTTGCAAGCTCCTTATTCAATTTAAAATAATCACACTCGGGATATTTTGCAGAATTGTATGACCGATCCTCATCAACTAGTTCCTTACTTGTTCGATCACCAGGAAAAACAATCGGTTCTAAGGCCAATCCTAATTGAGTTGCATTATAAAGTCTAGGACTATGTCTTAAAGCTTGTTTTGCATACCGTGGATTAGGGGGAAGGCCTTTTTGGCGTGATAAGTTAAATTCTCTAAATGAAGCATCAAATAAGTGAACTAGTTGAGAAGCAGAGTATTGTCTTAAGAGCAAGTAATCTAGACTTCTAATCTTATTAGTAGCATTAATCTCCATTTCATTCTTCTTAGACTCGAGTGACTCAAAATCTGTTTGAAGTTTTTGAAAATTAGTGACCACTAACTCCTTTTCGCTAAGTTCTTTAGAAAGATTTGCTCTTAAGGTTTCGATTTCTTGCAAGTGACCCATTTGTTTGTTTCTAAAATGATCATATTCGAGATTAGTTAGAACACTAGACGAAGGCACTAATTCCAAGGTTTGAATTTTCTCGTTGCTTAAGGTAAGCTCATCAGACAAATTCTTATTCTTAGCTAAGGTTTCTAAGAGTGCAGCATTCATTTGGCTAAGTAATGTAGCAGGAACCATGACCAAATCTTGTTGAGCAGAAGTAGGCGTATGCGAAATGGGTCCCGGTTGTGATTCACTCAAAGTCTGGGGACTCACATTGATATTGCTATCATTGTTTGTCTCCTCATTTGAAAGACTCACCACCGAAGATTCATTCGAATCAGCACTCTCTTGCACAACTTGATGTGGTTGAATACTAGCATCAGTGGTATTAATAAGTACCTCAGATCTCTTTTCTGGCCCTAAGCTGGAGATAGTTGCCATGAGAGCAGCCTTTGCAGATTGGAAGTCATCACAGTCTGAGTCATACGCATCAAGATCATCAGCTTGGTATGCTGCATTCTGTGTGGTGACGATGTCTTGTTCAGCAATCCCTGGATCAGCAAGAAATGCAAGCTCCTCTTCATCAAGTTCCCTTCCTTGTGCCTGAGCATTTACCAGATAGATCTTTTCTGCAAACCATTGTCCATCCCTTCTCCTCTTTGGTTTCTTACAATCCCTGGACATGTGACCCTCTTCCTTGCAGTTGTAACATATAATCATTCTCAACTTGCCCGTGGAATTAGCCCGTGGAGCAGGATTGGCCATTGGTGCCTGATTTACCGTGCGAGCATTGGTGGTTGATGTGGTAGGTCTCCCCTGATATGGGTTGAATAGGCTCAACCATGACCCTGCCATTCTCAATAGTAGCTTGTTGACGAGAATTGGATGAATTCCTCAACTGATTGTTGGTTGGAGCTGATCCTCTGTATCCTCGTTTGCTTAAAGTCCTTGGGAGATAAGCAGACATAGTGGTTAGCACTTCAACTGGGTCAGCTCCTTGTTGGAATACAGGAACGGGGACTTCCTCATCATCACAATACATTGCTTGATCTGGATGAGCTGCATAATCACTAGAAGGAATACTCATTTGATCAGGGTAGCTTGTTGGATATGCTGCATTCTCTTGATAAGAAGAATATGAAGGCTGAGCATAAGGTGCAATGTTTGCTGGTTGAAGTTGTGATGCATACTGTGGTGAAGGTGCATTAAACCGATATTGTTGCTGATGTGAGGTGGGTGGTTGTGGTAGAATCGAGTATTGGGGGAAGGTCGGTGTCATGTAAGGTGATGGATGATAGGCTTGATGTCCCAAGATATAAGGTGTGTTGTTGTGTGACAAGCTTGGTTGATTCGCCATCAAAGCTAAGGAATCAGGATACATACCGCGAGGAGAATGGTGCATAATCACATGTTTCTCATGCTGTTGAAGAAAAGCATAGATTTGATCTAAGTTGCACTTATGCAAATCCCGGGTTAACTTCACATCGGTAATATACTCACCCCATTCAGCTTGAGGTAAAGTATTCAAGAACTTGGTGTTAACCTGGAATCGAGCAATCACGAGATTGTATATATTCAGATCATTCATTAGAGTGGTGAATCTGAAGTAATAGTCGTGTAGCGTTTCCCCTGGGCTGTACGTGAATCTATCAAACAGATCAGACAGCTGACACTCCCTTTCCTGTTTGGTGAGAGACGTACCTTGTAGCAACACCTTTAGACGTTCCCATAAATCTTTGGCAACCGTATATTGACTAACCATACGATAAATATCATGCGGAAGAGCTTGGAGAAGAGTCTGTAAAGCCTTTTCATCAGCATCAGCAATGAGTTGTTGTGCCGGTGTGAGTTCTTCATATTCTCTTGGTCGAGACACGTTATTTGCCACAATGGTACCATAGTCGAGTGGACCATTCAAAATCGATTTGACCATAAGCCTTCCGTATGTTGGTTTGCCCTTCAAGTATTGCATCATACGGCCCTGCCATGCCTCAAACACCTCTTTAATAAGCATCGGTGGACGACTATCAGTCCCCGTTATGATCGAAATATCCGTAAGAGATGTCATCTGAGGCATTAATGATCTTGGATTCATTGTGATCACTTAAAAGACTCAAAGATTATCGGTTGATCGAGCAGTGAAGAAAGGTTGAGAATTTGTGTTGTGTTGGTTGTAATCAAGATTAAATCCACTAAAGATCGTCGAAAAAACTCAAATACCCCTTGAACTTGCTTATACGGAATAACCCAAACTCAGAATAAACCCTATTCGGAATAATACCTATTCAGAATAATCCTATGCTGAAAACCCTTATACTGAATAACCCTATGCGGAATAACCCTATTCTGAAAATGCCTTATTCGGAATAACCCCTATGCTGAATAACCCTTATGCGGAAAAACCCTTATGCGGAATATTTCTTCAATTCGGAATATCTGGCTATTTGGCTTATTCGGAAAACCTGCTATTCGGAATGATGGGCAATTCGGAAAGCTATTCGGAATATTTCTCCTATTCGGAAAAATTTTGGCTATTCGGAAAAATACTGGCTATTCGGAAAAATATTGGCTATTCGGAAAGTTTTTGGCTATTCGGAAAATATTGGCTATTCGGAAAGAATTGCTATTCGGAAAAATTCTGCTATTCGGAAAAACTGCTGCTATTCGGAAACACCCTTCTATCCGGAAAGTCTATGCGGAAAATTCTGCTATTCTGAATATTGCTCCTATTCGGAATACCTATTCGGAATGTTCTGGAAATATGTTTCCGAGACTTAGAAAAACAGCTTTAAATCCGATTTTTGATCCAAAACCACAAAAAGTTTTATGATTTTTGCCAAAATAAGCTAAACCCAATCCTTATCAATCAATCCCAATAACAAAAACACCAAAAACAACAAGATTCAAGATTGATTTTTTCTAAAGATCACTAATTGATTCAAAAACTAAAAAAGCAACACAATCCTTACCTTAAATCACCCCATAGCTCTTGATACCAAATGTAGAATATTGATAACCTATGAATCTATGAAGTGGGTTGATGTTTTCTAGTGAGAGAAACTAGAGAGAGAAAGTGAGAGAAAATGTGTATGATTTTATTAATATGAAAGTGAAATGAGAACAACAACCAACCCCTTTCCATGGTGGAAAGGGGTATTTATACTCCAAGCATACATTGGGCTTGGGCCGGTCCATGACAAGCCCATGGACCGGTTCTTACTTAACTTAATAAGTAATATTTAACTAATTGTTAACTACGAGCTATTACAACATAAATCATATTGTGGAGTGACCGATACTTCTAATATACGTTAAAACGTATTTCTAACAGTGTATGTCACTGATTACGTAAGCTGCCTGGCGTGGTCCAACACACCGCAGCCACGGCTGCAAGAAAGAGCGTTTGTAAAGGATGCCTTCTCGAAGTTCGAAATGCTGCGACTTCCTTTTAATGCTCCTTGCTACTTTTTCCTCGTCTGGAAGGGTCTCATTAGTCAAATAGTTGATGATTGGGGTCATCCATGTAGGTCCCTCCTCTTCAACTATAGCGGCAACCTCCCCTTCCGTTATAGATTTCTCCTTGAGTATTTCCACCAAAACTTGTTTAGACAAGTGAGCGAAGCTTGTGGATGCGATCTTGCTAAGAGCGTCCGCTTTCTTGTTCTCGCCCCTTGGCACCTGCTTGATGGAAAACTTACTGAAAGTCGCGATTAGCGACTTGACTTTTTCCAAGTACCTGACCATGTTGTCCTCCTTAGCCACATACCCACCTAGAATATGGTTCGCGACAAGCCGTGAGTCCACGTAGGCCTCAAGGTTGCGGACTCCCATTCTAGCGGCAATTTTTAAACCCGCAATTAATGCTTCATATTCTGCTTCGTTGTTAGTGGACGTGAACTCAAAACGGAGAGCGTACGTGAATTCCATTCCTTCTGGGTTTGTGAAGATGAGACCTGCTCTGGACCCGTCCGTACACGAGGATCCATCCGTGAATAACACCCAAGGTTCCGTTGGGATCTCGTCTTGCTTAATGATTGGTCCTTCCTCATCCGGCTTCTCGATCAGAAAATCTACCAAGATCTGGCCTTTAACAGCCGTCCTTGGTCTGTAAGATATATTGTGCTCCCCCAATAGGATGCTCCATTTCTGTAGCCTCCCTGCCACGTCCGGTCTAGAAATAACCTGCTTGATTGGCTGATCCGTAATGACCACAATTGGGTGCGCCTGAAAGTACCGGCGCAACCGATTTGTAGCAAACACTAGTGCTAACACCAATTTTTCCATGGAGGAATAATTCAACTCCGGCCCTTGTAGTGTTCTACTTATAAAGTAGACCGGAGTTTGTACTGTATCTCTATCCGTCATAAGTACCGCGCTTATTGCACCATGAGTAGCTGAGAGATATATAATGAGTTCCTCCTTTGGCCGGGGAGCTACTAGCATAGGGAGAGATGCAAGATGCTGCTTTAGTTGGCCGAAAGCTTCCTCGGCTTCCTTCGTCCAGCGGAAGTCTCCCTTTCTAATACACTTCTTGAGTGTCTTAAATAGGGGTAATGACTTCTCTGCGGATTTAGATAGGAATCTATTCAGCCCGGCTAACTTCCCATTCAGGGACTGCACCTCCTTCCGTGTCTGAGGGGACGACAGTTGTATCGCTGCGTCCGTCTTCTCTGGGCAAGGTTTGATGCCATTTGGATCAATCAAATATCCAAGGAACATTCCCTCAGTTGCTCCAAAGGTACATTTCTTTGGATTTAACTTCATGTTAATCCTTCTCAGCGTGTCGAATGTCTCTTGGACATCCCGGAGAAGTGCCTCCTCCGTGTGACTTTTTATCACCAAGTCATCAACATAGACTTCCAGGTTGCGTCCTATTTGTGATTCAAAAGCTTTGTCCACCAACCGCTGATATGTAGCGCCAGCGTTCTTTAGTCCAAACGGTATTTTCGTATAGCAATATACGCCCTGGCTCGTATGGAACGCTGTTTTTTCTGCATCCTCCTCCGCCATCTGGATTTGGTGATACCCTTTATATGCATCCAAGAAGCATTTGAAAGGATATCCACACAAGGACTCCACCTTCCAGTCGATTTCCGGTAACGGGTAACAGTCCTGTGGGCAGGCCTTGTTTAGATCCGTGAAATCCACACACATGCGCCAACTTCCGTCATGTTTGTTGACCATGACCGGATTGGATAACCACTCGTGGTAGTATACCTCGCGCATGATGCCTGCATCCACTAGTTTCCGTACTTCCTCAAATATCACTTGGCTGCGCTCGGGCGCCTGGCCGCGCTTCTTCTGCTTAACGGGTTGGTACCCTTGGCGGATCTGGAGCTTATGCTCTGCTATCGCACGTGGCACGCCTGTCATATGCTTTGGCTCCCATGCGAATATATCTATGTTTGCACTCAAAAGAGAGCACATGGCCCTTTTTGCCGCTATCCGAGAGCGCCCCTCCTATGGATACCTCCTGTTCCGGATAGTCAGGGTGAATTGCTACCTTCCAGTTGGGAGGTGGTGATCCATCCTTGGGTGGGACAGGTGGAGCCGGTGTTGTCACGGTGTGACACTCAGATGTTGGTACGACTGTGTTGTAAATAGTAACGATTCCCCCCTCAACGGGGAATTTGATCATTCCGTGTGCCGTAGAGGGTACTGCCCGGATAGCCAAAATGCCTGGTCTGCCTATGATCCCATTATACGGAGAGTGTGAGCGTATCACCATGAAGTTCATCCACGCCGTAGTGGAATGTTCCTCATTCCCAATGGTTACAAGCAAACATAATTTCCCTATCGGCCAGATAGTGTCTCCACTAAAGCCAGTAAGCGGCGACGTGGCCGGTACTAATTGGCTTCTTGTTTCTGGGCATAACTGCACAAAACAGTGTTCATACAGTACCTCTACTGACGATCATCCATCCACATACATGCGACGAACGTTGTGTGTTCCAATGCTTATCTCAATAGTGAGAGGCGCATCAATCACATCGCTTGCTGTGATGGGAGGGAATGAGATTTCCCTGCCGCGTGAAAATTTTTGGCCAACTTTCTGCCTCGTGCAGCGCTGTCTGGATTGGATCATGTATATGGTCGAAGGTTTGTCCTTTTGGGGATCCTTCTTATCATACTTCTTGTTGTTGTCTTTTCCATCCTTCCAATCCTTGAATAGGTGCTTGAGTTTGCCTGATTTGATCAGCGACTCAATATGCTTCTTGAGCTGGATACACTCCTCCGTGGCGTGGCCTTTGTCATTATGGAACTCGCAGAAGCGATTTCCTTGCCGACGTTCCGGGGGAGTGGTCATTGGGGGAGGCCTCGGAAAGTTCGCCCCTTTTGTCAGCAAGATCTCCCGGTAGGACATCTTTAGGGGGGTGAACTTATCGTCCGACCGTCCTCCTTTGCTTTGGCTCTTATAGTCTGAGCCCTTGTTATTGTTCTGATTACCTTGACCGCCCGACTGCCTCCGGGACTGATCATTTGACCGGTACCCATTTCCTCGTGATGGGTAGGCCGCGACAACAGCTGTTTCTCCTTCTATGAAATTTCTGACCCTTTCCATGAGGTCATCATATCTCTCTGGACGCTTGTCATTGAGGCGCCTGATCAATTCTCTGTCTGTTATGGCGTGCATGTAGTCAGAGATCTTCAGGAGCTCCGGCATGGTTCTCGTGCGCGTGCACTCATCATTGAAGCGTTCAGTGAAGGCTTCTGTGGAGTCCCCCGGCCGTTGCTTGACAGTTGCCAATGAGACCGGATCCCTATTATACTTCTTCCTTTAAGTATAATTGTTCTCAAAGGCAGTGCGTAGTTCCGTGAAACTATCAATGCTCCGTGGAGGGAGTGCCTCAAACCAGTCGCGGGCATTTCCGATCAAGGTCGAATTGAACATTTGGCACCATATGCGCATGGGCCATCGCTCAATTTTAGCATGTGTATCAAATATTTTAAGGTGATCCACCGGATCACCGGACCCATCATAAGTCTTGATACACGTCGGCATGCGACGCTTGGTGTCCTCAGAATAGTTCCTTATGCGGAGGGTGAACGGGTCTTCCCTGGGATCCGCCCATGGCCGGGTAAGCCTAGGGTCATCCCATGGTTCACACCATGGACGCGAAAGATCCTCCGCTTCCGCATCTCGATAGTAAGGACCACCATAATACCCATCATTGTTTGGTGGTAGTGGAGGGGTGCGCCTTGGTCGGCGACGCTTAGGTGGATGGTCATCTGAGTCCTCTCCGGACGGGTCCGGGGAAGGCGGTGGTGCCCCATCCTTTGCATAGGGACCACTTTTTTGGGATGAACCAGGAGCCTTTTTCCTAGTGTTCATCCTGTCCCACACACTCGGGCGAGGTGTGGTTCAGGCCAGCTCTCGATCTGGTCGCTCGGGTGAGCCATCCGACCTTTCTCCTTCTCGAGACTGCGTTAATTCCTGTATAAGGCGGTCTCCTATGCGCTCAAACACATTTCGGGGTTGAGGGGTTTCCTCAAAGGTACCCTGCTCCTGAGGTCGAGCTCTCCTTTTCCTCTGATTTTGGGAGGAGGTGGTTGGTCCGGTGTCACCAAAGTTGAGTCTGGCTTGGAGGTTCCTCCCCAGATTCAACCTTGATGCGATCCCTGGGACGATCCTTTCGAAGTTCTGCGTGAGAACTCGAGTAAGATCCTCCTCACTGAGTGGTAGGACTTCCACTTCTTCCTCCGTCGAGGGCCTGCGCGGCTCCTTGTTAGGAGGGTTTGGCGCACTCCCCGGATCAGGGTTGTCCAGGGTTGAAGTAGGCGGGGGTGTCATCGAGATCGTGCTCGTCACCCCCACGGGATGAAAACCGCTACGGTTACCCGGCCCGCCTACGAGGCGGCTAGGTGATTGGTTGGGGATGAGAATCCCTTCCCCTTGGGACTTCTGGTTCCCGGGATTCACGTTCATGGGGTTAGCTTGCGGATGCCCCTTCGTCATTGGAAATTCGAGATGAGGTTTTGTTCTAGCTTAGTGTTATGGGTTCCACGGATGGCGCCAACTTGTTGATGCAAAAGTTGGTTGATCCTTGCTAGACCCGAATTAGGCTTAATTCGGGTTGGCTGGGCTCCGGCTCCTGCACCATGTGAATCGTCTGGTTGGGATCCTGCACACTAAACAGCACGCGTTAGGCTTACCGTGGGAATGTTTCCCACGATTAGACTCCGGCGTGAGAGTAAGTAATCGATTTAGGGTTTATGTGAGTTTAGAGTATGAATCGTAATACCTTTGTGGAACCCTTGGGGGTTCCTTTTATAGGCAGTGAAACCCTAGTGGGCTTTCACTGATGCTTCGGCCCCAAGGAAGAGATAACCACCAGAATTAGAATGATTGTTATCTTCTAACTCTGGTAGTGAATATCCTCTCCCATTGGGATAAAGATATTCCTAGACAGAATATTATTCTGTCTAATCTTATGTCGGCCGCACCGGGCCGTGGGCCGCACACATGTGTGGTTACTGTTCATTCGAGCCCATAAGCCTGAATGACATTTATCCACCCATCTGTGATGGGCCGGATACGGGTAGTACCCGTGGGCCGGGTTCGTGACCCGGTTGGGGACTATACGTCATCAGTAGTGATCTCATAGTCATAGTGAAGAGGAAGTTTGACTAGGAGACTCTTGATATAGATCAACTCCACATAGATATGAGCCATGGCAAGATGTTGATATTGACAACATTAACAATATGCTCCATGATTCCTGACATTATCATGTGAAGGAGGAAGAACACAAAAAGGATGTGGTGGAAAGGTAGAGGTTACACAATCAACATTCTTAGAAGGATAAGAAGTGTGATTTTGAGTGTTCTTGGGTGAATTTGGGTTGAAAGAGATTGGGGAAAATGGAGGAGAATCAAGGCTTTCATTTGGTGAATAAGACATTTTGATATGAGAAAGGATGCAAAATGCTTAGGGTTAAATAGAGAAAGCCCAAGACACTTTTGGGATGGTCAAAGGTTTGAACCAAAGATTCCAAAAGGTCTTGGATCAAATTGGGAGTTATGGAAAACTCGAATTTCGAAGGTTCTGGCCATGGTACCTTAGCTCCACCTGTGGTGCCATATATATATGGACCCGCGGGTTATTTGGAGAACCGTGTACAAATGGTGTGTTTTGGGGTATAAGGAGAATTTTCCAATTCAGCAAATCCTAATTTTCTATTCCAACTAATCATAGAGATATGCTAAAAAGAAACAAAAGACATAGAAAACACATAAGAACACACCAAATAAGATTTAGACCAAAAACTATCGATTTGAAATAAAATCGATGTTGGAGGTGTGTTAATCTAGACTCATAGTCATGACACAATGATTCTCCATATTTCATTATTGTTCTTGCTATATTTGACAGACCCATGTATATGAATTATTTATGCTCGAAGTCAATAGCAAGAAGCTATGAAAAACGTTTTTAGATTTAATTAACAATGCAAAAACATTTCTCGACCATTTTTGAAAGAACTTTGAGAGATTTGAAAAAGAGAAGAGGAATTTTTCAAAAAGAGTTTAAGAGACACAAACACTTAAAGAAAATGAAAAGATTAAAGAAGAGAACGACTCAATTAATGTAAAGTGCAATTAAGAAATATGTTCCATTAAACTTAGACCTAGACGCAAGTAATTAAAAGTGTCCCTCTTAAGTGGCTTAGTAAAGATGTCGGCTAAGTTTTCTACCGAGGGCGCCTTCTCAATCGAAATGTTCCCCTTTTGAACATTATTCCTAAGGAAATGGTGGTGAATCTCTATGTGCTTGGTTCGCGAATGTTGCACGGGATTTTTGCTAAGGTCTACTGCACCCTTATTATCACACATGATGGGAACATCATTAAGTGAAATCCCGTAATCAACAAGCGCTTGCTTCATCCATAGAGCTTGTTGACAAGCTTTACCGGCACTCACATACTCGGCTTCTGTGGTGGATATGCAACAGCGGTTTGTTTCTTAGAGAACTAATAAGTGTGTAAACCCTTATCCTTTTGCCACTAAAATCAAGGAAAAACAAGACCTAAATCATGTGTTTAATATCGTAAAAGTCGGAATTACGCGTGGTTTTGTGTTTTGTGTAAAATAGGTACAAATGATCAAAAGGAAAGAAAACACGGGATTTCACGGTCAAATGTTGAAGAAAATTCCAAGAAAGAGACGAAGACAAAGTCAAAAGACCAAAAGTGTGCCAAAGATCACGAAAACCGGCAAATTCGACACGACTTTGAAGAAAAGATTGACAAAGCCGAAATCGAGCTCGTTTTTAGCGGATTTAATATTTATGGAGTTAAACGGGCTTGTGGGACCCACATTTGGATTAATGGGCCCAAAAGCCCATTAACATAAGCTAAGTAACCACTTTTTCACTAAGAACCACCAAAAGCCCAAGTTTTAACATACGGATGGGAGTCTTTTTGACAGTATTGGGCCAAGCCCGTTACACATAAAAATGGACGGTTAATTCTTGGTCAAGTCAACACCAAATCTCCCAGTCGTTTATTAAAAACGATTTACCATCACACACTTTTATAACTTTACCCACCCTCACTTTATTGGTGTCGATACAATCTAGAAAAAAACCTCACCTATTTTCCTCTCTCTCTATCAAACAAATAACCAGATCCCCTATTTTACCCCAAACCCTAATTCACCCTAGATCAGAAATTACTCAGTGAAATTTGGGGCTTTTACTCAAAACGTGTGATTCACGCAGTTGGGATTAATTCCCCTAATATATCGGAGGTGCACACCATGGTGGTCCAAATCAGACTTGGCACATTTCCTTCTTTTGATTGGCTGTGACAACACCACATCACCAATCCACCAATCCTTGATGTCCACATCACCCCTAAACAAACACAACAAACACACCCCAATGACAGGTTGGTGATCCGTGTGATACAAGATAATTCTCAGCCGTAGATCAATCAAAAGAGAGAGAAAAATTGGAATGGATGGCCAGGATTGATTTCCTTACTCAAGAAGCTTCACCAAGTAGTTTTTAGGGTTTCTCTATGAAAACCCCTTTCATTGTGTATTTTTAGTGTGCATTTTTATTTTATTTTAATTTTATGCAAAATTAGATTAGATTTAAATTTGTAATTTTCTTTTCAAAGTATTGTATTTAATTTCCAGTTATTAATAAAATTAATATTCATTTAAATTCGTGTCTCTTTTTTAATTAAAGTTATTTGCAATTTATGTTTATTCTGAATTTTGTATTGATTAATTTAAAAAGTAAAAGTGGATAGTTAATTTCCCCCACTGGGAAGTTAAATATATTCTGGTTCGAAAGTTTTTATTTGATTCGAGAGCTTAAGATCTGGTTCATGAGTAGAGGTCTATGGTACGATGGTGTTGATGATTGAGGAGGTGGTGTTCGTTTTTGGTTTATAAGACGGCTCAGCGCCGCTCTTCGTCGCAACGGTTTTCGACATCAAGTTCTCGATTTCTTTTATTTTACAAGTTTTTTTAGTTAGTTTATTATCTGCTATTATTTTTTTTAACTGATATGTTTAAGTTTCTAGTTTAATAGTTTTGTTAAAGTTATATCACTGTTTGGATTTAGGTTTTATTCGTTTGATTATTTTCACTTTTTAAAATTGATTAATCTGTTTTAGTTGCTTTAGATCTAGTGTGTTTTATTTTTATATGTTTAGTTAATATTTGGGATGTATCTGCTTATATTTGGACTGCTAGATTTAAGTTTTATTTTGATTTTTGTTTTGCTATGCTAAGTTTGCTTGTAGGATTTAAGTTTGTCTAAGTTTTGGTTTAAGATTGCTGTTTATTTAGCTTATTAGATTTGCTAGTATCTGCTTTTGATTTAACTTGATTTGAGTTTGAGTTTTGATAATTTTAAGTTTAATCTCTGATATTAGTTAGATTGCTGTTTTGTTTTAGTCTGGATCTTGTTTTATTAGCTTAATTGCTTAACTGCTTATATTTATTTGTTTGCTTATTTAGTTTTTCAGCTTATTTGTTATAGCTTATCTGCTTATGTCGTGCTGTGGCTGCTTTGCTTATTTGTTTTTTTTGTGTGTTGCTGTTATTAACTGCTTAAAAACTCAGACTCTATTGGTCTGAGTATTCAAAAATTCCAAAAAAATATAAATATTCCAAAAATTTGTCTGTCAAGGGTCTCGAACCCTTGACCTCTAGCTCAGCAGTCCAACAACTTTTCCATTTGTTCTAGCCTTTCTTTTGAGTTTAATAAACGCGTCATTTAGTTAATATAGGTTGGTTAATAATTAGCTGCCAGTTTTAAGTAGATATTTTTAATACAAGTTTTAGTTAATTAATTTTTATTAAAAAGTTTTTTTATTTACTTTTCTTAAATTCTAAAAAATTAAAAGATAAAAAATATATTTTATTTAAATTGTTTTTAATATTATTTTTATTTTTATTAGTTCAACATTAATATAGTTTTGTTTTAAATATAGTATAAATTAGTTTTAAAATTTATTTAAGTTTTTTTATTAGTTTAATTAAGTTTTGTTTGGTTTCAAAATAGTTTTTATTTACATTAGTTTAAATTAGATTAAATAACTTTAATTAAAAAGTTTTTAGTTTAAAATACCTAAAAGTTTTAGTTACCAAGAACAAATTAATCCACGTTAAGTCCGATATCAATTCGAGTGAGTCGAGGAAACGAACATTAATTGTTAATTTGAATTGACTAAAATCGTACATTAAATTGGCGCCGCTGCCGCTTCGCTCGTTACGATTGAAGATTTCGTGAGACGTTTGGATTTTGGGATCCGTTCACTTTGAACGTTATTTTCTTGTTACAAAAATCAAAAATACAAAAAAATCAAAAACTTAAAAATGCAAAAAAAAATTATTATTTAAAAAATCACAAAAGCAAATTCTTTCCTAAGATTTGCACCAAAAAAATTAAAAAATCCAAAAGTAATACTTTTTCCTAAGAGTATTACACCAAAAATATTACGTATTAGTGTTATTTTTCTGAGTTCGATTTCTTTCAATTTTTCTTGTGAATATAAATATTCTAAAAAATACAAAAAGATTTTTCATTTAATATATTATAGTACGTAGCACAATTAATTTATCTACTGTTCAAATAAGGCCTTAGTTGGGATTTCATCACCTAACTATTGTATTCGCATCCTAAACGAAATAAAAGGGCAAAATAGATAAATACTAGTAAGACGTTTGAACTCGATATATACAAATTATAAGGTGGGTATAAGGCGACGCGCTATAAAAGGCCGTCTAAGGAAAAAGGTTTTTAAGTGCTTTGTGCCACCTCGTTTCCCCGCTTGCTTGTGCGTATATTGAGAGGGACGATCGATTATTGGTTTACCAACTCAAGTAGTATTAAGTATATATTTTTGTAGCCTTTTCATATTGCACCTCGAGAGGGATAATCCCTTTCCTCTCAAAGTCGACCGAGGTCGCCTACCTCATTCCAAGTTTTAATTGTATGCGCACTCGCGCGCGTACATACATATTGATTGGTGTACCAAATACTTCTAATTCTTCCAAAATGAAGAAGAAGAAGAAAAACAAAAAGACCGTCATTCAAGCCGATCCCGAGAATCGAGCTTTGAACAACACGATGGCAACGGATAATCGAACAATGATTGAGATTCTCCAATCTCACGTTGAAGGAAACAATGACGCGATTGTGGTGCCGGATATTGGAGCAAATCATTTTGAACTTAAAACGAGTTTTATTCAAATGGTTTCCGCTACACCATTTTTAGGCCGTACTAATGATGACCCACACGCTCATATCAAACGTTTCATACAATTGTCAAATACCGTCAAATACAATGGGGTGCCACAAGAGGCCATTCATTTACAACTCTTTCCTTTTTCCCTCGAGGGACAAGCCCGGATTTGGCTTGATAAGGAACCACTCCAAAGTATTACAACATGGATTGATTTAGAGACCAAGTTCATTAATTACTTTTTCCCACCATCACGGACCACTTCTTTAAGGAATGAAATCATTACTTTTGAACAACAATATGGGGAAAAGTTTAGTGAGTCTTGGGATCGATTTAAAGAACTTTTAAGAAAATGTCCACAACACGGTTTCACTAAAGTGCATCAAATTAATACGTTTTATAATGGTTTAACTCTTAATGACCAAGACTCACTTAATAGTGCCGCGGGGGGCAATATTCTTGTGAAATCCATGAACGAGGCTTGGGCCATAATTGAAAACAAGGCAAAAGTACAAACCAAGAGTGTTAGGGCTACTATGGCAAGTACTAGTTCTAGTGAGAACGATGAGAGAATTGATAAGCTTACTTCGCTTGTTGAATCAATTGCTTTACAAACCAAAACCATCAATGAGCAAGTCAATGCCTTAAAAGAAACTTGTGAAACGTGTGAGACTTGTGGTGGACCACATTGGTATTTTAATTGTGATAAGGTTACAATCAACAACAACAAGTTTATGCTTATAAGACCAATGCTAATGAACGGGTTCAATTCAAACCAAATGTTGATGTTAACCATTTGTCTTATAAGAGTACTAACTATTTGGCTCCCCCGGGTTTTGTAGCTCCACAAAGACCACCCCCATCCGCCCAAAATACCCAAAACCAAAATAGGAACCAAGGTCCTCAAATGGGTAATTTTCAAGGGAATGCAAATCAAGGGAATTTTAATGGTCAAAATCAAGGTTTTCAAAATAATAACCAAGGTTTTCATAATAACAACGGTTTTCAACCTCAATATCAAAACCAAGGTTTTCCTAATCAAAGGTTTAATCAAATGAATATGCATAATCCTCAAATGGACTTGGTTCTACAAAAATTGACCGACCATGAGCGAATTATGAGAGAGATGCAAGAATCAACCGATAAGAAATTTTTGACAATGATTCAAGCCCTTAGACCCCAAGGAGCCTTACCTTCTAATACCGAGATCAACCCTCGTGCTAATGTGAGTGCTATCACTACTCGAAGTGGAGCTACTTTAGTGGGACCTTCCATCTCTTCTCCCATAAAGGAGAGACAAGGCCCAGATGTCATAATGAGTAATCCTACTCCCCCTCCGGTGATTACTCCCACTACCACTCCTAGTACTAGTGCTCCATTGCCCAAAGAGCCCAACCATAAGGTTGTTTAAGAAGCGAGTCCTTCTCCTTCTCAACCTTCAAAGTCTAAACCCAATATCCCTTATCCCTCTAGGTTGGACAAAGCTAAAGTGCTCACCAAATATGACGTTCATGTCTCCAACTTTTTGAAAATGATTTACAACATCAATGTTAACATTAGCCTTATTGAAGCACTTGCTCAAATGCCAAAATTTGTGAAAATGTTCAAATATTTGCTTAATAAGAAAGAAAAAATGGTTGAGCTCGTTAACACTCGTTCAAATGAGAATTATTCTGCGATTCTTCTCAAAGAGCTTCCCGAAAAGCTAGGAGATCCCGGACGATTCGTCTTACCTTGCTCGTTTCCTCAAATTGATGATTGTATGGCTTTAGCGGATCTCGGCGCTAGCATCAATCTTATGCCACTCTCGGTTTGGAAACAATTATCCTTACCCGACCTTGTACCGACTCGTATGACTCTCGAATTAGCTAATAGAACTCTCGCATAACCCGTTGGTATTGCCGAAGACGTTTTTGTTCGAGTTGGTACATTCACTTTTCCCGTGGACTTTGTCTTCGTTGACTATGAGATGGATCCTCTTATTTTGTTAATACTTGATAGACCATTCATACGATCCGGAAGAGCCTTAGTTGATGTGGCCGAAGGGGAGTTAACTCTTAGGGTTAGGGATGAACAACAAGTTTTTAAAATGGGAAAAATCACAGCAAAATCAAATGGAAAAGAGTCGGTGAATATGATTGATGTTCTTAATTATGATAATGAAGAAATTTTTATCAATCCTTTTGGAATTCAAAAGTCTAATCAAAATGATTTTGTGATAAATTTATCCCTTCCCTTAGAGCCTCAAATTTTTGTAACTCCCATTTATGATACCTATAGTGATGAAACTTCTTCAAGTGATCACACTATCTTCGGTTTAGACGACCTATCTTTTGACCCACCCACTTTTGACCCACCCACTTTTGACCCACCCATTTTTGATCAACCAATCTTTGATACTTATGATGATGACACTTCTTTAAGTGATCTCATTAACTTTGCTGACCTACCCCATGATCTTAATGCACCTCATATCTCTATGAGTGATTCTTCCATGGAGAATTCTTTTGACTTTTATACTCCAATTTTAGAAGTCATGACTTTTGAGGAGGATCCTCCACTCTTAGAGATCATTCCTACTTTAGAGGTTATTCCATTTGAGGAGGATTTAGATATCTTTCTAAATACCTATTTTCCTCATGACGAAGAGTTTTCCTATGACTCCGATGATACTTATGTTTTCACATCGAGTTTGGAAGAGGATGACTTTCCCACTTTGGATTTTGATGATATTTTGAGCTTAAATGTCAACACCTCTTGCTATTTTCCCGTTACGGAATCGGTGTTTGATCCCGGAATAAAGACTTTCATGCTATCATTGTCTTATCACCATAACACCTTTCCTCGTAATAAATTTTTGCCTAAGGATACCCCACTTTTCTTTGCATTGTGTGATTTTACCACCTCGGGGTTTATTTCCTTTTGTGATGGAAATTATGTGTTTGACCTGGGTGGATTTTCATGGAGTATTCCTTCTATGACTTTGTTTCACCCCTTTATCATGGAGAGATTTTCCTCCCTTGGAAATCTCGATTTTCCCATGATTTTTCCCATTTGAATGATGACATTCGGGAAATCGAGTCGAGCTAGAGACTCGTGATAAATAAATCAAGCATCGTATAACTAGGTTAGATTTTCCCTTTTCCACCCTTTCCACCCTTTTTAACCTTCACCCATTTCCACCAATAAGTGTAAGGGGGAGCCGAGTAGGTTGTTTGTGTGTTGTGATGTTGTGCAGGGACAGGTGCTTTAATGATCTACTTTTGGTATTTTTGACGCGACCCGTGATCCCGTTTTCCCGTGTACCCGGTTCCTTCGATAAGTTTTTGCTATTGTGATTCATACATGTATATAAATAAGACAAATAAATGTAATCACTTTAGTTGTCTCTTCCTTAGCTCGATTTTAAACAACGTACTCAATGTCCTAAGTGTAGGGAAGTTTATTCTCACACATGCTTTAACATTGAGGACAATGTTTATATTAAGTGTAGGGGGGATTTCTATCGAATTTTAGTGGGCTTTTTCATGAATTTGACCTCATTTAACCGGAAAATTTAAAAAAATTTCAACGTTTTTCAAATTTTTGATCTATTTTGGCCTAGTAGTATTTCCATTTATTTTCTTTCCTTTTATCATCGCATCGTATTTATACTTTCCATTTCAAGAATAAAGTCAAAAATAAATAAATAAATAAAATGGTTTTAACAAGTTTAGATGTCTTTGATGTATTAGGCCCGTCGTGAATATTTTGACTCAACCCGAGTTTACTTATCCAAGTTTACTCTAGCTAGTATCCTTAACAATATGGACCTTAATTGGTTTATTAGGCTAAGCATCCACGAGTCTCATTCCTTGAGATTTTAAATTGTTGAGAACGAGAGATGATAGAGTTGATAATAAGTTTAAGGGTTAATTGTTATTTATATGAGTTTTGTGGCTCTTTCTTCCCGCTTGTATATTTAATTGCTTAATAAATGAGGATTTTTACGGTGTCGATTCGATATCTTAACTCTTAGCCAAATCTTTATTCTCCTTGTAATTAAAGCATGAACATATTGAGGGTGCCAGCGTTGTGGACTTCTGACTAAGGTGGCTCATAACCACTAAGTAGGAGGTATTCAGACCATGGGACCGCGGAATTTGGCCTACTATATATATCATAAATAATGAAAGAATAAGATTAAAACATGACCTCAAGGAGCCTTAGGGCGTGGGTCATGTAGCACGAACCTTGTCATTAGAGCCTTAGGGTGTATGGCATGGTAAGTGTTGAATAAAAATTGATCAAAAATCAATTCCCTCGTTTATCGTTCAAGGAGCCTTAGGGTGTGGACAATAGATGAGGAGCATTTTTACATCTTAAAGAGCCTAAGGGTATATGATGTGAACTTGCTAAACTCCACATAAAGTCAACATGACTTTGGAGGAATAATTAATAAGTAGTTCTATTGGCCAAATTTTGGATCCGGTAATTTATTCCCCAAATCATGTTAAATCATCCTTGATGTGGGCTTACTTTAGTGACAACGTTTTTGAGGACGAGGTTAGGTTTTGAGTGTCGGGTTTGCACCGTTTTGCCTTCATTTTTGGACTAATAATTATCGAATAAGTCAAATGAGCCTACGGGTGAATGCCAATCAATAAATTCTAGAGATACAACATACGAATTGGAGAAAGAGTATTACAAAATTATCTTATATAAGTGGTTTTAACTTGAGGACTTATGGTAAACAATGATCTCGTTTTTAAGCTTGGTATGGGGAACGTGAAACTTGATAGTGATTAATATTCATCACACCGAAGCCCTAATTTAAGTCTTAGATTTCTTTACAAGTTTCTTCCATCAAATAATAAATTTTTGTCTTTTTTTTAAATTTTTATCTTTCTATCATAGTAGTAATAGTATCTCTTAATAAAGGCCATCATGGGTTAATTATGAGAAAAATGTAACTTAATGCTTTAAAACTATGCATTGCATGGGGTCATTGCAATGGTCAAGTGTAGGGGATTTAATAAGTGTGTAAACACTTATCCTTTTGCCACTAAAATCAAGGAAAAACAAGACCTAAACCATGTGTTTAATATCATAAAAGTCAGAATTACGCGTGGTTTTGTGTTTTTGTGTAAAATAGGTACAAATGATCAAAAGGAAAGAAAACACGGGATTTCATGGTCAAATGTTGAAGAAAAGTCCAAGAAAGAGACGAAGACAAAGTCAAAAGACCAAAAGTGTGCCAAAGATCACGAAAACCAGCAAATTCGACACGACTTTGAAGAAAAGATCGACAAAGCCGAAATCGAGCTTATTTTTAGCGGATTTAAGATTTATGGAGTTAAACGGGCTTGTAGGACCCACATTTGGATTAATGGGCCCAAAAGCCCATTAACATAAGCTAAGTAACCACTTTTTCACTAAGAACCCACCAAAAGCCCAAGTTTTAACATACGGATGGGAGTCTTTTTGAAAGTATTGGGCCAAGCCCATTACACATAAAAATGGATGGTTAATTCTTGGTCAAGTCAACACCAAATCTCCCAGTCGTTTATTAAAAACGATTTACCATCACACACTTTTATAACTTTACCCACCCTCACTTTATTTGTGTCGATACAATCTAGAAAAAAACCTCACCTATTTTCCTCTCTCTCTCTCAAACAAATAACCAGATCCCCCATTTACCCCAAACCCTAATTCACCCTCGATTAAAAATTACTCAGTGAAATTTGGTTCTTTTACTCAAAACGTGTGATTCACGCACTTGGGATTAATTCCCCCAATATATCGGAGGTGTACACCATGGTGGTCCAAAGCAGACGTGGCACCTTTCCTTCTTTTGATTGGCTGTGACAACACCACAACACCAATCCACCAATCCTTGATGTCCACATCACCCCTAAACAAACACAACAAACACACCCCCATGACAGGTTGGTGATCCGTGTGATACAAGATCATTCTCAGCCGTAGATCAAGCAAAAGAGAGAAAAATTGGAATGGATGGCCAGGATTGATTTCCTTACTCAAGAAGCTTCACCAAGTAGTTTTTAGGGTTTCTCAATAAAAACCCCTTTCATTCTGTAATTTTAGTGTGCACTTTTATTTTATTTTAATTTTATGCAAAATTAGATTAGATTTAAATTTGTAATTTTCTTTTCAAAGTATTGTATTTAATTTCTAGTTATTAATAAAATTAATTCAGTTTAAATTCATGTCTCTTTTTTATTTAAAGTTATTTGCAATTTATGTTTGTTCTGAATTTTGTATTGATTAATTTAAAAGTAAAAGTGGATAGTTAATTTCCCCCACTGGGAAGTTAAATATATTCTGGTTCGAAAGTTTTTATTTAATTCGAGAGCTTAAGATCTGGTTCGTGAGTAGAGGTCTATGGTACGATGGTGTTGATGATTGAGGAGGTGGTGTTCGTTTTCGGTTTATAAGACGGCTCAGGGCCGATCTTCGTCGCAACGGTTTTCGACATCAGGTTCTCGATTTCTTTTATTTTACAAGTTTTTTTAGTTAGTTTATTATCTGCTATTATTTTTTTTATCTGATATGTTTAAGTTTCTGGTTTAATAGTTTTGTTAAAGTTATATCACTGTTTGGATTTAGGTTTTATTCGTCTGATTATTTTCAGTTTTTAAAATTGATTAATCTGTTTTAGTTGCTTTAGATCTAGTGTGTTTTATTTTTATAAGTTTAGTTAATATTTGGGATTTATCTGCTTATATTTGGACTGCAAGATTTAAGTTTTATTTTGGTTTTTGTTTTGCTCTGCTAAGTTTTCTTGTAGGATTTAAGTTTGTCTATGTTTTGGTTTAAGATTGCTGTTTATTTAGCTTATTAGATTTGCTAGTATCTGCTTTTGATTTAACTTGATTTGAGTTTGAGTTTTGATAATTTTAAGTTTAATCTCTGATATTAGTTAGATTGCTGTTTTGTTTTGTCTGGATCTTGTTTTATTAGCTTAATTTCTTAACTACTTATATTTATTTATTTGCTTATTTAGTTTTTAGCTTATTTCGTTATAGCTTATCTGTTTATGTCGTGTTGTGTCTGCTTTGCTTATTTGTTTTTTTTGTGTGTTGCTGTTATTAACTGCTTAAAAACTCAGACTCTATTGGTCTGAGTATTCAAAAATTCCAAAAAAATATAAATATTCCAAAAAATTGTCTGTCAAGGGTCTCGAACCCTTGACCTCTAGCTCAGCAGTCCAACAACTTTTCCATTTGTTCTAGCCTTTCTTTTGTGTTTAATAAACGCGTCATTTTATTAATATAGGTTGGTTAATAATTAGCTACCAGTTTTAAATAGATATTTATAATACAAGTTTTAGGTAATTAGTTTTTATTAAAAAGTTTTTTTTATTTACTTTTCTTAAATTCTAAAAAAAATGATAAAAAATATATTTTATTTAAATTGTTTTTAAAATTAGTTTTATTTTTATTAGTTCAACATTAATATAGTTTTTTTTAAATATAGTATAAATTAGTTTTAAAATTTATTTAAGTTTTTTTATTAGTTTAATTAAGTTTTGTTTGGTTTCAAAATAGTTTTTATTTACATTAGTTTAAATTAGATTAAATAATTTTCATTAAAAAGTTTTTAGTTTAAAATACCTAAAAGTTTTAGTTACCAAGAACAAATTAATCCACGTTATGTCCGATATCAATTCGAGTGAGTCAAGAAAACGAACATTAATTGTTAATTTGAATTGACTAAAATCGTACATTAAGAACCAAGAAATTAACAACAACCCATGAAGGTACAAACTCTACTTGTGCTTTTCCGGTCCACATAGTCTCCCGCATGATCCGAGTCCGCGTATACTATGGTTTCTATGCCGGTCCCTTTAGGATACCATAATCCTAAATGTATAGTGCCTTTAATGTATCGGAAGATACGCTTAACCGCTTCGAGGTGAGAGGTTTTGGGAGCCACTTGGAAGCGAGCACAAAGGCAAACATTAAACATTATATTTGGTCGACTTGCCGTTATGTACAACAAACTACCAATCATATCTCTATATTTGGTGTTTTCTACCAACTCACTATTATCATATACGGTGAGTTTAGTATCCGAGGCCATATGGGTCTTCATTGGTCTAGAGTCCTCTAATCCAAATTTCTTTAGCATTTATTTAACGTACTTTGATTGATTAAAGAAAATACCATCGTCCATTTGTTTAATTTGGAGTCCTAAAAAGAAGTTAAGTTCTCCCTATCATGCTCATTTCAAACTCGTCATGCATGATTTTGACAAAGTCATCACACAAACTTTGACAAGTTGAACCAAATATAATGTCATCAACATATATTTGTACGATTATGAGGTGAGAACCATTCTTATTTGTAAAGAGTGTATTGCCTACCATCTATAAGAAACTCTTTAAGTCTATCATACCAAGATTTGGATGCTTGTTTAAGACCATAAAGAGCTTTCTTAAGCTTGTAAGCATGATCCAGTTTCTCAAAATCAATGAAGCCGGGAGGTTGAGCCACATATACCTCCTCATTGATCAAACTGTTAAGAAACGCACTCTTTACATCCATTTGTTGAAGCTTAAAATCTAATGCACAAGCGTAAGCTAAAAGGATCCTAATGGACTCTAACCTTGCTACCGGTACATGTGTCTCATCATAATCAATCCCTTCTTGTTGATTATAGCCTTGAGCTACAAGTCTAGCCTTGTTATGAGACACAACACCGTTCTCATCTAACTTATTGATATATACGCATTTGGTTCCTATAATGGTAGTACTTCTAGGTGGAGGAACAAGTTCCCAAACGTCATTAGCAATGAATTGATTTCATTCTTCTTACATGGCGATGACCCAACTCTCATCCGTCAAAGCTTCTTTAACATTCTTTGGTTCAATCATGGAGACAAAACAAAAGAAGTTACTTTGATCTTGGACTTGAGATCTTATGGTCCTTTGATTTAAGTCGCATATGACGTTATCAAGAGCATGATCCTTAGACTCCTAATGTTTACTCACTTTTCAACATTAAGGTCTTCAACACTTAATTTTCTAACCTCTTTGGCTTTAACTATGTCTAATTCATCTAAGTCATCATCTACCAACGGTGGTGTCTTAGATGAAGGATGGGTTTCATCAAATGTCACGTTGAGTGATTCTTCTATTACACCCGAGGTTCTATTGAGGAATATATAGGCTTTACTAGTTTGAGAATAACCTAGAAAGATACCTTCGTATGACTTTAGGTCGAACTTAGTAAGGTAATCTTTGGTATTGAGAATGAAACACTTGCTTCCAAACACCTTAAAGTATTCTAATGAAGGCTTCTTACCTTTAAGAATCTCATAAGGGGTCATTCCTAGAAAAGGTCGAATAAGAATTCGGTTGAGAATATAGGTTGATGTGTCCACGGCATTGCACCAAAAATTTTTAGGCAAAGATTGCTTGTTTAACATAGTCCTACTCATCTCTTGGATAGTCCTATTCTTCCTTTCAACTACCCCATTTGATTGTGGAGTGCGAGGAGCCGAGAAGTTATGGGTAATACCATGAGCTTCACAAAAGGCACCAAATGTCACTTCATTATCAAATTCCCTACCATGATCCGTCCTAATAGAGACAATTGAACATCCTAGTTGATTTTCGATCCTTCGACTAAAGGATTCGAAATGATCGAAAGCTTCATTCTTAGAAGCCAAAAATCTAGTCCAAGTGAATCTAGAATAGTCATCAACTATGAGTAGGGTATAAAGGTTACCTCCATAACTCCGTATGGCGGAAGGTACAAAGAGATCCATATGTAGGAGCTCTAAGCACCAAGAGGTCGATACCAAATTCTTGGCGTTATGATTTGAGTTAACTTGCTTCCCAACTTGTAAAGCATCACAAAAGTGACTATCAAACTTACTCTTGGGGAGATGTCTGACCAACTCCTTAGAGACTAAAGATTGGATTAAACCCATATTAGCGTGGCCTAATCTCCTATGCCAAAGAGTAGAACTATCATCTAAAGTCGCTATACATAAGTTGTCTTTTGACTTCCTATTGAGCTTCATGACTGTAACACCCCCATTTTTACCATATAGCAACGGAAGCTAATCTGGGGTATTACTTCATAGTACCATAGTCACAAAAATAGAAAATACCAAAAAGACATTTTTATAAAACAAATGTTATCATTCATTTATTTAAATCAGAGTTAATAAACAACTGTACATACGTTGTACAAACACAGGTTTCCCAAAGATCTAGTTTTATTGATTGAATGATAACTTATTCAAGACACTACCCTTCGGAGCACGCTAGTCTTCATTCACCTGAGATATATGCTTAAAGTCAACACAAAGGTTGAGTGAATTTATAGGTTATCATTTGATTACAAGTATGACTCTTGGGCTATAGTGTTATACACCCAGTTTTTAAATTCATTGATTTTTATTGCACTAGCTCATGACCCGCGAGTAGACATTATCAGAAAAATCTAACAAATTTCCCTTAAACAGGAACATTGCCAGACTATCCTAAATTTTAGCAAAATAAAGCATATCTGATTAGCCTAGGAATGGAACATTAGCTGCTAGCAAGTGCGGCTTTCCCATATAGGAGATGTCAGTCTGCAATAGTATTATTCATGATATTAGCGCTCATTAAATGATTAGTGTTTCACGATTAAAAAGGGACTTTTGATGGAAGCAAGTAAACATAGTGTCAATAATCATATAGGCAGCATACAAAAACACTTGTATTCCAGTTTTGCATATATCCCGCTCATGGGTTTTCATTGTTTATAAGTTTTTTAAAAGTGAGGCTATAAACTCACCTTAGCCTATAGAGTCTTTTGATTATCAAACCACAACCTTCTCACGGAATCTGGACTGACAAACAATATGCATATATATCAAGTGTTGGTCCCTGAGTTCAATCTCTTTATATAACATTCTTTGATTGAATTATTTTGGAGTAATAGTATCATTGTTCGGGCCATCATACTTAGAAGCCATTCTATAAACGTTTGAGGAGCGAGGGTACTTTAAATCGCAAACCCAACCACTCAGTCAGAACGTAATATCGAGATGGAACATGTTTATACAAAGATCCCTACTAATATGACACAATATATTTTATTACATTTTGAGTTTCAATGTTGACAGAAATAGCCCTTGTTGTTATAGTTTGGTGTATTTACACTTTTTACCCTTTAAGTATATAGTTTCATAAATTGCAATTTCAACCTTCAATATTTAACCTTAAGGTCTAAAACTTTACAAACGTTATTCTTATAGCTTTAATTTCATAAAATGACACTTTTTATCCAAAATGGTTTATAGTTTCAGAATTGACAGTTTTAGTCCCTAAACTTGTAAAAATCACATAACAAGCTCAAAAATGATCCAAATTATCTAGGATTTGAAAAAAAAGTTTATGAACACATTTATAATCATAATAAAAACATTTATTCATAATTATAGCTTTTGAAATGGGTTTTTGCTAATTATTTAAATAAAATACAAAAATAGGATTTTAAGACATCTTTAACTTATAACTTTCATTTAAAATGATGAAATGACTTAGTTTCTTTTAGATTATCTTTCTAACATAACTTTGGCATTATAAAAAGTCTAAATAAACATTATTACAAGATCAAAGCCTTGGTTAACATAGATTTACCTAGGTAGCTCCAAAATGGCTTCTTATGGCTTCTTATGAACACAACTTGCTACCAAAGCTTCAAGAGATTCAATGGCTAGCTTCTAGACCTGGTTTTTGGTATTGTGGGATGTACTAAGACGTATATAGAGGTGTAAATAGAGAATGGGTAGGAGATAAAAAGAAAATGGGGTGCAAGTTCTTTCTATGGCCATTCGTCCCTATTTATACTAGTTTGGCAACTTAGACTCCAAGTAGAGGCTTAGGATGTGTAAGATAGATATAATACTGACTAAGGGAGGCTAGTGAAGGTCTACACAAGTTATTAGACTCTATATTTGATCTAATACTTCCTTGTGGCTCAAAATGACTCACGGCTACATATGGATGAGAATGGTGATGTGTAGCAAGCTAGGAGGTGATGCACCTACTTGTCACACTCCTAAAAATCTTAGGATTCATAAATATCAGGTTTTCAAACTTTAAATGGATGGAAATGGTTTGAAAATGTGTTTTGGAGGGAAAACATAAAATCGGATTCAAAAATTAGGGCTTGTAACTTATGTTTTGTGTTTTTTGTGATTAGGGGCTTAGGAAAGCGATTAGTTAAAGATTAAGGCTTAATTAGGGTTTAGACATTATATTTAAGAGATTTGGGTCCTTGGTTTGAAGTTTAACAAAGGTTTGATGTGAAAATGGGAAGTATACATTTATAGATTAGGGTTTTCTAATGATCTAGGGTTTAATCTTAGTAAATGTGATTATCCTCTGCTTAGCTACTGATGTAAAATTAATTTAGGTCTTAGAAATTGTGTCTTAAGTGTTCAAAGAGTTCTCACACTTGGTTTAAGGGTTTAGTTTAAGTAAACATGTCTAAAGAGTGAAAATACCCATTTTGACCTAGTTTACTAGTCATGCATTAAAATCTCGTACCTTGTGCATTATAGTACTTGTACATTGTCTTAATATAACCTTATAATATTAATGAAGTCCTATGAGTATTTGTATACATGTCCTTAAAGAACTATGTGATGATTCCATGTAGATTTCTTAATATGAGGGTTTTTATATTATTAAGTCTAATGATTTTCTATCTTGGGTAATTAGGGTTTATATCTTAATGTACACTTATTCTAAGTCTTATATAGTATGTTTATGACTTCTACATTCATAGTTTGAGGGTTTATATGAGTTGATCATATTCTAGGGTTATTTAAGTAATATTAAGATTCTATGCTTTGAAAACTTATACTTTATGCTTTAATAATTTGTAACTTGGTTCAAGATAAATGTATGATCATATTAGGATACTTAGTTGAGTTTTATGCTTTGTTGCAAAAGATTAGAGTCTAATTCATTATATGTTGGATTTTATATGCTAATCTTGGCTTTAGGTCATTTTCTTGTAATTAGCTTGTGATTAGTGAATATTAGTGTTTTATGATTATTTACCTTTTCTTTATATGGTGGATTAGAATTAGTGTAAAGTGTTTAATAATAGTAAATAGTCATTTTATGGTTATATTGCTTGAAATATTAGTTTATAAGGTATTTCTAGGGGTTCTATGGATTAGGGTATCCTTGTTATATTTGAGTTGTTCTTATTCATTGTTTATTCATATGATAACTTTTAGAACTCAGGCTTGATATATAAATAGTGTTTATAATATATAGGCATGTGTTGATGTGGCAATTATGATAGTGAGATCCATAAGTCAGCCATGTAGTATAGTGAAAATGCAAAAGTTTTTGAGTAAAATCACCTCTTTATTTATAAACATGGATATTACATTAGCCAAAACTACTGGCTATTATAGTCTCTCCCCCTTATTTAAAATCTTGTCCCGAGATTTAGCTAGAACTAGGTTTAACAGAAGAGAATAGATGTGGATATTTATCTCGGATTTGATCTTCACGTTCCCAAGTATACCCAGGTCCTCTTTCCGAGTTCCATCGTACCTTAATTATTGGGATACGGCTCTGCTTCAAGCATTTCACTTCTCTATCTATAATTTCCACCGGCTCTTCTATAAAATTTAACTTATCATCAAGTTGAAGTTTTTTCATCCGTATGATGAGAGATTCATCAGATAAGCATTTCTTTAGATTCGAAACATGAAAAGTATTGTGAACATTACTGAGCTCTTCAGGAAGCTCTAGTTTATATGCCACATGGCCAATTCTTTTGGTTATTTTGAACGGTCCTATATACATTGGGTTCAATTTCTTCTTCTTTCCGAATCGAATAACTCCTAGACGAGGCGAAACTTTCAACATAACACGATCTCCTACTGAAAATTCCAAAGGTTTACGTCTAGTATTAGCGTAACTTCTTTGTCTATCTTTTTAGTAGTTTCATGTATTATTTCTGGTCCTGTTAGTTAAATATCTCCAACTTCAGCCCAGCAAACAGGCGATCGACACTTTCTTCCATAAAGTATTTCGAAAGGCGCTGCTTTAATACTAGCATGATAACTATTGTTATAAGAGAATTCTACTAAAGGTAGATGTTTCTCCCATCCTTTTCCAAAATCTATCTGTAAAACCCGCATGCTTTTACCATGAATAGTACCCTTATGATAGTACGTACATGATTAGAACTTTCCTTTTATAACATGTTTACGTTTCACGAACAAGAATTACAAGTATTACGTACGTGTTATAACACGATAAGTATTTATTACGTATTAACACATGATAATTATTTTAATAATAAGTATAATCACGAACACACGAACATGAAATCATGAACGTAAATTAATCATGAACTAATATTACGTATGTATGTATATTTATTACAATCACGAATAAATATCTTAAGTCACGAATGATAACTAACTAAATCACGTAAAACACGAACACGAGAACACACTTATTATTTAGACACGAAAAATGTTCGGGTTACCCCCATGTGGGCCCCATACCCAGGCTACATCAAGACCAAGGGCCAAACCCATTGTTTTTTTTCTAAACAAGAAAAAGGAGAAATTATTTTCATAAATCAAGAATTTAGAAAATAACTAAAAACCCTAAAATCTTTTTCTTCCTTTGGTTCTCCATGGTCGCCGGGTATACACACACCAAAGGGGTGTTTTGGTTGATTTTTGGTGTTCGATTTATTGCAAGGATCATTGTGTGTTCATCAGTCTTTGATTCACGTGATCGGTATAAACCCTAAACCTCTTTTCTTGTATGTTTTGATTTATTAATCACATGAAATCATGAATGTTTTTAATAACAAATTAAAAACAAGTTACAAAACATGTAAATTAATCATGGGGTAAATTAAATAATGGTTAAGGGGTGTTTGTTTTGTGGCTGACGCCTAAACCGAGCCCCAAGGGGGTCTTGGCTTGATTTTTCTCGCACCACCGAGACCTTATGGTCTCGGTTTGGTGTCTTGTTGTCACGGCAGCACCAAGAAAGGGAGACCCCGACCTCGGTCAGGGCATGGTGGTGCTCCGGTAGGCCACGGCGGCAAGGGAACACCGGCTAGCCAGTGGAAACCCTTGGCTAGCCGGCGGCTAGGTTAACCAAGGGTGCATTTGGGTCTGGTTCACGGGTTAAAACACGGGTCCGGTTCTCACATGTTTAGAATAAAACACGATCTGGTTCATGATTTATTTTTGCAAGTTATGTTTTTTTCAAGACTTAAATTAAATTAATTAAAAACATGAACATGATTAATTTAATTTACATGACTTAGGTTATTAATTTTATTATTAATACATGAGTTTTAACCTAAGTATTTATCATTTAATTAGACTATATAATTAATTAATTATTAAAATCATGACCTATAATTAATTAATTTACAAGACTTAGGTTATATTATTAATAGATAATAATACATGTTTTACCCTAAGTATTTATTTTTACCTTTATTTAATTAAATCATGTTATATTTAATTAAATACTTTAACCTATAGTTTATTAAATTCACATGAAATAATTAATAAACTATACTATTAATTACATGACTAAGAATATTAATTAGTAAACACTTAAGCTTATGTAATTAGCTTAATTATCCAGCTTATATCTAATTATGGAAAGTTTCTATTTTTAGAAACATATCTATTATAAGCAGTAAATCTATTTTTTGAAACTTTCTATTTTTGGAAACTTTCTATTTTTGGAAACCTTCTATTTTTGGAAACCTGCTTTTTTTAGAAAGTTACTTATTATTACATAAAAAGTATAATAATACCTGAAATACAAGTAATACTTAATCAGAATATACATAATATATGATAAACACATATTAAGCTTAAATCAGTAAAACATGACATGAACATATAAAACAAGCTAGGACATGATATAAAACCAGTAGTACTCATTAATCAGATACTTATACACGTATGTATTTATGTAGCATTAGTGATACCGAAGTAGGACGCTGTTTCATTCGCCTTCTTCGTTCACTGGACATAAGGTACGAATTCTATGTCCTTTCAGTATGGACATTCTTCCTTATTAGGATTCACCGTATGCAGCCAACTGTTTTCCCTAGTATATGTTTTATATGTTTTTGAATTGGTTATGTTTAAATTAGAATACCTAAAGACATATACATGCATGACCAGTTTCACCTAGTTATGGAGGTACCATAACCATAAAACTGGAGGCACCAGTGTTATGACTTCATCACGGCGGAGTGATAGCTCGTGGCGTCCCTTTCAGCTTTTGGTCATATTATTATTTTCAGATGGGGCATATGGGTGCAACCTAGTATACATGTTTTTAGCAGATTATTCAGTGTGAATGTGGTGTGTGCCTTGCATCCTTCACAAGGAGCTGATCCCTCCTACCTAAAACCAGTATATTAAATTAGAGTTAGCCCCTCTAATTTGCATGACGAGGTCACCCCTCCAAGTATTCATGCACGTTGATATTTCATGACCTATATTGGCTAAATGGTAAACATGTTAAACAGTTTTACAAGATAAACATAAGGCTTTTCAAACTATAAAACCAGATTTACTAAGATATAACCAGGTTCTCCAGGACTTGGTCTTTTCCGCTGCTTCATGTTTATATGCTTATATTATTCATGCTATACTTGTGTATCTGTGCACTGGGCGTATTTCTCAGCCGTTTTCCTTTTCATGTTCCCAAAACGGCAGGCACTCAGGGACGCTCGTAGACTTTAAGTGTACGCGCATATTGATTGGAAGCTTCCTAGCCTTCTTTACTTTATGCATTTCCATAGACATTGTTTAGCCCTTTCATTTACAGTACTTATGTTCTTGTGTGATGAGTTCTACTTTTGGGGTACCGATGTTTGATTCCGGTATTTCCTTTATGGTCATGTAATGTTTAGACATTTATCCTTGTATGCTTTGATGACACGCCATAATCACGCGTGACATTCCATTCATCAAAATGGGGTGTTATAATTATGGTATCAGAGCCAAGGCTTCGACCTGTAGGGTCTCAAAACACGACCTGTGATTAGTGGGTAGTCACTATGGCCTTCCTAGAACTATCAATCGGTTTTCATGCATTCATCATTTTTCATGCATACATATATATGTAATTGTCGCAGGTTTATGACTAAGTAATGGTTGGTACAGGACTGGCCCTATTTAGTCGCATGTGTTTAATCGAAACTTTTAAATTTGGGACCGACCTATAGGCATCCCCTCGCCATGTCTTTTGTTTGGGTAAACTGACCATAGGCGTTCACTCTCGCGTATACAAAATTTTTCATAAAACTCATGCATTCATGTACTAGTTTTTCCTGCATAAAATTTTTCTCATGATTTATTGGTATATTTTTTTCATGTATATAGTTGATGTTTTAATCAGTTTAATCATGTATTTTATGTTATACTGTCAGATGGTTCTCACACGCGAGCAGGAACAACTCAATGCAGCAATCCAAGCTACAATGCAAACTATGCTTCCTCAGATGAGGAACGAAATCAGGGCTGAGGTTCAGGCTGCCAATAATCAGCAGCATCACCCAGTACCTCCTCCTCCTCCTCCAGCAACATTGGCCACATGGTTGGAGAGATTCAATAAGCTCTGTCCTCAAGCTTTCGAGAGAACAGATAGCCCCAATGAAGCTGAAAGCTGGTTGGCTCACATTGAGAAGATCTTCGATGCTATGGGCTGTGACCCCGTCTTCAAGTCGAGGTTGGCATGCTACCGGTTCGAAGGTGATGTGTTAGCATGGTGGATAGCACTGAAGCAGTCTGAGGGAGGTGATGATTGGGTGGCTGGTTTGACTTGGGCTCAGTTCAAGGATAGGGTAATGGAGCAGTTCTTTCCCAAGGCTGAGCAGGACAAGCTAAAGAGGGAGTACCATGGAATCCGACAGAGAGCTGGGGAGAATAGCAACGAGTTCATGCAGCGCTTTCTTCGCTTGGCTGGTTTCCTTGGTGCAGAAGCAGGTACTCCTGAAGAGCAAGCACACCACTTCAGGTGGGCTCTTCGTACATCGGTCGCAAACAACTTGGTGTGTGCTACGTTCAACACGATAACACAAGTGGTCGATGCAGCACGTAAGCTAGAAATGCTGTAGGAAAGGGATGAGTTCGGGGAAGCAGAGAGACCCGATAAGAGGTAAACATTCGTATTCAAGCGGTGACCAATCCGTATTCTCTCAGTATATGTCAACATTTCATCTCTTTAAATTGTATCTTCCAGGCAGAAGACTGGGGCCGGTCTCAGTCGGCTACTCAGCAACAACCTAATCTGCCCAAGGGAAACGGTCAAACTCACGACCGTTCTGCTACGGATAAGCGTGGCGGTAATTATAATTACCGTAACAACGCTAGACACTCCAACAGCAGCAGGTCCTTATACTTACGCATTTCGTATGATTACATGTTATGATTCTAAATTCTGACACATTAACAAATCTTCTACCAGGAATAAGGGTAACGGTAGGGACCAGAACCAGAGAGGTTTACAGCCTAACCGTCCACCTATCATTGGTATTAAATCTTACCATTATCCGCATTGTCCTTTGTACCCTATTTTCATGTCTCATGTATAGTGTTTTTATCAGGTTCTCAGCCAGTCAGGACACCTGCTGGAGGATATACTCATCCTATTCTCTCTACTTGCCACCATAGGCACCTAGGGCCATGTCGCCGCGATAGTGACGCATGCTTAAAGTGTGGTCTTCCTGGCCATCGCATGAAGGATTTCCGCAAGGGCGAGATGTAGGGTACATCGGGACATGCTGATACCAAGCCGCCTCCTACTAGTGGACGCGTTTACACGACATCTCGCGATCAGGCCAACAAGTCTACAGGTACCATCACTGGAATCTTGTATATGTATCGTCAAGCTGCATGTGTTCTGTTTGATACGGGTGCTACTCACTCGGTCATTTATACTTCTTATTTCAAGAATGTTACGATACTCCCCATGCCACTAGAGAATATACTGAGTATTTCCACGCCTTTGAGAGACTCTGTACGTATAACCCATGGGTACAAGAGTCTTCCCCTAGAGACTGACGACAAGGTTCGTCCTGTTGACGCACTTCCGCTGGACATGAATGATTTTGACATGATTTTGGGCATGGATTGGCTATCCAAGCATCATGCTACCATAGATTGCCATTCATATCGAGTTATCTTCGGTGATGTCAATGCGCCAGAGTACATTCATAACGGGTTCGTACCCGGCATGTCTGTACAAATCATATCAACCCTACAAGCACGTGCATTACTTTCACATGGTTGTGAGGGTTATCTAGCTACTATTCATGACATGGATGCTGAATCCCCATCAATTCAGGATCAGCCGATAGTGTCAGAATTTAATATCGAGCTCATCCCAGGAGCTGAGCCGATTTCCAAGGCTCCTTACCGCATGGCTCTCATAGAGTTGAAGGAGTTGAAGGATCAGTTGCAAGAACTTATGGAACGAGGCTTTATTCGACCGAGCGCATCTCCATGGGGCGCACCGGTCTTATTTGTTAAGAAGAAGGACGAAAGTATGCGTCTTTGCATAGACTATCGCGAGCTCAACAAGATTACCATCAGGAATAGGTATCCACTACCACGTATAGACGATCTGTTTTACCAACTCCAAGGGGCCAAACATTTCTCCAAGATTGATCTAAGGTCAGTCTATCATCAGCTACGGGTTAAGGAGCAGGACATCGCCAAGACTGCTTTCGGTACACGCTATGGCCACTACGAATTTGTAGTCATGCCATTTGCCCTTACCAATGCTCCAGCAGTGTTCATGGATTTGATGAAAAGAATCTTCCATGAATTTCTGGACAAGTTCGTCATTGTCTTCATCGATGACATCCTGATTTTCTCTAAGTCCAAGGAGGAACACGAAGACCATCTTCGTACAGTACAACAGATTCTTCGCCAGAAGCAGCTGTATGCAAAATTCTCCAAGTGTGAGTTCTGGTTAGACAAGGTGGCATTCGTAGGTCACATTGTATTAGCAGAAGGAATCACTATGGATCCAGCAAAGGTTGAGGATATTACTAAGTGGCCGAGGCCGACATCAGCGACTGAAGTCCGCAATTTCCTAGGCTTAGCTGGTTATTACCATAGGTTTGTGGAGAACTTTTCCCGTTTAGCACTACCATTGATCAAACTGATGCGGAAAGGGGAGAAATTCGTCTGGACTGAAGAACGAGAGAAGAGCTTTGAAGACCTGAAGTAGAAGTTAGTATATGCACATATTCTTACTCTCCCATCTGGTACGGGTGGATTTCAAATCTACAGTGATGCATCAGGGAAGGGACTTGGCTATTTTCTCATGCAACATGGGAAAGTGATCGTGTATGCTTCACGGCAGATTAAGCCTTATGAGGAAAATAACCCTACGCATGACTTGGAACTTGCGACAGTCGTGTTTGCATTGAAGATATGGAGGCACTACTTGTATGAAGATTCATGTGACATTTTTCACATACCACAAGAGCTTGAAGTATATCTTCACTCAGCGTGAATTGAACATGAGACAGAGGAGATGGTTAGAGTTGTTGAAGGATTATGACATTAATCTGCAGTATCATCCCGGCAAGGCGAATGTCGTGGCAGATGCACTTAGCAGAAAGTCCGGAATGATAAACGGAATTAAAATTGAGGAGGAAATCATAAAAGACTTGGAGCGACTAGACATAGAGATCATGGTACGTGGACATCACGGTTACTAGGCTAATCTTAGAGTAGAACCCGAGTTACTCTCTAAGATCAAGGAAGCTCAGAAAGATGATGGAGAAATCTGGGCGATAATTCAGAATTTGGAGAAGCAGACATAATTTCGAGTAGATGCAGATGGTATCTTATGGTAGGGCACGAAACTTTGTGTTTCTGATGATCAAGAACTCCGAGAAGCCTTGTTAGCTGAGGCTCATAGCTCCCCATTTTCTATCCATCCTGGTTCGACCAAGATGTACCATGACATCAAGCAGTATTTTGGTGGAGTGGTATGAAACAGGATGTTGCTACTTACGTCTCAAAATGTCTTACCTGCCGACAGGTCAAGATTGAGCATCAGCGATCTGGTGGTCTTCTTCAATCGTTAGATATTCCAGAGTGGAAGTGGGACAAAATCACCATGGATTTTGTTACTGGTCTTCCGCCAACAAAGAGGATGCACAATTCAATTTGGGTTATCGTTTATCGACTTACCAAATCAGCTCATTTCTTACCGATCCGCAAGGAAGATTCGGTCTGTAAACTCGCCGATACTTATAGAAGGGAGATCATGATACTTCACGGTGCTCCATCCAGCATCGTCTTAGACAGGGATCCCTGATTCACTTCGCGATTCTGGAGAAGTCTGAACAAAGCTTGGGGTATACAACTTAAGCTTAGCACGACTTTTCATCCTCAAACAGACGGGCAGTCAGAGCGAACGATTCATACATTAGAAGACATGTTGAGTTCATGTGCGTTGGAATAGACGGGTTTTGGGACGATTATATCTGTTTGGTGTAGTTTGCATACAACAACAGTTGGCACGCAAGTATCAAGTGTGCTCCTTTCGAGATGTTGTATGGCAGAAAGTGTCGCGCCCCAATCTGCTGGGATCAGGTAGGTGAGCGAACACTTGAAGGACTAGAAATAATAGAACTGACTAATGAGAAGGTCGCAGTAGCTAAGCAGAAACTGCAGGAAGCACGGTCACGTCAGAAGAGTTATGCGGACAAGCATCGTAGGGACTTACATTTTAACGTAGGAGATCACATTTTCCTTAAGGTTTCGCCGGCACGTGGTGTTAGACGTTTTAGAATCAAATGGAAGCTCAGTCCTTGATTCATCGGACCGTTTGATATCATTGAACGAGTCGGTGAAGTATCTTACCATTTAGCGGTACCTCCGCAGCTTTCTCATGTTCACAATGTTTTCCATGTGTCCTTACTTAGAGGGTACCAGTATCATCCCCTTCACATGGTTCAGTATCCACTGGAACAGATACGTGAAGATCTCATTTTCATAGAAGAACCAGAACAAGTTCTTGACAGACAAGAACGAGTCATGAGAAGGAAGACGATTCAATTCGTCAAAATCCTTTGGAGGGATCATACCGAGCGGGAAGCCACTTGGGAAACAGAGGAGTCTATCCGGGCTTCTTATCCTCATTTCATATTTTGAATTCGGTTATGTTCTTATTTTCTAGTTTACTTTATCTATAATTCAGGGACGAATTATTCTTTTTAGGGGGGAAGAGTTGTAAAACCCGCATGCTTTTACCATGAATAGTACCCTTATGATAGTACGTACATGATTAGAACTTTCCTTTTATAAAATGTTTACGTTTCACGAACAAGAATTACAAGTATTACGTACGTATTATAACACGATAAGTATTTATTACGTATTAACACACGATAATTATTTCAATAATAATTATAATCACGAACATACGAACATGAAATCATGAACGAAAATTAATCACGAGCTAATATTACGTATGTATGTATATTATTACGATCACGAATAAATATCTTAAGTTACGAACGATAACTAACTAAATCACGTAAAACACGAACACGAGAACACACTTATTATTTAGACACGGAAAATGTTCGGGTTACCCCTATGTGGGCCCCATACCCGCGGCTACATCAAGACCAAGGGCCAAGCCTAATGTTTTTTTACTAAACAAGAAAAAGGAGAAATTATTTTCATAAATCAAGAATTTAGAAAATAACTAAAAACCCTAAAATCTTTTTCTTCCTTTGGTTCTCCTTGGCCGCCGGGTATACACACACCAAAGGGGTGTTTTGGTTGATTTTTGGTGTTCGATTTATTGCAAGGATCGTTGTGTGTTCATCTGTCTTTGATTCACGTGATCGGTATAAACCCTAAACCTCTTTTCTTGTATGTTTTGATTTATTAATCACATGAAATCATGAATGTTTTTAATAACAAATTAAAAACAAGTTACAAAACATGTAAATTAATCATGGGGTAAATTAAATAATGGTTAAGGGGTGTTTGTTTTGTGGCTGACGCCTAAACCGAGCCCCAAGGGGGTCTTGGCTTGATTTTTCTCGCACCACCGAGACCTCATGGTCTCGGTTTGGTGTCTTGTTGTCACGACAGCAGCAAGAAAGGGAGACCCCGACCTTGGTCAGGGCATGGTGGTGCTCGGGTAGGCCACGACGGCAAGGGAACATCGGCTAGCCGGTGGAAACCCTTGGCTAGCCGGCGGCTAGGTTGACCAAGGTGCATTTGGGTCCGGTTCATGGGTTAAAACACGGGTCCGGTTCACACATGTTTAGAATAAAACACGGTCCGGTTCATGAGTTATTTTTACAAGTTATGTTTTTTTCATGACTTAAATTAAATTAATTAAAAACATGAACATGATTAATTTAATTTACATGACTTAGGTTATTAATTTTATTATTAATACATTAGTTTTAACCTAAGTATTTATCATTTAATTAGACTATATAATTAATTAATTATTAAAATCATGACCTATAATTAATTAATTTACATGACTTAGGTTATATTAATAGATAATAATACATGTTTTAACCTAAGTATTTATTTTTACCTTTATTTAATTAAATCATGTTATATTTAAGTAAATACTTTAACCTATAGTTTATTTAATTCACATGAAATAATTAATAAACTATACTATTAATTACATGACTTAGAATATTAATCAGTAAACACTTAAGCTTATGTAATTAGCTTAATTATCCAACTTATATCTAATTATGGAAACTTTCTATTTTTAGAAACTTATTTAATTAAGGCATCTAATCTATTTATGGAAACTTTCTATTTTTAGTAACTTATCTATTTTAAGCAGTAAATCTATTTTTGGAAACTTTCTATTTTTGGAAACTTTCTATTTTTGGAAAGTTTCTATTTTTGGAAACCTTCTATTTTAGGAAACCTGCTATTTTTAGAAAGTTACTTATTATTACATAACAAGTATAATATTACATGAAATACAAGTAATACTTAATCAGAATAGACAGAATATATGATAAACACAGTATTAAGCTTAAATCAGTAAAACATGACATGAACATATAAAATAAGCTAGGACATGATATAAAACCAGTACGTACTCAGTATACACGTATGTATTTATGTAGCATTAGTGATACCGAAGTAAGACTCTCTTCTGTTCGTCTTCTTCGTTCACTGGACATAAGGTACGTATTCTCTGTCCTTTCAGTATGGACATTCTTCCTTATTAGGATTCCCCGTATGCAGCCAACTGTTTTCCCCAGTATATGTTTTATATGTTTTTGAATTGCTTATGTTTAAATTAGAATACCTAAAGCCATATACATGCATGACCAGTTTCACCTAGTTATGGAGGTACCATAACCATAACACTAGAACCACCAGTGTTATGACTTCACCACGGCGGAGTGATAGCTCGTGGCGTCCCTTTCAGCTTTTGGCCATATTATTATTATCAGGTAGGGCGTATGGGTGCATCCTAGTTTACATGTTTTCAGCAGATTATTCAGTGTGAATGTGGTGTGTGCCTTGCATCCTTCACAAGGAGCTGATCCCTCCTACCCAAAACCAGTATATTAAATTAGAGGCAGCCCTCTAATTTGCATGACGAGGTCACCCCTCCAAGTATTCATGCACGTTGATATTTCATGACCTATATTGGCTAAATGGTAAACATGTTAAACTGTAAAACCCGCATGCTTTTACCATGAATAGTACCCTTAAGAACGTACGTACTAGATTAAAACTTTCCTATTATAGCATGATTACGACTACGTGTTAGAATTTTATGTATTACGTACGTGTTAGAACACGATAAGTATTTACTACGTACGAGCACGCAATAATTATTTAACAATATCTAATCACGAGCATGCGATCATGAAATCATGAACGTAATTAAATCACGAACTATTATTAATTACGTATATATATATTTATTAAGAGCGTAAATAAATATATTTAGGTCACGATAATTACTTAACGAGAACACATTAAACACGAACACAAATAATCACGAACGAGTAACTAAACATCGAGACACGGAAAACTGTACGGGTACCACATGTGGGGCCCCTACCCGCGGCAACAAGGGAGAAATGGGCCAAGCCCATTTCATTTTTCACTAAAGGCGGTTAAGGGGAAAAACACTACTCATATTTTTTACAGAAGATTTTAGAAAAACCTAAAAGTTCTTCCTCCTCCTCTTTTTCTCTTTTGGCCGCCACCTTCAAACACACCAAAGGGGTGTGATTTGATCTTTGATCTTGGAATTATTGCTAGTGTTCGTGTTTGTTCATCGTTACTTAGATCCACGCATTCGGTAATTCTTTTAAACCCTTTTCTTTTGATTTAATCTTTTAAATAATTAAGAACATGTTATGTTTTTTATAAAACCTAATTAAATCATAGATCTAACATGAATTTGGGTTTGGAATAAATCAAAAGTAATGTTTTAGGGGTGTTTGTTCTTGGTCGCGCCTAAACCGAACCCGAGAGAGTCTCGGTTTGGTCATTTGACCACCACCGAGACCATATGGTCCCGGTTGGTTGGTGTGGGTCCCACGGCAGCATTAAGACAAGGGTAACCCCGATTTGGTTCGGGGTATGGTGTCGATTTCATGTCCGGTTCATGGTTCTTAGTCAAGATCCGGTTCACGGTGTATGTTTATATTTTTATTTTTATGATCTTATGTTAAAATTAAATTAATAACATGACATGATTAATTTAATAACATGACTTAGGTTATTTTAATTATTAAAATCATGAAATTGTTAACCTAAGTATTTTTATATTTTAGACTTATAATTAATTAATTATTTAAAAACCATGGTTATAATTAATTAATTAACATGACTTAGGTTATATTATTAATAAATAATAATACATGTTTTAACCTAAGTATTTAACTTTATTTAATTAAAAACATGTTATACTTTAATTAAATATTTTAACCTATAGTTTATTTTAAATACATGAAATAATTAATAAACTATACATTATATCATATGACTTAGAAAATAATCATGAAAACACTTAGGCTTATATACTTAGCTTATTTAACCAGCTTATTTCTAATTATGGAAACTTCTATTTTTAGAAACTTATTTATTTCAGGCAGCTAATCTATTTATGGAAACTTATTTAAATAAGGCAGCTAATCTATTTATGGAAATTTTCTATTTTTAGAAACTTATCTATTTTAAGCAGTAATTCTATTTTTGGAAACTTTCTATTTTTGGAAACTTTCTATTTTTGGAATCTTTCTATTTTTGGTAACTTTCTAATTTTGGAAACTTTCTATTTTTGGAAACTTTCTATTTTTGGAAACTTTCTATTTTTGGAAACTTTCTATTTTAGGAAACCTGCTATTTTTGGAAAGTTACTTATTATTACACAGTAAGTATAATAACACATGAAATACCAGAAATACTTAATCAGAGTAAGCAGAATGTAAGATAAACACAGTTTAAGGCTTTAAACAGTAAAACATGATAAGAACATATAAAATAAGCTAAGACATGACATAAAACCAGTTAAGTATTTAGTAAGCAGATACTTATTCATGTATGTATTTATGTAGCATTAGTGATACGGAAGTAGGATTCCTCTCAGTTCATCTTCTTCGTTCACTGGACATAAGGTACGGATTCCCGTCCTTTCAGTATGGACATTCTTTCCTTATTAGGATTCCCCGTATGCAGCCAAATGTTTTCCCGTAGTATAAGTATGTGTTTGAATTGCTTATGTTTAATTTAGAATACCTATAGCCATATACATGCATGACTAGTTTCACCTAGTTATGGAGGTACCATAACCATAACATTAGATGCACTGATGTTATGACTTCACCACGGCGGAGTGATTGCTCGTGGCGTCCCTTCAGCTTTTGGCCATTTATATTATATTATCATGTGGGGCGTATGGGTGCATCCTAGTTACATGTTTTCGGTCAGGATTTCATGGTGAATGTGGTGTGTGCCTTGCATCCTTCACAAGGAGTTGATCCCTCCTACCCAAAAACCAGTATATTAAATTAGAGGCAGCCCCTCTAATTTGCATGATGAGCTCACCCCTCCAAGTATTCATGCACGGTGGATTTTCATGACCTATATTGGCTAATGGTAAAATATGACAAATAGTTTTTACAAGATAAACATAAGGCTTTTCAAACTATAAAACCAGTTTTATTAAGACTTAACCAGGTTACTCGGGACTTAGTTTCTTCCGCTGTTATATGTTATATGCTTATCCTATTCATGCTTTATTGTACATCCGTGCACTAAGCGTATTGCTCAGCCGTTTTCCTTTTCTATGTTCCCAAAACGGCAGGTACTCAGGGACGCTCGTAGACTTTAAGAGTATGTGCATATTGACTGGAAGCTTTCTAGCCTTTCTTTACTTTATGCATTTCCTTTCTTTTGATACATTGCTATGGACATTGTTTAGTCCTTTCCTTTACTATACTTATGTTTGTGTGTGATGAGCTTCACATTGGACTACCGATGTTTGATTCCGGTATTTTCCTTTTATGGTCATGTAATGTTTAGACATTCTCCTTGTATGCTTTGATGACACGCCATAATTACATGTGACATTTCCATTATCAAAATGGGGTGTTACAATTATGGTATCAGAGCCAAGGCTTCGACCTGTAGGCTCTCAAAATATGACCTGTGATTAGTGGGTAGTCACTACGGTCTTCATAGAACTGACAGTTGTTTTCATGCATTCATCATTTTTAAGCATACATATATATGTCATTGTCGCAGATTTATGACTAAGTAATGGTTGGTATAGGACTGGCCCAATTTAGTCGCATGTGTTTTAACGAAACTTTTTAATTTGGGACCGACCCATAGGCGTCCCCTCGCCATGTGTGACAACCGTGGTTTTGAGGTTCGTCACTTGGTCTTACTTTTAGGTTATTTTATGTGTGACTACTTGATTTTTGTGCTTACGTGTTTATGTTGTGTGAATGAGGTTGGTGTGGTTATTGTTTATGAGTATAGAGTACTCATAAGTAAATCGAGGTACGGTTAATTCATGTTCATGAGATCACAATTGGTGACTATGAAATGAAATGGTGGTATTTTGGTGGTTACGTATACGTATAAGTAATATAGTAATAGTGTATTTTTTTTAGGATTTACGGTTTAGCATTTAGAGGTCTCGGATAAGGTAATTATCCATATGGATATTTTTCGGGATGGTTTTAAGTCATTTAGGACATAGTTATAAAGTTTATTTAAAAATTTGAGATTTTTTTTAAAAGTGTATATTTTACGTCTTTTACGGTAAAACGCGTAAATTTGACTAGTTTTACGGTTTTGAGGTTTTGGGAGTTTTAGAAGCTGAAATAAATTAAGGTAAATTAAGGTAATATTAATAAGATATTAATTAACAATAAAAAGAAAAAAAAATAAAGAAAAAAACGAAATTTAGGTGTTTGGGTCGGTTTAGAAGAAAAAAAAAGGAAAAAGGAATTTAAGGTAAGTAGTGTTTGGGTTGGGTTAGGACTTTTGGTTATATAAGGAACCCTTACACCAAAACAAATCATATTTTTTTTTCCTGGAACATTCAGTCGACGGCATAAGAGAGTTTTTAGGGTTTTCTGTATTTTTTTTTCATTCTCCAATTAATTAAAGGTAAACCTTCTTAAACCTTTTTGATTTAATTGTTTTTATGATTAAATTAATCATTCTTATGATGGATTAGGGTTAGGGTTTATATAAAATCTGTAATTAATGATGTTATAATCATATTATGATGATCATATAATCTAGGGCTTGTATGAGATGGGGTTATGGGTAATTAATTTGTTCAATTTGTTTAAAACCCGTTTTTAAAAACTGGGCAGATTTTGAGTCAGTTGTTTTGATCATATCGGGAGTTCTATAAACTCTTATTAAACGATCCAAGTACCCCTGGAAAGATATTTGAAGTGGCTTTCCAATGCAAGAAACGAGAACTAAATTGAAGGTCGGGAAGTGGGTCAAAAACAGGTTACAACAGTCGGAGGTCAAAACAGTTTTGAATTCAGCCTGTTTTCTTTTTAAGTTTTGGGTTGTTTGGGGCACCTAGGGTTGCATTGGGATCTTCTCACGAACATGAGAGATGGTTTATATATTTTAGTTAATATCTGCACTTGGGCTAAGGTGGTGGTTTAGGGTAAGACCCCTTAATGATAACAAACTTTTAGTACGTTTAAAATCAGGAAATCTGGAATGACAAAAGTAGATATATATATATCGGGGCCTTAACAGTAGCTTTAAGGTTAGGTCAAGTGGGAGGTGTTAGCCAACATATGTAAGGGTATGAATATTCCTTTTACAGAAACCATGGATAGGTTTAAGTGGGCGTTTGACCTAAAGTTTTGAGACCTAAAACTGGGACTGTTTTGGGTAAAATACGAACGGGTTAGTTATTAAACTTAACCAAGTTAAGGACTTGTTAAGGAAGGGTATTGGGGTAATTAGAGCTTATTAATGAGGTATATATGTGAGAATATGCTAGATGTCCATCATAGGTTAATGAGCCATCTTAGTGATTGGTTCGTTTATTGATTTCGTGTTTTTGGTTTGTTAGCTTGTTGCTAGTGCAAGGACGTGTGAAGGAGCTATCAGGTGAGTGTTCATAGTCCCATGTTTATTTTTGTTTTTGACTTCCAGATGGGATGGAAGAGACACTGTGTTGAGTTGTTTCTAAATTGTTGCTGTGAATGTTTTATGGTTGTGATGGACTTGTGTGTACACTTATGTGATTAACTGCTATGCGATTTTTGATTTGTTATTGTGGTTTGACAAGGTAGTGGCCTTGTGGTTTGCCAAGGTAGTGGCCTTGGGATAGGTACATAGGGTGATCATCTAAGGTACCATGATGTTGTTTGGCAAGGTAGGAGCCTTGGATTGTTTTGGTATGATTGGTCTTGATTGATAGTTGTTAATACATAATTGTAACACATTGTCCATATGTTCTTTTGTTGATGATTGTTATTCACAGCTTGTAACTGATTTTTAGCGTTGGAGTCTAAACCTATGACTCTCACCAACTTTATGTTGACGTGTTTTAGTGTCTCTTTCAGGTGATACTATGGTTAAGCATGAGAAAATAAGTGGCTAGGATGGGAGAAGCATAGGATTGCATATAGAAGGAGAATCCCCGTTTCCTTCTTAGTTTTATTTGATTGTTCTTTTAATAAGTGATACTGTGGCACACATTTGTTTGTTGGTATGTTATTTGTTGTCTTGGGTAAGAAGTAGGACTGTTACTTACTTACCTAGACCCCTTGCATTTTGTTGAGATATTGTCATGACCTTCGTGTCACCATTTTTATGACATTTCTTATTTCATATAGTTGTCTCTATAGACACGCCATGTTGTGATGATATCCATACGTCGTGCCCCATGTTCCGCCATGATGAGGTGTGACAGAATGGTAATCAGAGACAATGGTTATAGAGAATTAGGTTGCCTAGTCGCGTAGCCTAGTCTATAGCTTAAGGGTCCCTACATATAGGCGTCATAGGAGTATGTGTGCATTTTATAATAATTGATGTGTTTGGATGTTATTTTGCGATGTTGTTAAGTTAGGAACTAATATGGTTCATACTTGACCACATAATATTTTCCTTTCGGGTTTTGACTAGTGCGGGTTTAACTACCATCGTCCACGCTAGTCATCTTTGTAATTGCTAGAAAATGTATAATTATTTGTTTTAAATTTTCCGACTCTTATGGACGGCATGCCTTAAAATTATTTATGTTTTCGTTTGGATTATGTCTACGCTAGTTTAGCTAGACCATGGATTTGTGATTTTTCAAGTTTTGACTATGTTATTTTAATAAATGGAGTTTTGGATTTTATTTTGTGTGTTTATGTGCTTGTGAGTTGATGGATTATGTGTTATGTGTAGTATTAATTTCTTATAAGTGTCATCATAGGAGGGAGTACATTGGTGAAAGGGAACATGTATAACTATGGAGGCCTACATAATTATATATGTGCCACAACACCACTAGACTTTCAAGTATGATTGCATGAAAGAGAATTGATACATGCTTGTATAGCATATGTTGGTAGTATGTATGATTATGATTAGGCGTATGTATAGTGGTAAGTATACTATATGGAGTATTCTAGTAGTTGTTAACGGGTGTCATGTTTTTACTATCAGCATGGTGAACACGCGAAATGGTGCTAGTGGAAGTGGTGATGGAAATCCTGACTTGGCTACTTTGATTGCTGCTCAAATGGCCAACATAATACCAACCATTGTTCAGCAGGTGACTAACAACCTGAACAACAATAATAACAACAATGGTCAAAGAGGAGGTGGAAACAATGGTTGTAGCTATAAGGCATTCACTTCTTGTGGTGCAAGAGAGTATGATGGGAAGGGCGGCGCGGTAGTACTTACCCAAGGGATTGAGAAGATGGAGAATGTAATTCAGATGAGTGGATGCTTACCAAATCAAATGGTCATGTACGTAACTGGTTCACTGGTAGGGAAGGCTTTAACTTGGTGGAACACTCAAGTTCAAGCAAGGGGAAGAGTTGCTGCAAATGCTATGGCTTGGGCCGATTTTAAAGCTCTTATGACTACGGAGTTTTGTCCAAGCAATGAGATGGAGAAGCTGGAAAATGAGTTTTGGGGACATGCTATGGTTGGAGCGGCTCATGCAGATTACACAGATCGCTTCCATGAATTGGCAAAGTTGGTTCCCCATTTGGTTACCCCTGAGGCGAACAAGATTAAGCGGTACATTGCTGGATTACCTCCTCAGATCAGGGGAATGATTAAGGCTACTCAGCCTAACACAATACAACAGGCCATACTAACGGCAGGAATACTTACTGAGGAGGCGGTATCTAGTGGAATCTTGGTCAAGGCGGGAGATAAAAGAAAGGAGCCAGAAGCCGCGAAGTCGCCTGACACCAACTGGAAGAATGCTGAGAAGGCGAATGATGGAAGCAATTTTGCCATGAGGGTACCTCAAGGTTCTGGACATCTGAACAACAACAATGCTGCCTGCCGAACCTGCTCTAGGTTCCATCCAAGAGGTACACCATGCCAGACATGCTACAATTGCCAGAAACCGGGACACTTTGCCAGAAAATGTGACGCACCTAACAGAAACGCAACACCAATCCAGTCTGTAAGGACGAATGTCACCGGGGGAAATTGTTTTGAGTGTGGACAACCCGGGCATTTCCAGAGGGAGTGTCCTAGATTGGTTGGAGCAACCAACCAGGGCAGAGGCCAGTTAGCTTTGGAGGGAAGTCGAGGAAACCAAGGCGGTGGAAACCGGAACAATGCTAACCGCAACAATGGGAACAATGGGAATCGGAACTGGAATAGGAACAAGGGAAATCAGAATAGGGGAAATCAGAATGGAGGCAGGGTTTACCTTGCAAATGCAGTAGAAGCGGTTCAGGACCCGAATGTAGTCACGGGTACGTTTTCTGTTAACAATCACCTCGCTACGATTCTTTTTGACTCTGGGGCAGATTTTAGTTTTGTGTCGTCTCAATTCGTGCCTTTGTTAGATATGAACCCTAGTGTAGCGAAACCAGGATATGTGATTGAAATAGCTAGTGGTAAGCAAGAAGAAGTAGATGAGATATTTTTGAACTGCAAATTAGAGTTAGGAGAATTTAAGTTCACCATAGATTTAATCCCTCTAGGACATGGGAGCTCCGATGTAATCATTGGGATGGATTGGTTATCGAAGCATAGGGCTGAGCTAATGTGTCATGAAAAGATTGTTAAGATACCCATAGGTGATATGAAGGTGTTATACGTGTACGGAGAAAGGAATGAGAAGAAGACCAGGTCCCTTATGAATGCCAAGGATGATGAGCCACAAATCAATAAGATTCGAGTAGTAAGAGAGTTCGTCGATGTATTCCCGGATGACTTGATGGGGTTACCACCGGTGAGACAAGTAGAGTTTAAGATTGACTTAGTACCCGGGGCAACACCCGTAGCGAAGTCACCATATCATCTAGCACCGTCAGAGATGCAAGAATTAGCCGAGCAACTTAAGGAATTACAGGATAAGGGTTTCATTCGACCAAGTTCTTCTCCATGGGGAGCGCCGGTGCTATTTGTCAAGAAGAAGGATGGATCTTTCCGAATGTGTATTGATTACGGGAGTTGAACAAGCTGACCATTAAGAACCGTTATCCTCTCCCAAGGATTGACGATTTATTTGATCAGCTGCAAGGAGCAAGGTACTTCTCAAAAATTGACCTTAGGTCCGGTTATCACCAACTAAGGGTCTGTGAGGAGGACATACAAAAGACCGCGTTCAGAACAAGGTACGAACATTTTGAATTCACCGTTATGCCATTTGGATTGACGAACGCGCCAGCAGTGTTCATGGATCTAATGAACCGAGTGTGCAAGCCATATCTAGAAAAATTTGTCATAGTCTTCATTGATGACATACTTATCTACTCTAAGACGGAGGAGGAGCATAACCAACATTTGAGATCGGTATTGGAGCTGCTCAGGAAGGAGAACCTTTATGGGAAGTTCTCCAAGTGTGAATTTTGGCTGCAAGAGGTACAATTTCTGGGGCATGTAATCGATAATGATGGCATACATGTAGACCCAAAGAAGATTGAGGCAGTAAAGGATTGGAAGGCACCTACTACACCGTCAGAAATAAGGTCATTCTTAGGCTTGGCAGGATATTACAGGAGATTTATAGAGAATTTCTCTAGAGTATCAAAGCCTTTGACACTGTTGACCCAAAAGAATCAGAAGTATGAATGGGGCGAAGAGCAAGAACATGCGTTTCAGACACTAAAGGATAGGTTGTGTAATGCACCTATCTTGTCTTTACCAGAAGGGGTGGAAGATTTTGTGGTTTACTGTGATGCGTCCAACCAGGGTTTGGGATGTGTTCTTATGCAGCGAGACAAGGTCATAGCTTATGCATCACGACAATTGAAAAACCATGAGAAGAATTACACCACACATGACTTGGAACTAGGAGCTGTAGTCTTTGCTCTCAAGATATGGAGACATTACTTGTATGGGATGAAAAGTGTGATCTTTACGGACCACAAAAGTTTGCAGCACATCTTTGATCAGAAAGATTTGAACATGAGGCAGAGACGATTGTTGGAGTTATTTTGTGATTATGACTGTGAGATTAAGTATCACCCTGGGAAGGCCAATGTGGTGGCAGATGCGCTAAGTAGGAAGGAGAGGCTAAAACCAAAGAGAGTAAGGGCAATGAGCATAACAATTCAGACAACTCTTAAGGATAGAATTCGGGCAGCACAAATAGAGGCCGTAAAGGAAGAAAGGCTGGTTGACGAAAATCTACATACTATGGATCAGTACATGGAAGAAAGAGGAGATGGTTGCAAGTATTACTTGGATAGAATCTGGGTTCCGTTGTTTGGCGATACAAGGAAGGTGATATTGGATGAAGCTCATACGTCGAGGTATTCGATACACCCAGGAGCTGATAAGATGTATCGAGACATGAGAGATATGTATTGGTGGCCAGGAATGAAGAAGGATGTAGCTTTGTACGTTAGTGAATGTTTGACTTGCTCCAAGGTGAAGGCTGAACATCAAAGACCGTCAGGATTACTGCAACAACCAGAGGTTCCTAAATGGAAGTGGGAGAATATTGCCATGGACTTCATTACAAAACTGCCAAGGTCTAACAGTGGAAATGATATGATTTGGGTAATAGTGGACAGACTGACTAAGTCTGCCCATTTTGTGGCAATGAAGGAGGATGATAAGATGGAAAGGTTTGCCAAGAAATACTTGGAACATGTGGTGGCAAAACATGGAGTACCGGTGTCGATCATATCAGATAGAGATAGCAGGTTTACGTCTAGATTTTGGGGACTATTGCAGAAGGCTTTGGGTACGAGGCTAGATATGAGCACAGCTTATCATCCGCAGACGGATGGACAGAGTGAGAGGACTATACAAACACTGGAGGACATGTTAAGAGCATGTGTGATAGATTTTGGAGGAAGTTGGGAGAATCATCTGGCGTTGGCAGAATTCTCGTACAATAATAGCTACCATGCTAGTATAGAGTGTGCACCGTTTGAGGCACTCTATGGTAGGAAGTGTAGGTCACCGCTGTTATGGGCTGAAGTAGGAAGTAGCCAACTAATTGGACCGGAGATGGTACAGGAGACTACGGACGCAATTACCGTGCTTAAGGAAAAATTAAAGGCGGCTAGAGATCGACAAAAGAGCTATGCGGACAAGAGGCGTAAGCCGTTGGAATTTGGGGTTGGGGACAAGGTGATGCTACAGGTTTCACCATGGAAAGGGGTGATGCGGTTCGGGAAGAAAGGGAAGTTAGCACCTAGATTTGTGGGGCCATTTGAAATCCTTGAAAGGATTGGGCTAGTGGCATACAGGTTGAGATTACCGGAAGAGTTAAGTAGTGTACATGACGTGTTTCATGTCTCAAACTTGAGGAAATGCTTAGCAAGAACTGACTTGCAAGTGTCGGTGGACGATATTAGTATAGATGCGAGCCTTCGTTTTATTGAAGAGCCGATAGAGATTATGGACCGTGAAGTTAAAACCTTGAAAAGAAGTAAGATACCGTTAGTTAAGGTTAGGTGGAATTCTAAACGTGGACCGGAGTTCACGTGGGAACGGGAAGAGTTTATGAGGAGTAAGTATCCTCAGCTGTTCGTTAATGACGATCCTAAGGAGTAAATCTCGGGACGAGATTTCTATTAGGAGGAAGTGATGTGACAACCGTGGTTTTGAGGTTCGTCACTTGGTCTTACTTTTAGGTTATTTTATGTGTGACTACTTGATTTTTGTGCTTACGTGTTTATGTTGTGTGAATGAGGTTGGGGTGGTTATTGTTTATGAGTATAGAGTACTCATAAGTAAATCGAGGTACGGTTAATTCATGTTCATGAGATCACAATTGGTGACTATGAAATGAAATGGTGGTATTTTGGTTGTTACGTATACGTATAAGTAATATAGTAATAGTGTATTTTTTTTAGGATTTACGGTTTAGCATTTAGAGGTCTCGGATAAGGTAATTATCCATATGGATATTTTTCGGGATGGTTTTAAGTCATTTAGGACATAGTTATAAAGTTTATTTAAAAATTTGAGATTTTTTTTAAAAGTGTATATTTTACGTCTTTTACGGTAAAACGCGTAAATTTGACTAGTTTTACGGTTTTGAGGTTTTGGGAGTTTTAGGAGCTGAAATAAATTAAGGTAAATTAAGGTAATATTAATAAGATATTAATTAACAATAAAAAGAAAAAAAAATAAAGAAAAAAACGAAATTTAGGTGTTTGGGTCGGTTTAGAAGAAAAAAAAAGGAAAATGGAATTTAAGGTAAGTAGTGTTTGGGTTGGGCTAGGACTTTTGGTTATATAAGGAACCCTTACACCAAAACAAATCATATTTTTTTTTCCTGGAACATTCAGTCGACGGCATAAGAGAGTTTTTAGGGTTTTCTGTATTTTTTTTTCATTCTCCAATTAATTAAAGGTAAACCTTCTTAAACCTTTTTGATTTAATTGTTTTTATGATTAAATTAATCATTCTTATGATGGATTAGGGTTAGGGTTTATATAAAATCTTTAATTAATGATGTTATAATCATATTATGATGATCATATAATCTAGGGCTTGTATTAGATGGGGTTATGGGTAATTAATTTGTTCAATTTGTTTAAAACCCGTTTTTAAAAACTGGGCAGATTTTGAGTCAGTTGTTTTGATCATATCGGGTGTTCTATAAACTCTTATTAAACGATCCAAGTACCCCTGGAAAGATATTTGAAGTGGCTTTCCAATGCAAGAAACGAGAACTAAATTGAAGGTCGGGAAGTGGGTCAAAAACAGGTTACAACAGTCGAAGGTCAAAACAGTTTTGAATTCAGCCTGTTTTCTTTTTAAGTTTTGGGTTGTTTGGGGCACTTAGGGTTGCATTGGGATCTTCTCACTAACGTGAGAGATGGTTTATATATTGTAGTTAATATCTGCACTTGGTCTAAGGTGGTGGTTTAGGGTAAGACCCCTTAATGGTAACAAACTTTTAGTACGTTTAAAATCAGGAAATCTGGAATGACAAAAGTAGATATATATATATCGGGGCCTTAACCGTAGCTTTAAGGTTAGGGCAAGTGGGAGGTTTTAGCCAACATATGTAAGGGTATGAATATTCCTTTTACAGAAACCATGGGTAGGTTTAAGTGGGCGTTTGACCTAAAGTTTTGAGACCTAAAACTGGGACTGTTTTGGGTAAAATACGAACGGGTTAGTTATTAAACTTAACCAAGTTAAGGACTTGTTAAGGAAGGGTATTGGGGTAATTAGAGCTTATTAATGAGGTATATATGTGAGAATATGCTAGATGTCCATCATAGGTTAATGAGCCATCTTAGTGATTGGTTCGTTTATTGATTTCGTGTTTTTGGTTTGTTAGCTTGTTGCTAGTGCAAGGACGTGTGAAGGAGCTATCAGGTGAGTGTTCATAGTCCCATGTTTATTTTTGTTTTTGACTTCCAGATGGGATGGAAGAGACAATGTGTTGAGTTGTTTCTAAATTGTTGCTGTGAATGTTTTATGGTTGTGATGGACTTATGTGTACACTTATGTGATTAACTGCTATGCGATTTTTGATTTGTTATTGTGGTTTGACAAGGTAGTGGCCTTGTGGTTTGCCAAGGTAGTGGCCTTGGGATAGGTACATAGGGTGATCATCTAAGGTACCATGATGTTGTTTGGCAAGGTAGGAGCCTTGGATTGTTTTGGTATGATTGGTCTTGATTGATAGTTGTTAATACATAATTGTAACACATTGTCCATATGTTCTTTTGTTGATGATTGTTATTCACAGCTTGTAACTGATTTTTAGCGTTGGAGTCTAAACCTATGACTCTCACCAACTTTATGTTGACGTGTTTTAGTGTCTCTTTCAGGTGATACTATGGTTAAGCATGAGAAAATAAGTGGCTAGGATGGGAGAAGCATAGGATTGCATATAGAAGGAGAATCCCCGTTTCCTTCTTAGTTTTATTTGATTGTTCTTTTAATAAGTGATACTGTGGCACACATTTGTTTGTTGGTATGTTATTTGTTGTCTTGGGTAAGAAGTAGGACTGTTACTTACTTACCTAGACCCCTTGCATTTTGTTGAGATATTGTCATGACCTTCGTGTCACCATTTTTATGACATTTCTTATTTCATATAGTTGTCTCTATAGACACGCCATGTTGTGATGATATCCATACGTCGTGCCCCATGTTCCGCCATGATGGGGTGTGACACCATGTCTTTTATTTTAGGTGAACTGACCATAGGCGTTCACTCTCGAGCATACAAAAGTTTTCATAAAACTGCATCATGCATTCATACACAAAATTTTCTTGCATAAAATTTTTCTCGTGAAATTTTGGTATAAATTTTTTTTTCATGTATATATATATTTTATGTTTTGATCGGTTTAATCATATGTTTTATGTTATACTGTCAGATGGTTCTCACACGCGAACAGGAACATCTCAATGCTGCAATTCAAGATGCTATGCAAGCTTTGCTTCCTCAACTGAGGAATGACATCAGGGCTGAAGTTCAAGCTACCAACAATCAGCAGCATAATCAGGCACCTCCTCCTCCTCCTCCAGTGACATTAGCAGTATGGCTGGAGAGATTCAACAAGCTCCGCCCTCGAGCTTTTGAGAAGACAAATAGCCCTAGTGATGCTGAAAGCTGGTTGGCTCATATCGAGAAGATTTTCAATGCTATGGGCTGTGACCCCGCATAAAAGGCGAGGTTAGCATGCTATCGGTTCGAAGGCGATGTGCTAAATTGGTGGTTAGCATTGATGCAGTGTGAGGGTGGTGATAAATAGGTTGCTGGTTTGACTTGGGCTCAGTTCAAGGACAGGGTGATGGAGCAGTTATATCCCCAGGATGAGCATGACAAGCTCAAGAGAGAGTACCATGGGATCCGACAGAGAGCTGGGGAGAATAGCAATGAGTTTATGCAGCGCTTTCTTCGCTTAGCTGGTTTCCTTGGTGCAGCAGCAGGTACTCCTGAAGAGCATGCACACCACTTTAGGTGGGCTCTTCGCACATCGGTCGCAAACAATCTGGTGTGTGCTACGTTCAACACTGTAGCACGAGTGGCCGATGCAGCACGTAAGCTGGAGATGCTGCAGGAGAGAGATGAGTTCGGGGAAGCTGAGAGACCCGACAAGAGGTAAACATTCGTATTTAAGTGGTGATTAATCCGTATACTTTCCATATATGTCAATTATTCATCTCTTTAAATGTATCTTCCAGGCAAAAAACTGGGGACCTGTCTCAGCCGGCTACTCAGCAGCAGCCTCATCAGCCCAAGGGAAACGGTCAGACTAACGACCGTTCTGCTACAGATAGGCGTGGCGGTAATGATAATTAACGTAACAACGCTGGACACTCCAACAGCAGCAGGTCCTAATACTTACGCATTTCCTTATGATTTCATGTTATAACTCATATTCTGACACTTTAGCAAAAATTCTACCAGGAACCATGAAACGGTAGGGACCAGAACCAGAGAGGTTCACAGCCTAGTCGTCCAGCTATCACTGGTATTCAATCTTACGATTATCCGCATTGTCCTTTGTACCCAATTATCATGTCTTATGTAAAATGTTTTATCAGGTTCCCAGCCAGCCAGAGCACCTGTTGGAGGATTTACTCATCATGTTTGCTCTACTTGCCACCGTAGGCTCCCAGGGCCATGTCGACGTAACTCTGACGCATGCTTCAAGTGTGGTCTTCCTAGCCATATCATGAAGGATTTCCGTAAGGGCGAGATGGAGGGTATTTAGTATGTATTTATGTAGCATTAGTGACATAAAACCAGTTAAGACATGACATAAAACCAGTTAAGTATTTAGTAAGCAGATACTTATTCATGTATGTATTTATGTAGCATTAGTGATACGGAAGTAGGATTCCTCTCAGATCATCATCTTCGTTCACTGGACATAAGGTACGGATTCCCGTCCTTTCAGTATGGACATTCTTTCCTTATTAGGATTCCCCGTATGCAGCCAAATGTTTTCCCGTAGTATAAGTATGTGTTTGAATTGCTTATGTTTAATTTAGGATACCTATAGCATATACATGCATGACCAGTTTCACCTAGTTATGGAGGTACCATAACCATAACATTAGAGGCACTGATGTTATGACTTCACCACGACGGAGTGATTGCTCGTGGCGTTCCTTCAGCTTTTGGCCATTTATATTATATTATCATGTGGGGCGTATGGGTGCATCCTAGTTACATGTTTTCAGTAAGGATTTCATGGTGAATGTGGTGTGTGCCTTGCATCCTTCACAAGGAGTTGATCCCTCCTACCCAAAAACCAGTATATTAAATTAGAGGCAGCCCCTCTAATTTGCATGATGAGGTCACCCCTCCAAGTATTCATGCACGGTGGATTTTAATGACCTATATTGGCTAATGGTAAAATATGACAAATAGTTTTTACAAGATAAACATAAGGCTTTTCAAACTATAAAACCAGTTTTATTAAGACTTAACCAGGTTACTCGGGACTTAGTTTCTTCCGCTGTTATATGTTATATGCTTATCCTATTCATGCTTTATTGTAGATCCGTGCACTGAGCGTATTGCTCAGCCGTTTTCCTTTTCTATGTTCCCAAAACGGCAGGTACTCAGGGACGCTCGTAGACTTTAAGAGTATGTGCATATGGACTGGAAGCTTTCTAGCCTTTCTTTACTTTATGCATTTCCTTTCTTTTGATACATTGCTATGGACATTGTTTAGTCCTTTCCTTTACTATACTTATGTTTGTGTTTGATGAGCTTTACTTTGGACTACCGATGTTTGATTCCGGTATTTTCCTTTTATGGTCATGTAATGTAGAACAATGATAATCTTGTGAAACAAGGGGGTTGATGTTTTTCTAGAGAGAGAAAGTTAGAGAGAGAAATGAAAGAAAACACATATATTGAAATGAGAGAATAAAACAACCAACACCTCTTTCCATGGTGGAAAGAGGTTTAAATACCCCAAGTCCTTAAAGGACTTGGGCTTCCGGCCCATGAACATGCTCATGGGTCGGGCTATGTAATAAATAACACTTAACTTAACTACGAGCCTATAACTACATGGTTGGAGCAGCAATAGATCTTCTATGTCTTCAAGTTGAAGGTACTGGAGATCACTTTCGTCAATGCGGTATTCTTTCTCATCGGTACGTTTGAACAAGATTACATTTGAGTAATCGTAACCGAAAACCGTCTGAGTAGTTGCCCCAAGGATACTTTTGATTCTGTGAGATGAGACGATAGAAGCACCTCTCTTAGGACGATGGAAGTGATTATAGGCTAACTTCTTCTTTTTGTCCCAGTGAGATATGCCAAGTGAAGCATAGGTGTCATAAAATTTGAGCAGCTTCTTTCTCCAGATTGAGTCAGGCACTTTGTCTTCTATCCATGGAACATTCTCCAAATTGACAGCCTTGAGCATTGTTAGTGACGTGGCATACTTCTTTGCTCCATTTTCAAGGTATTCAAGATCGTGGGAGACAAAATGTTCGATTGGGATAGTGGCAGAACTAGTAATGACCGTTGGTGTAAGAGGTTGCAATACGGGAGTTTGAATTCCTGTAGTTGTCGCTCTCATTGCTTTAGTAAGCTCATTCAGGTGATATTCTGCTTCATTATGGGTGATCTTTAATGTGTCAAAGAAGTCCACATTTGCAGCTGCCATTTTGATCAGATCCGGGGTCATCGTTGGTTTCCCATGAGAGTACCTTAGAAAAGCCGAGAAGTCGATAGGGTTGTTGAGGAATTGAGTTATCTCCATTACAGTTGCAGTTTCAAATGGATGATGTGGTGCTGCGTTTGTTAGCCACAGTTGTTCTTGTACCGTATCATCAATGATAAGGGATTCAGCAAATGTCGGTTCTAGAACATTTAAATCTTCAACTTCCATGTCATCATCATGCGGAGCTGTAGATGATGTTGAAGGTTGAGTTTGCGTCATCGGTATATCATCGAGAGGTTCTTCTTCAAGCATTGTTTCGGTCGGTTCTTCTGCTTGCATGTATTCTACAGATTCAATATGAGAATCAGTAGTGAATTCTGGTGCAGTAGATATACCTGAAGCAACCTGCTGAGTTTCTGATACTGTTGTCTCCAGTGGCTTATCTGTGGTGTCAGCAACCGTTTCTGCAATGTCCTCGAAACCTTTCTCGGTGGCCGTTTCATTGTCATCCTTGCTTGTCTCGTCGGCATTTGTACCAGTGTTGTCATTCTTATCACCCTTGTTGAGTTCATTACCCTTGTCAGTATCGTCATCGTCATCCTGATCATCATCTGTATCCTCGTCCTCGTCCTTATCGTCATCAACATTCTTATCCTTTCCTTGTTCATCCTCTTCATCCTCCTCATCTCCTTCCTTATCCTTATCCTCATTCTCATCATCCTTTTCACCATGTTCCTCGTCATCTTCCTCTTCTAACTCATTCTCATCATCAGACTCAGAGTCGGTAGTGTCTGCAGGATTTTCTTCATCAATTGCGTAGTTGAGATATTGCAGAACTTTGCGTTTGTATTTTGATTTATGAGCTCCCAAGTCTAGCAGACGTTTCTGAAGCAATGTCATGATTTGAAGAGTAGATAGACCTTTACCGACCAGATGTGGTAATTGTTGATCAACATAAGACTTGACTTCGCGTTGAATGATCGCGGTCATCTGCTCGTCAATTGACCCGAGAAAAGCAGCATTTTCTTTATCCCGAGTTTTCTTCTCTTTACGAAATGCTTTATGTTGTTCTTTGAGCTTTGACACTTTGTCTGATAGTTTTTGAAGAATGGGCTCATCAGGATGCGGTTCCTTTGTAGGAGTAGCAAACCTTTCTGTCAACGTAGCTATTTGGGTAGCTTGAGCCTCTAGCTGTTGTTGAAGAGACTGGATCAACGGATCATTGATTGTAAGAAAAGGATTTGATGTAGATGAAGCTGGTGGTTCTGTTGGTGGAGGTGTAACCAAAACCGTTAAAGTGGTCGTGGATGATACTGGTTGTACCGGGATAGATGTTGATGTAGATGCAGTGGTTAGGACGGTGGTTGATACAGGTTGTTCAACTGTAGATGCCGGTGTAGATTCCGTGGTAATGGTGGTGGTTGATACTTGTTGTTCAACAGTTGCGGGTGTGATGGTGGTGGTCGGGACCTCACTGATAATTGGGGTTGAAAGTAGGGAAGTGGTGGTCGATGTAATAGTGGTTATAGGGACATCCACCATTTGTTCGTTTGTTGACGGATCAGTGTTGGTGACCTCAACACCCTCCCCTTCTAAATTAAGATATTTCAACACATCATCAGAGTTTGAAGTAGACTTACTTTGAAGTTGTGTGTCTGGAATGAAAGTTGCATGAGCATCTTCATTTAGTACCATATGAGTTGGTTCAGGCAGAGATGTGGTGATATTTGCATCCCGATACATCATACTTGTATCTGTGTCAGCACTGCTCTCACATTCTTCACTTGGTTCCCGACTTTCAAGTTGAAAGGTAGCAGCATCTTCATACTCATCTTCATAAGTATCTTCCTCGTCGAAGAATTCCGTATCATCATCAGGATTACCGAAATCTGCTAAATCATCAAATACCCTTGAGCCTGATCCACCAAAGGCTTCCTGTCGACTTTGTTGAAGAATAATACGAAGTCTTTTTTCTTCAGAAAGTTGTTGTTGAACAGGATCATTTTGAGCAACACTTGCCTCTTTGCCTTTAGCTTTCCTTGCTTTCTTAGGCCTGCGGAGTGGTACTTCTTCTTCTTGTTCTTCTTCAGTGTGGATCAGCTCATCGTCATCATCTTCATCTTTGCATTTTTCCTGAGCGTTTATCTTTAGGAGCAGCTGGTTGACGCTGTGAAACTCGTTTCTTGCGTTTACCTTTTTGCTTCTCTGAGGGTGGTAAATTTGCCCGCTTGAATTGTGCATCAATGTCCCGAATCATTTCTTGGTATTTATCACTCTCCTTGATTCCATCATTAATCATCGTGTCAGGTACTAGTGCCGGAAGTAATGCATACTTTGTGGAATTTGTGTCTGCATTCATTGAGAGAATCACATAATCATCATCTTTCGTGTGATAAAAGAATTTCCCGCGAGTGTCAATGGTTGGGTCATTCTTCATAAAATAGTGGATAATGAGCTTGGTGAATCTCGGGAATGGAAGATGCACGGATTTCTTCTTCGTTCCAGTAATCTGATAACAAAATTCTTGCCAGAGAAGAAGTGCATAATCGACTTTTGATGCAGTATACAATCCCCAAAATAAGTGAGCCTGTGGTGGTCTCATTGCATCGGTGCCCCTAGTTTTACCAGTGAGACACTTGACGATGATGGTTATAATTGCTTTCCAGGGTTGCCCTATGTGTGAAGTGTTAAATTGTGATGGACTGTTAATTTCACCCTCATAATTCATGGCACGAATAACTCGAAGCACTTCATCATTCTTTGGGTTAGCCACAAATTGTTCTCCTTGTGCCAACCTAGGGAGCTTAAACAATTTCCTAAAAATTCTCAAGTTGAGTACCCTCGGTGTTTTGTTCAATTCGAAAGATATGATCTTGTTAGCGAAAGATGCAGTATTCCAGAATTCATGGATGTAGACTTCGGGAACAGATGCAGTACGTCTGAGTGTGTCGCTGATGGGTGATATGTCTAGGATATCCGTGGCTATTTTGAAAGCAGGTAAAACAGGATCAAAATCATCTTGTAATCTAGTGTTGTTCTCAGCATATGGGAGCCTATGACTGAGTGGGACAAGTTCAAGATCACGGACTCGTTGTTCTTCCTCGGTGATTGACATTTTCCTGCTTTGATGACATATTCACAAATGATATACACAACATATGTAGATATATTCAATCAATGCCAATTTTAAACACAGGAAAAATATCATTACACTTATTACCACAACATTCACACATACATCAGATGAACAAGGTCCTTACATATAGCAATGCACTTAGGAAAATAGCATGAATGCCAGTGATGATTTTATTCTAATGAGATACCGTCCTAGCCTTAGTTCTTACAATATTTGGATTTCTTGGTGGTCATGACCAAAACCTCAGTAGGTTTAGGTTTGATGTCTACTAACACCTCAGTAGGTCGTGGGTTGATTTCAACCAAAACTTCAGTGGGTTTTGATTTAGTTTCAACCACTACCTCAGTAGGTTTAGGTTTGATGTCTACTAACACCTCAGTAGATCTTGGTTTGATTTCAACCAAAACTTCAGTGGGTTTTGATTTAGTTTCAACCACTACGTCAGGAATTGTAGGATTACCCTCAACCCAAAAGATAGTGGGCTTAATCAAAGATGAAGCTTTGTCTGCCATGGCCTGGAAGCAAAAACCCAAGACATTGAGTAAGTAATTTTTATCTCTTTTGTTTACATAGGAATCAACTTATTAAATAAGATGAACTTTTGTAATAAGAAACCGTTCAAGTATTCTTATGAGATAAAATTGGCTTATGTCAACAACACTTGGTTTCGTTTAAATGGCCCTAAAGAACTAAAAGCTAAAGAAGGATTAGTGCAAGCTAGGCCGAACTCATGGTATATCCTAAGGCAATAGCATAAGAATAAGAGACCTAATTCCATCGCAATGTAGCAAACCATCAGAATCCTAGCCATACCATCGCAATGAAACAATCATCGGAATCCTAATGAAATGACATCCTATCGCAATATCTAAGGCATCGCAATCAGTGCATTTCCATCGGAAAATCTTAGAAATCATCGCAATATAACCCATCGCAATACATAGAGCGAATCCATCGCAATGACACATCAGAATGTGTCATCGCAACACGCCATCGCAATGAACCATCGAATGGCTATCGCAATGAGCTGTCGCAACGAGCCATCGGAATGACTCGTCGCAACGACCCATCGCAAAAAGACCATCGCAATGACTCATCGCAATGAGCATCGCAATGAGTCATCGTAATGACTCATCGCAATAGCCCATCGCAAAGAATCATCGTAATGACTCATCGCAATGACGGCATCGCAAAGATGTATCGCAATATGCATCGAAATCCGTGACAGGGATTCGATCTCAACTTTGACTTCACGATCTGGAATTTTAGGCAACGTTTTAAGCGATTCTGAACAAAACCATTGTGTAATAGTGTATCCTTAACAAATCCCAGCACTAAAAATACATGTTCATCGCAAAAATTAAAACCCTAAATCGCAAAACTTGAAACTGTGGTTTCTGTGATGATGAAACATGTATGACGAAATTAAATAAGCCATAGATTTGTTACCTAGGTAATGAAGCAATCAAGAGATAATCAATTAATCGTGGATCAAGATGAAGGTTGGAGGTCTTCAACAATGGCAGCAAAGAGTGTGTTTTGTGTGTGTTTCGAATGCGACGGGAAGGAGGGGGGTTTGTTTTTTGACTTGGTCAAAGTTGATTTAAGCCCCTCCCATTTTTGCAACATTGCAAAACGGGTCCCCCTATTTTGTAAGTTAAAGTAAAAGATCAAGTTATCTTGGCACATAACAAACTTATTCCCAAACACAAACACAAATACTCTATGCCAAAATTTTAATGACTTATCCAAGATATACTTATATCACACATGGCACACATAGCGAAACTGAAGATGATGGGTAGCTAATATTTTCTGATAATCCTTTTGAACGATCAAATTTCTTAAGTTTAAAGAATTAATATTTGCTCCCCCTTAATCCCTGACCCGTTTTCTAATTAAAGAGCAGTAATCAAAGATATTAGGAACACAACTATTAATGAGGACATTTGCCGATTAAGTGATTGTATTGAACGATTCTGGTGGAAATAAGATTTCTCTTATTTAAACAAGATAAGTGCACTGAAACGTACACGAATTTGTGTTAGACCAAGTTATTAAGTAAACTTGGCCCCTTACAAGGTTTTAAAGTAAAACCTTGCCCGAGAAACTTAATTCCCGTTGTGAGCCAACGTTTTCAAAAGAAATACGTGACTTTAATATGAAAAGCGGGTTGCAGTCAGAAATAACTACAAGCCATAAGGGGCATGTTTTAAAACTTGTACAACCTTTATACGGACTCTATTTATGGCGCCGTGTCAATAGTAATCGACATTTCTAAAGCCGTAAATATTACCGTACTAAAGGACATGCCCGAGTTGAAAAAAATATTTTTGGGTTTTCTTGATTTTATATTTTTTATGGATTTTCTTGGTTTTATATTTTTTATGGTTTTTCTTGGTTTTATATTTTTGTATTTTGCTTTTGATGGTTTAAGTATGTACTATAATATACAAGATCACGATCAAAAGGATACTCGAGAATAGTTTACCAGTACTATTCTTCAGACTCTTCTGCCAACTCCTTAAGTGTCGCTGGGGAAAATGATTTCATGCCTAGCTTTTCGATCAAAAACTCGATGCGTGCTCGATCTAAGGCCTTTGTGAATATATCTGCCAGCTGGTACTCAGTGTTGACGAAGTATAGTTCGATCACTCCATTTTCCACTTGCTCCTTGATGAAATGGTAGCGGATGTCAATGTGCTTTGCTCGAGAGTGTTGAACATAGTTGCAGCATAGAGCGATTGCACTTTTGTTATCACAGTACATCGGGATTTTATTGAATCCAAGACCGTAGTCAGTCAATTGTGATCTCATCCAAAGAACTTGAGCACAACATCCGGACATAGCTATGTATTCAGCCTCAGTACTTGATATTGCAGCACTTTTCTGCCTTTTGATGCCCAACTGATAAGTCTATCTCCAAGGAGTTGCACACTGCCAGAAGTGCTACGTCTGGTATCTTGACACCCGGCATAATCTGCATCTGCATATGAAATTAATGCAATAGAAGAATCCTTCGGATACCACAGACCACGATTAAGTGTTCCTTTTAGATACCGAAAGATCCTTTTCACAACATGTAAGTGCTTTTCGGTAGGCTGAGCCTGATACCGGGCACACATGCCTATAGCAAATTGCAAATCAGGCCTGCTAGCAGTCAGATAGAGAAGGGTGCCGATCATTCCACGATAAAGTTTAGGATCGACAGCTATCCCTTCCTTATCTTCATCTAACTTGGATCTCTCCACCATTGGAGTATCCACGGGGTCACAGTTTTCAAAGTGATATTTCTTTAAGGATTCAAGAGCAAATTTGGATTGATTAATAAAGATGCCTCTGGGATTCTGAGAAATTTGCAACCCTAGAAAAAATGAAATTTTTCCCATCATCGACATCTTAAAGCGTGTGGACATAATTTTCTCAAAACGGTCAGACAAACGTTGATTAGTAGCAGCAAATATTATATCATCAACATAAATTTGTACCAGTATCATGTCGTTGTCCTCCTTGAGAATGAATAATGTGGGGTCTACTTTGCCTTTGGAGAAGCCTTTGGAGATGAGATACGTCGATAAGAGATCATACCACGCGCGTGGAGCCTGTTTCAACCCGTAAAGAGCCTTCTTGAGCTTGTACACATGATTAGGATACTCTGAATTGACGAATCCATTTGGCTGGCTTACATAGACATCTTCCCTTAATTCACCATTAAGAAATGCCGTCTTAACATCCATTTGGTAGACGATCATATTCATTTGAGCATCATAAGCAAGGAATAGTCTAATTGCCTCCAATCGTGCAACAGGAGCAAAGGATTCTTCAAAATCGATACCCAAAGCTTGTTTGTAACCTCTAGCGACCAATCTAGCTTTGTTTTTCAGCACACTACCTAACTCATCGAGCTTAACCTTGTATACCCACAACAGTGTCAAGATTTCAACGTTGCTGGGTAACGGAACTAATTCCCACACTTCAAGACGTTGGAATTCATTGAGTTCCTCTTGCATTGCTTCAATCCATGATGATTTGGTCATGGCTTGTTGCCAGTTTTTAGGTTCAGTGTCTGACAGAAATGCATCAAAATAGCAATATAATGCATGTTCTTGGAGTTGATTGCGTGTTAAGACTGGTCGATCGATGTCACCAATAATATTGCGGATTGGGTGATCCTTTGTCCATTTAGTGTTGTGAGTTTCAATCCGTGGTGGACGGGAGTGAACGATTGCAGGAGCTTCCTCTGAAGTAGACGCACCCGTAGGGTCATCAGGTATGTGTGAACCAAAGAAAGGAAGCTCTTGTAAGTGAGCATATTCCAGATCGTGATCATATAATTCCTCTTCAACATCATTAGGAACGAGTGGGGGTGATGATTCAGGTGTTGTTTGAGAATTGGTAGGAGATGGTACATCTTGATCAAGAGTAACAGTAGTTGCCTCGGATTCATTTCCATTATCTTGAGCAACAACTACGGGAATCGGAGCCACTGCTACGGGTACTGAAGAATCATTACTCTGTGGATCAAAGAATTCATCAAACATAGGTTGAAATAACTTATCCCACTCGGACCTTGTTGGTGGTATGAATGATGGAGAAGTAGGGTTGTTGGGAAGTAAGTCGGAACTGATTGTACCGGTTCCCATCTCGTGTAATGCGGGTTCAGAGCTGTGTTGCTCAGAAGCCATCGCTGTCAGCTCATCAAAATCGACATCCAAAGTTTCTACAATCTTGCCAAGAAGACGGTTATAAATCCGGTAAGCCTTCTTTGCAGGTGAATAGCCAATGAAAATTCCAATATCAGCCTTCGGTTGAAGTTTTCCCAGATTTTCACTATTTGTATTTGGATAGCAAAGTGCACCAAACACATGAAGAAAAGAAATATCGGGTTTATGTCCATGAAGAAGCTCATATGGAGTTTTACCATGACGTTTGCGAATGATTGAGCGGTTTTGGGTATAACATGCGGTTGCCACTGCTTCTGCCCATAAGAATAAGGGAGCATTCGCATAAATTAACATAGTTCTAGCAGCTTCCATCAGTGTACGGTTACGTCTTTCAACGACACCATTTTGTTGTGGAGTGCGAGCCACAGATGTTTCATGAGAAATACCAACCTTTTCGTAATACGTTCGAAGAGTCTGATTAACAAACTCAGTGCCGTTATCAGTCCGAATGCGGCGAACAGTAGCATTCCGACGGACTTGGATCATTTTTAAGAAGGTAATGATACACTCTGGTGCTTGATCCTTAGATGCTAAAAACTTTACCCATGTAAACCTTGAGAAATCATCCACTATGACGAGGATGTATTTTCTACCACTCACACTAGCTGTACGCATTGGCCCACAAAGATCCATGTGCAAAAGATACAGTGGTTCTTGGTTGGTGTCTTCTGCTTTAGGTTTGTAAGATTTCTTGGTGCTTTTCCCCAATGAACATGCGGAACATAAATGATCCTTGTCGAACTTAAGTTTCGGAAGACCACGAACAAGTTCGTTTCTAGCCAAATGGTTAATAGCATCAAAGTTAAGATGAGATAACCGACGATGCCACAACCATGACTTGGTCTTAGATGCTTTGGAGAGTAAGCAAACAGGAGAGGCGGCCATCATGTTTTGAATAGACAAAGTATATAGATTATCCCCTCGAGAACCCTTTAACAAATCATTTCCTGCAAGATCGCGAATGAAGCAAGTATGTTGTCGAAAGGCCACTTCAAGGTTAGAATCACAGAATTGTCCTACTGAGAATAGATTATGACCAAGTCCCTCTACATAGTAAACCCTTGAAATCGTGACATTCCCAATTTGATATTCACCATAACCCATAATCTTTGCAATATGGTCGTTGCCGAATTTTACCGTTCCTAGAAACTTGCTGACGAAATTTTTGAGCATCGAGCGGTCTCCAGTCATATGTTTGGAGCACCCCGAGTCCAAATACCAAAGAATAATTTGGACGAACTGAAAATTTTACCAAACATAGACGATGTATCGGATTCTAATTGTTCTTCTGAGTTAGCAGGTACAGATATAGTTATCTTAGATTTGCTATCAGACAAAACTTTAGGTTTCCAGATTTTCTTACTAGTGATTGGCTTAGATTCTAGTTGTCTAGTATTCTGAGGTACTTTGTGACTGGGGACATTACCACTGGTAGGCACATTAGTGGGGGCAGACCTAGTTAAAGGGCGCTTGTTCCTTGTCTTAGTGCTAGTGTTCCTATTTAAAGGACGCTTAGACCTAACTACCGTGGATGTGATCCTAGTTAAAGGGCACGTAGTTCCATTTGCAGTAAAGGTCCTACCAGTGGGTTTCCATTGCCACCCAACTTGAGTAAATTTCTTACCTGTTGGCTTCCATTCAAGATTGTTCTTAATAGCATGCATTTCATTCACGTGATCAATAAGGCATAAATCATGATGCTTAGAAAACATACATTCGTTACAATTCCAACATTTCGCATTAGAATTCACACTTTGCTTAGGTTTCCATTCATAAAGAGGACCTTTTGTCTTAGCTACATGATTCTTTTTATTTAAAACTGAAACAACGTTCCTAGGGTGCACTTCTACTTTCTTCTTCTCAGTCCTATTAGTGGAAGGCTTGATCCTATCTTTCTTTCCTCGAGATCCTTTAGCCTTAGTGGACACTTTTACTCCTGTAGAAGCCAAGGGAACATTAGTGACAGATTTTAAAGGTGCCTTACTTGATAGTGTCAATGACGGTTTTGCTCCTGGAGTCTTATTAAATGGAGTGACAGCAATGGGCTTATTATTAAGTAGTGCAGAACCTGGTGTACCTATGTATTGCAAATATGCTAGGCAATATTGAACTCGCTTAACATATTCATGAGCCGAATAATAGTCGCTACTTGAGGGATCTAAGGCATACAGATCGTCTAAAATGTCCCTAAGAAGATCGACATGCTTAATGGCATTCCTCATATAATCATCGTAGGTAACCGGGTTTCTCTTATGAAGTGGATTCTTATAAAGCACTACTGACTTGGTTGTTGGAGCACTAGTGGACGGTGCAGAGTCGGTAGCTAAGTTATCAACAACTTCTTGTCGAGTGAAAAGAAGTGTCTCCTTTAACTCGGCCAAAACCATGTTTTTATCTATGAGCTGAATTTTTAGGTCAGAGGTTTCCTCACATTTCTTGTTCAGTTTGTCAATTAAAGACTTTCGCTCTGTCGCATTAAACGCGAGGTGTTCTTCTATTGAACCAGAAATTTGTGAGTCTCCCTGCCTTACTTGTTCACGCTCTCCTAGTATAGAATTAATTCTTGTTTCTAGGACATGATTGTTAGCCTCTGCAGCCTCTAGTTCCGTTTTTGTTTCTACTAATTCTCTCTTAAGTCTCATCATTTCTTCTTCTAAATTTTGAACCATCTGAATCATCTTGTCACTTGTCTCAACGGAGTTTCCACCTTCATTTAGTTTTGAAAGAGTTTCATTTTTAGATTGATTCTCAATTTCAAGAGATATAGAATGTTGTTGAAGCTCGTTAAAACTTTTTGAAAGTATATTATATGAATCCTGAAGCTTTAAAAATTCAGCGTTGGATTCATGACAAGAATGATTTTCTACAGTATTCACATGTTCAATAGTATTCACAGATTTATGCACATCATCACAAATATTCACAGTAGAAGAAATTTCATGAGTATATTGAATAGTAACAACTTGCATCACTTCAAGAGACACCATATGTTCTAAAAAGCAGTCATATTCTGATAAAATCTTTTCCTTTTCAATTAAGTGTTGTTCATAAGCATCATCCACGTTATTGAAAACTTTTTGAACTTCACCAAGTTCAAATTGTAAATTACACACTAGATCATAGACTCCTTGTTTAATATGGTTCACAAACGGAACGATCGCTTCTTCAAACACCGATTTCATGTGTTCGAATGCCCATTCTCCAGCAGTTTGAGCCGTTGGAGTCGTACATTCCAAGATGACCTTGTCAAAATCGGTAAGGTATTGCCCAATCTCTTCAATGCTGAGCTTTACCGTACTAACCGGGGGAAGATTCTTAGGAATTTCCTTTGGTTTGTCCGAATTGACAAGTGTAGGAATTATACTAAGGCATTCTCTAGTTGGCATGAAAGTGGATGTTTGGAGAGTTTTCTTTTTCATATTAAAACGAGTTCTAAGATCTATTGTGGCATTTTTTGCATTCATTGAAGCATAATCATATTCAGGATATGTCAAAAGTAGTTTTAACTGCTTTTCATCATATGGTGTTATAGAATCACTTGAGAACACTATCGGATTTAGTGCCAAACCTAATTTTGTTGCATCATACAATCGGGGGTTGTGGTTAAGTGCTTGCTTTGCATAACCCGGGTTAGGTGGTAAGTCTATGAGACGCGATAAGTTGAACTCTTTAAATGAATTATGAAACAAGTGTACTAGATGTGAAGCAGCATATTGTTTTAAAAGCTTAAGTTCCGTTTCTTTTATTCTGTTAGACGTCTTAATTTCCATTTCAAGCTGTTTGGATTCCAGAATTTCAAAATCTGTTTGAAGTTGTTGAAAATTAGTGACGACTGACTCTTTTTCTTTAAGCTCATTCGAAAGGTTTGCTCTTAAACTTTCAATTTCAAGTAGATTGTCCATTTGAACTTTCCTAAACCTATCAAATTCAAGATTGGTTAAGGTAGTGGACACAGGAGTCATTTCCAAGGTTTTAACCTTGTCCTTATGCAAAGCAAGCTCAGCAGATAAAGTCTGATTAGCATTAAGGGTTTCACGGACTGCATTATTCATTTGGCTGAGCAAAGACGCAGGGACCATAACCAAATCAGGTTGAGCAGATGAATTAATAGTCATAGGAGCTTCCGGTTGTGGTTCACTCAAAATCTGAGGACTTGCAATGTTATTGCTATCACTGTTTGTCTCAACGATTGAATTACTAACCACCGGAGGCTCTTCCGAATACTCCGACATTTGCTCAACTTGATGAGGTACAATGCTAGTATCTGTAGCAGTATTTGGTACCTCAGCAATGGTATCAGTCCCATAGAGTGAAAGATTTGCCATGAGAGCTGCTTTGGCGGTGTTAAAATCATCACAATCCGAGTCATATGCATCCAAATCATCACATTGATAAGCAGCATTGTTGTTGATGACTGTTGTGAGACGATCAGTTTCCGCTACTCCTGGATCTGCAAGGAATGCCAATTCTTCTTCATCAAGCTCACGACCTTGGGCTTGAGCATTTACCAGGTAAATCTTCTCCTTAAACCATGTGTCGTCCCTTCTCCTCTTAGGCTTCTTGCATTCTCGGGCCATGTGTCCTTCCCCTTTGCAGTTGTAGCAAATAACCACCTTCATTTTACCATTGCTGTTAGCCCTTGTAGCAGTAGTATTAGATGAACATGCACCAGCAGTAGATGAATTTGATCTCCCTTGAAGTGGTTGCACCATGACCCTGCCGTCCTGAATTGTTGCCTGTTGTCGAGAGTTAGACGAGTTCCTTAACTGATTGTTAGTTGGTGCTGAACCTCGGTAACCTCTTTTGTTCAAAGTTTGACTTAAAAATGCAGACAACAGAGCTAGGATTTCAGTAGGGCTATCTCCTTGTTTAATTTCAGGGACAAGGATGTCATCTTCACAGTATAATGCTGATGCTGGTTGAGCAACAAACTGATTGGTTGGAACACTTTCTTGATGTGAGTAATGAAGTTGAGGAGCCTCGAGTTGTGGATAGGTACTAACAGGGTTGGTGGGAGGTTGATACGGTGAATACTGGTGTGAAGCATAAGGTGATGGGTGTGAATCTCCTTGTGATGATGATGTTGCTGGTTGGTGATAAGATGTTGGTGGCGGTGGCAGAATCGAGTACTGTGGAAAGCTTGGTGTTTGATATACAGGTTGATATGAAGATTTGTGTCCTAAAGCAAGCGGAGAGTTGTGATATGATAGTGTAGGATGATTTGCCAATAATGCCATTGGTTCATGATAGGGTCCTTGAGAGATTCGGTTTTGGATCACATGCTTCTCATGTTGTTGTAAGAAAGCATACAGTTGATCTAAGTTGGACTTGTGTAGATCACGAATCATTTTGACATCCGTCACATATTGACTCCATTCAGGGGGTAGTGTGTTCAAAAACTTGGTGTTTAACTGGAATTGTTCAATCCTTAGATTATAGACATTCATGTCATTCATCAGAGTGGTAAAACGCCAGTAAAAATCATGGAGAGTCTCCCCTGGAATGTATTGGAATCTATCAAACAAATCATATAATTGACATTCTCGTTCTTGCTTAGTGAGAGATGTCCCTTGTAGCAAAACCGCAAGTCGATCCCAAAGATCCTTGGCCACTTTATGTTCACTCACCATTCTGAAGATATCAGGTGGAAGAGCTTGAAGAATTGTCTGAACAGCCCTTTCATCGGCATCTGCAATGGCTTTGTTGGCATCGGTTAACTCATGATACTGCCTTGGCCTTGTCACATTGTTGATGGTAACCTCTCCCCAATCTAATGGACCTTTGTCAATTGATTCTAGCATAAGTCGACCACTTTGTTTGCCCATGATGTATGTTCTCATTCGACTTTGCCATGATTCAAATAAGTCTTTGATGAGCAAAGGCGGGCGAGTATCGGTACCCGAAATGATCGATATATCGGTGAGTGAAGTCATAGTTGGCATAAATGAATGTGAATTCATTTTGTGATCCCTTGAATAAGATTATCAAAGATGATCGAACAATGAAATAAAGGTATGAGTTTTTTTGTGTTGTTAACTAAAAGATGTTGTTATCTTGTTGTAGTATTAGCTTTTGAACGTTTCCAAATTACCAAATTAAATGCCAAATAGAAGAAAATCCACTAAGTATCTAAAACCAGTTCTGTCGCAATGTTCTTTCTGTCGGAATACCTAGATCGGAAAGTCTTACTATCAGAATCAGTTCAGATCGTAATGATTTTAGATCGCAATGTAACCGTGTAGCGATGATGATGGTATCGGAATGTCTAGATCGCAATGCGATGTCTATCGGAATGCTTCAGAACGCAATATCTATTGCAATGATCTAGATCGCAAAGTGGTTTACAAAATTTGAGCAGAGTAACGACTTAACACACCTTCCTTATACCCGTCGGAATCTCAGATCGCAATAGCTATCGGAATGATTCAGATCGGAATAAGTAATGAAAATCCAACGATCGCAAAGTAGTACCCTAACCCTTTCCGATGGTTAAGGTATTGCGATGGAGGCCCAAGTACCTTTTGTACTTTCCGATGGATGCGTCTGCTGAAATCTCGGAATGTAGAAAAACACACTTTTTTGCACTTTTGATCCAAGAAAACTGAAGTTTTAATGAAATCCAAGATACCAAGAACACGTTTAAGCCCAAATTCCTATGTTACACTACTTATCACTATGATCAAACGAAAAAAATTTGAATATTTTGGCCAAAAAGCTAGTTTGTGATCTACGAATGTAAATACACAACTCAACACAAAAACAAGCCTTTATCTCATCCCATGCTCTCTGATACCAATTGTAGAACAATGATAATCTTGTGAAACAAGGGGGTTGATGTTTTTCTAGAGAGAGAAAGTTAGAGAGAGAAATGAAAGAAAACACATATATTGAAATGAGAGAATAAAACAACCAACACCTCTTTCCATGGTGGAAAGAGGTTTAAATACCCCAAGTCCTTAAAGGACTTGGGCTTCCGGCCCATGAACATGCTCATGGGTCGGGCTATGTAATAAATAACACTTAACTTAACTACGAGCCTATAACTACATGGTTGGAGTGACCGAGACTTTCTAAATGCGTAAAACGTATTTCCAACATGTAATGTATAGACATTTTTTCTTGTATGCTTTGATGACATGCCATAATTACATGTGACATTTCCATTATCAAAATGGGGTGTTACATAAACAGTTTTTACAAGATAAACATAAGGCTTTTCAAACTATATTAGAAGCTTTACTAAGATATAACCAGGTTATCCAGGACTTAGTCTTTTCCGCTGCTTCATGTTTATATGCTTATATTATTCATGCTATACTTGTTTATCCGTGCACTGAGCGTATTGCTCAGCCGTTTTCCTTTTCTTGTTCCCAAAACGGCAGGTACTCAGGGACGCTCGTAGACTTTAAGCGTACGTGCATATGGTTTGGAAGCTTCCTAGACTTCTTTACTTTATGCATTTCTTTATACTTTGATACTCGTTTCCATGGACATTGTTTAGTCCTTTCATTTACAGTACTTATGTTTGTGTGTGATGAGTTCTACTTATGGGGTACCAATGTTTGATTCCGGTATTTCCTTTATGGTCATATAATGTTTAGACATTTATCCTTGTATGCTTTGATGACACGCCATAATCATGCGTGACATTCGATTCATCAAAATGGGGTGTTACACTATCGCACAAGCTCTAAGCATATCCTCAAGAGTTTGAATTGTTCTTTCACTTTTCCATCTATTTGTGGATGATATGCCGTACTCATATCCAATTGAGTACCTAAGGCTCTTGGTATGAGTGATTTTACTCATATCATTTGTATCTAAAAACAATAAATAATTGCATAAATTGTATAACTATGGAATTGTATATGTTTGTTTGTTTTTCATGTGTGCAGGTACCGAAGTTCGCAAAAACCAGCATAATCGACACGGGTTTTGAAGAAAAGATCAATAAAGCTAAATACAAGCTCGTTTTTAGTGGATTTAATTTTAAATGAAGTTATTTGGGCTTGTGGGCCCCACATTTGGATTATGGGCCCAAAATCCCAATAAGGCAGCAAGGAATAATCATCTTGGGTAAATAAGCCCATGCAAGGCCCAAAAGAACTTTCTAAGACACGGATTGGATTAAATAGGCCAAAAGCCATTTTCTTGACAATGTTTAATAAACATGAAACGAAATGTGTTCATGGGCCCTTTAAAACCTATTAGGGTATTTACTTTTGAAACGGTTAAATACAAGTTTATTTACTTTATATTGCATTCAGTCAAACCATTCACCCACCCAAATAAACACACACGTTTATTATCCTTGCGATATTAACAATGCAAAGTCTATCTCACCTTTCTCTCTCAAACCCCCAAATAACCAGACTCACCATTTTAACCCTAGTTCATAAATCAAGAATTAGGGCTTTTTGATATAAAGCGCGTGGTTATACACGAGTTTTTAGTTAAATCCTCATTTTTGTGGACCTTGAAGATGGGTGTAAATCGAGTGACGTGGCGATCTTTTTAGCATTTGATTGGATGATACACCTCATCCATCATCATCCTCCAATAAATTATTGACAACTCAGCTTCAAACTAGCAAAACTAGCACACCTGATTGCCACATTGGCAATCCGTGTGCTAGTTGGCTAATTACAGCCTTAGGATTTAAGAGAAAAAAGAAAGAGAAGGGATCAACAGTTGAGATAAAAGATTCGCATCAAAAATCCTCACCAGCTAGCCATGGGGGTTGGCTATTAATACCCCCATTTTATATGTAATTTTTATCCAATTTTTTATTTTACTGTTATTCTATAGAAATAGATTTAGGAATTATTGTAATCTTTTTTGCTTAAAAGTATTGTAATCTTTAATCAGATATTAATGAAAAGTTAATTTTGAAGTTTATCTGTTTTGATTTATTTTCTGTAAAAAGTTATTGCAATATTATCTTCCATTTAAATCTATTCAGTAATAATATGAGCATTTATTTGGTCAAATTAATTCAATAGTTTGATTAAAATAATTAAAATAAAAATTGGGGAAAACTTTCCCCACTGGAAAGTTTTAATCACAGTGGTTCGAATGTTGGTTGATGTCGTGGTTTGATGGTGTACGTTGGTGGTTCGAATGGAGGGCAATGGTGGTCTTGATTCGGTCTAAATGCCAGCTCAGCGCTGCGCATCTTCTCAAAGGGTTTCTTCATCAGGTTTAATTCTATTTTAATTTTCATGTTTATTAGATTAATTTCTGTCAAGATGTTTAAGTGATTTAAATGTTGAATATGATTTAGACTGTTAAGGTTTTTCTGTTATACTATTTCTATCTATTAAGTTTTTAAATAATTTTACTGTTTGAATTTAAGAGAGAGATTGATTAATCTAGTTTCCCTAGAAGTTTTCTTTATCTGAGTTTGTAAGATTGGGGTATTTTTAAATAATCAAGTTAAATAATCTGTTATATTTGGAAGATTTTAATTTAAGTTTGAAAGTTTTGAGTATTATTTTAAAGAGGGATTTGGTATAACTGATAATATGAGAGTTTTGATATGCAATTCTTTTGCCGATTTTAATTGATCTGATATGTTGATAATTTGTTTGGAGTGTGGGGTGAATCTGTGGATGTTAAGTTTAGTATGCAAGTTCTGTTATTTCTGAGTTGAGTTGAATCTACATATGGATTTATTTTGATGTCATTTGTTTATGTCTGCTGGATTATTTAGTTAATGGTTTAGGTTTGTAGCTTATTTAATGCTTTGACTACTAGTTTTGCTGATATTAGTCATTTTGCTGATATAAATTAGTATAAGTTTACTTATTTTGCTTGATTGTTTGATTGTTTTAAACTGATTGTTCAGTGTTGAAATCTGTTATTAGTTTTGTTAGCTGTTGGTTTTGCTGATATAAACTTGGTATTGCTGATATTCTTATTTTCCTGAGTAACAATATTAACAGACTCATTTAGTCTGTTAATCTCAAACTGATATACTTATCAGTCCTATAAATTTAATCAAAAAGTCACCCTTGTGACTTTGGTTAACTTTTTCATTGTCAAAAATATAATTTTCACAAAAACTGTCCGTTGTTGGACTAGAACCTATGACCTCACAAGTAAATGCCAAATGTATTATCCACATGTTCTAGCTACTCTTTTGTGTTTTAATACAGCTATTTAATTAATATAGCTTTCTCATTAGGATGTCAGCCTTTTATTTAGTTTATTACTTAGTTTTGATTTTGTTTAAATTTAAAATAATTTTATTTACTTTTATAAAGTTTAAAAAAAATAAATATATAAAAACAAAATTAAAAAAAATGTTTTATTAACTTTAGAAATTTAATTAGTTATAAAAGTTAGTTTTTAAATAAATTAGATTTTAAATAAAATAGTTTTATAAATAGATTTTCTTTATAAAAAGTAAAAGTTAATTTTAAATAAATTTAATTAATTTTTAGATTTAAAATAGTTTTTAAATTTTTTTAAATAGTTTTAATTTAAATATTGTAAAAGTATTTTTATTAAATAGATTAAATTTAAATTGAATTAAAATAGATAGTTTAATTTTTAAATAGTCTTAAAGTTTGTTAAATATCAGGGAACGATTCATGCACTTTAGGATTTTAATTAGGAGTAATTTTAGATTAAAAACCGATAACTAATTCAAATCGATTGTCCAAATTGAAACAAAACGTCTCAAATTCACTTGATCTTTGTATACAACGAACTTGGATCATCAACGTGTTTAATTAAATTCGTCTTCGACTTATTTATGGATTATTACCTTTTCCTAAGGGTAATTTCCTAAATTTGTCCTATATCGTATCTAATTAAAATACATCGACGTTTCCTCATCACATCAAAAATTTGGGTGTCGTTGTCGGGGATCTTGTGTACGATTCGTTTCGTTGAGATTTGTTGATCATTGATTTGAAGACCCTTTCCGTCCTCGGAAAGTTTTGTTATTTTTCTATTATATAGTATGTATCATTTTTCGTGTTTTTTGTGATTATTATATTATATTACGTAGAACAATAAATTTACCTACTTCCAAATAAGAACTTAGTTGGGATTTCATCACCTAGATATTGTATTCGAATCCAAAACGAAAATAAAAGGCAAAATAGATAAATACTAATAAAAATTTTGAACTCGATTTATACAAACTATAAGGTGGGTATAAGGCGACGAGCTATAAAAGGCCGGCTAAGGAAAATGGTTTTTAAGTGCTTTGTGCCACCTCGTTTCCTCGCTTGCTTGTACGTATATTGAGAGGGACGACCGATTATTGGTTTGCCGACTCAAGTAGTATTGTATCTTATTTTTATAGTTTACTTATTGAACCTCGAGACGGTTAGGTTTTCACCAACGTTTCAAAGTCGACCGAGGGTAGATTACATCCATAGTAATTATTCTTATTTCTTGTTTTTATCAATCTTTTTGATTGAGCAATACCAAATAAAAATACCAAAAATAATCTTCTTCTTGTCTAATTTCTTTTCTTCAACCCTCTAAAATTCTCGTCACTTTGGTTTATGCAATTACGATCTACTCGACTTTTGATTGATCACAATAGGCTTGAAAATATTCCTCGTATAAATAGAAATCGTCAACAACGAATAGTGGAACCCGAGCTTCCACCTATTGTTGTAGAGATGACCGATAACCGAACAATTGAGGAATTGCTCCGTGCACCCACCGAATGGTATGGGGAAGCAATCGTTGTGCCAGCTATTTTGGCGGATCATTTTGAGATTAATTCGGGACTTTTATCACTCATTCGTGCTGACCAATTTCGTGGCAATGAGACCGATAACCCGCATTCTCACATTCGGAATTTTCTTCGTATTAACTCGACTCTCAAGTTTAGAGATGTGCCGAAGATTAAGCTCATGCTTTTTCCGTACTCGCTCGAGGGGAACGCTAAGCTTTGGTATGAAAAAGAACCACCGGGTTCGATTTTGACATGGGATGATTTAGTGTCTAAGTTCATGAATTACTTCTTTCCACCATCCAAAACAACACACTTTAAGAATGAGATCACTAGATTTGAACAAAAAGTGCACGAATCGTTTGGAGTTTCTTGGGAAAGGTTTAAATATTTGTTAAGACAATGTCCACACCACGGTTTCTCAGAATTTCACCAAATCAATACTTTTTATAATGGACTTAATATGGTTGAACAAGATTCTTTAAATGCCGTCGCGGGTGGTAATCTTTTAAGAAAAACTCCGAGATACGTGTGGGGTATAATTGAGAATACGTCTAGAGTGCAATATTCATGAAACACACCAGTTGTTTCCAATGTGAATTCATCTAATACCGAGATTGCTAGATTGGACTCTAAGATCGATAATGGATTTGCTACATTGTTGAATGAGATTAGAAAGAATCCTCATGGAACGATTAATATGATTGAGAATTTTTATATATCATGTGGTGGAGCACATCCAAATTATGCTTGTTCAACCACAGTGTTTGATCAAGCTAGTGCTTTTGCCGCGATGGGAACTTATTGCCCTAACAGTTAAGCTCCTCGTCAAAATCATGTTGCTCCACCGGTTCAAAATAGGTACAACAATGGGAATAATTTTAACCGTGGTAAGCAAGGGAATTTTAATCAAGGAAATGGGTTTTATGCTAATCAAAACAATCAAGGTTTTCAAAGCAATAATCAAAATGTTTTGTCAAGCTATATTAAAACGAATGAGGCAAATTTGAAAGCTCTTCAAAACAATATTCAAGGACAAATGGCAACTTTGAAAAATGAATTTCAAAATACAATCAAAGGGAAAAATAACAAGATTGAGCTTAATCAAAATCGTATGGAACAAAGATTAGAGCAAAGTCAAAAAAGTTTGGAGCAAAGTCAAAACCTAATTGAACAAAGATTAGATCAAAACCAAAACCGTATGAAGGGAAATCTAACTACTTTTGAGAACAAATGACTTTCGATGTTTGAGACTTTTATGTGCAAACCTTCCTCTTCTTTGGGTGGCTTACCTAGCAACACCGTTCCAAACCTGAAGGGTGAGATGAAAGCTATAACCACACGAAGTAGGAAGGCTTTAGACGGACCTTTGCTTCCACATGTGAGTACCTCTCCAGTGAGGGAAGTGGAGCAAGAACCCTAGGTGGTTAAAGAAAAGGAAATTCCTATTCCACCAAAGTTAGACCAATTGCCTATTCCGGAACCCGAGCTTCCGAAGACTAAACCCACACTACCCTACCCTTCGAGACTAACAAAGAGAAGCTCCGCGAAAAGACCAATGCTCAAATGTCTACGTTTCTTGAGGTCTTTAAGAACATGTATATTAATCTTAGTTTCGCGGATGCATTGCTTAACATGCCTAAGTTTGCTTCAACAATCAAAAGGTTGATGAACGATAAAGAGAAATTGGTTGAAGTGTCTACATCTTTAAATGAAAGTTGTTCCGCATTTCTTACACAAAATCTTCCCAAAAATCTTGGGAGATCAGGGACAATTTTTGATACCATGTGATTTCCCTAATATGGAAGAATGCTTAGCATTAGCCGATCTTGGCGCTAGCATTAATTTGATACCTCTTTCCGTGTGGAAAAGGTTATCACTTCCCGAGCTTATACCTACTAAGATGACTATCGAGCTAGCGGATCGATCGACCATCTTTCCAAAAGGTATAGCTGAGGACGTGTTTGTCAAAGTAGGAAAGTTCGTCTTCCCAACGTGTTTTGTAATTTGCGATTATCCGGAAGATTCTCATGTGCCTCTTATTTTGGGAAGACCGTTTTTAAATACGGCTAGTTCTTTAGTTGACATGAGAGCGGGGAAATTAACTTTACGTGTTGATGATGAAAGTATCACGTTTGATGTTGGTAAAATCTCGAGACCTTCTTCCAAGTACTACGAGGAATCAATCAATCAAATCGATGTGATTGATGTTGCTAGTGAATAAGTTTCGCAAGATATGCTTGGTTTTTCGGATATTTCCAAAAGTGGCATTCCCACTTCATCGAATCCGATTATCTCTTTAGCTAAACCTCCACTCACTCCATTTGAGGGAGGGGACTTCGTTCTAGAAGAGCTCGAGGATAATGGTCATTCAAAAATCGATAAGGAAATTGAAGATTACCTTAACACACCATTAGATCCTAGTAAGTTTGATAGTGAGAATTTTGATCCTGAGAGAAATATTGCTTTAATTGAAAAGTTGTTAAATATGGATCCTTTTGAATCACCACCTATGGAATTAAAAGTTGTGAGTGAAAATGAGACTAAAGTGAAAACATCTATTGAGGAAGCACCGGAATTAGAACTTAAGGAAATTGCTACTCATTTGGAGTATGCTTTTCTTGAAGGAACGGATAAGTTACCGGTGATTATTGCTAAGGGATTAAAGTAAAATGAAAAGGATGAACTTATTAAAGTGATTAAGAAACATAAACGGGCCATTGCATGGAAAATCTCCGACATCAAGGGTATAGATCCAAAATTTTGTACTCATAAAATTTTGATGGAGGATGATTATAAACCCGCTATCCAAAATCAAAGAAGGATCAATCCAAAGATTCATGAGGTGATCGAAAAGGAAGTTACTAAACTTCTAGACGCCGGAATGATCTACCCTATCTCCGATAGCCCATGGGTTAGCCCCGTGCATTGTGTTCCAAAGAAAGGAGGAATGGCGGTTGTTACTAATGAGGATAATGAATTGATTCCTACTAGACTTATGACCGGTTGGCGTGTTTGTATCGACTATAGGAAGCTTAATGATGCCACTAGGAAGGATCATTTTCCATTACCTTTTATGGATCTAATGTTAGAGAGACTAGCGGGAAATGAATTCTATTGCTTTTTGGATGGTTTTTCCGGCTATTTCAAAATTCCTATAGACCCTCGTGATCAAGAAAATACCACATTCACTTGTACTTATGGAACATTTGCTTATCGTAGAATGCCTTTTGGATTATGCAATGCTCCGGGGACGTTCCAAAGGTGTATGATGGCCATTTTCCATGATATGATCGAAAAACCATGGAAGTCTTCATGGATGATTTCTCGGTTTTTAGGGAGTCTTTCACTTCGTGTCTCTCTAACTTAGAAAGAATGTTGCAATGTTGTGAGAAAACGAATCTTGTGCTTAATTATGAAAAATGTCATTTCAGGTGCAAAGAAGGAATTGTGTTAGGACATAAGATCTCTAAGGCCGGTATTGAGGTTGATAGGGCCAAAATCGACGTGATTGCCAAATTACCTCCACCCACCACCGTTAAGGGAGTTAGGAGTTCTCTCGGCCATTCCGGCTTCTATAGACGTTTTATCCAAGACTTCTCTAAGATAGCTCGGCATATGACCCATCTTTTGGAAAAAGAAACTCCATTCCTCTTTTCGGATGAGTGCATCAAAGCCTTTGAGATGCTTAAATGGAAATTAACCGAATCGCCGATTTTAGTTGCTCCGGATTGGAACCTACCTTTTGAATTTATGTGTTATGCTAGTGATTACGCGGTAGGTGCGGTTTTGGGGCAACGTAAGTCAAAACATTTCTTGCCTATACACTATGCAAGTAAGACTATGACGGATGCTCATACTGAGTACACTACAACGAAAAAGGAGTTGCTTGCCGTTGTGTATGCTTTTGAAAAGTTTAGACCATATCTTGTCTTGTCTCAAAAAATAGTGTATACGGACCACTCAGCTATCAAATATCTTCTTAATAAACAAGATGCTAAGCCGAGGTTGCTCCAGTGGATTCTCCTCCTTCAAGAATTTAATGTCAAAATGTTAGACAAAAAAGGAGCCGAGAATCTCGCGGTTGATCATCTATCTCGACTTGAGAATCCTCACCAAAGCGATCGAGAGAACAAGGAAATTAATGAAACATTTCCTCTCGATACGCTTGGTAAGATTTCTTTTCGTGGTGATGATAGTACCCCATGGTTTGCGGACATTGCAAATTACCATGTGGGGAAGTTTGTGATCAAGGGTATGTCGTCCCAACAAAAACGAAAGTTTTTCAAGGATATATCCTATTACTTTTAGGACGACCCCTATTTGTTTCGTGTGTGCACGGATCAAGTGATTCGTAGGTGCGTGTTTGGCAAGGAAGCTCAAGATATTCTTAAACTTGTCATGAGGGACCCACCGGGGGACATCATGGTGCCAACACCACCACGAAGAAAGTCTTTGATGCCGACTTCTTTTGGCATTCCATATATCGTGATGCCCAAGACTTGCTCAAGACTTGTGATGCTTGTCAACGTCAAGGAAAGAACTCACAAAGGGATGAAATGCCTCAAAACATTATCCAAGTTTGTGAAATATTTGACATTTGGGGGATCGATTTTTATGGGGACATTTCCATCATCGAAAGGAAATAAGTACATTCTCATAGCTATGGACTATTTGTCTAAATGGGTTGAAGCTAAGGCTTTGCCTATGAATGATGCTCGAGTTGTGGTGAAATTTTTGAAACAACTCTTCGCTAGGTTTGGAACTCCACGGGCTATAATAAGTGATCGTGGGACCCATTTTTGTAATGAACAATTTGAAAAAGTTCTAAAAAAATATAGTGTCACTCATCGACTTTCGACGACTTATCACCCTCAAACGAGTGGTCAAGTGGAGATTTCAAACCAAGCTCTTAAGAGGATTTGGAGCGTTCTATTGGAGAAAATCGCACTTCATGGTCGGATAAATTGGATGATGCATTGTGGGCTTTCCGTACAGCTTAAAAGACGCCAATTGGTTGTACATATTTTTGGTTGGTCTGCGAAAAGGCATGCCACTTGCCAATTGAACTCGAACATAAGGCGTATTGGGCTCTTAAGCATTGTAACTTTGATTTGAGGACCGCGGGTGATCATCGCAAGGTTCAATTGAATGAACTAAGTGAATTATAGGATAAAGCTTATGAAAATTCTTTGATCTATAAGGAGAAGACTAAGAGGATTCATGACTCTAAGATCAAAAACCACATTTTCAATGTTGGTGATCAAGTCCTTTTATTCAACTCTAGACTTAAGATTTTCTCGAGCAAGCTTAAATCCCGTTGGTCCGGACCATTCTCCATTTCACAAGTTTTCCCTTATGGCACCGTTGAGCTTGCTCAAAAAGACGGGCCTAACTTTAAGGTTAATGGTCATCGTGTGAAACATTACTTTGGAGGGGACATACCTACGGAGGTTGTTCCGGATCTTCAAACTTTCCATAAGGACTAATGAATGCGGGGATTGAGTCGAGCTCATGACTCGGTTATCAAAAATGAGGTGCCTTGTGGGGGAGTCCCATACATTCTATCTTATATCTATTTTCTAACACTAATAAGGCTTGATCTTTCAAGCTCGTGCTCATATTTTGTTGTTGTGTGAATCTTAGGTATGACCCTAATCATTGAAGAGTCTCGTGTTTGGATTTTGCCAGTCCACTTGATCTTCCATACTTTGATTGTCAAAAGGGGCACACTCTCTATCCTTTGATTTTTATCGACTAACGTTTTATCTTGAGGCATAATTAATTAACGGCTTATAGATTTGCGTGCTCTCACCATGTTAGGATTTTGCATTAGACTCTTCGTGTTTTAGCAAGGGGGTGTTACTCTTGAGCTAAGAAACATTGAGGACAATGTTTGGTTTTAGCATGGGGGAGTCAATCGATATAATCGCTTGCAATTGCTTTTGTCGTGTCCAAACGTAATCGTTTTTCTCGTTTTTCATAAAATTTTAAAATTTTTAGTGTTATTTTATGTTTTAATAAAGCAAATAAGTTCTTTTGACACAAATGTAGGTTTTCCGTTGGTGACAATAAAAATAGTTTTTGATTCGACTTGGTTTTTACCTTAGCTTTTCCTTAACGTGTTTAAATCAAGTTTTTCTAGGCTTTTATATAGGGAACTTTAAAACACAAAAGTCTTAACTCGTACGGGTTTAAGAACGAGAACTTTTCGCAAGTTCCTATAATTGATCCTAGAAAGTCGTTTATCAAGGGAACTTTAAAACACAAATTCTAAAACTTGAAAAAGTCTAAGAAGATGCAAGATCCTATAGATGACTTGAAAATCCAAAACTTTGATTTAATAGGCTAAGTATCCATTGATTTCACATTTTTGAAATTTTACAATATGGAGAACAAGAGATGATATAGTTTAATCATAAGTTTTTAAGGTTAATTCTTCCATGTGTAAGTATTTTTTGTGTTTGATTTAATCTCCTCGTATTTATTTTTCATGCTTGAATAATTAATTGCTTAATAAATGAAGTTTTTAGCTGTTTAGGCTTGATATCTTAACTCGTAACTCTTTCTTTTTCTTCCCTTGTAATTAAAGTGAGAACACATTAAGGGTGTCAGCGTCATGGACTTTTTATCATGGGATTGCGGAAATTTGGCTTACTATAAATATCATAATAATAAGAAGAATAAATAAAAACATGTTCTCTATGAGCCTTCGGGTGGGAGTCATGTAGCACTAACCTTGTCATTTGAGCCTTAGGGTGTATGGCAAGGGGACGTGTTTAATAAAAATTTCTTCATCATCATGAGCCATAAGGTTGGATGGTGAATGCCAATTCCCTTATTTTTTTCCAAGGAGCCTTCGGGTGTGTATTATAAGTAAGGAGCACAATTACATCTTAAAGAGCCACAAGGTGATATGATGTAACTGTTGCTAACTCCATTAAAAAAGTCATAATTGACTTTAGAGGATTTATTTTTTCTTTTAAGTAGTCCTATTAGCCAAATTTCGGATTCGGGGATTTATCCCTCAAATCGTGTTAAGTTATCCTTGATGTGGGCTTTCTTTAATGACAACGGTTTTTGAAGTCGAGGTTAGGTTTTGAGTGTTGAGTTTACACCGTTTTTGCCTTCATTTTTGGATTAATAAATATCAAATAAGTCAAATGATCCTTTGGGCGAATGACAACAAAATCTAGAGATACAATTAGGAATAAAAGGAGATTGAGTTTAACACAAATTACTTGTATGAGTTGTTTTAATTTTGGGGCTTATGATTGACAATTATCTTGTTTTTAAACTTGGCATGGAAAAGTGAAAAGTCGAGGACGATGAATCTATTTGAGTTTTATGATCCCAAAAGTTATTTTTCAATAATGAAAGCATGACATTATGTCTTTGCAAAATAAAGTGTCAAAAATTGAATAAAAATGTAGTTAGTAATTTTATTTTATCATTGCGTGAGGACACGGCAATTGCTTAGCAAGGGGGAGTTTGATATGAGTGATTTTAGTCATATCATTTGTATCTAAAAACAAAAAATAATTGCATAAATTATATAAATATGGCATTGTATATGTTTGTTTGTTGTTTCATGTGTGTAGGTACCGAAGTTCGCAAAAACCGGCATAATCGACACGGGTTTTAAAGAAAAGATCAACAAAGCCAAATACAAGCTCGTTTTTAGTGGATTTAATCTTAAATGAAGTTATCTGGGCTTGTGGGTCCCACATTTGGATTATAGGCCCAAAAGCTCAATAAGGCAGCAAGTAATAATCATCTTGGGTAAATAAGCCCATGCAAGGCCCAAAAGAACTTTCTAAGACACGGATTGGATTAAATAGGCCAAAAGCCCATTCTCTTGACAATGTTTAATGAACATGAAACGAAATGTGTTCTTGGGCCCTTTAAAACCCATTAGGGTATTTACTTTTGAAACGGTTAAATACAAGTTTATTTACTTTATATTGCATTCAGTCAAACCATTCACCCACCCAAATAAACACACACGTTTATTATCCTTTCGATATTAACAATGCAAAGTCTATCTCACCTTTCTCTCTCAAACCCCCAAATAACTAGACTCACCATTTTAACCCTAGTTCATAAATCAAGAATTAGGGCTTTTTGATATAAAGCGCGTGGTTATACACGCGTTTTTAATTAAATCCCCTTTTTCCGGACCTTGAAGATGGGTGTAAATCGAGTGACGTGGCGATCTTTTCAGCATTTGATTGGATGATACACCTCATCCATCATCATCCTCCAATAAATTATTGACAACTCAGCTTCAAACTAGGACAACTAGCACACCTGATTGCCACGTTCGCAATCCGTGTGCTAGTTTGCTAATTACAACCTTAGGATTGAAGAGAAAGAAAAAAGAGAAGGGATCAACGATTGAAATAAAAGATTCGCATAAAAAATCCTCACCAGCTAGCCATGGGGGTTGGCTATAAATACCTCCATTTTATATGTAATTTCTATCCAATTTTTTATTTTACTATCATTTTATAGAAATAGATTTAGGAATTATTGTAATCTTTTTGCTTAAAAGTATTGTAAACTTTAATTTGATATTAATGAAAAGTTAATTTTGAAGTTTATCTGTTTTGATTTATTTTCTGTTAAAAAGTTATTGCAATATTCTCTTCCATTTAAATCTATTCAGTAACAATATGAGCATTTATTTGGTCAAATTAATTCAATAGTTTGATTAAAATGATTAAAATAAAAATTGGGGAAAACTTTCCCCACAGGAAAGTTTTAATCACACTGGTTCAAATGTTGGTTGATGTTCGTAGGTTGATGGTGTACGTAGGTGGTTCGAATGGATGTTAATGGTGGTCTTGATTCGGTCTAAATGCCAGCTCAGCGCTGTGCATCTTCTCAAACGGTTTCTTCATCACGTTTAATTCTATTTTAATTTTCATGTTTATTAGATTAATTTATGTCAAGATGTTTAAGTGATTTAAATGTTGAATATGATTTAGACTGTTAAGATTTTCTATTATACTATTTCTATCTGTTAAGTTTTTAAATAAGTTTACTGTTTGAATTTAAGAGAGTGATAGTTGTAATTTAGCACTTATTTAGGAAAACAAGGTAATTAGGGTAAATACGACGGTTTAGGAAACCGTGCACAAATGACCCAAAAGTGAGGATCGTTCTCAAGGAGGCTAGTGTGTTTTTTAAGAATAGATTAATGATGTGATTATAATTTATGAAGAAAAGAAAAAGAGAAAACAGATGAGAAAGGGATGACGGTTACGATTGTGTATTACACTAAGACGAGTCGTACACGTAAAACCGTAAAAAGTCACTAATTTAAAAATTAACCTAAAAATTCTTAAAACATTTCAATAAATCCTAAATAATGTAATTAGAGTTTACAAAAAATCAAAAATCACCCAAACCTTTTATTTAATCAAATAATAATTTTTTAATGCTAATTAAAGCCAAAAAATCAAATTAATTAATAAAAAGCCCAAAATGAAATTTTTTAACTTGTCCTCTAAAATACCTTAACTAAATTTAAAACTATTTTTGAAATTTTAAAATTAATTAAAACCTATTAAAAACAATTTAAAACTATTAAAACTTAAAATAATTCTAAAAATTAATCTAATGACAATAAAATTAATCTAAAAATTTTAAAATTCCTAACTTAATGTATTTAAACTAGGAAAAATGAAAAACTTGCAAAATATAAAATTTATATTTTAATAAAAAAATAATAATAAAATATTAATAAAAATCCAAAATTTATAAAAAAATTCTAAAAAGTTTCAAACTAGTTTATTTTAACCTAAATAAAACTGAAATTAACTTGAAATTACAAAATTACCCCGATTGGGCCTTAAAATGGGCTAAATGACAAAACAGTCCCTTAATGGGCTAAAATCAGGCCCAATAAGAAAAAGTCTAACAAATAAGCCCAAAACTTCCTATCAGACTCAAAATTTGATTTTAAGAACAAAACTCTAAAGGCCCAAAAGCTGAAAATGTGCTTATCACAGCTTAATAAGTCAACAACTTATTCTTAATGGGCTTTTTGGCCCATTAAGCCATAAGCTCTAATTTGACACACAAGCTTCTTTTTAGTTACCAAAGAGATCTGTAAAAAGGAATTTTGAAAAAGCCCAAGAAATAAGCCTAAAATAAGCAAAAGTTCTCTTCATAAGACGACAAAATAGTCGTTTTTGAGTTCTAGGCTACCTCAAGTGCTGATTCAACTTGCAAAAGGTTTTAAATGACTTAATTAAGCAAAATAATCAAAAAGTTTTCCAATAAGCACACTGAATAAGCTAGAATAAGCAAATAAGCACTTATGTAAAAGTCAACTTGATTGGTTTTCTAGTCAAACTAAAAGTCAAACCCTAATAAGCTCTAGTTCATATCAATGGGTCAAATAAGGAAGATTTATCATAGAAAATAAGTTGTTGCAAGTCTGGATTAGCTAGAATGGATTATGAATAAGCTATTTGATAAATTACACTAGTAGTGGCTAGCAACAGGGGAAAGGAGTTCCCACTGCTTGACCAATTTGACTTTTTGTCTTCAGTGACTTTTTGTTGGATTCAGGTTACAAACAAGGCACCCAAGTGATCAGTGAATCACAAGGAGTCAATAACAACAACAATATCACAAATTCACCAAGCCAGTTAGTACAGTTTAATCAAAACATCCGCAGATATGCACCAGACATGAACTTTAAGCATTTTTCAACCAATAAGCACTTTTAGCAAGAATAAGCCAGCCAAACTTCACCAAATACATACACAAGCTATAAATAATTCAAATGAACATAAATAAACAGGTTTCATGCAATGGTTCAAGGTCTAGATCAAGATTCAAACTCAAAAAATGTTACTGATGAACAAAGAACAAGCAAATTTTATACTTTGTTGATATACTTGACCACAATTCCAATTTCAAACCCTCAAATCTTCTTAACAGGTTAAAAAAGCTATGTTTAATCACTTTTTATCCCTAAGCATGCATACAAACTAAGTGTTTCCAAAGTCTTAGGTCAAAACAAGCATATTTCCAACCTTTATAGCACAATCAAGAATTTGATGTTTAAAAGCCAAGAACTTGCAGCAAATAACACTCAACCAATTATATATCAGATACCAGTCATAAACAACACTTTCCAATAACTCAAAAACACTTTGCAAGCTTAAACAGGTTAACCCAAACACCCCTTAACTTTTTTCAATCCAAGATTAACAAAGAAAGTGTGTGATTCAGTTTATCCCAAGCCCAATCTAACACAATAACATCATCATCATGCAGTATCAAGCAATTTAAAGCCACAAAATCAACAAGAACAACAGCAGAACACAAATTCACAAAAATTAAGTATTTTATCAGATTTTTGAGAAAGGACTCAAACCTCATGAATGTACATCCACACTCACGAACTTTTGAGCTTATGTGCCTAGAAAAACAAGGCATGAGCTTCCACAACTACCCTGCTAAGAATCAACAAGGTTAGAGCACAAATATGAAAAACAGAAAAGTGAAAAATCTTGATCAATGCAAACTTGTTCCCACTCCTTGATTATTCCCAAACCCTAAGCTTACACCACCTTTATAAGCTCCTTATCAGGGTGCTATAATCACTTGCAATCCAAAAATTCCAAGGGTTTGAACCAAGAATTTAGCAAACTATCAAGTTTTGAGAAAACTTGGCAATTTCTTACACAAGGTTTAAAAACAGGTTTTAAGATTAAATAAGCACAAACATAAAACATAAACAAGCAAGTAATAAGTTGGCACTTGGAATTCGTCACACAATTTCAAACAAGTTTTACTAATTTTGAACAAGGATTTACAGAAATGTTGACCAAAGGAAAACCAAGAGAAAGGCTCAAAGTGAAACCCTAATGCCTTTATATAGGCTACAAAGATTATCTAGAAAGCATAAAAACGTAAACCCTAATGCTGGTGAAGTCCCAAAATTTCCCTTGAACTTTTGAATAACTTGAGATCATGTGATGTTTCTTTGGCAGTTTGTGGACATGTGAGCTGTTGGAAATTGATCAATGGCTCACAATGAGCTTAAGTTTGAAGCAAGGATGTGTGGCGTTGGATGGCAGTCACTATTTTGGCTTCTTCTCCAAAAGTGTGTACAAGGGTTTATCATGTGAGTTGTGGGGTGATGTGGCACAAGATTTAAGAGTTGGGTTATGACTAAGGATAGCTTAATCATAATTCTGGAGGTTTTGGTGGGTTAATTACATGGATTAAGCAAATGCCCAGTTATGTTCATACGGTGAATAGTGCCGTGTTTAATCTGATTTTGGATTTGAAAAATGTGTTAGGCGCCAATTAATAAACTAATCATAGATTAGTTATAAATGGTTGTGATTGGAGTGTGAGGTGGAGGGATAGTGGGCTGTGATTGGTGGAAAGGGATTAGTGGGGCACGTGTCATCCATTAGTTGGCGTAGGTATCTTCTATGTCTGCCTAAGTTTAGCACCTCATCTCTTTTTTTTCTTTCACTTCATGTTTAATAAGCACATAATCTGAATTCCTTTATAAACCAAGTTTTGGTTTTTACACTTTCGCCCCAAAAAGTTTCCAAAAGTAATTTCAGGGGTATTTCTTGCCAATTCATGATTCTTGAAGGGCTGTTTTGGCATTTTAATAAAACATTATGGTCTTGAATTATATGATTGGCTTTGTGGAGTACTAAAATGTACTGGTATTCATTTTTGAGGGACCATTCTTGCCAATTCTTCAAAGTGGAGGGCCCTTTTTGTAAGTTTGACAAACTTTAAGGACCAAACTTGTAATTGTGAATATACAAGGGTTTAAGGTGTTAATTCTTCAATATTGGAGGACCCTTCTTGTAAAATATTCATTTATTGAAGGGTTATTCTTGGAAAATCACCATTAGGGCTTGGTTCATTTTGTGGCTTCATTTCCCGTGTTCGTTTTTGCTTGTTTCTTGTGATCTTTTGTCATTTTCTCAATATCCGTACCTAAAATACACATGTAACAAACACAAGCATATATTTGGCCTTTTTCATGATATTTAATACATTTTAAGCCCGTTTTGGACGACGAGACTATGTATAAAAGCAATCTCATCACTCCCCTATACTAAACCATTGTCGTGCCCTCGCGCAATGCTAGAATAAAGTATCGTGGAATCTCCAAAATTCATTTTTATGCACTTTTATTGAATGATAAACTAGCTACACTACCACTATTACTACTACTTGCGTTTTAGACATAATGTATGATTTTCATCGCAAAATGGGACGTTTAGGTTCATAGAACAAGAACACGTGAATGCTTCGTTAGAAATAAGTTCGTCGTCCTCGATTTTCACCCCAATTTCATGCTAAGCATGCAACGAGATCATTGTCATTATAAGTTAGTAATGCTAACACTACTCTTAAGCCCTAATCACGTACTTATCCTCCCATTTTCCTGAGTTGTATCTCTTATATTGTTTTTGTCTTTAATGATTCCGAGGATACATTTTTGACTTATGCGATGATAGAGATTTAGGTCTAAAAATAGAGTCATAACGGTGTAACCAAGACCATCAAATTAATAACCCCTCCTAATAGACAACGATGTAAAAAAATTAAGTCAACAAGAAGGATCGATAAACACGGTTTTATAACAGTTTTGAACATGAGACTTATTACCAAGACTTTTATACGCCCCCTACCGGATGGGCATTATTATCAACGGTTTACCTCCATCTTTTATTCAACTTCGCCATGAAGCTGTTATTATGACTTCGGTCTTGCCTTGCCTTTTATTATCCTCCTCATCGGTGGTTTTATTATGGCCAAAGATGTATATCCTCACGCTAAGGCGAATTTTGGGTTTTTAAATCTTCAAATATTACGGCTTAATTCACTTTCAATTTCGCATAAATTTTTCGGCCTTGTGAGCTTCAAATTGTTTGCTTGATTTACGTGAGCACTTGAAATCTTATTATTGGGTGAAGCTTTCGATTATTCGGGTTGCCAATACTTCAAAACCGTGACGCTAGCGATACCTTAATGTTTTCCAAATTTAATTACATGGAAGCAACTAGAAAAGACTAGAAACCAACAATCAAGACTAAACTGCTAAGTCAATACTTATTAAGCAAAATATATTTACAAGCGAAGGGAGAATAAGCAAACAACGAGAACACATGAGTTTTTAAAAGAATACGAGTACTCTACGTTTAGCATAGTAACTTATAATTAACTCTATCATTTCTCGTCCTTATTTAAGAGACTTAGCCTAATGTGATGTTAAGGAATCGAAGCTAAGTGCTCAACACGCACCGTCGAGTCAAAAATTACTCTTATTCTCGCCATCGGAAAATGTACATTCGTGTCTTCAAACACTTATAAAACATGAGAAAAAATTTAAAATTTTGCCATTTTTAGCCTTATTTTGCAACAAAACAATAAACAAAAAGATAAACTTTGGAAAGCGTGAAGGTTTGGCAAGGCAAGTATCTATTCACCCCTCCATACTAAAGTTAAACATTGTCCTCAATGTTTCGAGTCTAAGGGTTGGAAACCCCCATACTAGAGACGTAGTCGAATGCATAATTTAGCATGGAAAGGGTGTAACCGTTAAATTTAAAGCCGTTTATGAAGTGTGCTAAAAACCTAAGGTTAGAACATGTAAGGATATATCATGGATATTGAGAAATTCTTCAAAGCAAACAATCGAGTGCTCCCATAAAATGAACACGAGAGGCTCCAATCGTGAAGATCAGGATCATCTAAAAAGTACATAGCACAAACAACCACGAAACAAAGGTTGGAAGGGCACAAATCCCCTCACTTTACTACATTAGAAAGCGATAATATGTACATGGGATAAGCATGGGACTCCCCCATGAGGCACCTCGTTTTTTATTACCGAGTCATGAGCTCGACTCGATCCCCTCAATACTAATTATCATTAAGGAAGGTGATTTGGTGGAGGTAGTTCAAGGATGGAACTTCCCCACCAAAGTAGTGCTTCAACCTATGTCCATTCACCTTGAAATTGGGGCCATCATTTTGAGCTAGCTCGATGGTACCATAAGGAAAAACTTGGGTCACGGTGAATGGACTGGTCTAACGGGATTTCAACTTGCCGGAAAATATTTTCAAACGTGATTTAAAAAGCAACACTTGATCTCCAATGTTAAAAACCCGGTTTTTAATTTTTGAGTCATGAAACTTTTTAGTTTTTTCTTGTAAATTAATGAATTTCCATAAGCAATATCTCTTAATTCATCCAATTCATTCAATTTCATTTTCCAGTGTTTTCCTGCGGTCTCAATATCATCATTACAATGCTTTAGGGCCCAATAAGTTTTGTGTTCGAGTTCAATTGGCAAGTGACAATTCTTCCCATACACAAGCTTATAAGGAGTGCACCCGATGGGCATCTTATGAGCAGTCCGAAAGGCCCATAAAGCATCGTCCAACTTATCCGACCAAGATTGTCGATTCTCTCCAATCGATTTCTCCAAGATCCTCTTCAACGCTCGGTTTGAAACCTCAACTTGCCCACTCGTTTGTGGGTGATAAGCCGTAGAAAGCTGAAGTGTAACTCCATATTTCCTTAAGGCCCTTTCGAATTAGTCATTACAAAAATGGGTTCCACGATCGCTTATAATCGCACGAGGGGTTCCAAAACGAGAAAACAAGCTTTTCAGAAACTTGACTACCACACGAGCATCGTTCGTGGGCAAAGCCTTAGCTTCCACCCACTTAGATAGGTATTCAACGACGACAAGGACATACTTATTACAACGAGATGATGGGAACGGCCCCATAAAATCAATTCCCCAAACGTCAAAGATCTCACTCATTTGGATGATATTTTGTGGCATTTCATCGTTTTGTGAGGCTTTTCTTTGTCGTTGGCATGAGTCACATGACTTCACAAGTGCATGTGCATCTCGGTTAATTGTAGGCTAAAAGAAACTGGCATCAAAGACCTTCTTAGCCGTGAGATTAGCACCATGGTGACCACCCGTGGGTCCCTCGTGACAAGTTCTAAGGATGTTAGAAGCTTCGGTACCAAAGACACAACGTCGAATGATTTGATCCGCACAAGTCCAAAATAGATAAAGGTCGTTACAAAAGTAGAACTTGATGTCACGAAAGAATTTTCGTTTTTGTTGAGTCGTCATACCCTTAATGATGAAGTTCCCCGCATGGTAATTTGCGATGTCCACAAACCATGGGGTAGATGAACCAAGCTTAGAATTCACTACACCATGTGTCTCGAGAGGAAATGTTTCGGTGAATTCCTTTGGTTTGTAACACTTTGGTGAGGATCTTCCAAACGAGAAAGATGATCGGCCGCAAGATTCTCGGCTTCTTTTTTGTCAAGGATTTCGACATCAAATTCTTGTAGGAGGAGAATCCAACGAAGTAATCTCGGCTTTGCATCATTTTTAGCCATTAGATACTTGATAGCCGAATGATCCGTATACACTATGCATCGACTCAAGACGAGATAAGGTCGGAATTTCTCAAAAGCATACACCACGGAAAGGAATTCCTTCTTCGTTTTAGTGTATTTAAGTTGAGCCTCGGTCATCGTCTTTCAAGCATAGTGAATAGGTAAGAAGTGCTTTTCATGACGTTGCCCCAAAACAACCCCAATAGCATAGTCACTAGCATCACAGATGAGCTCAAAGGGGAGGTTCCAATTGGGAGCAACAAGAATGGGAGCTTCGGTAAGTTTCCTCTTAAAGATTTCAAAGGCTCATACACAATCTTCGTTAAAAACAAAAGGTGCATATTTCTCGAGGAGATGTGTAATAGGTCGATAAATCATTGAAAATCCTTGATGAATCGACGATAAAAGCCCGCGTGGCCTAGGAAACTCCTAACTCCCTTAACGATTTTGGGATGAGGTAATTTGGCGATGACGTCTACCTTAGCTTTGTCTACCTGAATCCCCGCTTTCGAAACCTTGTGCCCTAAGACGATTCCTTCCTTAACCATAAAATGACATTTTACCCAATTAAGCACAAGGTTGGTTTCCTCACAACGCTTAAACATTCTCTCATGATTCGACAAACACGAAGTGAACGAACAACCAAACACGGAAAAATCATCCATAAAGACTTCCATCGTTTTCTCGATCATATCATGAAAAATAGCCATCATGCACCTTTGAAATTCCCGGTGCATTGCAAAGTCCGAATGGCATTCTACGATAAGCAAACGTTCCATATGGACACATAAACGTAGTTTTTTTTTATCACGAGAATCTATGAGAATTTGGAAGTAACCGGAAAAACCATCTAAAAAGAAACAGAAATCGTTTCCCGCAAGACGGTCCAATATTTGGTCCATTAAGGGCAAGGGAAAATGGTCTTTACGAGTGGCGTCATTCAACTTACGATAGTCTATGCACACCCTCCAACCGGTCACGAGTCGAGTTGGAATTAACTCGTTGGCATCGTTTGGCACAACGATCATTCCTCTCTTCTTAGGTAAAGAATGAATAGGATACACCCAAGGGCTATCGGAAATAGGGTAAATCATTCCCGCGTCAAGGAGTTTAAGGACCTCTTTTTTGATGACGTCGTGAATTTTGGGGTTCACCCTCTTTTGACATTGGATTGGGGGTTTGTATTCCTCCTCCATTAAGATATTATGGGTATAAAATTTGGGATCGATCCCCTTAATGTCGGATAATTTCCACGCAATTGCCCCTTTGTGATCCTTTAGAACATCGACAAGTGCGGTTTTTTCATCATTCGAAAGATCTTTCGCAATAATAACCGGCAACTTGTCTTCCTCCTCCAAAAATACATATTCAAGGTGAGGAGGTAAATCTTTCAACTCGAGGATTGGTGGTTCCTCAATTGATGATTTGGGCTCGATACTCATAACCTCCTCGGGTAGAGGAAATGGGAAATCGTTAAGAAAATCCTTGATAATCGAGAAATCCTCATCGTTGTCAAGGTCTTCGTCACAAGTACGTGGAACATCAAATTCTTCCAACGTAAAACCACCACCTTCAAATAGAGTAAATGATGGTGTCGAATTATCAAGAATGGGATCAAGCATAGTGGGATTGCCACTATTTTCATCATCACCAAAACCTATAACTTCTTGTGAAAATTCCTCGCATACAACGTCGATCATATAAACAAGGTTTATGGTTGCAACGGAATAAACATGAGAAATTGGAAAATTTTGAGTTGCGTTTATAACAAGTTCCTGTCGTTGACGTAAGGTGATCTTTCTAGCATGCACATCAATCAATGCCATAGACGTATCTAAAAACGAACGACCTAAAATAAGAGGAACTTGAGGATCACTGGGAATATCGACAACGATAAAGTCTATCAGATAATAGAACTTTACCATTTTCACAAAAACGTCTTCGGCCAATCCACGTGCGGGAATCGTGGAATGATCGGCCAATTCGATAGACATTAGTGAAGGAGTAAGATTAGGAAGATTGAGCGACTTGAAGATTGCAAGTGGCATCAAGTTATTACTAGCACCAAGATCGGACAAGGCATAGAATTCTTCAATATCTTGAATTGCACATGGAATCAAGAATTTACCGGGATCAACGACTTTTTGAGGTATGCGGTTAAGATAAACCGATGAACAACTAGACAATTGTTGAAATTTCTCCTTGTTGTTTAACATACTCTTAAAGTTAGCGGCAAATCGAGGCATCATGACCAAAGCATCGGCAAAACTCACATTGAAATGCACGTCACGAAACATTTTCATAAAAAGCACAAATTGATAATTGTCGCGCTCTTGACGATTCTCCTTTCTAAGTCTCGATGGATAGGGCAAAGGTGGTGTGGGTTAAGGCATAGGCATAGCCTTTTGGAATCTCGGGTTCCAATTGTGGTAATGGGTCAACCGTAGGTGTGGCATGAGCGGTACTTCGTGGGATTGGGGCATGCTCCTTTTCGACCACAACCTCGGGTTCTTCCTCAATTTCCTCCTTCGTTGGAGTAATTGGTTGAGGAGTCGGTTCCTTAAGTGTCTTAACACTATGTGTGGTAATCACTTTCATCTCTCCCTTAGGGTTCGATATGGTATTGCTTGGAAGACTACTCGAACACGGTTTACACATTATAGCCTCAAACATGGATGAAATTTTATCCTTAAACATATATTGCCTCTTATCGGCCTTAAGCATCTCTTGTTTTATTTCATGTTGCCCTTGTTCCATTTTTTGTTGGTTTTGTTGTAACCTAGTTACATTTCCCTGTATTTTGTTTGTATGGATCTTAAGCTCATTTGCTAACTCATTTTTCAACTCCTTTTTCAAGTCATTCTTAAACTCGGATCCTAGGCTAATGATCTCTCTTTCAATATTATCAAACCTAGAATCATTTCCATTTGCGTATTCAACAAATTCATTTGGAAGATCTTTCAAAGTTTGCAAACTTTTGTTGTTGTTTTGAAAATCATTTTTTTTATTTTTGTTTGAAACTTGATTGTTATTAGCCCCTTGATTCCCATAGTTGTTACCCTTGTAATTGTTTTTGTAACTAACTTGATTGTTTAGATAGTTGTTGTTAGCATTTTGATTGGGAGCAAAACCCGGTGGAGTCAATTGATTAGAGGGGGTAACTTGACCGTTTTGGTTGTAAGTTCTCGTGGCCGCGTAGGCACTCGAAGTGTTACCACTGTTGGTAATGCACTCGGAGAAATCACGACCTCCACCACAATACAAACAAGAAACCTCAACCGCTTTAGCCGTAGCGGGAGCACTTTGTTCACCAACTTTGAATTCAATTAAAAGACCTTTAAGCTTATCAAATATTAGGAGTACATGTGGTCTCCTTTATGTTTTTTCGTTTACGTGCACGTCTTGCTTGATTACGAGTAAGCATAAACGTCACGTACAACGTGGGGATGAGCAAAGAAGATTCTTTTTGGTGTTTTTAATTTTTCCAATTTTTTTGTGGTTTTTGATTGTTTTTACCTTTTTGTTGGATTTTGGTGAATGTATTAAGTAGACAAAAATCTACAAATCTCTCCTTTAATTCAAATCTCTTGATTAAAGGAGCCTCAAGGAATGAAAACGATCACGTGAAGTGAACGCCTTCGATGACTTTAGAACGTTGGTGGAACACCAAAATGTTCAAGAGGGTTTGATAAAATGAAACCAAGAAAATATATATGATACTTAGATAATACTTTGGTTGGCAAACCCTCGATTAGCCCTTTTTATCTAAACACGCACAAGCAAGCGGGGAAACGAGGCGGCGCGAAGCACTTAAGAGCCTTTTTCCTTAGGGTATATTTTATAATACCCGCCTTATACCCACCTTATAGTTTGTGTTTTTCAAAAATAAGCTTCACGAAAGTAATTATCTATTTTGCCTTTTTTCTTTGTTTGAGATTCGAATACAATGATTGAGTAATGACCTCCCAATCAAGGTTGTGTTTTCACACTTTTGGAGTACTTGTGAATTTATTGTTCTACGTATACAATATAGTAATATTCACACAAAAAACGAAAACCGATAATACGTATTAGTAGAGTGCTACTAATACAAATAGCTATTATGGCTAGTATAAAAACAACAATTCTTCAAATCAAAACACAACACGCCTCCCCGGCAGCGGCGCCAAAAAGATAGTTGTAATTTAGCACTTGTTTAGGAAAACAAGGTAATTAGGGTAAGTACGACGGTTTAGGAAAACCATGCACACATGACCCAAAAGTGGGGATCGTTCTCAAGGAGGCTAGTGTGTTGTGCAAGAATTGATTAATGATGTGATTATAATTTACGAAGAAAAGAAAAAGAGAAAAGAGATGAGAAAGGGATGACGGTTACGATCGTGAAATACACTAAGACGAAGTCGTGCACGTAAAACTGTAAAAAGTCACAAAATTTAAAAATTACCCTAAAAATTCCTAAAAGATTTCAATAAATCCTAAATAATTTAATTAGAGTTTATAAAAAATCAAAAATCACCCTAACCTTTTATTTAATTAAATAATAATTTTTTAATGCTAATTAAAGCCCAAAAAATAAATTAATTAAAAAAAGCCCAAAATGAGATTTTTTAACTTGTAAACCCTCTAAAATAACTTAACTAAATTTAAAACTATTTTTGAAAATTTTAAAATTAATTAAAACTATCTAAAAACAATATAAAACTTTTAAAACTTAAAATAATTCTAAAAATTAATCTATTGACAATAAAATTAATCTAAAAATTTTAAAATTCCTAACTTAATGAATTTAAACTAGGAAAAATGAAAAACTTGCAAAAATCTAAAATTGAATTTTTAATAATAAAATATTAATAAAAATCACAAATTTATAAAAAAAATTTAAAAGTTGCAAATTAGTTTATTCTAACCTAAATAAAACAGAAATGAACTTGAACTTACAATATTACCCCTATTGGGCCTTAAAATGGGCTAAATGACAAAACAGTCCCTTAATGGGCTAAAATCAGGCCCAATAAGAAAAAGTCAACCAAATAAGCCCAAAACTTCCTATTTGACTCAAAATTTGATTTTAAGAACAAAACTCTAAAGGCCTAAAAGCTAAAAATGTGCTTATCACAACTTAATAAGTCAACAGCTTATTCTTAATGGGTTTTTAGCCCATTAAGCCATAAGCTAATGCCATAAGCTCTAATTTGACACACATCTTTTGAGTTACCAAAGAGATCTGTAAAAAGAAATTTTAAAAAATCCCAAGAAATAAGCCTGAAATAAGCAAAAGCTCTATTCACAAAACGTCAAAATAATCGTTTTTGAGTTCTAGGCTACCTCAAGTGCTGATTCAACTTGCAAAAGGTTTTAAATGACTTAATTAAGAAAAATAATCAAAAAGTTTTCCAATAAGCACACTGAATAAGCTGGAATAAGCAAATAAGCACTTATGTAAAAGTCAACTTGATTGGTTTTCTAGTCAAACTTAAAGTCAAACCCTAATAAGCTCCAGTTCAAATCAATGGGTCAAATAAGGAAGATTTATCACAAAAAATAAGTTGTTGCAAGTATGGATAAGCTAGAATGTCTTATGAATAAGTTGTTTGATAAATTACACTAGCGGTGGCTAGTAACAGGGGAAAGGAGTTCCCACTGCTTGACCAATTTGACTTTTTGTCTTTAGTGACTTTTTGTTGGATTCAAGTTACAAACAAGGCACCAAAGTTATTAGTGAATCACAAGGAGTCAATAACAACAACAATATCACAAATTCACAAAGCCAAATAGTATAGTTTAATCAAAACATCCACAGATATGCACCAGACATGAACTTTAAGCAGTTTTCAACCAATAAGCAATTTTAGCAAGAATAAGCCAGCCAGACTTCACCAAATGCATACACAAGCTATAAATAATTCAAATGAACATAAATAAACAGGTTTCATGCAATGGTTCAAGGTCTAGATCAAGATTCAAGCTCAAAAATGTTACTGATGAACAAAGAACAAGGCAAATTTTATACTTCGCTGATATACTTGACCACAATTCCAATTTCAAACCCTCAAATCGTCTTAACAGTTTATATAAGCTATGTTTAATCACTTGTTATCCCTAAGCATGCATACAAACTAAGTGTTTCCAAAGTCTTAGGTCAAAACAAGCAGATTTCCAACCTTTATAGCACAATCAAGAATTTGATGTCTAAAAGCCAAGAACTTGCAGCAAATAGCACTCAACCAAGTATATATCAGATACCAGCAATAAACAACACTTTCCCCATTGACTCAAAAACACTTTGCAAGCTTAAACAACCCAAACAACCCTTCACTTTTTTCATTTCAAGATAAATAAAGAAAGTGTGTGATTCAGTTTATCCCAAGCCCAATCTAACACAATAACATCATCATCATGCAGTATCAAGCAATTTAAAGTCACAAAATCAACAAGAACAACAATAGAACACAAATTCACAAAAATTAAGTATTTTATCAGATTTTTGAGAAAAGGACTCAAACCTCATGAATGTACATCCACACTCACGAATTTTTGAGCTTATGTGCCTAGCAAAACAAGGCACAAGCTTCCACAACAACCCTGCTAAGAATCAACAAGGTTAGAGCACAAATATGAAAATCAGAAAAGTGAAAAATCTTGATTAATGCGAACTTGTTCCCACTCCTTGATTATCCGTAAACCACAAGCTTACTCCACCTTGATAAGCTCCTTATCATGGTGCTATAATCACTTGCAATCCAAAAATTCCAAGGGTTTGAACCAAGAATTTAGCAAACTATCAAGTTTTGAGAAAACTTGGCAATTTCTTGCACAAGGTTTAAAAACAGGTTTTAAGATTCAATAAGCACAAACATGAAACATAAACAAGCAAGTAATAAGTTGGCACTTGGAATTCGTCACACAATTTCAAACACTTTTCATTAATTTTAAACAAGGATTTATGATAGGTGTGTAAACACCCATCCTTTTACCACTTAATTCGGGCTAAAACGAGACCAAAACACGTATTTAATATCATTTGTTTGGAATTATGCGTGGTTTTTGTGTTTATTGTGTTTTCAGAGACAACCGGATGAATATTGAAGAAAACATGGGATTGCACGGGTATTACTGAAGAAAAAGACTCAAGATAAAGTCTATTGTCCAAGAGATGCAAAAGATTTGAAGTCACTGGGCCTATTCGAAGATTTATCTAAGAAAAGGACCAATGATGGAAGATTTATATAAGTCGAAGAAACTCAAGTCTATTAAACGAAGAAATTAAAAGACGAGTTGAATTTAGTCGACGACAAATCCCGAATCAGAATCGAAAACGGAAACTTTTCTGAAAAGACGAAAAGACAAGAAGAACAGGAGAAAGCCCACTCACCAACCACAAGACAAGGCTATAAATAGCCCTCCCCTCACACATTTAGACTAGTTTTTTAGTTTTTTTTCTTCTTCCCCATTCTTTCTCTCTGTTCCGTTTCATCACCATCACCACTAGGGTGATTGGTGATTTTAATCTTTGTTTTCTAAATCTTGTTATTTTAATTCTTGTTTGATCTTGTTAAAACATTAATCATTCAATACAAAGTCTTGTTTAATCTTTCCATTTAATCTTGTTCATCTTCATCTTTATCTTCAAGTTCTTAAGTTTTTTATTTTTCTTGATTTGATCTTCAAAAGTTGTTGGGATTTGTGTTTTTGTTGATGGGATTAGTAGTTTATGATTAGTGGATGCTTTGTGATTGATTTATTTTAGTTTTTGGTGAAAAACTTGGTGATTTTTGGATCAAAACCGTGTTCCTTGTTCTTCGGTGCTGATACTGTATCTGGGTTTTCCAGAAGTTCCGAATGAGTGAACAGTAAGTTCCGAATGAGTCTTGTTTTCATAAGTTCCGAGTCAGTTAAAAGTTCCGAATGAGTTTAGTATTAAAAAGTTCCGAACCAAGCTAAACTTCCGAATCAAGAAGAAGTTTCGAACGAAGGTAAAGTTCCGAACCAATTTTCAGACTTCCGAACCAGTAAGTTCCGAATCAAGGGGCTTCATTCGGAAGTCCAAAACTTCCGAATCAGTAAGTTCCGGATGAGTGTTCCGAATCAGTAAGTTTCGGATGAAGGATAAGTTCCGGATGAATCCAAAAGTTCCGAACGAAGCACAAAGTTCCGAATGAAGCTTAACTTCCGAATGAACAGTAACTTCCGAATCAGTTACCTTTTGGGTATTTTAAAGTTTTACTGTTTCTTTACTATTTCTTTACTGTTTCCTTGATTTAATTCTAATTTTCTTTTAAGCTTAATTCTAATTTAAATTCAAGTTTAAATTCAAGTTTTATTACTCATCATTAAATTAATTATCTTTGATTTAAATTTTCATTTCCACTTTTTATTAGATTAGAAAACCAAACCCTTTTATTTAGTAACCAAGAACAATCATTCCACTTAAGACCAAGATCAATTCGAGAGGATATCGAGAAATTAGAACCCATAGCAAAATGCTTGTATCAAATGGCGCCGCTGCCGGCTCTTCTCGTTAAGATCAAAAGTTTTTTGTGAGAACTTGGATTTTGGGATCCGTTCCCCGTGAACATTACTTTTTCATAAAAATTTTCAAAAAATCCTAAAAAATATAAAAATTTTCAAAAATACAAAAAAATTAAAAAACATAAAAACCAAAAATATTTTTGCTTTGTTTTTCTTTGTTCGTTCTTTTGCAGGTGTATGCGCACCCGATCCACGTCATATCAAGAGCCCGAGCCTCTCGATCACTTAGACATGGCCGGTGTACCACCTCCAAACATGAATAACAACAACAATAATGAGCCCCTTCCGGATAATCGCCCGATGATTGAACTGCTGCAAGCTCATGTCGATGGCAACACGGATCCAATTGTTATACCACCAATTGCCGCCAACAATTTCGAGCTAAAGTCAGGCTTTATCCAGATGGTCTCTGCTCAACCATTCTTGGGACGAACCATTGATGATCCACACGACCACATCAAGAGATTTCTACAACTCACCAACACGGTCAAGTTCAATGGTGTTCCACAAGAGGTTATAAGGTTACAACTTTTTCCCTTTTCTTTAGAGGGACAAGCCCGGCATTGGCTTGCTAAGGAACCGCCACAGAGTATTCTCTCGTGGACGGATTTGGAAACAAAGTTCATCAATTACTTTTTTCCACCCTCTCGTACTACCGCTTTGCGGAATGAAATCATAAATTTTGAACAAAAGTACGATGAGTCATTCAGTGAATCTTCGGATCGCTTTAAAGATCTTTTAAGAAAATGCCCACAACATGGTTTTACCAAAGTACATCAAATCAATACTTTTTACAATGGTTTAAGCATGAGTGACCAAGATTCACTGAACAGTGCCTCAGGGGGTAATCTATTGGCTAAGACTTCCAATGCTGCTTGGGATATCATTAAGAATAAGTCTCGTGTGCAAACCAAGAGTGTTAGGACCAATGTCGCTAGTGCTAGCACTAATGACAGCGACAAGCGATTAGACAAAATCACTACGCTTCTTGAATCGCTTGTCACCCACACCGTCAGCAACAACAACAGCAACAACGCCAAAAACGCTCAAGTGAACGCTGTCAGCCAACCTTGTGAGATATGCGGTGGTCCTCATTCTTACACTACTTGTACTGCCACCCAAGAATACCCTGCTGAGAATGTTAATGCAGCATATGGCACCTATACTCAACCTGCTTATCAAGCAAAACCTCAAGGTGACCGCAACTTGCTTAGCTACCGTTCCAACAACTATCTCTCACCACCTGGTTTTAATCCTAACAACCAAAACCAACAAAAAAACCTCAACCGCCCTCCTCAACAACAACAAACTCGTACACCATACATCCCTCCTCACAAGTAGCAACAACCACCTCAACGAAACACCCAAGTTTACCAGCAACCTGCTTATCAACCACCCGCATACACTGCTCCTTCAAACCAAACCCCCGCATCGCATCAAGACATTGGAACCTACATGAGGACTAACGATGTGATCGTGGATAATCTCCAACAGGAAGTGCGCAACTTGAAAGCAGACCTGATGAAACAAGGGAATGATCTGAGAGCTGATATGAAACACACTATGGATAGTCAAACGAATGACTTAAGGAACATGATGGCTAGCTTTTTCCAAGGTAATCAACCCTCTTCTTCGGGTACTCTTCCGAGTAATACCGTTGCGAATCCAAGAGGGGAGATGAAAGCAATCACTACTCGAAGTGGTAAAGGTACCAAGGAACCCGAGCTTCCTATACCACCACCGGTGGTTGTGACTAAGGAGAACGAGTCACCTGCTCCTATTCCTCATCCTTCTCCTTCCACCCCTCCTCCACCCAAGGATGTGAGTGATCCTATTCTTCCAAAGCCTTCCTCTTCTTCCAATATACCTTATCCATCTAGGTTGAGGAAAGAGAAGCTCAAAAGCAAGGACGATATTCAGGTTTCGAACTTCCTTAAAATGTTCAAACAATTGAATTTCAATATCTCCTTCGCTGAGGCTCTCGCTCACATGCCTAAATATGCGAAAATGTTTAAAGATCTTCTGAGCGACAAGGAAAAGCTCCTCGATCTCGCTAACACCCAACTTAATGAGAACTGCTCTGCAGTGCTCTTAAGGAAATTGCCAATAAAGCTTGGTGATCCAGGTCGTTTTCTTATCCCTTGCAATTTCCCGGGAGTAGAGAATTGCATGGCACTAGCCGATCTAGGTGACAGTATTAATCTCATGCCTCTAAGTGTTTGGAAGCAATTATCTCTCCCAGAGCTAGTCCCCACCAAAATGACTTTGGAATTAGCTAACCGTACGGTTGCTTATCCAGTGGGGATAGCCGAAGACGTCATTGTAGGAGTCGACAAATTCACTTTCCCTGCTGATTTTGTTGTCGTCGACTACGAGATGGACCCCCGTGTGCCACTAATTATTGGTCGTCCATTCCTTAGGACCGGTCGCACTCTTATTGATGTTGAAGCCGGTGAGCTTATCATGAGAGTGGGTGACGATAAAGTAGTCTTCAACATGGGAAAGTTGTCTAAACAGCCTTATTCACATGAGAGTGTTAATTGTATTGACGTTCTTGATGAGGCTTGTGAAGAACACTTTAATGATGCTTGCAAAAGTATTCCTACCTCTCTTCCCAATGTTGAGACCGTGTCCTCTATTGATTCATCGTTGTCTCTATTTGGAGATAGTGATCTATTTTGGAACAATCTTGAAGATACCATGGGAGATGTGAATTTAGCTACTAATGATTCTCCTATCGATGGGGATGAAGACATGAATTTCTTTGACAATCTTCTCAACGAAGACAATCCTTCGCCTCCATCTCCCACGGTTATTGTTATCGATGCCACGACTTTGAAAATGCCTCCCGTCGAAAATCCTCCGGATTTGGAACTTAAGGAGTTGCCGCCCCATCTCGAGTATACGTTCCTTGAAGCAGAGAAGAAGTCACCCGTCATCATCGCTAAGGACTTGCAAGAAGAAGAGAAAACTCGTCTCATCGCTGTGCTTAAAGCTCATAAGAAGGCAATTGCTTGGAAAATTTCCGATATCCGCGGAATTGATCCGAACTTTTGTACTCACAAGATTCTCATGGAAGATGACTTCAAACCCAAAATCCAGAACCAAAGAAGGGTTAATCCTAAAATTCATGACGTCATCAAACAAGAGGTTATCAAACTTCTAGATGCCGGCTTAATCTACCCTATTTTGGATTCGCCGTGGGTAAGTCCCGTCCATTGTGTGCCCAAGAAGGGCGGAATAACCGTTGTTCCCAATGAACACAACGAGTTAATTCCCACTCGTCTCGTTACTGGGTGGAGAGTTTGTATTGATTATCGCAAGCTCAATGACGCCACGAGAAAAGACCACTTTCCTCTTCCTTTCATGGATCAAATGCTCGAGCGTCTTGCGGGTAATGATTATTACTGCTTCTTAGATGGCTTCTCTGGGTATTTTCAAATTCCCATCGATCCCAAGGACCAAGAAAAGACCACATTCACTTGTCCCTATGGAACATTTGCTTACAAACGCATGCCTTTTGGTTTATGTAATGCTCCTGGGACATTCCAAAGGTGTATGATGGCTATCTTCCATGATATGGTGGAAGACACTATGGAAGTATTCATGGATGATTTCTCGGTCTATGGCGACTCATTCTCTGCGTGCCTTGCCAATTTGGAACGTATGCTCAAGCGCTGCGAAGACACTCGCCTAGTTCTGAATTGGTAAAAATGCCATTTTATGGTAAAAGAAGGCATCGTGCTTGGACATAAGATCTCGAAAGCCGGTCTTGAAGTAGACCGTGCTAAAGTCGATGTTATTGCAAAATTGCCTCCACCTTCAACCGTGAAGAGTGTGAGAAGTTTCCTGGGTCATGCGGGCTTCTACCGTCGATTCATCAAAGATTTTTCTCAAATCGCTCGCCCGATGACCCACCTCTTGGAAAAAGATACTCCTTTTATCTTCTCCAAAGAGTGTCTTGAAGCCTTCAACTCTCTTAAGGATAAGCTTACTAAGGCACCCGTCTTGGTTACCCCTAATTGGGAGCTGCCCTTTAAGTTGATGTGCGATGCTAGTGATTTTGCTATTGGAGCGGTTCTGGGACAAAGAGTGAACAAACACTTCCAACCGATCCATTACGCTAGCAAGACAATGACTGGGGCACAATTGCATTACACGACAACAGAAAAAGAGCTTTTAGCTGTTGTCTATGCTTTTGAAAAATTTCGCCCCTATCTTGTCCTTTCCACCACAATCGTTTACACTGATCATTCCGCGCTGAAGTACTTGTTGACAAAGCAAGATTCCAAACCAAGACTTCTTCGCTGGGTTTTGCTGCTCCAGGAATTTAAAATCGAAATTCAAGATAAAAAAGGAGCAGAAAACCTAGCCGCGGATCATCTCAGTAGACTTGAGGATCCTTACCAGGGGGATCATCCGAACAAAGAAATCAATGATTCTTTTCCCCTGGAGACCTTAATGTCTATTAACTCGACTGCTGACGAAACCCCGTGGTTTGCAGACATTGCAAACTACTTGGCGGGTGGAATCCTCGTTGACGGGTTAACATCCCAGCAAAAGAAAAAGTTCTTCAAAGACATCAAGACTTACTTTTGGGATGACCCGTATCTTTTCAAAAAATGTGCCGACTTGATTATTCGCCGATGTGTTGATGGACCGGCAGCTTTCGAAATCCTTGATGCTTGCCACAAAGGACCCACTGGTGGTCACTTTGGTCCCAACTACACCACCAAAAAAGTGTTTGATTCAGGATTTTATTGGCCCTCCATTTATCGTGACGCTCACGATATGGTTAAAAAATGTGATGCTTTCTAGAAACAAGGCACGATCACACATAAAGACGAGATGCCTCAGAATTTCATTCAAGAGTGTGAAATCTTTGATGTTTGGGGTATCGACTTTATGGGGCCATTCCCTTCATCTAAAGGAAACAAATACATCCTTGTTGCCGTTGACTACGTCTCCAAGTGGGTTGAAGCCAAAGCTTTACCTACTAATGATGCAAGGGTGGTTTGTAACTTTTTGAAAGCTCTTTTCGCTAGATTCGGTGTGCCTCGTGCCATTATTAGTGATCGTGGGACTCATTTCTGCAATGACCAATTTGCTAGAGTCATGGCTAAGTACGGTGTAAATCATCGTCTTTCCACAGCCTACCACCCACAAACTAATGGCCAGGCTGAAATATCCAACCGAGGGCTGAAGCGAATTCTTGAAAGGACCGTGGGAGAGCATCGTGCCTCATGGGCTGATAAACTTGATGATGCTATGTGGGCTTTCCGTACTGCTTACAAGACCCCGATCGGCTGTACGCCTTATCGTCTTGTGTACGGGAAAGCGTGCCACCTCCCCATTGAGTTGGAGCACAAGGCTTACTGGGCCTTGAAGTGGGCTAATTTTGATATCAACAAAGCCGGTGACCTACGCAAGATCCAACTCAATGAGCTCAATGAACTTCGGAATGAGGCTTATGAAAATTCTTTGATCTATAAGGAAAGAACTAAGCTCATTCATGACTCTAAGATCAAAAACCGAGAGTTCCATGTTGGAGACAAAGTCTTACTTTTTAACTCTCGGTTGAAAATCTTTTCGGGAAAGCTCAAATCTCGTTGGTCCGGCCCATTCACCATTGCCCAAATTTTTCCATATGGTACTCTCGAGCTCGCTCAACCTGATGGACCAAATTTTAAGGTGAATGGCCAACGAGTGAAGTTGTACTTTGGTGAGGACACCTCTAAGGAGGTGATTCCATCCCTCACCACGTTCCCCATGAACTAATTTTGGGTCGAGTCAGGCTCGTGACTCGGTTATCAAAAACAAGCGCTCCTCGGGAGGCAGCCCGAGTATCTATCCTTTTATGTTTTAATCCCCTAAGTGTAGGGGGGACTTCTATACGTGTTTGTCTTTGTGTGTTGTGATTACAGGGATAAGTGCACTCTTGGAATTTTTGAAGAACCGTGCTCCCGTGTTATTCGAAATCCGGTTCTATCTCTCAACTATCGTGATTCAATTTTCTTCATACTCACATTTGAAATTGATCACGTTAGTCGTCTCTTCCTTAGCTTGAGTTAACCAACGTGCACAATGTCATAAGTGTAGGGGAAATTTTTCCCACATGCTTAAACATTGAGGACAATGTTTGTCTTAAGTGTAGGGGGGACTTCTATCGAAGTTTTAAGTGGACTTTTCCATGAAAATGCCTTCAATTAACCGGAAAATCCTATTTTTCAACATTTTTCAAATTTTTTATTAACTCTGGCCATTAGTTGTAATTTTTAAATTTTTATCGTTGCTTTCATATGTATATATCCCGTAATAAAGTCAAATTTAAATAAAGTGGTGTAGCTAGTTTAGAAATCTTTGACATATTAGGCCCATTGCGTTTATTTTGACTCAACCCGAATAGACTTATCCAAGTTTATTCTAGCTAGTATCCTTAACCATATAGACCTTAATTGGTTTATTAGGCTAAGTATCCACGAATCTCATTACTTGAGATTTTAAATTGTGGAGGACGAGAAATGATAGAGTCAATTATAAGTCGGTATTCTTGCGCAAGCTCACTTGGTGTAATTATTTGCCTATTCTCCCATCACTTGCTAATAATTTATCTGCAATAAGTAAGGTCGTACGATTTGAAAAGTTACTTAGCTTCTAGCCCAAGATCGTTTAAAAGTTGCTCGGTAATGACGAGAGTTCATAGCCAAGGCATAACTTATGAAGCGGGGCGCGAAGATTGGCGAGTCCGAAAAGGCCCTAACAAGGCATGAGGATTCCATTTTATTGCTGAAGATCCAAAAGTGATGTGAAGAACATTATTCCTAAAATCAATATGAAGGATCAAGACTCACGACGAAAAGCAATCAACTCCCATAAAGATCATGGATAAGTCTATCCGAAAAGACCCTAACAAGGTATGAGGATAAATAGATCCAAGTCCGAAAAGGAGGCGGATCGTTGTATCTCAAAATCCCAATTAGAGATTGAAGAATAATCATGAAGTCGTGGTCAACAAAGTTGGAGTACCCCTCAAAAGTCTCCAAGTGAAGAAACTCTATGAACGATGAGAAGACCATTATCTCAAGAACGTCTCTCAAGATATGAAGTATGAAGTACATGCCAAATATCGGCCCGAGAAAGGTCTCAAATCGCGAACCAAGTTATGCCAAGATATGAACTTTTTGATATCCCGAGAAGCAGTTTTAAGAGATTTTGTCCTTTAGCTAACTATTGATCAAATCGTCCTACTTTGCTTTCAGCCCTAATAAACTATCGAAATAAGTCCAAAAATGCATCTTCATGATCATTCTAAGACAAAAATAAAATATAAGAGATACACCTAGGAATAAGGGAGTTTAAGCATTTAATTAAGACATGTGTGTAAGTGTTTGAATTGCTAACTTATAATAACAATGATCTCGTTTTTAAGCTTAGTTTGGGGAACGTGAAACTTGAGGGTGATAAATCTTCGCAGCACCAAAGCCCTAATGTAAGTCATCGATTTCTTTGCAAGTTATTTCCATGTAGCTATTTTCAAAGAGAAAATGGTTTTCTATCCCTTTGTTACCTTTGAAGTTTTATTGCTTTAATTTTTGTTTAGTAGAATTTAAATAAGGCCAAGGTTGATTAATTATGAGAAAAATGTAAAATTGCTTTGTCACTAAGCATTGCATGAGGGCATGGCAATGGTTAAGTGTAGGGGATTTGATAGGTGTGTAAACACCCATCCTTTTACCACTTAATTCGGGCTAAAACGAGACCAAAACACGTATTTAATATCATTTGTTTGGAATTATGCGTGGTTTTTGTGTTTATTGTGTTTTCAGAGACAACCGGATGAATATTGAAGAAAACATGGGATTGCACGGGTATTACTGAAGAAAAATACTCAAGATAAAGTCTATTGTCCAAGAGATGCAAAAAATTTGAAGTCACTGGGCCTATTCGAAGATTTATCGAAGAAAAGGACCAAAGATGGAAGATTTATATAAGTCGAAGAAACTCAAGTCTATTAAACGAAGAAATTAAAAGACGAGTTGAATTTAATCGACGACAAATCCCGAATCAGAATCGAAAACGGAAACTTTTCTAAAAAGACGAAAAGACAAGAAGAACGGGAGAAAGCCCACTCACCAACCACAAGACAAGGCTATAAATAGCCCTCCCCTCACACATTTAGACTAGTTTTTTAGTTTTTTTTCTTCTTCCCCATTCTTTCTCTCTGTTCTGTTTCATCACCATCACCACTAGGGTGATTGGTGATTTTAATCTTTGTTTTCTAAATCTTGTTATTTTAATTCTTGTTTGATCTTGTTAAAACATTAATCATTCAATACAAAGTCTTGTTTAATATTTCCATTTAATCTTGTTCATCTTCATCTTTATCTTCAAGTTCTTAAGTTTTTTATTTTTCTTGATTTGATCTTCAAAAGTTGTTGGGATTTGTGTTTTTGTTGATGGGATTAGTAGTTTATGATTAGTGGATGCTTTGTGATTGATTTATTTTAGTTTTTGGTGAAAAACTTGGTGATTTTTGGATCAAAACCGTGTTCCTTGTTCTTCGGTGCTGATACTGTATCTGGGTTTTCCAGAAGTTCCGAATGAGTGAACAGTAAGTTCCGAATGAGTCTTGTTTTCATAAGTTCCGAGTCAGTTAAAAGTTCCGAATGAGTTTAGTATTAAAAAGTTCCGAACCAAGCTAAACTTCCGAATCAAGAAGAAGTTCCGAACGAAGGTAAAGTTCCGAACCAATTTTCAGACTTCCGAACCAGTAAGTTCCGAATCAAGGGGCTTCATTCGGAAGTCCAAAACTTCCGAATCAGTAAGTTCCGGATGAGTGTTCCGAATCAGTAAGTTCCGGATGAAGGATAAGTTCCGGATGAATCCAAAAGTTCCAAACGAAGCACAAAGTTCCGAATGAAGCTTAACTTCCGAATGAACAGTAACTTCCGAATCAGTTACCTTTTGGGTATTTTAAAGTTTTACTGTTTATTTACTATTTCTTTACTGTTTCCTTGATTTAATTCTAATTTTCTTTTAAGCTTAATTCTAATTTAAATTCAAGTTTAAATTCAAGTTTTATTACTCATCATTAAATTAATTATCTTTGATTTAAATTTTCATTTCCACTTTTTATTAGATTAGAAAACCAAACCCTTTTATTTAGTAACCAAGAACAATCATTCCACTTAAGACCAAGATCAATTCGAGAGGATATTGAGAGTAAAATTGAACCCATTGCAAATGCATGTATCAATTTACAGAAATGTTGACCAAAGGAAACCAAGAGCAGGGCTCAAAGTGAAACCCTAATGCCCTTATATAGGCTACAAAAATCATCTAGAAAGAATAAAAACGTAAACCCTAATGCTGATGAAGTCCGGTATTTGCCCTTGAACTTTTGAATAACTTGAAATCATGTGATGTTTCTTTGGCAGTTTGTGGACATGTGAGCTGTTGGAATTTGATCAAGGGCTCACAATGAGCTTAAGTTTGAAGCAAGGATGTGGGGCATTGGATGGCTGTCACTGTTTTGGCTTCTTCTCCAAAAGTGTGTATAAGGGTTTATCATGTGAGTTGTGGGGTGATGTGACACAAGGTTTAAGAGTTGGGTTATAATTAAGGATAGCGTAATCATAATTCTGGAGGTTTTGGTGGGTTAATTACATGGATTAAGCAAATGCCCAATTGTGTTCATACGGTGAATAGTGCCATGTGTAATCTGATTTTGGGTTTGAAAAATATGTTAGGCGCCAATTAATAAACTAATCATAGATTAGTTATAAACGGTTGTGAGTGGAGTGTGAGGTGGAGGGATGGTGGGCTGTGATTGGTAGAAAGGGTTTAGTGGGGCACGTGTCAGCCATTGGTTGGCCTAGGTATCTTCTATGTCTGCCCAAGTTTAGCCCCTCATCTCTTTTGTTTCTTTCACTTCATGTTTAATAAGCACATAATCCGAATTCCTTTATAAACCAAGTTTTGGTTTTCACACTTTTGCCCCAAAAAGTTTCCAAAAGTAATTTCAGGGGTATTTCTTGCCAATTCATGATTCTTTAAGGGCTGTTTTGGCATTTTCTTCAAACATTATGGTCTTGACTTTATGATTGACTTTGTGGAGGACTAAAATGTACAATTCTTCATTTTTTAGGGACCATTCATGCCAATTCTTCAAAGTGGAGGGCCTTTTTGTAAATTTGACAAACTTTAAGGACCAAATTTGTAGTTATGAATATACAAGGGTTTAAAGTGTCAATTATTCACTATTGGAGGACCCTTCTTGTACAATCTTCATTTCTTCAAGGGTTATTCTTGGAAAATCACCATTAGGGCTTGGTTCATTGTGCGGCTTCGTTTCCCGTGTTCGTTTTTGCTTGTTTCTTGTGATCTTTTGTCATTTTCTCAATATCCGTACCTGAAATACACATGTAACAAACACAAGCATATATTTGGTCTTTTTCATGATATTTAATGTATTTTAAACCCGTTTTGGACGATAAGACTATGTATAAAAGCAGTCTCATCAGAGAGAGATTGATTAGTCTTGTTTACCTAGAAGTTTTCTTTATCTGAGTTTGTAAGATTAGGGTATTTTTAAATAATCAAGTTAAATAATTTGTTATATTTGGAAGATTTTAATTTAAGTTTGAAACTTTTGAGTATTACTTTAAAAAGGGTTTTGGATATAACTGATAATATGAGATGCTGATAATTTGTTTGGAGTGTGGGGTGAATCTGTGGATGTTAAGTTTAGTATGCAGGTTCTATTATTTCTGAGTTGAGTTGAATCTGCATATGGATTTATTTTTATGTCATGTGTTTATGTCTGCTGGATTATTTAGTTAATGGTTTAGGTTTGTAGCTTATTTAATGCTTTGACTACTAGTTTTGCTGATATTAGTCATTTTGCTGATATAAATTAGTATAACTTTACTTATTTTGCTTGATTGTCTGATTGTTTTAAACTGATTGTTTAGTGTTGAAATATGTTATTAGTTTTGTTAGCTGTTGGTTTTGCTGATATAAACTTAGTATTGCTGATATTCTTATTTTGCTGAGTAACAAATATTAATAGACTCATTTAGTCTGTTAATCTCAAGCTGATATACTTATCTGTCCTATAAATTTCATCAAAAAGTCACCCCTGTGACTTTGGTTTACTTTTTCATTGTCAAAAATATAATTTTCACAAAAACTGTCTCTTGTTGGACTCGAACCTGTGACCTCACAAGTAAATGCCAAACGTGTTATCCACTTGTTCTAGCTACTCTTTTGTGTTTTAATACAGCTATTTAATTAATATAGCTTGCTCATTAGGCTGTCAGCCTTTTATTTAGTTTATTACTTAGTTTTGATTTTGTTTAAATTTAAAATCATTTTATTTACTTTTATAAAGTTTAAAAAAATAAATATATAAAAACAAAATTAAAAAAAATGTTTTATTATTTTAGAAATTTAATTAGTTATAAAAATTAGTTTTTAAATAAATTTAATTAATTTTTAGATTTAAAATAGTTTTTAAATTTGTTTAAATAGTTTTATTTTAAATAGTGTGAAAGTATTTTTATTAAATAGATTAAATTTAAATTAATTTAAAATAGATTTATGAGACTCGTGCATAATCAAATCTCGTAAATTACCATAGGCAGGTAACCAACTACGATTTTTAATACAACGAGTTCCATTTTGACGAACTTTAAATTCTCTATCCATTCCTCTTAATTTCTCAGCTCCAGCATTCTCTACTTTAAGTGCTTCTTCTTGCGATTCGAGAGTTTGGGTAGGTAACTTTGGTAAAAAAGGTATCATTAACGATGTAACTCATAATGGCTTAACACGTTCCTTTCGAATTAAAGAATCAGTTACTGCATTGGCTTTACCTGGGTGATAACGAATTTCACAATCGTAATCAACAAGTAATTCTAACCAACGTCGCTGTCTCATATTCAATTCTTTCTGATGAAGAATATATTGAAGACTCTTGTGATTGGTAAATACTACACATTTCGTACCATAGAGGTAATGTCTCCAGATCTTAAGAGCAAATATTACCGCTCCTAATTCTAGATCATGAGTAGTATAATTCTTCTCATTTCGTTTAAGTTGCCTTGATGCATAAGCAATAAATTTATTCTTTTGCATAAGCACTGCTCCCATTCCTTGAACAGATACATTACAGTAAACGATAAAGTCATCGTTTCCTTCTGGTAATGCTAGGATAGGTGGTTCACACAACTTCTCCTTCAGTAATTGAAAAGCTATCTCTTGACTATCTCCCCATACAAATGGTTTGTTCTTCTGAGTTAATTCTGTCAAATCTTTAGCAATCTTTAAAAAACCTTCGATAAATCTTCGATAATACCCATCAAGTCCTAAAAATTGTCTAATTTCCGTAGGCGTACTAGGCTTACTCCAATTTTTCACCGCTTCAATCTTCGCAGGATCCACACAAATACCTTAGCTATCAATGACATGTCCTAGAAATTAAACAACATTGATCCAAAATTCGCATTTCGAGAACTTTGCATACAACTCCTCCTTCTTAAGTAACTCGAGAACTATACCAAGATGCTTGGCATGTTCTTCTATGTTACGAGAGTAAATAAGAATATCATCGATAAACACGACTACAAATTTGTCCAAGTAAGGCTTACACACTCTTTTCATGAGGTCCATGAAAACAGCTAGTGTATTGGTTAAACCAAAAGGCATAACTTGAAATTCATAATGTTTGTATCGTGTCCTGAAAGTAGTTTTAGGAATATCATCTTCCTTAACTTTTAATTGATGATAACCTGATCGTACATCAATTTTCGAATATACGCTTGATCCTTGAAGTTGATCAAATAAATCGTCGATTCTGGGTAATGGGTAACGATTCTTTATAGTAAGTTTGTTTAACTCACGATAGTCGATACACATTCTAAAAGATCCATCTTTCTTTTTCACAAATAAGACTAAAGCTCCCCACGGCTATAAACTTGGTCTAATAAATACTCGATCAGTTAGTTCTTGGATTTGACTTAACAATTCTTGCATTTCCGAAGGTGCTAATCGATAAGGCGCTTTAGCAACTGGTGTTGCTCCTGGTATCAAATCGATTTGGAATTCAAATTGACGTTTAGGTGGCAAACCTGGTAATTCTTCAGGAAATACTTCGAAAAAATCTCTAACTATCAGAATATCTTCTAGTCGCTTTGCTTCTTGCAGTTTCTCCGTCATTTGAACAAAGAAAACTTGACTACCTCAGGATACATACTTATTTATCTCTAAGCATGATATGAGGTTTAGTCGAGTCTACTTCTCTCACCATGGACAACTAAAACTTCACCGTTAATAGGAATATGAACGGCTTTCTCGTCACATAATATTTTAGCATGGTATTTAGATAACCAAACCATCCCTATGACTACGTCAATGCTACCGAGCTTAATTGGCATAAGGTCGATTTCAAAGGATTGACGTAATAAAGTAATGATATATCCTTGAATAACGGTATTAGTGCTAACTATTTTTTCATCGACCATTTCTACATCATACTTAGTATTCATGGAAATAGTCGGTATACCTAACTTAGCAGCAATTTTAACAGATATGAAACTTATATCAGCTCCTGAGTCAAATATTACTTTAACCAGATGTTGATTTAGATGAAACATACCCGTAATCGTATTCTGATCTTGATGAGTATCGTTTACCAAATAAGCTTTTCGTCTGCTATTTCTCTCTTTACGGCACTCATTTACCAGATGCCCTTTTTCTCCACAGTTATGGCAAACCTTAGTTACCGGAATTTGATTACTCCTAATAGTTGGTCCTTTACCTCTGCAGAATTTTTTCTGATGTCCTGTTTTTTCATAGTTCTGACACTTGATAGTGCAAAACCCTGTGTGATGTAGAGAACATTTCTGACAAAAGGGTTGTCTTCCATTATAACCATTGTTCCTAGTTACAACATAACTTTAGAAACATCATTTCTTTTGTTCTGCTGCTGACGATTATTGACTTGATTATAATTATGAAAACTATTCTTCTAGAAATTACGATTAATAGGAAAATTCCTCCTATCATCAAACTTGCTCTTCTTATTGATTGCCATTGGTGCAGGATTATACCTTATCACTTGATACATTAACCTTTGAGTAATAGTGATAACTTCCTCTAAAGTTTAGGGTTTAGAGGCGATAACATTCCTTTCACTGCTTCTAGGAAATCCTCCAATAAAAGCTTCCATCAACTTTTCAGTATTAGGCACCATATTAGGACATAGTGATGCTAATTCCTGAAATCTTCGGATATAAGCTTTAAGATTATTCTCCTTTACTGCTAAATTATAGAATTCCTCCTCTATTTTCCTAATCTCATTGCGAGGATAATACTTCTTAGCATATTTTTGAATTCATTCCATGGAGTACGATAAGCTTGTTCTATCCCAATAGGTTGTGCATAAGCAATCTACCCAGACAAAGCTTCTTCTACTAACGTACCCGTAGCAAACTTCACCTTACAATCTTTAGAACAGTCACTGTGAACAAATACTGATTCAGTTCTCTCAAACCAGCGGATAAGTCCAACAACTCCTTCAGATCCTTTATAGTTAAAAGGCTGCCAGTTCATGAAATCCTTGTAAGGACATCTTCTTTCCACAGGAACTTCTCTTTTAGCAGCATTTCCATTACTTGCACCGGCTACATTGGTGGCTTGTGCTTGCAAAGCTGCAGTCACACTCTCAGCAACCAATTGCCTTATTTCTTCAGGTGTCATATTTATTGTCGCAGATGTTGATGCTCTTGTAAGATCCATCCTACCACATAATAACACTTGATATTATTTAAGTATTCATACGTGGAGTATGGAATAAATTTAATATATTGTGATAACCTGAAACCAAGGTCATTGACTAATCTTATTTTAAGACTATTTTTGAAAATTTTTATGAGTTCGAATGATTTTTATTTTTGAAGGTTTAAGTTTAAACCGATGTTAGTAGACTTATATTTTATCTTTAATTAGTATAAGGAGTATTAGCAAGCGTGATGTCGATGGATGCCCAATATTATACGTTTTATTGTCGGTTGTTCGATGTTTGTCGTTTTTGATGTTTTCTTTTTAATGACGTGTTAAGTCGAGTCGGGAGACGATATTATTATATTTGAGATACGTTTTAACTTTTGAGAAGTATTTTTATGAAACCCGAGCCCCGTGAATATTTCAAAAATTGACTAAAAGTCATTTCCCGCTTTTTAGCTAACTATTTTCATTTTGGACCAAAACTATCACAAATTGGCAAAAGGGGTCCTTCCACCACCATATATAAGGTGATTTCTCACCTAATTTTTTTCATAGATAACACTTAACAAGAAGAATCATCCACCCTCCCTCTTTCTTTCTTTCTCTTAACCATCACCCCTAATAGACCTTCAATCAATTTTCATTCAAAATCAAGTTTGATCTAAGCTAAAACAATTCAAGTCACATCCTTAGAATTTAAAGGAGCTTCTTTTGGTACTAATTTAAGCAACATGCATGAAGTTTGATGTTTTTTATAAGAATTAGGGTTGGTAGGTCAAGTATATGATCATACATGCATGATTTGGTGATGATCAAGTGATGATCATGCTAGTTTTTACTAAAAACTTGTTTTTGATTTCGGGTTTTTGATATAGAGATTGATACAAGTGTTAGGAATAAGTTATGTTGTTATTAGGTAATACAAGGTTTTTGCCGAGTATGAAAATTTGTTCGTCTCGATTCAATTCAAATTGAAAAAGGGTAAATGTGTGACTCAGTCGTCTTTTGGTGAGTAAAATAATAGATTTGTCGTTGTAGTAATTTAAATTGCGAATATTTAAAGTAAATGACGGTTAATTAAATCTAAAACTAATTAAAATATAAATGGTGCAATATTAAAATTTTAAAGTAATTTAATTAAATGACAAAAATTTAAGCTCGACGAAAAGTAAATTTGACAATGTAATAAAAATACAAACTTGAAAATTAAAATAAAGGAAAACAATTAAAATAACACTTAAAGAAAAATGGTGGGAAAAATAAATGCTTGAAAATAAGACAGAGGATAAACAAAACCTGAGTTGGAATCCAAAATACTGTCACTATTCGGAATACCCAACAAAGTACTGCTTATCCGGAATAAGGTTGTCACCCTTATCCTGAATCTACTCCCAACCGTTATCCGGAATAACCTGCTTATCCGGAATATCCGACCTGTGCTTTATCCGGAATAATGTTCGACTTGTTATCCGGAATTCTGCCCAAGCTAGCTATCCGGAATAAGACCAGCCCCTTATCCGGAATCTGTGCCCCTTTCTCTTATCCAGATTATGTTCGACTCCTTATCCGGAAGCTGGTTTTGGTTACTTATACGGAATACTTTCTCCTAGGGCTTATCCGGAATTTTTTCCAGATCTTTATCCGGAATAATAGTTACGCCAGCCTTTATCCGGAATGATCCCAAATTCCCCTTATCCGGAATCTAGTTTGCTGAGCTTATCCGGAATACTTGAGTCACTTATCCGGAAATGGGATTGAACCCTTATCCGGAATTCGCTACTTAAGCTAATCCAGAATCACCAAATGTGCTGTTTAGTATTCAGAATGTAGGACTTGGAGGCAATATTCGGAATATGAGGGTTTTAATTAACCCGGATAAAAATAAGAAGCAAATAAGCTAAAAACTAAAAATAAGCTAAAAACAAATAAGCACTTAACCAAAATGATTTTAAGAAAAAGCTAATAAGCCTAAATTTAAAAACTTTTAAAAACACTAAATAATAAAAATATTTAAAAACAACTTTTTATAAAAATTAACTAATAAGCACTTAATTAAAAATAAGAAAATTAACACAATGAGCACTAAAGCACTATAAACTATAAAAATCAAATACTAAAAGATCAATAAGCACAATCAAACACAAACATCAATCAATCAAAGAACATGATTAACAAACTACATGATTATCAAAATTAAACAAGATTAAAAGATTAAGAAAGGTAGAATGAGAATGATTAATTGAAAAAGCTTGAAATTAAGATGATTAAAGATTCAAATTACAAGATTAATGAAAAAGGTTGAAAAACATTAAGAAAAGCTAGAGAGAGAAAGTATTAAGCTACTCATAATCCTAAACTAATCTACTCCTAAAATGACTAACTACCTCCTAATGACACATTAGGATGGTATTTATAGGAGGAGTAAAATGTTAATGCTTTCTTCATTCTCTCTTCTTGTCTCGACTCGATTTAAATTCTTTGTCTTTCTCGACGTCGTCTCGGGATTTGTCGATATAAATTGAACTGTCTTATAATTTCTTTCTTCTATTAGACTTGAGTTATTCGACTTTATTAAACTTCCGTCTTTAGACGTTTTCTTCGATGAATCTTCAGAATAGGCCTTGGATTTCCGTTCTTTTTGCACTCTTGATCTTTTGACTTCTTCTTTTCTCGTTTTCTTCGATAAAAGCCCGTGATAGCCCATGTTTTCTTCCCTTTTCACATTTTGGTCCTAAAACACAATAAAAACACAAACCACGCATAATTCCGACATTTACGACATAAAATACACGTTTTGGTCTTGTTATTATTGGAAATAAGTGGTAAAAGGATAAGTGTTTTCACACTTATTAAATCCCCTACACTTGACCATTGCAATGCCCTCATGCAATGCATTAATTTCAAAGCACGGTTTACATTTCTCATCATAAATAACCCACCTTGGCCTTTATTAAATACTAAACAATAGAGAAACTAAAAAGATAGAAATCAAAGACTTACATTGGGGTTTTGGCTGTCATGAATGTTCATCATCCTCAAGTTTCACGTTCCCCAAACCAAGCTTATAAACGAGATCATTGTTATTATAAGTTAGCAGACTAACAGAAATTCATGAGGCCCAATTATTCACTTAGACTCCCTTATTCCTAAGTGTATCTCTTATATTTTATTGTTGTCTTAAATGATCACGAGGATGCATTGTTGACTTATTTCGATAGTTATTTAGGCCGAAAATAAAGTAGGACGATTTATCAATATTTAGGTAAAGGACAAATCTTTTAAAACTGCTTATCGGGACCACATAAAGTTCATATCTTGGCATAACTTGCTTCACGATTTGAGACCTTTCTCGGATCGATATTTGGCATTGACTTCATACTTCAAATCTTGAGAGACGTTCATGAAATAATGGTCTTCTCTTCATAATAGGAATTTGTTCACTTGAGCTTTTTGAGATATTCTTCATATTTGGACCACGACTTCTTCATTTTTCTCCAGTCGTTATTTGGGATTTTGATATACAACGATCCGCCTCCTTTCAGGACTTGGATCTATTTATCCTCATACCTTGCTAGGGTCTTTTCGGATAGACTTCTCCATGATCTTTACGGGAGTATTTACTTTTCGTCGTGTGTCTCGATCCTTCATATTGATTTTTGATAAATGATTCTTCACATCACTTTTGGATCTTTAGCAACAAAATGTAGCCCTCATGCCTTGTTAGGGCCTTTTCGGACTCGCCAATCTTCGCATCCCGCTTCAATAAGTTATGCCTTGGCTATGAACTCTATTTAATACCGAGAAACTTTTAAACGATCTTGGGCTAGAAGCTAAGTAACTTTTCAAATCGTACAACCTTATTTATTGCAAATATATTTATTAACAAGCGATGGGAGAAAAAGCTTATAATCAACTCACATAAATTCATGAAAGAATACCAAACTTATAATTGACTCTATCATCTCTCGTTCTCCACAATTGAAAATCTCAAGGAATGAAACTCGTGGATGCTTAGCCTATTAAATCAAAGTTTTGGGTTTTCAAGTCATCTATAGGATCTTTCAACTTCTTAGACTTTTTCAAGTTTAGAATACGCATTTTAAAGTTCCCTTGATAAACGAATTTCTAGGATCAATTATAGGAACTTGCGAAAAGTTCTTGTTCTTAACCCGTAAGAGTTAAGACTTTCGCGTTTTAAAGTTCCCTATATAAAAGCCTAGCAAAACATGACTTAAACACGTTAAGGATACTAGCTAGATTAAACTTGGATAAGTAAACTCGGGTTGAGTCCAAAGATTCACAACGTTGAAAGTTTAAAACCACTTTATTAAAAATTTTATTTTAGCAAGGAAAGTGAATAACGATAACAAAGGAAAAACTACTAGGCCAAAATAGATTAAAAATTTTGAAAAATGTCGAAAAATCAATTTTCCCGTTAAAATGAGGACAAATACAAGGAAAAGCCCACTTAACTTCGATAGAATCCCCCTACACTTAATATAAACATTGTCCTCAATGTTTAAGCATGTGGGAGTGAACTCCCCTACACTTTGGTCAGTGTGCACGTTGTTTAAATCTTGCTAAGGAAGAGACAACTAAAGTGATTCCTATTTTACTATTGGAAAAATATAAAATAGAGAATCAAAAGAGTTTAGGATAAAACCGGGAAGATGGGTACACGGAATCACGGGTCGTCAAAAGTCATCAAGAATGTATCTTTGAAAGCTCAAATCCCTGCACATGATAAGAAAGAAAACAACAAACACATACTAGGGTATCCCCCTACACTTATTAGAAAACAGAATAAAAGGATAGATAATCAGGTTGCCTCCCGAGAAGCGCTTGTTTTTGTTAACCGAGTCACGAGCCTGACTCGTCCCCGAATTTAATGATCCATGGCAAAGCCTCGAATGTAATACCGGGATCAAAGACCATGTCCTCGTTCCGGGAGGAAAATAATAAATGAGAGGCAGGAGGATAAGTTTTGAAGGGTAGAAAAGTCCTCTCAACATACGAAAAGTATGTGAGATCATGATCCACGGGAGGTGGGGTGGGTAAAATAAGCAAATTGTCATCCCCCAAAGACAATTGATGCTCAGAAAGCGGCAAAGCCGTAAGGTTATCAATCATAAAATAGTCAATGTCACCTCCTGGGTCAAAGCACTCATCCTCCGTAATGGTCTCTAAAGGAGTGGATGAAAGGTGCTCGGGAGGGGGACTTGGGACAATATCTTCATGCAGCAAATTATCAAAAAGAATACCCCCCTCCATGTCAACATCATCAATACCCGGAGGTATTGAGAGAATGTCGATTTCTTCCATAAATGGGTCATTATTCTCAATGGGGGTAATAGATGGGGGTAGAGACTCATAAATAGGAGTAGAATTCAACGCTTCAATTTCAGCAATAAGAAGATGAACTTTCAATAAATTGTTGCGAAGAATAACGTCTTCCACCTCATCTACAAGACCAAGTTCAATGGTGAACTTCTCGTATGTCGGAGAGAATAAATCAACATCGCCTTCATCGCCCGGGGGAGAAGGAGAAATTTCAAAAGTTAAATTCTCATAGCATGGAGAAAAATCATCATCATTAAGAGCGACCTCTTCCGTAAGCTCCTCAAAAGTCAGCACATCACAAACCTCATCAAAGAATTTGTCTAGACCAAAATCACTAATCTCACTCGATGTATCACTATCCTTAGACGCATTTGGGATATCGAGAGAAGGAGGTACAATTGCACTAGGACATTGAGCAACAAGATCATTCCAAGAAATTGTATTCTCATCGTCATCATCATCATAATAGTATGGATACACAGGAGGAGGAGTATAAGTCTCGATATTCGATATTTTCTCTTATCGTTGATCCTGTTGACATTTTTCGATGATCTTGTTGAAAGCTTCTTGAAGTTGTTGACCTTGCTTAACAAGAGTGGCCCATTGTTCGTGGGAGCTCAAATGTTCGAAGGAAGGTTGATGATTGACGGTGTGACGTGGGGGCTCAAAATTTTGAAAACCAGAATTACAGCACGGATGTGGCTCATAATTCATCGGTTGAGAAGAATTAGAACACGGATGTGGGTCATAATAATTCATCGGTTGACAAGAAAAGGTATCGTGAGGGCCCCCACAATTGTTTCAATACGGGTATTGAGGAAAACTCAGTGCTTCTGGTAGATAGCTATTACCATTGTCATAATTGTAACCCAGTTCTTGCTCGCCATGAGGCGGGTATCGAATTGGACACGAAACATGCCAATGAGAATCGCTTCAACAATATATGCAAGGGGGGGAGTAGGTGGATTAGAAGAAAAGGATGAATTAGTCGAATTGCACGATGGACAAAATCCAAAATGGGAAAATTGTGAATCGGAAACGGTTGGAAGATGTTTTCCGCATTGCTCGCAATAACACCATTCACATGATTCGAACCCATATAATCGTCTCCCACACCCTACGCAATGGACATAAGAATCCATGAAGAATTAAAAATTAGAGGGGTTGAGAAAAAGAATTAAACACAATAGAGGGTTAAGAGGAATATTTTTGGTGAAAAGCTTTGAAAAAGAGATGCTTTTTATGACTTTTTAAATGTTTTTGTATTTTTGAAATTTTTAATTTTTATGGATTTTTGGAAAAATTTTTAGCAAGAAAAATAACGTTCACGAGTGAACGGATCCCAAAATCCAACACGTCTCTCACAAAAAACCGTTAATCTTCACGAAAAGACCGGCAGCGACGCCATTTAATACAAGGTTTTTCCCCAGTATGAAAATTTGTTCGTCTCGATTCAATTCGAATTGAAAAAGGGTAAATGTGTGACTCAGTCATCTTTTGGTGAGTAAAATAATAGATTTGTCGTTGTAGTAATTTAAATTGAGAAACTTTAAAGTAAATGACGGTTATTAAATCTAAAACTAATTAAAATCTAAATGGTGCAATATTAAAATTTTAAAAGTAATTTAATTAAATGACAAAAATTTAAGCTCGACGAAAAGTAAAATTGACAATGTAATAAGAATACAAACTTGAAAATTAAAATAAAGCAAAACAGTTAAAATAACACTTAAAGAAAAATGTCGGGAAAAATAAATGCTTGAAAATAAAATAGAGGATAAACAAAACCTGAGTCGGAATCCAAAATACTGTCACTATTTGGAATACCCAACAAAGTACTGCTTATCCGGAATAACGCTGTCACCCTTATCCTGAATCTACTCCCAATCGTTATCCGGAATAACCTGCTTATCCGGAATATCCGACCTGTGCTTTATCCGGAATAATGTTCGACTTGTTATCCGGAATTCTGCCCAAGCTAGCTATCCGGAATAAGATCAACCCCTTATCCGGAATCTGTGCCCCTTTCTCTTATCCGGAATATGTTCGACTCCTTATCCTGAAGCTGGTTCTGGTTACTTATCCGGAATACTTTCTCCTAGGGCTTATCCGGAATGTTTTCCGGATCTTTATCCGGAATAATAGTTACACCAGCCTTTATCCGGAATGATCCCAAATTCCCCTTATCCGGAATCTAGTTTGTTGAGCTTATCCGGAATACATGAGTCACTTATCCGGAAATGGGATTGAACCCTTATCCAGAATTCGCTACTTAAGCTAATCCGGAATCACCAAATCTGCTGTTTACTATTCGGAATGTAGGACTTGGAGGCAATATTCGGAATATGAGGGTTTTAATTAACCCGGATAACAATAAGAAGCAAATAAGCTAAAAACTAAAAATAAGCTAAAAACAAATAAGCACTTAACCAAAAACTTAACCAAAATTATTTTAAGAAAAAGCTAGTAAGCCAAAATTTAAAAACTTTTAAAAACACTAAATAATAAAAATATTTAAAAACAACTTTTTATAAAATTTAACTAATAAGCACTTAATTAAAAATAAGAAAATTAACACAATGAGCACTAAAGCACTATAAGCTATAAAAATCAAATACTAAAAGATCAATAAGCACAATCAAACACAAACATCAATCAATCAAAGAACATGATTAAGAAACTACACGATTATCAAAATTAAACAAGATTAAAAGATTAAGAAAGGTAGAATGAGAATGATTAATTGAAAAAGCTTGAAATTAAGATGATTAAAGATTCAAATTACAAGATTAATGAAAAAGATTGAAAAACATTAAGAAAAGCTAGAGAGAGAAAGTATTAAGCTACTTCTAATCCTAAACTAAGCTACTCCTAAAATGACTAACCACCTCCTAATGACACATTAGGAGGGTATTTATAAGAGGAGTAAAATGTTGATGCTTTCTTCATTCTTTCTTCTTGTCTCGACTCGATTAAAATTCTTTGTCTTTCTCGACGTCGTCTCGGGATTTGTCGATATACATTAAACTTGCCTTATAATTTCTTTCTTCTATTAGACTTGAGTTCTTCGACTTTAATAAACTTCCGTCTTTAGACTTTTTCTTCGATAAATCTTTATAATAGGCCTTGGACTTCCGTTCTTTTTTCACTCTTGATCTTTTGACTTCGTCTTTTCTTGTTTTCTTCGATAAAAGCCCGTGATAGCCCATGTTTTCTTCCCTTTTCACATTTTGGTCCTAAAACACAATAAAAACACAAACCACGCATAATTCTGACATTTACGACATAAAATACACGTTTTGGTCTTGTTATTATTGGATATAAGTGGTAAAAGGATAAGTGTTTTCACACTTATTAAATCCCCTACACTTGACCATTGCAATGCCCTCATGAGTCAAGGACTGATGTAAAAGTTTAAACCTTAGATGGTGAGTCTATTTTCAAACCTAAGCGTCGGCTTTGCAAATGAATTCGTTTATAGAAGTTAAAACGGTTGTATGAGTCGATGACGTAAAATTGTCTGGTTTTTGTAGTTCAAAGATGAGTCGGGCAGGGAACTTTAAAAGTAATGTCTTTTAACCAACTTTTGGGATAACTTTCTATAGATAGTAAGTGAGATGTCTGTGTAGTATCATAAACTTTTGACGTGTCTAAATGGGGTAAATGAGCTAGTACATTTTGTATGTGCCGGCAGATTAATATCGAAAGCATAGAGTAATAATGTAAATGTGTAGGAGAATATAATAGTATCAATTGTACCATTTTCTCTCGAGTTTGTCGTGCTTTTATGAGTTCGAGTTATATTCTTATGTATGGTTTATTTCTCGAGTTTATTATTAACGAACGCGCCTTATTTGATAGGTTGCGGTCCTCGTGTTTGAAAGGCATCCCCTATCATCGAGATCATCTCGCTAGGTATCTTATACTAAGGTGAGTCTGTAGCCTCGCTTTTCATGCTTGCTACTAAATGTTTTAATACCTGCGAGGGGGATACATGCTATTTGAAAATAAATGAACACAAGTCATGATTAATTGTTTGGACCCGAATGTTGCCTATATTGCCTTGAATTGTATTGAGTACCTTGTTGCTATAGACCCTAAATTCATGAACCGTTAACTATGTTCTAACTTGATGTTGTGAGTTGGGAATAGCCGCTTATTCAAATGATAGTACTATTGGGTTGACCACCCTATTTGAGACCAGGGCATTACGTTGAGTAACCTCTAGGAAGGATAATTTATGAGAATGAGATGTGGGTATATATCTAGCAACTAATACCCTAGAGGGGCAATGGTTTTATCTAGTCATGCTGGCATTTGGCGTGGGTGACTAATTGGTTAAGGGATCGGTGTCATGAGCTTAATTACAATGAGTTTCCTTGATATAGATTGTATGGACAACAATTATATAAAATGATTATGATTGATTTTCTTCTTGTATTCAAATGTGATTTGTTAAACCTATGGACTCGCTCAACATTATTGTTGATTCCTTTAAGCATGTGTTTCAGGTAATGGAGGGTGATTGATGGAGGAGCTTTGCTGTGGATGTTGTGGGTTTGCTTTTGTAGTATTGTGGTCTAAAACAATTTATATCCTTTTACTGTTGAACAATTTGTCTAATGTTTATGTACTGTACTGAAACTTGTTGCTTTGATGGTCGATATCCGTGGGGACTAAACGCTTTACTCTGGTGTCGTTTTAGTACATTATGGGATGAAAATTATTTTTTAGACATTGTGTGAAATCTTATTTATATTTTATGTGTAAGCGTCACTTTTGAGTCGTTCAATATACCTTGTGTGATGATACTTGTGTTTAGCACCTAGTTGTGTATTTCTGTTGCGCAATGTGAATTGGGGGTGTTAAAGATTGGTAATAAGAGTTACAAGTTATAGAGAACTAGGTCGATTTTGAAAATTGTCCTAAACTATAACTTTGGTGTCGAAAGTATTTATTTTTCAAAAGCACACAACTTCTCTGCAACGCTCCGGTAAGATCACTTTTAGTTTGTTTTGTATTAAAGATGTATCCCTCAGAACTGAAATGATTTCCAGAGTATTTATTAAGTAAATACTATGTTTTGCATCACTTTTAGTTTTGTTTTCCATAAACATCATTTGCATTGCATTACATATCATGGGTTATGTATAACATTTGCAATACATGAGTTTGCATTTATAATTTTTAACAATGACCTTAAGTATCTTTGAACCCCTATAATCGTAGAAAATGGCTGATATACCACGTGAGGATGATTGGATTGAGATGAATGACCATAGTAGGAGGTGAGGAAGTAGATAACTTTGGTTCTAGTGATGATGAGGAACCTTATGAGTATCTAGATGATGGGATTGCTCCTGATGCAGTAGGACAGACTGAGCCCAAAGTCATTCAAGGTAGTTATGTGCCAAGAGCTAATGTTGTGCCACCGACTATTTAGGGTTTCCAGCGACCTGTTGTACGTTCTTCTATGCCTACTTGTGATGTTTATTTGAGTGGTTTGCCTAAGGTTGCTCGTGTTAGAAATGATTTCTCTGCTGAATCAAGCAATGTTGCTAGTGCCCAATCTATCCATGATGATATTGCTAAGGTATAGTGTCTAGGTCCTAGATCTTATGAAGATATTTACTGGTTTCTTAAAAAGTTTGATAGGTCTTTGTTTGAAAGGTATGTAGTTGAAACCCGAGTGATCAAAAGGTTTGAGCAGAATGAGAGGCAGTTTGACAGGTTTGTCTCTAGTGTGAGGAGGTCAGAGTATGTTAGAGCTAGGGAAATGGAGGAAGTTGCTAGTCTGCGAGCGATGGTGTTGAATCTGAGTGTACAATTTGAAAGGTTTCGTGAGGAGCAAGAAAGGAGTACAAGGGTAAATGTGTGGGACTTGCCAGTGAGGTCTTTTCCAAGTGGTAATTCGTGATGTGCCAAGTCGTGTTGAAGCTCAGGTGTTAGTGAAGCCCTGTGAAGGAACTAGTCGAAAAGGAATGGAGAAAGTGGAAGAAGACTCTGAGGAGGAAGACAGCAGTAGTGATGACGAGCCGATGTACAAGAAGCTCTCGGGAATCACGTGATTAGTTCTTTATGTTTTCTTTATTAGCCTTGTTGTAATAGAACTTATGTAGACTGGTACAGTAGCTTGTGATGAAACTTAATGACTTTTAAGTTTGCCGTAATGAAGGGTTGTAGTGACATTACTTGTCACGATTTTGTAAAAATTTTCCAATGCAATCAAAATTACCTTCATGATCTATGTTTTCTCTTTTAGTTCTTTTGCGATTTGATTCATTGTGGATTGTGTTGTTTGTGCATGTAGTATCCATGATACGTCTTGATAGAGGAATCCTTCTTCTTATCTTGATATGAATACTTACTTGTTTTCTTTCATTTGTAATGTCAGAAACATGCCGCCGAAATTGACAACTCCTACTGTGAGTACTAAGATTGAGCAAGCTATTGCTAGAGCACAAGAAGCTCAACGTGCTGTGAGGAACCAAGAGACTGAGAATAGGAATGTTGTTGGTCAAGTTGCAGGGAATGCTGCTAGTCCAGTTGAAGGAAATGCTGATGAACCAATCGGAGGAAATGTTGCTGGGTAAACTGGAGGTAATGTTGCTGTTCAGCAAGTTCAGAAAGAATGTTCGTACACTAGTTTCATGAAATGTGGACCTACCCAATTTCGTGGTACTGGTGGTGCTTTGGAGTTAAGAACGTGGATTGAAAAAGTTGAAAGTACTTTTGAAATCAGTGGACGTTTAGAAGCCAGTAAGCTAAAATTTGCTGCAGCTACTTTTCAGGATGATGCTTTGAGTTGGTGGAATAGTTAGGTAGCTACATTAGGTTTGGTTGAAGCTAATACCAGAACATGAATTGTGACCAAAGGACTGTTAACTGCCAAGTTTTATCCTCATGAAGATTTAGGTCAGTTGGAGGATGAGTTGTGGCATTTGGTGCTGAGGAATAATGATGTGGTGGCTTATACGAAGAGGTTTTCTGATTTGTGTTTGTTGTGTCCTGATGCTTTTGCTGATGACCTTAAGAAGATGAAGCAGTATATCAGAGGTTTATCTAGTAATATCAATGGGGAGACTACTTCGTCGAAACCCAAGACTTTCAATGAAGCTGTTCAGATGGCTCACGCTTTGATAGATGTTAAGCCGAAGGATAGAAAGGATAGTATTGCTGAAGGGAACAAGAGAAAGTGGGAAGCTGCACATTCAAATCAAGGGTAAAATAGAGGAGGCTATCGGAACAACAATAACCAAGGACCGAGTAGGAATCAGCAATACAACTTTAGGAGGAATGATGGTGTTCGTGCTGCTACTGGAACCCAAGGTAACAAAGTGAACCCAAAGTGTGGTCGATGCAATCTGTATCATATTGGGAATTTTTCACCTGCTTGCAACAAGTGTGGGAAGGCCGTACATAAAGCGGCAAGCTATAGGAACAAGGGTGTGGCTACTAGAGCCAATGCTGTCAAGGTGGTTAATTGTTTTGGATGTGGAGGCCGTGGACATAAGCAAGTAAACTGTTCGAGGGTTGGCGCTCGACAAGGAGGCAATGTTGTTGTTGTTGCTGCTGGGACTGCTGATCCATCCTATGTCGTGGGAGATGCTGGAAAATCTCAAGGGGCGAATGTAGTGACTGGTTCGTTCTTACTCGATGCTTGTTATGCTAGTTTGTTATTTGATTCTGGATCTGATAGAAGTTTCATGGACGTTAGATTCAGTCAGTTATTGGATAGAGAACCAGTAAGATTGACAACTAGTTATAATGTGGAGTTAGCTGATGGTAAGGTTGTTAGCACTAGTTCTATACTGAAAGGTTGTTCAGTGAAGTTAGGGAATTATATGTTTAATATTGATTTGATGCCCATAGAATTACGATCTTTTGACGTGATTATTGGTATGGATTGTTTAGTTGTGAATGGTGCAGTGATTGTTTTTGGAGAGAGATTAGTTCAGATACCGCTAAGGAATAGGGTATTGACTATGAAGGGTGATGAGTGTACTTCTAGTTTGAGATTTTTTTCTTGTTTGAAGATGATGAGGTATATGGAAGAGGGTTGTGAAGTGTTTCTTGCCCAGATAAGTAGTGATGGTGTGAATGAGAGGAAAATGGAGGATGTGCCTGTGATTAGAGAGTATCCTGAAGTTTTTCCAAAAGATTTTTCGGGATTACCGCCGCATCGTGAAGTTGAATTCCGTATTGACTTAGTGCCGGGAGATACGCTTGTTGCTCGTGCACCGTATCGTTTAGCGCCGTCTGAGATGAAGGAATTATTTGATCAATTGAAGGAATTGATGGATAAGGTATTTATTAGACCGAGTTCGTCGTTGTGGGGTGTTCCTGTGTTGTTTGTTAAAAGAAAGATGGATCGTTTCGAATGTGTATTGATTATCGGGAACTTAACAAATTGACTGTCAAGAATCGGTATCCATTACCGAGTATTGATGATTTGTTTGATCAGTTGCAAGGGTCACGTGTATACTCGAAGATCGATTTGAGATCAGGGTATCATCAACTGAGAGTTAGGGAAGAAGATATTCCTGTAACAGCTTTCCGTACTCGATATGGACATTTTGAATTTCAAGTGATGCCTTTTGGATTAACGAATGCGCCTGCCGTATTCATGGACTTGATGAATCGTGTGTGCAAGCCGTATTTGGATGAGTTTGTTATCGTATTCATAGATGATATTCTCATTTATTCCAAGAGTGAAGAAGAACATGAGAAGCATTTAAGGATAATTTTGGAATTGTTAAAGAACGAGAAGTTGTATGTGAAGTTCTCTAAGTGTGAGTTTTGGTTGAAATCAGTGCAATTTCTTGGGCACGTGATTGACAGTGAAGGTGTTCGTGTGGATCCTGCTAAGATTGAGGATATCAAAGATTGGTCGGTACCAACAACGCCGACTGAGGTTCGCCAATTTCTTGGTCTAGCTGGATATTATAGAAGGTTTATCGAGAAGTTTTCACTAATTGCTAAACTATTGACCAAGCTTACTGAAAAGAATAGAGTGTTTGAATGAGGTTTAGAAGAGGAAGCTGCATTTAATACGCTGAAGGATAAGTTGTGTTTTGCGCCAATTTTGTCTTTGCTAGAAGGATCTGAGGATTTTGTGGTGTATTGTGACGCGTCGTATAAGGGATTTGGAGTTGTGTTGATGCAAAAGGAGAAAGTGATAGCTTATGCGTCAAGACAATTAAGGAAGCATGAGGAGAATTACATTACTCATGATTTAGAACTTGGAGCTGTGATTTTTGCTTTAAAGCTGTGGATTTTCACTGATCATAAGAGTTTGTAACATATTTTGGATCAAAAGTGTGTGATTTTCACTGATCATAAGAGTCTTTAACATATTTTGGATCAAAAGGAATTGAATATGAAACAAAGGAGATGGGTAGAATTGCTGAGTGACTATTACTGCGAGATTCGCTACCACCCTGGTAAAACGAATGCGGTAGCAGATGCACTTAGTAGAAAGGAAAGAGAGAAGTCTTTAGGAGTTAGAGCTTTGGTAATGATAAAAAGTGTTGATTTGACAGAAATGATATTGAAAGCCCAAGCTAATGGTTTGAAGAGAGACAATGTTGAGGTAGAAAATCTGGGTAGAATGTTGAAACCGTTGTTTGTAGTAAGGCCGAATGAAATGAGATATTTTGAGAAAGGATTTGGTTACCATTGTGTCCATCTGAGGAAGGTGCTTTAGGAGTGAGAGATTTAGTGATGAACGAATATCATAAGTCTAAGTATTCAACACATCCTGGATCGGACAAGATGTATCAAGATCTTAAGAAAGTGTATTGGTGGCAAAATATGAAGGTAGATATAGCCCAGTATGTTAATAAGTGCTTAACTTGTGCGAAAGTAAAGGCTGAACATAAGAAACTGTCTGGATTATTAGTGCAACCTGAAATTTCTAAGTGGAAATGGGAGAAGATTACTATGGATTTTGTGACAGGTTTGCCAAGGACTTCTAATGGTTGTGATATGATATGGGCGATTATAGATAGATTGACTAAGTCTGCTCACTTTTTACCAATGAAGAAGACGGATAGTATGGAACGATTGATGACACTGTATGTGAAGGAGATTGTTTGTTGACATGGTGTGCCTTTGTCGATAATTTCAGATCATGATAGTAGATTTACGTCAGAGTTTTGGAAATCTCTGCAGAAAGAGATGGGAACGGAGTTAAGTTTAAGTACAGCATATCATCCGGAGACTTATGTGTTGGGAATAAAATGAGCCAAGACACTTAGACACTGACAGGAGTTAATTGGACGTTGATAGGAAGAAATCAAGCGTTGACAGATCAAGCGTTGACAAGAACAAATCAAGCGCTGATGAGAAGAAGTTCAAGCACTAATAGAATACTTACTCACAACGTTTTATATTTCTAGTAAAGATATGTTCGACAATGTATTTCCTATATTTATCTTTACCTAAATTAGCTAATAGGTAGACTCTTGTGCAAGGCTCCTTAATATATAAAAGGAGGCCTTTAGGTTTTAGTCTAATACAGGTTTTTACACTTTTATTGTACACAAGTTCAATCATCAATCAAAGTGAAAGTTTGGTTTATTTGTTTTGTTTGTTCTTCATTCAAGTATTAATTCCGCATAGTACTTGAATTGTTTATACAACAAAGTTTCTATAAGTGTTTAACTTGATTTAATCTCGTTTACACAAAGCTAAATCGATCTAAGTTTGGGATCAACAAGTGGTATCAGAGCTTGTTGAGGAACTTTGATCTAAAGAACACAAAACCCTAAAAACCCAAATTTTTCAAAGAAACCCTAAAAATCAGACAAGATGTCTACTCCTGATATGACCTCCTCCTCTAGTCACAATATAAAAATCCCCATGTTAGAGCCAGACAACTTTGAGCTATGGAAGTTCAATTTTGAGCAGTACCTTCAGATTCATCATCACACTCTATGGGAAATTATTGAATATGGTAACACATTCGATAAGGCTGCCAAGATTGCTGCTGCTATTAATTTAAGATCAGTTAAGGGTTCAACTGAAGAGGATCGAAAAGAAAGACCTACAGATGGGAAAGCGGTCACAACTGAGGATATTGCAAAGAAAAGGAATGACATGAAAACTTTAAGCATTCTTAAACTCTCTTTGGGACTAGCCAATCAGCACAAATATAGAGGTTTTGAGTCTGCCAAAGATCTTTGGGCAGCTCTTCAAGTCAAATATAGTGGTAATGATGATACTGCCTCAGAGAAGAAGAAGCAACTCTTGCATGAGTATGCTGTTTTCAAAGCTCTTCCAAATGAGAATCTAAGTGGAGTGATAAGTAGGCTTCTAGACATCACAAGCAAGTTATCCTTTATGGGAACAGTGTATGATGATGCTGATATCATTACCACTTTTTTTAAAAGTCTTGGTGATGCATGGAAGATTGAAGCAAGGTCTATTATTGCTACCAATTCTCACAAGAGTTCCACTTTTGATGATGTCTACAATAAACTGAAGATTGTAGAGAATGAAATCCTCTTGGATCAAGGAAGCAAATCTACCTCTGGAATAATGGCTTTCTTCTCACACAGTGAACGTCAAGTTGATCAAAGAGAGTCATACGTGCATCCCGTTACTGGATCACCTTGTGTCAACGCTGGATCAACCTTTGTCAGCGCCTCACATTCAGACACTGACACATACAATATTGACTCACCAAGGATTAAACCTGCTAGTATTGATCTAGACATAGTGTGTGCATACATTGCTGCATTGCCCAATGGATCAGTGATTACATATGAGGACCTTGAGCAAATCAGTGATGAGAATTTGGAGGAGATGGATATTAAGTGGAACATGGCACTTGCAAGCATAAGGGCCAATAGATGGAATAGGAGATTCAGGAAGAAGATGACCTTTAATGCTAAAGACACTGCTGGATTTGATAAATCCAAGGTTGAGTGTTACAATTGCCATAGAATGGGTCACTTTATGAGGGAATGCAGATCTCCAATAAGATCTAATGCTAGAAAGCCTTCAAGTCAAATCATTAAGGTTGAAGATACAAAGGCTATGGTTGCCATGCAAGAAATTGATGGTGTTGGATGGGACTGGAGCTTTATGGCCAAGGAGGTGGAAGAGAACAAGGCATTGATTGTAGAGAAGGAAGAAGAAGAGCATGCTCATTTTGCTCTCATGGCACATTCTTCGTCTTCATCAGATAATGAGGTATATGATGATGCTTTCTGTAGTAAAGGTTGTCGTTTAAACACTGAAAAACTTAACAAAGAAGTTTTAAAGTTAGAATCAGATGTTTTTGATGAAAAATGCATGTTATCTAATTATCAATTGGCACTTGTTCAAACTGAAAAGACTGTGGCTGAATATAAGAAAATGAAGCTTGACCTAAAAGATCTAATCAACGTTTTGTCTCATGAACTCAAAGTTAGTGTTGACCTTAGGGACATTTTGGAGAGATCCAAAGGAGTGATACAAGCTAAGTTAGATGAGGCCATTATAAACAAGGATAATATAGGGCTTAAAATTCAAAGATTTTATAAAGCTTCTCAAACCCTAGAAAAATGTGTAAGTGAGCAAAGAGACTCTAGGGATATGACTGGGATTGGGATGAAAGAGTATGCTGATGTTCCACCACCTGCTGGAAACTTTCATGGTGTCCTTAGAAAAGATTTATCTTGGAATGGTATACCATAACTCCAAGAAAAGGAATCCATTCCCCCACCAAGTGTAACAACCCATTTTGATAATGGAAATGTCACACGTAATTATGGCGTGTCATCAAAGCATACAAGGAAAAATGTCTAAACATTACATGACCATAAAAGGGAAATACCGGAATCAAACATCGGTAGTCCAAATATAAAGCTCATCACACACAAACATAGTATAGTAAGGAAAAGGACTAAACAATGTCCATAGCAAATGTATCATAAGAAAGCAAATGCATAAGTAAAGAAAGGCTAGAAAGCTTCCAGTCCATATGCACGTACTCTTAAAGTCTACGAGCGTCCCTGAGTACCTGCTGTTTTAGGAACATAGAAAAGGAAAACGGCTGAGCAATACGCTCAGTGCACGGATGTACAATAAAGCATGAATAGGATAAGCATATAACATATAACAGCGGAAGAAACTAAGTCCCGAGTAACCTGGTTAAGTCTTGATAAAACTGGTTTTATAGTTTGAAAAGCCTTATGTTTATCTTATAAAAACTGTTTAACATGTTCTACCATTAGCCAATATAGGTCATGAAAATCCACCGTGCATGAATACTTGGAGGGGTGACCTCATCATGCAAATTAGAGGGGCTACCTCTAATTTAATATACTGGTTTAGGTAGGAGGGATCAGCTCCTTGTGAAGGATGCAAGGCACACACCACATTCACATTGAGTAATCTGCTGAAAACATGTAACTAGGATGCACCCATACGCCCCACATGATAAATATAATAATATGGCCAAAAGCTGAAGGGACACCACGAGCAATCACTCCGCCGTGGTGAAGTCATAACATCAGTGCCTCTAATGTTATGGTTATGGTACCTCCATAACTAGGTGAAACTGGTCATGCATGTATATGGCTATAGGTATTCTAAATAAACATAAGCAAATCAAACATATAAACTTATACTACTGGAAAACATTTGGCTGCATACGGGGAATCCTAATAAGGAAAGAATGTCCATACTGAAAGGACGGGAATCCGTACCTTATGTCCAGTGAACGAAGAAGATGAACTGAGAGGAATCCTACTTCCGTATCACTAGTGCTACATAAATACATACATGAATAAGTATCAGCTTACTAAATACGTAGCTGGTTTTATGTCATGTCTTAGCTTATTTTATATGTTCTTACCATGTTTTACTATTTTAAAGACTTAAACTGTGTTTATCTTACATTCTGTTTAATCTGATTAAGTATTTCTGATTTTTCATGTGTTATTATACTTACTGTGTAATAATAAGTAACTTTCCAAAAATAGCAGGTTTCCAAAAATAGAAAGTTTTCAAAAATAGAAAGTTTCCAAAAATAGAAAGTTACCAAAAATAGAAAGTATCCAAAAATAGAAAGTTTCCAAAAATAGAATTACTGCTTAAAATAGATAAGTTTCTAAGAATAGAAAGTTTCCATAAATAGATTAGCTGCCTTATTTAAATAAGTTTCCATAAATAGATTAGCTGTCTGAAATAAATAAGTTTCTAAAAATAGAACGTTTCCATAAATAGATTATAAACTGGTTAAATAAGCTAAGTATATAAGCCTAAGTGTTTTCATGATTATTTTCTAAGTCATATGATATAATGTATAGTTTATTAATTATTTCATGTAATTAAAATAAACAATATGTTAAAATATTTAATTAAAGTATAACATGTTTTTAATTAAATAAAGTTAAATACTTAGGTTAAAACATGTATTATTATTTATTAATAATATAACCTAAGTCATGTTAATTAATTAATTATAACCATGGTTTTTAAATTATTAATTAATTTATAAGTCTAAAAATATAAATTACTTAGGTTAGTAATTTCATGGTTTTTATAATTATTATTATCCTAAGTCATTTTATTAAATTAATCATGTCATGTTATTAATTTAATTTTAACATAAGATCATAAAAAAAATAAAAATTTAAACATACACCGTGAACCGGATCTAGACTAGGAACCATGAACCGGACATGAAATCGACGCCATACCCCGAACCAACTCGGAGTTACCCTTGTCTTGATGCTGCCGTGGGACCCACACCAACCAACCGGGACCATATGGTCTCGGTGGTGGTCAAATGGCCAAACCGAGACCCTCTCGGGTTCGGTGTAGGCTGCGGCCAAGAACACAACACCCCTAAACATCCCTTTTGATTTTATTCCAACCCAAATTCATGTTAGATCTATGATTTAATTAGGTTTTATACAAAAACATAACATGTTCTTAATTATTTAAAAGATTAAATCAAAAGAAAAAGGGTTAAAGGATTTACCGAGTGCATGGATCTAAGTAACGATGAACAAACACGAACACCAACAACAATTCCAAGATCAAAGATCAACAAACACTCCTTTGGTGTTGTTTAAGGGTGGCGGCCAAAAGAGAAAAAGAAGGAGGAGGAGGATTTTAGGTTTCTGTAAAATTCTTCTGTAAAGTTAAATGAGTAGTGTTATTTTCCTTAACCCCCTTTAGTAAAAATTGAAATGGGCTTGGCCCATTTCTTCCTTGTAGCCACGGGTAGGGGCCCCACATGGGGTACCCGTACCGTTTTCCGTGTCTCGATGTTTAGTTATTCGTTCGTGATTATTTGTGTTCGCGTTTAATGTGTTCTCGTTAAATAATTACCGTGACCTAATATATTTATTTATGCTCGTAATAAATATATATATACGTAATTAATAATAGTTCGTGATTTAATTATGTTCATGATTTCATGATCGCATGTTCGTGATTAATTATTGTCAAATAATTATTGCGTGCTCGTGCGTAGTAAATACTTATCGTGTTCTAACACGTACGTAATACGTAAAATCCTAACACGTAATCGTAATCATGCTATAATAGGAAAGTATTAATCTAGTACGTACGATCTTAAGGGTACTATTCATGGTAAAAGCATGCGGGTTTTACAACTCTTCCCCCCTAAAAGAATAATTCGTCCCCGAATTATAGATAAAGTAAACTGGAAAAGAAGAACATACCCGAATTCAAAATATGAAATGATGGTAAGAAGCCCGGATAGACTCCTCTGTTTCCCAAGTGGCCTCCCGCTCGGTATGGTCCCTCCATAGGATTTTGACGAATGGGATCGTCTTCCTTCTCATGACTCGTTCTTATCTGTCAAGAACTCGTTCGGGTTCTTCTATAAAAGTGAGATCTTCATGTATCTGTTCCAGTGGATACTGAACCATGTGAAGGGGATGATACTGGTACCCTCTGAGTAAGGACACATGAAACACATTGTGCACATGCGAAAGCTGCGAAGGTAACGCCAATCGGTAAGATACTTCACCGACTCGTTCAATTATATCAAACGGTCCGATGAAACGAGGACTGAGCTTCCCTTTAATCCCAAAGCGTCTAACACCACGTGCCGGCGAAACCTTAAGGAACACGTGATCTCCTACGTTAAAATGTATGTCCCTACGATGCTTATCGGCGTAACTCTTCTGACTTGACCGTGCTTCCTGAATTTTCTGCTTAGCTACTGCGATCTTTTCATTGGTCATCTCTATGATTTCTTGTCCTTCAAGTGTTCGCTCGCCAACCTGATCCCAGCAGATTGGGGCGCGACACTTCCTGCCATACAACATCTCGAAAGGAGCACACTTGATACTTGCGTGCCAACTGTTGTTGTATGCAAACTCCACCAAACAGATGTAATCGTCCCAATCACCCGTCCATTCCAACGCACATGACCTCAACATATCTTCCAATGTCTGAATGGTTTGTTCCGAGTGTCCGTCCGTTTGAGGATGAAAAGCCGTGCTAAGCTTAAGTTGTGTACCCCAAGCTTTCTGCAGACTCTTCCAAAAGCGCGAAGTGAATCGAGGATCTTTGTTTGAGACGATGCTGGATGGTGCACCGTGGAGTCTCATGATCTCTCTTCTGTACGTATCTGCGAGTTTACTTACTGGATCTTCCTTGCGGATCGGTAAGAAATGAGCTGATTTGGTAAGTCGATCTACGATAACCCAAATTGCATCGTGCTTCCTCTTGGTAGGCGAAAGACCAGTAACAAAATCCATGGTGATTTTGTCCCACTTCCACTCTGGAATATCTAACGGTTGAAGGAGACCGCCAGATCGCTGATGCTCGATCTTAACCTGCTGGCAGGTAAGACATTTGGAGACGTAAGTGGCCACATCCTGTTTCATACCACTCCACCAAAAGTACTGCTTGATGTCATGGTACATCTTAGTCGAACCAGGATGTATAGAGAATGGGGAGCTATGAGCTTCAGCTAACAAAGCTTCCCGGAGTTCTTTGTCATCAGGAACACAAAGTCTCGTGCCCTGCCATACGATACCATCTGCATCTACTCTGAATTTTGTCCGTTTCTCCAAATTCTGTACTATCGCCAAGATTTCTCCGTCATCCTTCTGAGCTTCCTTGATCTTTGAGAGTAACTCGGGTTCTACTCTAAGATTAGCCCAGTAACCGTGTTGTCCACGTACCATGATTTCGATGTCAAGTCGCTCCAAGTCTCTTATGATTTCCTCTTCGATATTAATGTCGTTGATCATTCCGGACTTCCTGCTAAGAGCATCTGCTACTACATTTGCCTTTCCGGGATGATACTGTAGATTAATGTCATAATCCTTCAACAGCTCTAACCATCTCCTCTGCCTCATGTTCAATTCACGCTGAGTGAAGATATACTTCAAGCTCTTGTGGTCCGTGAAAATGTCACATGATTCTCCATATAAGTAGTGCCTCCATATCTTCAATGCAAACACGACTGCAGCAAGTTCCAAGTCATGCGTGGGGTAATTTGCTTCATAAGGCTTAAGCTGCCGTGATGTTTACGCGATCACTTTACCATGTTGCATGAGAACACAGCCAAGTCCCTTCCCCGATGCATCGTTGTAGATTTGAAATCCACCTGTACCAGATGGTAGAGTAAGAATAGGTGCAGATACTAGCTTCTGCTTCAGGTCTTCAAAGCTCTTCTCTCGATCTTCAGTCCAGACGAATTTCTCCCCTTTCCGCGTCAGTTTGGTCAATGGTAGTGCTAAGCGGGAAAATTTCTCCACGAACCTACGGTAATAGCCAGCTAAGCCTAGGAAACTGCGGACTTCCGTCGCTGATGTCGGCCTTGGCCACTTAGTAATGGCCTCAACCTTTGCTGGATCCATAGTGATTCCTTCTGCTGATACAATGTGACCTAAGAATGCCACCTTGTCTAACCAGAACTCACACTTGGAGAATTTAGCATACAGCTTCTTCTGGCGAAGAATATGTAGTACTGTACGAAGATGGTCTTCGTGTTCCTCCTTGGACTTTGAGAAAATCAGGATGTCATCGATGAAAACAATGACGAACTTGTCCAGAAATTCATGGAAGATTCTGTTCATCAAATCCATGAACACTGCTGGAGCATTTGTCAGGCCAAATGGCATAACTACAAACTCGTAGTGGCCATAACGGGTACGAAAGGCAGTCTTAGCGATGTCCAGCTCCTTGACCCGTAGCTGATGATATCCTGACCTAAGATCAATCTTGGAGAAGTGTTTGGCCCCTTGGAGTTGGTCAAACAGATCGTCAATACGTGGCAGTGGATATCTATTCCAGATCGTAATCTTGTTGAGCTCGCGATAGTCTATGCAAAGATGCATACTGACGTCCTTCTTCTTAACAAACAAGACCAGTGCGCCCCATGGAGATACGCTCGGTCGAATGAAACCTCGTTCAAGAAGTTCTTGCAGTTGATCCTTCAGCTCCTTCAGCTCTATGGGAGCCATGTGATAAGGAGCCTTGGAGATTGGTTCAGCTCCTAGAATAAGCTCGATACTGAATTCCACTTCTCGTGCAGGTGGTATGCCCGGAATTTCCGCTAGAAAAACATCTTGGAATTTCGACACTATAGGTTGATCCTGAATTGATGGAGATTCAGCATCCATGTCGTGAACCGTAGCTAGATAACCCTCGCAGCCATGTGACAGTAGTGCACGCGCTTGCAGGGTAGATATGACTTGTACAGACCGTCCGGGTATAAACCCGTTATGAATGTACTCTGGTGCATTAACATCACCGAAGATAACTCGATATGAATGGCAATCTATGGTAGCATGATGCTTGGATAGCCAATCCATGCCCAAAATCATGTCGAAGTCATTCATGTCCAGCGGAAGTGCGTCAACAGGTCGAACCTTATCGTTAAATTAGGGGGGAAGACTCTTGTATACATGGGTGATTAATACAGAGTCCCTCAAAGGCGTGGAAAAAGTAAGCCTATTTTTTAGTGGCATGGGGAGCATCCTAATGTTCTTAGCATAAGCAGTAGAAATAACCGAGTGAGTAGCACCCGTATCGAAAAGAACACATGCAGCTTGACCATACATATACAAGATTCCAGTGATGGTACCTGTAGACTTGTTGGTCTGGTCTCGAGATGTCGTGTAGACACGCCCGGTAGTAGTAGGCGGCTTGGTATCAGCATGTCCCGATGTACCCTCCATCTCGCCTTTACGGCAATCCTTCATGATATGGACAGGAAGACCACACTTGAAGCACGCGTCAGTATTACGGCGACATGGCCCTGGGTGCCTACGGTGGCAAGTAGAGCAAAGAGGATGAGTGAATCCTCCAGCAGGTGCTCTGGCTGGCTGGGAACCTGATAAAACATTTTACATAAGACATGATAATTGGGTACAAAGGATAATGTGGATAATCATAAGATTGAATACCAGTGATAGCTGGACGGCTAGGCTGTGAACCTCTCTGGTTCTGGTCCCTACCGTTTCCATGGTTCCTGGTAGAAGTTTTGCTGAAGTGTCAGAATATGAGTTATAACATGAAATCATAAAGAAATGCGCAAGTATTAGGACCTGCTGCTGTTGGAGTGTCCAGCGTTGTTACGGTAATTATCATTACCGCCACGCCTATCCGTAGCAGAACGGTCGTTAGTCTGACCGTTTCCCTTGGGCTGATGAGGTTGCTGCTGAGTAGCCGGCTGAGACCGGTCCCCAGTTTTCTACCTGGAAGATACATTTAAAGAGATGAATAATTGACATATATGGAAAGTATACGGATTCATCACCGCTGGAATACGAATGTTTACCTCTTGTCGGGTCTCTCAGCTTCCCCGAACTCATCTCTCTCTTGCAGCATCTCCAGCTTACGTGCTGCATCGGCCACTTGTGCTACAGTGTTGAACGTAGCACACACCAGATTGTTTGTGACCGATGTGCGAAGAGCCCACCTATAGTGGTGTGCCTGCTCTTCAGGAGTACCTTCTGCCGCACCAAGGAAACCAGCTAAGCGAAGAAAGCGCTGCATAAACTCGTTGTTATTCTCTCTAGCTCTCTGTCGGATCCCATGGTACTCTCTCTTGAGCTTGTCCTGCTCAGCCTTGGGAAAGAACTGCTCCATCACCCTGTCCTTGAACTGAGCCCAAGTCAAACCAGCAACCCACTCGTCACCACCTTCAGACTGCATCAATGCTAACCACCAATTAAGCACATCGCCTTCGAACCGATAGCATGCCAACCTCGCCTTGTATGCGGGGTCACAACCCATAGCATTGAAAATCTTCTCAATGTGAGCCAACCAGCTTTCAGCATCACTGGGGCTATCTGTCTTCTCAAAAGCTCGAGGGCGGAGCTTGTTGAATCTCTCCAGGCATACTGCTAATGTCACTCGAGGAGGGGGAGGAGGTGCCTGATTATGCTGCTGATTGTTGGCGGCTTGAACTTCAGCCCTGATGTCATTCCTCAGTTGAGGAAGCAAAGCTTGCATAGCAGCTTGAATTGCAGCATTGAGCTGTTCATGTTCGCGTGTGAGAACCATCTGAGAATAATTTATACCAAAATATTACGAGAAAATTTTTATGCAAGAAACTTTTGTGTATGAATGCATGATGCAGTTTTATGAAAACTTTTGTATGCTCGAGAGTGAACGCCTATGGTCAGTTCACCCAAAACAAAAGACATGGCGAGGGGACGCCTATGGGTCGGTCCCAAATTTAAAAGTTTTGATAAAACACATGAGACTAAATAGGGTCAGTCCTGTACCAACCATTACTTAGTCATAAATCTGCGACAATGACATATATATGTATGCTTAAAAATGATGAATGCATGAAAACAACTGTCAGTTCTAGGAAGACCGTAGTGACTACCCACTAATCACATGTCATATTTGAGAGCCTACAGGTCGAAGCCTTGGCTCTGATACCATAATTGTAACACCCCATTTTGATAATGGAAATGTCACACGTAATTATGGCGTGTCGTCAAAGCATACAAGGAAAAACGTCTAAACATTACATGACCATAAAAGGGAAATACCGGAATCAAACATCGGTAGTCCAAATGTAAAGCTCATCACACACAAACATAGTATAGTAAGGAAAAGGACTAAACAATGTCCATAGCAAATGTTTCATAAGAAAGGAAATGCATAAGTAAAGAAAGGCTAGAAAGCTTCCAGTCCATATGCACGTACTCTTAAAGTCTACGAGCGTCCCTGAGTACCTGCCGTTTTGGGAACATAGAAAAGGAAAACGGCTGAGCAATACGCTTAGTGCACGGATGTACAATAAAGCACGAATAGGATAAGCATATAACATATAACAGCGGAAGAAACTAAGTCCCGAGTAACCTGGTTAAGTCTTGATAAAACTGGTTTTATAGTTTGAAAAGCCTTATGTTTATCTTATAAAAATTGTTTAACATGTTCTACCATTAGCCAATATAGGTCATGAAAATCCACCGTGCATGAATACTTGGAGGGGTGACCTCATCATGCAAATTAGAGGAGCTGCCTCTAATTTAATATATTGGTTTGGGTAGGAGGGGTCAGCTCCTTGTGAAGAATGCAAGGCACACACCACATTCACACTGAGTAATCTGCTGAAAACATGTAACTAGGATGCACCCATACGCCCCACATGATAAATATAATAATATGGCAAAAAGTTGAAGGGACGCCACGAGCAATCACTCTGCCGTGGAGAAGTCATAACATCAATGCCTCTAATTTTATGGTTATGGTACCTCCATAACTAGGTGAAACTGCTCATGCATGTATATGGCTATAGGTATTCTAAATTAAACATAAGCAAATCATACATATAAACTTATACTACGGGAAAACATTTGGCTGCATACGGGGAATCCTAATAAGGAAAGAATGTCCATACTGAAAGGACGGGAATCCGTACCTTATGTCCAGTAAACGAAGAAGATGAACTAAGAGGAATCCTAATTTCGTATCACTAGTGCTACATAAATACATACATGAATAAGTATCTCCTTACTAAATACGTAGCTGGTTTTATGTCATGTCTTAGCTTATTTTATATGTTCTTACCATGTTTTACTGTTTTAAAGCCTTAAATTGTGTTTATCTTACATTCTGTTTAATCTGATTAAGTATTTATGGTATTTCATGTGTTATTATACTTACTATGTAAAAATAAGTAACTTTCCAAAAATAGCAGGTTTCCTAAAATAGAAAGTTTCAAAAAATAGAAAGTTTCCAAAAATAGAAAGTTACCAAAATAGAAAGTTTCCAAAATTAGAATGTTTCCAAAAATAGAAAGTTTCCAAAAATAGAAAGTTTCCAAAAATATAATTACTGCTTAAAATATATAAGTTTCTAAAAATAGAAAGTTTCCATAAATAGATTAGCTGCCTTATTTAAATAAGTTTCCATAAATAGATTAGCTGCCTGAAATAAATAAGTTTCTAAAAATAGAACGTTTCCATGAATAGATTATAAGCTGGTTAAATAAGCTAAGTATATAAGCCTAAGTGTTTTCATGATCATTTTCTAAGTCATATGATATAATGTATAATGTATTAATTATTTCATGTAATTAAAATAAACTATATGTTAAAATATTTAATTAAAGTATAACATGTTTTTAATTAAATAAAGTTAAATACTTAGGTTAAAACATGTATTATTATTTATTAATAATATAACCTAAGTCATGTTAATTAATTAATTAACCATGGTTTTTAAATAATTAATCAATTTATAAGTCTAAAAATATAAATTACTTAGGTTAATAATTTCATGGTTTTTATAATTATTATTATCCTAAGTCATGTTATTAAATTAATCATGTCATGTTATTAATTTAATTTTAACATAAGATCATAAAAAAAATAAAAATCTAAACATACACTGTGAACCGGATCTAGACTAAGAACCATGAATCGGACATGAAATCGACGCCATACCCCGAACCAACTCGGGGTTACCCTTGTCTTAATACTGTCGTAGGACCCACACCAACCAACCGGGACCATATGGTCTCGGTGGTGGTCAAATGGCCAAACCGAGACCCTCTCGGGTTCGATGTAGGCTGCGGCCAATAACACAACACCCCTAAACATCCCTTTTGATTTTATTCCAACCCAAATTCATGTTAGATCTATGATTTAATTAGGTTTTATAAAAAAAGCATAACATGTTCTTAATTATTTAAAAGATTAAATCAAAAGAAAAAGGGTTAAAGGATTTACCGAGTGCGTGGATCAAAGTAACGATGAACAAACATGAACACCAACAATAATTCCAAGATCAAAGATCAACAAACACCCCTTTGGTGTTGTTTGAGGGTGGCGGCCAAAAGAGAAAAAGAAGGAGGAGGAGGATTTTAGGTTTCTGTAAAATTCTTCTGTAAAGTTAAATGAGTAGTGTTATTTTCCTTAACCCCCTTTAGTAAAAATTGAAATGGGCTTGGCCCATTTCTTCCTTGTAGCCACGGGTAGAGGCCCCACATGGGGTACCCGTACTGTTTTCCGTGTCTCGATGTTTAGTTATTCGTTCGTGATTATTTGTGTTCGCGTTTAATGTGTTCTCGTTAAATAATTACCGCGACCTAATATATTTATTTACGCTCGTAATAAATATATATACTTAATTAAAAATAGTTTGTGATTTAATTACGTTCATGATTTCATGATCGCATGTTCGTGATTAATTATTGTCAAATAATTATTACGTGCTCGTGCGTAGTAAATATTTATCGTGTTCTAACACGTATATAATACGTAAAATCCTAACACGTAATCGTAATCATGCTATAATAGGAAAGTTTTAATCTAGTACGTACGATCTTAAGGGTACTATTCATGGTAAAAGCATGCGGGTTTTACACCAAGAGTTCTTACTCCAGTAGAGGAATATAAGCAGAAAGTGATTGACCTAGAACAATGGAAGAAAGCCAATCCCACACTGTTTGTTAAAGGTGGAATGCTTAGTGAAAGTCCACTTGAGTCAACACCCATAACCATAACCAACCCTTCTACTGGAAAACCTATTGAACTTGGCTCATATGTTAATAGAAAACCTAGTATTAAGTATGCAGAAATGTATAGAAAATCTAGGTCACTAAAAAATCAAGTTAGTGATAATGGGACAGGGTTCTTTTCATCCAGACCTAGGGCTATGTCTAGAAAAGCTTGTTATAGTTGTGGGAGTTTTTCACATTTGGCTTATAAATGTTTCAGTGCTTTAAAAGTCAACGTTGACAAAAAGTCAACCATGGTCAAACCCAGACCTTTTGTCCAACAAAGTCCACAAGTCACTAGACCAGCTCCATTCTTTACTAAAAGGTCTAATACTCATGGACAAAGGCCTTTTCAAAAGACTAATACATGGTCTAATAGACAATGGGTTCCTGTAGCAAACCCTAATTTTGGCACTGATAAGTGCAAATTCAACGTTGTGAAGAACAACTTTAACGCTGACAGGGTTGTTTCCAACACTGTCAGACCAGGTAATAACAAGTACTTGCAGCCAAAGGGAAAGGGGTCTAAAGCTTCATCTAGCTTGACATGGAGACCCAAACGAGACCAAACCCTAATTCTGATGGGATTTCTATGACCTGTAACAGATTTCATTATATTTTAAAGGTCATAACTAAACCAATTGGGGTTAACTGGGTGTTCAATCCTTAAAGGGATGAACAAGGGGTTTTTATAAGGAATAAATCTATTCTTGTTGAACAACCAAATGAATCCAAGTTTGCTCAGGCTTTGGTTTCCCAAAGAAAACTAATTTGTTTTCTTTGTGTGTAGGGCATTCAAAAGCAGGTAAATGATTATGGCTATTGGGATAGTGGATGCTCTAGGCACATGACGGGGAAGGAAGATTATTTGACCAACTTTACCCCCATTAAAGATGGTGACAAAGTGTACTTTAGAGGAGGATATGGTACTATTTCTGGCAAAGGCACTCTTATCACCAATAATTTGCGTTTTGAAAACGTATTTCTGGTAAAAGAACTTGATTATAATCTGTTTAGTATATCACAAGTGTGTGATAACAAAAATAAGGTTCTTTTCATTGATACTGTAAACAAAGACTTTAAGATTCCTGATGAGAAGTTTATTGATTATAAAACACCTAGGCATAAGGACATTTATAATTTGAATCTTAATGGAATTAGGATGAATAATAATTTGTCATGTCTATATGCTAAGGCTTCAGTTGACGAAAGTAATCTATGGTACAGAAGGTTAGGGCACATAAACTTTAAGAACATAAACAGGCTTGTGAGACATGCTTTAGTTGATGGTTTGCCTGAAAAGGCTTTCCACAAATATCATTCTTGTGTTGCCTGTCGTAAAGGCAAACAACACAAAGTCTCCTTTAAGTCTAAACTTGTGCACTCTATTTCTAAACTAGTTCACTTGTTGCATATGGATTTATTTGGTCCAACTAATATAGAAAGCTTAAATGGTAAATCCCTTTGTTTTGTCATAACTGATGATTTTTCTAGATTTACTTGGACTTTCTTTTTGGCTTTAAAAAGTGAAACTACTACTGTTTTGATTAATTTTATTAACCAGGTTGAGAAAAAGACTGGGAATAAGGTTAACTGCCACTTGGACTTTCTTTTTGTCATAACTGCCACTTGGACTTTCTTTTTGTCATAACTGGAGAACCGGCTAGACTACTGACCTCTGTATTTATGGTCACGTCCGTTCTGGAGTTCTGATGGTTACTGACTGATTATTTTAAGCACGATGGTTGTCATTACTGCCTTGTCTGTCAGTTTCAAGACGGTCACTATTACTACCATGATTCCTCTAGCTATTCTGCTGAGTGGCCGGTTGGGTTCCGGTTCACACTCTTCTGAATGAAAGGTTAGTTGAGTGAAGTGCAACATCTATCTAAGAAAGTGAAAGCATGGAATGAAGTGGTAGTGTCTGATGGTTGAAATTTATTCTTGTCAAAATTTCAAATTAATAGTTTTCCTCCTTGTTCTACAGAGTCTTCATAGTATAAATAGCATCAGCATCTTGAGAAACCTCCAAGTATCAGCAGCATCAGCATTTGTGAGGTCTTCTAAGTGTTAGCGGCATCAGCATCTGGCATAATCTTCAACTCACGAGCAGCATCAGCATCTGGTAGAATATCGACAAGCGGAAATGCCTGAGGTGATTAAGGATAGATTAACGGTACACATGGTGTAAGGTGCATGGGGTACACCTGAAATACTGTACGTGAAGTACACAATGAATATTATTCATGTGGTACCGCTGAAGGTTTGCTGATATGATCGATACTGGTGCAAACCATCTGGCACGGTCAACGGAAAATAATTTGATTGAACTGGTTAGCAACTGAACTGAAACAGTTAACATGATGGGTTGAAAATTTATGCGTGGACTTAATGCTGGTTGTATAGAGGCTAAAAAGTATGATTAAACGGATTTTCATCAATGGTTAGTATAAGGACATGATTAATAAAGACCAGAACATGATTTATCATGAAATAGGATTTTACTGTAATTCTTCTGTATCTTAGCATGAAGACATCATCACCTTGCTGAAAACGTAATCCTCATAAAAGACCTGAATTAATCAGCATGAAAACGACATCCACTTGAGAGTACAAACTTGACTGATACAAAGAACATAGAGGAATAATCAACTAAGGTTTAACATCAACTGATGTGGATAGTTATGGTTTAGTTCACAGTATTCATAGTAGGAAGCATGTGACTAAGTATGGACGATTCTGTTTTGATCCGTACCAGTCAAAATTTTCTGAGAAGTGTCATGTATAGAAATGTATAATCTGTGACTAAATGTGGTTGGTTGTAGTCTAATTCATATTTGTCAAGATTTTATGAAACGTCATGATATGACAAAGCTGAACAACCATGGATCGGTTCACAAAACAACATTCAACTGAAAAACATGAAATTTGATCTGAACATTGGTGAACGTATATGGGTTGGTTCACCAAGTAATATTCGACTGAAAGCATGAATCTGTCAAAAGTAAGGATGAACGCCATTCGGTCGGTTCACTAATACAAAAATCTGAACGGGCAAGGGTGAACACCTATGGGTCGGTTCACCAAAACAAAACTCGCAAAAGGCACATGCGATTAAATATGGCCAGTCATGTACCAACCTTTCACTTAGTCAAAACTTTAAGAAAATTGACTGATAATTGAAGAAAACTGACTAATAAATGGATGAGAAACATGAAAGATAACAATGCCAAAATCTAGGAAGTTCATGGTGACTACCCACTAGTCACAGGTCAAGTTTTAGAGCCTACAGGTCGAACCTTGCGCTCTGATACCATAATTGTAACACCTCACTTGGATAAGTGGACCGTTACTTGTATTTATGGCGTGTTATCAAAGCATAAGGTAAATTTCCTAAAACATTAACTGACCATAAAGGAAATACCGGAATCAAACATCGGTAATCCAAACATAAGCTCAAAACATGAAAAGTAAAATACTAAAGGAAAGGACTAAAAAATGTCTAAATAAGCAGGATAATGTAAGAAGTGCATAAAGTAAGAAGTCCGGATAGCTTCTTTCAATACACATGTCATCAGAATCCTAAGAGCGTCCTGGTGTACCTGCCGTTAGAACATGAAAGAACTACGGTTGAGCATAACGCTCAGTGAACGGATATAAAGCATGATAAGGAATTACTGAAATGAAACAGATGATGAAATACTGGAGCTGTAAGTCTGATAAGTAAAGTTGCAGCGAAAATCTGTGTATAATTTGTAAAGTCTGATTTATAAATAATAAAGCTGAACTGTTATCTATTAAATCTAAAAACATGCATTTACTGTATTTTAATTGTCAGAGCTTATATAGGTCATGTGCTGTAACAACGGTGCATGAATAACTGGAGGGGTGACCTCATCATGCTGTAGAGGGGTGACCTCTAAATACTATGCTGGGTGGAGGGATCAACACCAATGTGAAGGATGTAGAGCACACACCACATTCACCCTGATAACTTGTCAACTGATAAGCCTAGGATGCATCCATACGCCCCACTAAACATACTGATAAAATGGCCAAACTGAACATGAGTGGGACGATGCAGGATATCACTCTCCTGCATGTGAGTCACGACACTGGTGTCTCTAGTGCCATGGTTACGGTACCTCCGTAACTAGTAAATATACTGGTCATGCTTGTATATAATGCTCAGGCAATTTATTTAGTTATTAACATGATTACAGATAAGCTTAAACACATACTGGGGAAAACATTTGGCTGCAGACGGGAAATCCTAATCATGCATAGAAAGGAAATCCTTACTGAAAGGACGGGAAATCCGTACCTCGTGTCCAGTAATGAAATAAGACTGAAAGCTGAAAATCTATCCCGACTTCACGGTTACTACATAAATAACGGACGCGTAATAAGTTATCTGATCTTTATTTAATTTACTGATTTTATTGGCTTCTTATTTATTTATTTCTGAATTCTGTACGTATATTAACTGATAAATCTGAACTTATAATAATTCTTTCTAATATATTACGACCTACTAATAATTATGATACAAACGTGTTCTAACGTTTTATTAATACTATAATAATTAACTTGTTAAAACATGAGGTTCCTAAATTAGAAAGTTTCTAACATAATTTAATTTATATAATGAAATTATACCCTCTAAAAACATTATAAACTATTTTAATTAAATTTATTTAAAATATAACTTTTAAATATTTATAAAACAAGTAATAAAAGGTATAATATAAAAATCTTCATTTTATTGTTACAATTTATGCCCCGAGCCTACAGAGATACCCCTTCTCGGTCGCACTTAAACAAATCAACAACTATATAAAAATCTGCCTATATGAATTTAGTGACAGAAATCCGTGTCACTAAAAGTGTCGCTAAAAACTGAGTTTTTTTTAAACTGTCAATAAATAGATTTTGCGACAGAATTTATTGTCACAAAACTGTCGCTAATTTCAGAACTAAACCCTTTTTATTTTCTGATTAAAAAGTTCCCACTGCCTTCTTTTGGTTTCCCCCGTTTTCTGACTAAGAACCACCGACTGCTGGTGGTTTCCCACCGTTTACAGACCCAAACACACCAAGTCAATCCAAACACCCCTGCTGCGACAAATCTAAACCCAAACACCCCTGCTATTCCTTTTGTTCGCTGCTGACCACCCAAAACCAACAGCCTATACGGCTGTTCATAGAAAAAAACACCAAGACACTTTGTGTGTCCCGGTTTGCGTGTAACACCCATAAATCACACACGACCCCTTCTAATTTTAATTTCATGATTACCCCTCTTAAATTTTCTAATGTTCTTGACTTGAATCAATAATTCATGGTATAAGAAGAACAATATAATTACCTTTATTTGATTTAAGAGGAAGATAAACATTGATGTTCGAATACCTGATTAGTTAAGAAAATCAACCCGTCCTTGTTCTTGATTCAAACTGGCGGCATCTCTTTTTTTTGTCCATTCTGTCGGCAGAAATAAGGAACAAGCAACCCTATTTTTTTGTGTTTTATTTTTTTACTGTGGTGTAAGGAAAATTGGGGTAAACCCACGTTTTTTTTGTTATTAAAGTAGTGGGCTCAAAGCGCAACTTTCTTTTATTTTCTTTATTTGTAGACGCAACCCAAAACATATGCATACTTAATTTTTTCGTTTCGTTTAATCTTTATATGCTCATGTTTATTCGTGATTCGGGGTTTGAAATATTTGTTTCCTAAGAAAAATACTTATGTATAAATACTTACGTAATATTTCTGACATTAAATAACTCTCTGACTAATTTAATTATTTAAATAAAACTGAGATCGCGTATTTTAATATTAACGTTTAATTATTTCTGTATAATAAATAATACATACGTAATATTTTCTGAGACTAAATAATTATTATCTGAATAATTATTTTTTATAGTATTTAAATAAACTGAGATTGCGTATTTACTTTTTACGTCTAATTGAATTTAGAGCTGAGACTACGCGTATTTAAAATTTGAAGATTTTAAATACGGGTTTTACAATTCTTTCCCTCTAAAAAAATAATTCGTCCTCGAGTTAAGGATGCGATAATGCTGTGGTTTTACAATTTTTCCCCTCTAAAAAGGAGAAATTCGTCCTCGAATTAAAGGTAATAAGTTGATGAAGTTATAAGAACTGAAAGAACACGTAAACTGAAAAGACAAATAAGCTGAAGGATAATTTGTCTTCTAATTAAGACATAATGCTTCTGATAGGTATAAACCTGACGTGACTGAAATGATCATGTAACGTGACATGGTTGAAGAGAACATACACGTGACGTGACTGAAAGAACTTAACTGTATTTATTAAAGGAAAAGGAATGAGAGGTCCGGGTGGACTCCTCCATTTCAAGTGGCCTCTCGCTCGAAACGGTTCCTTCAAAGGCCTAAACATAATGAAATATCTTGGTCTTGATGCTCATGTCCTGATGAATGCTGAATAGTTTCTGGTTCCATACTTAAGATGGATTTTCTGAATCTGATAGAATGAATAAGCTATATCATGTAGTATACATGAAATGGTACGTACAAGTACCCTGAAATGATAACATTTATATCTCTGAGCAAGCTGCTGAAAACATAAAGGGACGAACTACGTGAACAGTTGTGAACGTGCTACGTGAGTAATTGTGAACGTGGTTCACGATTATATGAGGAACGCTGGGCATGGAATATATCGTGAACGTGATACGTGAACATACTGTGAATGTGATACTAGAACATATCATGAACATATGCTGACTGAGGAAAGAATGGCAAACGATAAGGCCTGATAAGTGAAACGTCTGCCCGGGTATGGAGAAGCTCTGCTAACTTTAGTCTGGTTTCTTAAGCTTTCTGTAACCGTAATCGGTAACAAGCTGTTAAATGTGTATCACGAGATGGAGCACGAATCTGATCGTGAACAATGTCATGAATGTGAATCGGGAATTTAAATCATGAGATATCATAAGCATGAACTGAACAGCATCATACTGTGAATGAGACGTAGACATGACAATAAACGTGAACGTAAATGTGAATGTACACGTGATTGTGAACATGAACATGAGAGCGATTTGCGAACGTTAATTTCGATCTGACAAGCTTGTTGATGGAATACTTTGGAATCATACGACCTATTGCTAAATTTGCTGTAGCATGTCGGTGTCCTACCTTGAACCTGAGGTATATCAGGCTTCAGGATATGAACATAGTCGCATCAATTATGTTATACTGCTTCTATCAAAATTATGCCTGGGATTACGGTACCTTCTGGTGGAATATGAATGATTAGTCATGAAAGAATTTTGAGTATGGGTAAAATAGATCTCTCGTAGCATAGGATCTTATGGAATACAAAATTTTAGTGTAGGTCCTCTCCTTTATGCGAAAGCTTAGCCATATAAAGCTAATCAAGAGAACTTTCAGCAATTTCTGCGGTAGTAGCCAACCGAATTCTTGAAATTTTATACTTCGTTCACCGGCGTCGGTCGTGACCATTTGGTGATGGCCTTCACCTTCGCAGGATTGTCTGAAATTCCTTTCTGCTGAAATAGTGTGGTCCATAAATGCTACCTTGTTCTACTGGGATTCATATCTAGAAAGCTGCGTATATGATTTTTCTCCTATCGGAGAATCTATACAACTGTGAGAAGATGATTATCTTGTACCTCTCTAGAATTTAGAAGATCAAAATGTTATCAAAGTACATACTGACGATTTTGTCTGCGAAGTCATAAAAAAATTTATTCATAAAGAGAATTAGGGAGCTCAGAAATATAATTCCAAATTTTTAGAGTGACTATAATATGTCTCTCTCACCACTGATGGTGACATGATCATGAATTGTTCTAGAAAATATATAAGAAGTCATAGCAGATCAGATAAACCTGTTATTCGTGGAATGAACATCGATTAAAAATGATGATCTTGTCAAAAAATCGGTGGTCGATACATGATCTCATGTTACCGACCTTCTTCCTGATAGACAGAAACGGTACACCTCATGGTGGTGCGATAGGGCGAATAAAGCCTTGTTCCGATAACTCTTGCAGCAATCGCTGCAACTCTTTTAACTTAGCTGAAGCCCTAGAATAAAGAGTTTTGAAAACAGGTTCTATTCTTGAGACAAGCTTGATGTTAAATTTTGTCTCGTGGTTAGGAAGGAATTTCTGGAACACCTTCTTAATTACTTCCGGAAATGTTGAAAAATCTGCTGATCATAAATTTTAAGAACTTCAGAAGTGGATTATAACTGGTGGCTAGAAATTCTTCGTAGTTATGGACTGATAGGTTACACGCTTGTAAGGCAGAAAAATTTGTACTGGTTTTTCGGGCAGAAAACATAATGACTATATTTGGGATTTAGTAAGACAAATCTAGTCTTAACTGCAAGAAATAAACCTTTATAAATATGGGTGATAATGTGGAGTCTTTTCTGGCTGTAAGGTAGATAATGTCTTATTTAGATAAAGCTGACATATGAATAATTTAGCAAACATGGCAAATTTTGCTGAATATGTTTGTTTGTAACCTTACAGAATGAACTCTGCGTGTTTAATCTGAATAATACTCTAGTAGTGGTAACTAAGTTTTATTTATCTGATTTAGGCGTGCCATGACAAAAACGGTATACTCCCTTGGAGGGTACCCTGAATTCCTGAGAGTCTGATTTAGCAAACATACAAAGTTATGAGTTCTGACTCGTACTCTGAGAAGATATTCGTATGACGTGTACCATGACTGGTGTCTTGATATGTGTCTTCCGAAATGATACATGAGACCTGTGTCTTAACTGTTGTCTGGACATGTATTTTAATTGAGAGTCTGAATAAGGTTAAGAATTTCTGGTAACTGCTAGGATTGGTGAACCGGCTAGACTACTGACCTCTGTATTTATGGTCACGTCCGTTCTGGAGTTCTGATGGTTACTGACTGATTATTTTAAGCACGGTGGTTGTCATTACTGCCTTGTCTGTCAGTTTCAAGAGGGTCACTATTACTACCATGATTCCTCTAGCTATTTGCTGAGTGGCCGGTTGGGTTCCGGTTCACACTCTTCTGAATGAAAGGTTAGCTGAGTGAAGTGCGACATCTATCTAACAAAGTGAAAGCATGGAATGAAGTGGTAGTGTCTGATGGTTGAAATTTATTCTTGTCAGAATTTCAAATTAATAGTTTTCCTCCTTGTTCTACAGAGTCTTCATAGTATAAATAGCATCAGCATCTTGAGAAACCTCCAAGTATCAGCAGCATCAACCTTTGTGAGGTCTTCTAAGTGTTAGCGGCATCAGCATCTGGCAAAATCTTCAACTCACGAGCAGCATCAACATCTGGTAGAATATCGACAAGCGGAAATGCCTGAGGTGATTAAGGATCGATTAACGGTACACATGGTATAAGGTGCATGGGGTACACCTGAAATACTGTACGTGAAGTACACAATGAATACTATTCATGTGGTACCGCTGAAGGTTTGCTGATATGATCGATACTGGTGCAAACCGTCTGGCACGGTCAACAGAAAATAATTTGATTTAACTGGTTAGCAACTGAACTGAAACAGTTAACATGATGGGCTGAAAATTTCTGCGTGGACTTAATGCTGGTTGTATAGAGGCTGAAAAGTATGATTAAACGGATTTTCATCAATGTTTAGTATAAGGACATGATTAATAAAGACAAGAACATGATTTATCATGAAATAGGATTTTACTGTAATTCTTCTGTATCTTAGCATGAAGACATCATCACCTTGCTGAAAACGTAATCCTCATAAAAGACATGAATTAATCAGCATTAAAACGACATCCACTTGAGAGTACAAACTTGACTGATACAAAGAACATAGAGGAATAATCAACTAAGGTTTAACATCAACTGATGTGGATAGTTATGGTTTAGTTCACATTATTCATAGTAGGAAGCATGTGACTAAGTATGGGCGATTCTGTTTTGATCCGTACCAGTCAAAATTTTCTGAGAACTGTCATGTATAGAAATGTACAATCTGTGACTAAATGTGGTTGGTTGTAGTCTAATTCATATTTGTCAAGATTTTATGAAACGTCATGATATGACAAAGGTGAACAACCATGGATCGGTTCACAAAACAACATTCAACTGAAAAACATGAAACTTGATCTAAACATTGGTGAACGTATATGGGTTGGTTCACCAAGTAATATTCGACTGAAAGCATGAATCTGTCAAAAGTAAGGATGAACGCTATTGGGTCGGTTCACTAATACAAAAATCTGAACGGGTAAGGGTGAACGCCTATGGGTCGGTTCACCAAAACAAAACTCGCAAAAAGCACATGCGACTAAATAGGGTCAGTCATGTACCAACCTTTCACTTAGTCAAAACTTTAAGAAAATTGACTGATAATTGAAGAAAACTGACTAATAAATGCATGAGAAACATGAAAGATAACAATGCTAAAATCTAGGAAGTTCATGGTGACTACCCACTAGTCACAGGTCAAGTTTTAGACCCTATAGGTCGAACCTTGCGCTCTGATACCATAATTGTAACACCCCACTTGGATAAGTGGACCGTTACTTGTATTTATGGCGTGTTATTAAAGCATAAGGTAAATGTCCTAAAACATTAACTGACCATAAAGGAAATACTGGAATCAAACATCGGTAATCTAAACATAAGCTCAAAACATGAAAAGCAAAATACTAAAGGAAAGGACTAAAGAATGTCCAAATAAGCAGAATAATGTAAGAAATGCATAAAGTAAGAAGTCCGGATAGCTTCTTTCAATGCACATGTCATCAGAATCCTAAGAGCGTCCTGGTGTACATGCCGTTAGAACATGAAAGAACTACGGCTGAGCATAACGCTCAGTGAACGGATATAAAGCATGATAAGGAATTACTGAAATGAAACAGATGATGAAATACTTGAGCTGTAAGTCTGATAAGTAAAGTTGCAGCGAAAATCTGTGTATAATCTGTAAAGTCTGATTTATAAATAATAAAGCTGAATTGTTATCTGTTAAATCTGAAAACATGCATTTACTGTATTTTAATTGCCAGAGCTTATATAGGTCATGTGTTGTAACAACGGTGCATGAATAACTGGAGGGGTGACCTCATCATGCTGTAGAGGGGTGACCTCTAAATAACTGTAGAGGGGTGACCTCTAAATACTATGCTGGGTGGAGGGATCAGCTCCAATGTGAAGGATGTAGAGCACATACCACATTCACCCTGATAACCTGTAAACTGATAAGCCTATGATGCATCCATACGCCCCACTAAACATACTGATAAAATGGCCAAACTGAACATGAGTGGGACGATGCAGGATATCACTCTCCTGCATGTGAGTCACGACACCGGTGCCTCTAGTGCCATGGTTACGGTACCTCCGTAACTAGTACATAAACTGGTCATGCTTGTATATAATGCTCAGGCATTTATTTAGTTATTAACATGATTACTGATAAGCTTAAACACATACTGGGGAAAACATTTGGCTGCAGACGGGAAATCCTAATCATGCATAGAAAGGAAATCCTTACTGAAAGGACGGGAAATCCGTACCTCGTGTCCAGTAATGAAATAAGACTGAAAGCTGAAAATCTATTCCGACTTCACGGTTACTACATAAATAACGGACGCGTAATAAGTTATCTGATCTTTGTTTAATTTACTGATTTTATTGGCTTCTTATTTATTTATTTCTGAATTATGTACGTATATTAACTGATAAATCTGAACTTATAATAATTCTTTCTAATATATTACGACCTACTAATAATTATGATACAAACGTGTTCTAACGTTTTATTAATACTATAATAATTAACTTGTTAAAACATGAGGTTCCTAAATTAGAAAGTTTCTAACATAATTTAATTTATATAATGAAATTATACCCTCTAAAAACATTATAAACTATTTTAATTAAATTTATTTAAAATATAACTTTTAAATATTTATAAAACAAGTAATAAAAGGTATAATATAAAAGTCTTCATTTTATTGTTACAATTTATGCCCCGAGCCTACCGAGATACCCCTTCTCGGTCGCACTTAAACAAATCAACAACTATATAAAAATCTGCCTATATGAATTTAGTGACAGAAATCCGTGTCATTAAAAGTGTCGCTAAAAACTTAGTTTTTTTTAAACTGTCAATAAACAGATTTTGCGACAGAATTTATTGTCACAAAACTGTCATTAATTTCAGAACTAAACCCTTTTTATTTTCTGATTAAAAAGTTCCCACTGCCTTCTTTTGGTTTCCCTCGTTTTCTGACTAAGACCCACCGACTACTGGTGGTTTCCCACCGTTTACAGACCCATACACACCATGTCAATCCAAACACCCCTGCTAAGGAAAATCTAAACCCAAACACCCCTGCTATTCGTTTTGTTCGCTGCTGACCACCTAAAACCAACAGCCTATACGGCTGTTCATAGAAAAAAAAACACCAAGACACTTTTGTGTGTCTCCGTTTGCGTGTAACACCCATTAATCACACACGACCCCTTCTAATTTTGATTTCATGATTACCCCTCTTAAATTTTATAATGTTCTTGACTTGAATCAATAATTCGTGGTATAAGAAGAACAATATAATTACCTTTATTTGATTTAAGAGGAAGATAAACATTGATGTTCGAATCCCTGATTAGTTAAGAAAATCAACCCGTCCTTGTTCTTGATTCAAACTGGAGGCATCTCTTTTTTTTGTCCAATCTGTCGGCAGAAATAAGGAACAAGCAACCCTATTTTTTGTGTTTTATTTTTTTACTGTGGTGTAAGGAAAATTGGGGTAAACCCACGTTTTTTTTGTTATTAGAGTAGTGGGCTCAAAGCCTAACTTTCTTTTCTTTTCTTTATTTGTAGACGCAACCCAAAACATATGCATACTTATTTTTTTCGTTTCGTTTAATCTTTATATGCTCGTGTTTATTCGTGATTCGGGGTTTGAAATATTTGTTTCCTGAGAAAAATACTTATGTATAAATACTTACGTAATATTTCTGACATTAAATAACTTTCTGAATAATTTAATTATTTAAATAAAACTGAGATCGCGTATTTTAATATTAACGTTTAATTATTTCTGTATAATAAATAATACATACGTAATATTTTCTGAGACTAAATAATTATTATCTGAATAATTATTTTTTTATAGTATATAAATAAACTGGGATTGCGTATTTACTTTTTACGTCTAATTGAATTTAGAGCTGAGACTACGCGTATTTAATATTCGAAGATTTTAAATACGGGTTTTACATAGAACCCCACAACAGAATGAGGTGGCTGAAACGAAGAATAGAACACTCATAGAAGCATCTAGGAAAATGTTGGTTGATGCTCATTTTCCCATTGCATTTTGGGTTGAGGCTGTGAATACAGCCTGCTATGTTCAGAATAGGGCATTGATCAACAAAATTCATAATAAGACACCTTATGAGCTATTTTGGAATAGGAAACCTAATATTGGTTTTCTTAAACCCTTTGGATGTCATGTAGTGATATTGGATACTAGTGATGCCTTAGGAAAGTTAAGTGCTAAAGGTGATGAAGGCTACTTTATAGGCTATTCAGTGCAGAGTAAAGGATATAGGGTTTACATTAAGAAAGAAAAACATATACTTGAAAAGGTACATGTTAAGTTTTTAGAAAGTAAACCTAGTGATCCTGAGAGTGGACCAAATTGGTTCTTCGATTTAGAACCTTTATCTAGAACCTTGAATTATATGCCTGTTACTAATCCAGACATTGTGAAAGTAGATTCAAATGTTGTAGAAGAACCTATTGTTGGAATTTCAGGTAAACAGGTTGATAAGGAAGTAGGATCACATGCAATCAAATCATCTCCCATACTTGAGTATGTCACCATTCCCATATGGACAGATGGATTTGTTGCTGCTGCTGCTGCTGGAAAGAAGAAAGATGGTCCACAAGAAAAACCAATAGATGAAAACATGCATGAATCTTCAAGTGCTGACAAAGACAAATCTGGCGCTGACAGGTCAAATTCAGGCGTTGATGTCTCAAACGTTGACATGCCTACTTCATGCGTTGACAACCCTTTTGACCATTTATTCTCTTCCATTGTTTTTGAACAAGGTGAACCTTCCACAGTACATGAAGAGGTTCATTCAGGTGATGATGGAGGAGAATTTGAAGATGATATTGGAAACATGGAGACTGAAATTTAAACAACACACTTATTGAAGGTGGAATACTTACATCTACTATTAGAAATCATCCTCCTTCTCTAATCATTGGTGATGTGTTGTCTCCTGTTCAAACAAGAAGATCTCATCAGAATCAAGGAGGTTTTATTGCCAATATCCACAAGAAGGCTGATACCCCACTTGTACAAGCATCTTTGTTTGCTTGTTTTCTGTCACAACAGGAACCCAAGAAGATTTTTGATGCTCTCAAAGAACCAAGTTGGGTGGAAGCAATGTAGGATGAGCTTCACCAATTTGCCATTCAAGATGTTTGGGAGTTAGTGGACTGTCCCAGATATGTAAGACCTATAGGGACAAGATGGGTTCTTAGAAATAAGAAGGATGAAAGATGGATTGTGATCAGAAACAAGGCACGTTTAGTTGCTCAAGGCTATACACAAGAGGAAGTGATAGACTATGAAGAGGTTTTTGCACCTGTTGCAAGGATAGAAGCAATAAGGATCTTCCTATCCTATGCTTCTTGCATGGGCTCCACAGTTTATCAAATGGATGTAAAGTGTTTTTCTTTATGGGACAATTACAGAGGAGGTTTATGTGATGCAGCCTCCTGGTTTTGAAGATTCAGAACATCCAAACAAAGTGTATAGGGTAAAGAAAGCAATGTATGGACTTCATCAAGCCCCAAGAGCATGGTATGGCACATTCTCCACCTATCTGGTGGAAAATGGATTCAAGAGGGGCACCATAGATTAGACTTTATTTACCAAGAAGATTGGTAAGGACTTTTTACTTGTTCAGGTCTATGTGGATGATATAATCTTTGGCTCTTCAAGTCCAAAGATGAGTGAAGATTTTTCCAAGCTCATGATAGAAAAATTCAAGATGAGTGCAATGGGAGAGATGAACTTCTTTCTAGGTTTACAAGTTCAACAGAAAGAAGATGGAATCTTTATCTCTCAAGATAAATATGTAGCAGAAATCTTGAAGAAGTTTGGCTTTTCCCCACATGAAAAACGGGCTAGCACACCCATGGATAGGGAACACCCTTGGGGAAAGGTTGGAGATGGAAAAGAGGTGGATGTCAGGCATTATAGGTCAATGATTGGATCATTGATGTATCTTACAGCTTCTAGACCTGACATCATGTTTGCTTTGTGTGCATGTGCACGCCATCAAGTGACTCCCAAAGAGTGTCATATTCATGCTGTCAAGAGGACCTTTAGATACCTTAGGTGCTATCCTACCTTGGGATTATGGTATCTAAAGGATTCTCCATTGGAGCTTCTTGGTTATTTAGACAGTGATTATGGGGGTGACAAGTTTGATAGAAAATCCACAACTGGTGGATGCCAATTTCTTAGGAGTAGGTTGATATCTTGGCAATGCAAGAAGCAAACAGTGGTGGCCAACTCTACAACTTAAGCAGAATATGTTGCTCCAGCTGCTTGTTTTGGACAAGTCTTTTAGATTCAGAACCAACTGTTGGATTATAGGTATAATTTTATGCATACCAAGTTTTTTGTAGACAATAACAGTACATTATGCATTATTAAGAATCCTGTACATCATTCTAAAACAAAACACATAGAAATTAGACATCATTTTATAAGTGATTGTTTTGAGAAAGGTTTAATACAACCAGATAGGGTTGACACAGAAGAAAATATGGCAGATTTATTAACTAAACCTTTTGATGCTGGGAGGTTTCAATACTTGGTAACAAGTATTGGAATGATCAATCTTACCTAAAATATATTTTTGGAACTTATTGTAAAAGTATGTACAGGATATGCACTGTTATTGGTCTTTGTACAAAATTAGGTTTTCCACTTTATTTTTCTAACGCTAACAAAGGTTATTTTAACGCTGATAAGTGTTAAAATGGATGTTGACAGCAATATGTTAGTTTTGTGGTTTTTGATCTAGTTATGCAGGTAGTATGAGCATTGTACACATGGATACAGAGTTGCTTATGGATCTTTGGAGCTTACTAGGAGTGTGTTCAAGTTTATGGATGATGGTTGAAATGTTTACATTCCTATCTTGACATAAATTTTAATTGCATATTTTCTTTTTGGCAACTTGTATATCATAGTTTAAGGGGAGGTTTAGGATAACTTTAGGACTTTTTGGGTATTCTTATAGTACTCTTATCACAATTCTAGATTGTGTCCACTGGTGAGTACGAGTTAGTTTACTAAATCGTGAGGTACTGTATCATGCAAAGTTGATATCATTTGTACGCTGCCAAGACTTTTTGACCTAGAAATGGTTGTGGTCGGCTGAGAGACTTGGGTATGATTTTATTTGGCTTACCTGGGAAGTTACAAGGGATCTTATGAGATAACTTCAATGTGAAGAACTTTGGTTAGCAAGGGACACTTGAGGGCAGTTATGTCTATCTTGCTTAAGCAAGTGTGCATGATTGGACAATGCTTGCCACCCCTATAGTGATTTTCAGTCTATAAGTTATCTTCACTAGGATAAATTACTTTGTTAAGGTCCTTTTTCATTTAAATTATTTTTTCTTTTGGACGCTGACATTTTTCTTTCCAAACGCTATTAAGACCAATTTTTAAATTGACATGGCAATTTCCAACGTTGACAAGAATATAGCCGTCGGGCGCTGATAAGTTATTTTTGACCGTTGATAGACATTGGGTCCTACCCAGTTGTTATTTTTGATGAAAATATGGGCCGTAATTTTAGGAGTTGGAAACTTTTTATTAATGCTAGAGATAAGTTATATATATTCAAGATTTTCATGATTATATTTTGAATATAACTTCCTCATGTTTTGACCAATCACATATTTTCACCTCTCCTATATATTTGGCTCATTTCTTTTAAACAGGGTACCTGCTTATTCTTGTTTAACTAAATTTTCTCAAACCTTCATCTTCCATAACTTTTATCACAACTTTCTACATCAATGGCACCTAAGTTTAAACCTAGAGATTTGGAATTGGGGTTCAGGAGTCAACATAATATGGTAGCTTATTTACAAGCTGATAATACTCTGTTTCCCCAATATACTTAGATGGTTGAGTATTTGAATGCATCCCTATTAAGGTATGCACTTTCTAATGCTCCTCTTATCCCTGTCACACACATTAAACAGTTTTGGAATACTATCACTTCCTTAACAGTTAATGAAGTGACTACATTGACTGCTATTGTCCACGAGGTTCCATTGGTGGTTACTGAAGCTTTGGTTCACCAAGATTTGCATCTTAATGATGCAGATGGTATAACCACCCTACCCATTACAGAGCTAGAGCAAGGACTCCAAGCCTTGGGTTATCCTTTGCTTGAAGAAGGCCATTTAAACAAATATACAAAACAAGAAATTCCCCCGGCTTGGAAGTACTTAATACATGTCATTCTTCAATGTTTGAGTCCCAAATGTACTGCATACAATGAAATCAACGATCTATTGGGAGTGCCATTGTGTGTGTTGTATCTGGGCAAAAATATAATTTTTCAAAAATGATTTTTGATGGCATGTATCATAGTAAGGGTAACAAGATGACTCTTGCTTACCCAAGGTTTTTGCAAATGGTCTTTGATTTACAAGCATACTGCAATAAGGATCACAATGATTTTTATATGATCCCTGTTCAAAAGAAAGCAATTTTTGGGAAGATGAATTATGAACCTTATAGAGACTTACCGCTTACCCAAGCCATGCTTGCTGTTATTGCAGCAGCTAACCCTCAAACAGACCCTCAACCACAACCAGACCTATTGCCTGAACAACCACCATCAACCCAGCAAATGGAGGTTGACCAAGAACCATTCAGCGCTGACACTTTAAATGTTGGCGTTGACACACCAAATCCGAATGCTGACACCCTTTTACCACAAACCCAAACACCCTTAACCTTCACACAGACACTTAATCCACTCCATCTTCTACACCACCAGAATATAGGTTGATTAAACGACAAAGGACTACTGGAGTGTTCTCCTCTGGTGGTCCTAGCCATGTTGCAGAGAGAACCACCACCACAAGTGTGGTTGGTGACATGGGTGGGGCTGGGACTATTGGTTCTAGCTTAGATGCAGGGCAAGATAGTCCCAACATACTTAAGACCCCATCCATGCCCCATGAATCTACTTTGGGAAGTCAAATTCCAATTCTAGAGGAGGGTAGATTAGAACCTTACACAATTTTGGAATTGACGGCTGTCTACATTAGCTTGCAAAAGAAGAATGCAGACCTTGTACATACTATCAACAAACAAGGCCTTGAACTCAAGCAATTGAGGGAGAGGATTGTACTTTTGGAAGGTGCTAACACTAGGCGTAGGGAGGAGGATTCTTCCAAAGGGGAGGATGAACAGGTACATGTGAGTGACAAAGGCTCACATGAAGGTGATTCTTTGGGTATAGCTGAGGCTCTAACAGATTTGAAGAGGCAACCACGTTTTGATGCTTCATTGGTTACCCCTACAAATTTAAATTTGTCCTTTACTGAAATGTTGGAGCAGTTCACAAAGCCAAGCGCTGACAAGAGTAAATTAAGCGTTGACATTCAGGTTTTGGACGCTGATAAACTTGTAAATATGGTTGATGTATCCTAGTCATCAGCTATCATCAAGGAGGTGTCTACATAGGTACCATCAACTTCTTTACCCACTATTAATGTTTTGGATAAAGGTAAAGGAATTATGGTAGAAGCAGAAGTTCCCAAGGATGCAGCCCAAGTACATTATGATTCCATTTTGGCTGCACAACTTGAGGGAAAGGAGAAGATGAAGAAGACTGATATTGAGTCACAATTGTGACTTCTTCTGAAAGTAATAAAGAAGGCAGTGATGGTTAAAGTACTGACTCAAGTGTGATGATTATTGAAGATCCAGAGAGGTTGGAATATGGTGATGAGTTGTCTAAGGAAAGACTTGAGCGATTGAAGATGCAAGTAGATTATGATATGCCTGAAGTGGTACAAATGTATTTTGCATAGGAGAATAAAGTTATGGAGAATCCAGACATGACAATTTCAGATCAAATTTGGGGTTTGGAGGTTCTTCTAAGTGTTCAAAGTGATTGCAAGATCATTTTGAAGCATAAGGCTAGCAAGGTTCTTCCACAGCTTAAGAGGGATAGAAGGGAGCTCTATTATGTGCTTCTCAGGTGTCATCAAGGGGGTTGGACTTTCAAGAAATTGCAGGGTTTGTTCTTTGATGAAATGGAGTTTTGTTGATATCCTATATGGGCAAGTATTCAAGAGTAAATACCATCAGACTTCTTTCTGATGAAAGAATGGAAGAATTTGCAAAAGAGATGTAGATCCAAAAGGCTTTAGTTGCACCAAGGCATGTGAAGAAGGGACTTCCTATTGATTTCCCAAAGAATTTGGATAGAGTAAATCCTAGTAAAGCAGTTATTAGAAGGAGTATTAAGCTCTCACCTTTGGAAGCTTCACATATTGCAGAGGTATTACCTTTTGATTCCAAAAACCCTATAGTTGACTATGAAGAAGATGCAAGTGGGTTTTGGATGATTGGTAGATATAGAAAGAAGGTACATACTTTCACTACTCTTATCTCTTTGTTTGCAAGTCTGGATAGGGAAGACTTGGTAGATGTTTGGGGATTGATGAAGACCAAGTATGAGGCTGAAGCACCTACTTCAGTCAATGGAATAAATATTTGGTCCACATTCAAGAGGATGTGTGAGCCAGACAGATCCAATATGGTTGGATCTAGATGATATCAGTGGACTTCAACGGCGTTTACATTCAGCAGCTGGTGTTTATCATTTGAGTACTACAAAGTTTTCTGAATATCTTCTTATGGATGCTGAATATCCCATGTCCAAGGAAGTTTTGAAGAAGATGGTGTCAACACAGCTGGAAATGGATTGCACAAGTGATGGTGGCAAATATTTAATTAGGTTTATTTATTTCCTAATTAATAAGTGATTTATATTTGTAAGAATCCTCCTTGTACTTAGTTTTTATTCAGAAACTTGATTACTAGAGTAGGTCAAGTTTAGGGGAGGATTGTTGGGAATAAAATGAGCCAAGACACTTAGACGCTGACAGGAGTTAATTGGACGTTGATAGGAAGAAATCAAACGTTGACAAATCAAGCGTTGACAAGAAGAAATCAAGCGCTGATGAGAAGAAGTTCAAGAACTGATAGAATACTTAGACTACACGTTTTATATTTCTAGTAAAGATATGTTCGACAATGTATTTCCTATATTTATCTTTACCTAAATTAGCTGATAGGTAGACTCTTGTGCAAGGCTCCTTAATCTATAAAAGGAGGCCTTTAGGTTTTAGTCTAATACACGTTTTTACACTTTCATTATACACAAGTTCAATCATCAACCAAAGTGAAAGTTTGGTTTATTTGTTTTGTTTGTTCTTCATTCAAGTATTAATTCTGCATAGTACTTAAATTGTTTATACAACAAAGTTTTTCTAAGTGTTTAACTTGATCTAATCTCGTTTACACAAAGCTAAATCGATCTAAGTTTAGGATTAACATGATGGACAAAATGAAAGGATGATTCAAATGTTAGAGGATATGCTTCAAGCATGTGTGATTGACTTTGGAAATAGTTTGGATAGACATTTGCCATTGGTGGAATTTTCGTATAATAATAGTTATCATGCTAGTATTAAAGCCGCACCATTTGAAGCTTTGTATGGAAGTAAGTGTAGATATCCAGTTTGTTGGAGTGATGTAGGATAGAGTCAACTGACTGGACCTGAAATGATATTTGAGACAACTGAAAAGATTGTGCAAATTAAGAAACCTTCGTTATATGCCAGAAGTAGACAAAAGAGTTATGCTGATAATAGGAGGAAACTGTTAGAATTTGAAGTAGAAGACATGGTTATATTGAAGGTATCGCCATGGAAGGGAGTGATTCGATTTGGAAAGAGAGGAAAATTGAGCCCGAGATATATTGGACCATTTAAGATTATTCAAAGGATTGGATTGGTCGCCTATAAGTTAGAATTGCCGGATGAACTAAGGGTTATTCATAACACTTTTCATGTGTCTAATCTGAAGAAGCGTTTAGCAGAAAGGGATTTGGTGATTCCATTGGAGGGAATTCAACTTGATGATAAGTTGCATTTTATAGAGGAACCAGTAGAGATTATGGATAGGGAAGTTAAGAAATTGAAACATAGTAGGATTCCGATTGTGAAAGTGAGATGGAATTCTAGACGTGGACCAGAGTTTACCTGGGAACGTGAGGACTTCTTTAAGGATAAGTATCCTTATTTTTTAAAGAGGGGTAAGCGCGGAGGACGTCGCTCTCTTTAAGAAAGAGGGGATGTGATAACCTGAAACCAAGGTCATTGCCTAATCTTATTTTACGACTATTTTTGATTTTTTTTGATGAGTTTGAATGATTTTTATTTTTGAAGGTTTAATTTTAAACCGATGTTAGGAGACTTATATTTTATTTAACTAGTATAAGGAGTATTAGCAAGCGTTATGTTGATGGATGCCCAATATTTTACGTTTTATTGTCAGTTGTTTGATCTTTGTCGTTTTTGATGTTTTGTTTTTAATGACGTGTTAAGTCGAGTCAGGAGACGATATTATTATATTTTAGATACGTGTGAGAAGTATTTTTATGCAACCCGAGCCCCGTGAATATTTTCAAAATTTGTCTAAAAGTCATTTCTCGCTTTTTAGCTAACTATTTTCACTTTGGACCAAAACTATCAAAAATTGGCAAAAGGGGTCCCTCCACCAACATATATAAGGTGATTTCTCACCGAATTTTCTCATAGATAACGCTTAACAAGAAAAATCATCCACCCTCCCTCTTTCTTTCTCTTAATTGTCACCCCTAACACACCTTCAATCAATTTTCATTCAAAATCAAGTTTGATTTAAGCTAAAACAATTCAAGTCCCGTCCTTAGAATTTAAAGGAGCTTCTTTTGGTACTAATTTAAGCAACATGCATGAAGTATGTTTTTTTATAAGAATTAGGGTTGGTAGGTCAAGTATATGATCATGCATGCATGATTTGGTGATGATCAGGTGATGATCAAGTGATGATCATGCTAGTTTTTACTAATAACTTGTTTTTGATTTTGGGTTTTTGATTTAGAGATTGATACAAGTGTTAGGAATAAGTTATGTTGTTATTAGGGTATTAGGAGGATGATAAAAATGATTGATTTTTATTAAAAACATGGTTTCATGCAAGATTTTAGAAGGTGATTTAGATCAGTAGGAAAAAGGGTATTTTTGGGTACCTTATGATATTATTATTGCTTAACTAATAGCAAAGGGTTGTAGAGAATTCGATTTGATATAAAGTAGAGCTTCTAGCTCTAAACGAGTGACAAGTTATGAAAGTTTTATTATTCGTGTACCGAGAGACAAGTATCGGCACGACATGTAGTTGTTGTCGATATTTGGATCGAATCTCGGTGACTATAGAATGAGTTTTGAAATGAGTCACGGACTGATGTAAAAGTCTAAACCTTAGATGGTGAGTCTATTTTCCAACCTAAGTGTCGGTTTTGCAAATGAAGTCTTTTATAGAAGTTAAAACGGTTGTATCAGTCGATGACGTAAAACTATCCGATTTTTGTAGTTCAAAGATGAGTCGGGAAGGGAACTTTAAAAGTAAAGTCTTTTAACCGACTTTTTGGAGAATTTTCTATAGATAGTAGGTGAGATCTCTGTGTAGTATCATAAACTTTTGACGTGTCTAAATGGAGTAAATGAGCTAGTACATTTGGTATGTTCCGGAAGATTTTTATCGTAAGTATAGAGTAATAAAGTAAATGTGTAGGAGAATATAATAGTATCAATGTATCGTTTTCTCTCGAGTTTGTCGTGATTTTATGAGTTTGAGTTTGATATTCTTATGTATGGTTTATTTCTAGAGTTTATTATTAATGAGCACGCCTTATTTGATAGGTTACGGTTCTCGTGTTTGAAAGGCATCCCCTATCATCAACGATCATCTCGCTAGGTCTATGATGTAGTGTTTTTGCTACCCTTTAGGAAAAGAGAAACAAAAGTGGCAAGTATTAAGTGTCGGTTTAGGAAAACCAAGCACTAATGACCAATTAAGTTCGTTCTCAAGGAGGCTAGTGTGTTATGTGTGTAATGATATGGATTAATTTTTGATTATATTTGAGAAAGAAAAATAGAAAAGTGATTAGAAGAGAATGACGGTTATGAAGACGGATTAAACTAAGTCTAAAAAGACGTACACGTAAAGTCGTAAAAACCACCAAAATTAAAATTTTAAACTAAAAATTTCTAAAAATTACCAAAAATCCCTAATAATATTCTAAGAGTTTACAAAAAACCAAAACTTGCAAAAACCTTTTAATTAATTAGATAATGACTTTTTAATGCTAATTAAAGCCCTAAAAATCAAAATTAATTATTAAAAAGCCCTAAACAAGATTTTAAAGTTTGTAAACCTTAAAAATACTCTAATTAAGCTAAAAACTATTTTTTAAAATTTTAAAACCAATTTAAACTATTTTTAAACAATTAAAAACTCCTAAAATCAATTAAATCTTAAATTAATTATAAAAAAATAATTAAAACACCTAAAAAATATTTGGAAAGTTGCAAAAATCCTAATTAAGTGTTTAGAACCTAGGAAAATATAAAAACCTAGAAAATCAGACTTTTAATTTTTAATAATAAAATAATATTAAAATAATATTAAAAATCCAAAAATTATAAAAAATTCTAAAAACTTGCAAACTAGCTTAATTTACCCTAAATAACTCAGAAATGAAAGTGAAATTACCTAAATACCCCTATTGGGCCTAGAAAATGGGCCAAACCCAAAACAGACCCTTATTGGGCTTAATTAAGGCCCAATAAGAAAAATTGTTCAAAATAAGCCCAAAAAGCACAGGTTGACTCAAAATTTGATTTTAAACAACTTTTTCCAAAGGCCCAAAAGCTGAAAATGTGAAATAAGCTAACTTATAATAAGTAGCTTATTCTTAATGGGCTTTTAAGCCCATTAAGCTATAAGCTGATGCCATAAGCTAAAATTTAACACACAAGCTTCTTTTGACCTAACAAAGACTTCTGCAAAAAGAAATTTCAAATAAGCCCACTTAATAAGCCAGAAACAGTTCACAAACTTATTCACAAAACGACAAAATAGTCGTTTTTATGATCTAGACCACCTCAGAAGCTGATTCAAGTTGCAAAATGTTTCTTATGACAAAACTAAGCTTAATAATCAAAAACCTACTCAATAAGCACACTCAATAAGCTGGAAAGTCAAATAAGCACTTATGTTAAAAGTCAAACAAGTTGGTTTTCTAGTAAAAAGTCAAAGTCAAAGTCTCATAAGCTTCAGTTTACTTAAATAGGTCAAATAATAAAGATCTATCACAAAAAATAAGTTGTTGCAAGTCAGAATAAGCTAGAATAGCTTATTGATAAGCTGATGACAAAATTGCACTAGCAGGGGCTAGTTTTGGATGTTGAGCAGTGGAAACTTTTTCCACTGCTTGACTATTTTGACTTTTTGTCTTTAGTGACTTTTTTGGAGATTCAGATTTCACAAAGGCACCCAAATGATCTTTGGATCAAAAGGAGTCAATCACAATCAAAATAACACAATCACTAACACCCAATTGATACAGTTGTAGAATATTGATAACCTATGAATCTATGAAGTGGGTTGATGTTTTCTAGTGAGAGAAACTAGAGAGAGAAAGTGAGAGAAAATGTGTATGATTTTATTACTATGAAAATGCAAATGGAACAACAACCAACCCCTTTCCTTAGTGGAAAGGGGTATTTATATTCCAAGCCTAACATTGGGCTTGGGCCGGTCCATGACAAGCCCATGGACCGGTTCTTACTTAAGTTAATAAGCAACTAACAACTAATTACTAACTACGAGCTATTACAACATAAATCATATTGTGGAGTGACCGATACTTCTAATATACGTTAAAACGTATTTCTAACAATCTCCCCCTAAGGGAGGTCACTCCACGTTACAAAGTTCTAAACCTAGCATACTATACTAAGTCTTCGTTCTTTAGCTCGTAGTCTTTTCTTCTTTTCTTTCTTTTGTTGTGAATATGTTGATTTGATCTTTTTGGCTTTGACTTGAGAGCATTGTTCTTTGGCCTTTCACGTGCGATCTTTGCCCTTCTTGTGAACTTTGCCTCCTCGTGACTTCATGTTCCACACACTTACGTCTTTTTGTTGAATTCTCGAAAGCTTCAGAGTTTGATACAGCAGAAGACTTCATCTTGTACTTTCTTGAATTTTTGCTGAACTTTGTTGCAACAGACATAAGCATGTGGGAACGACTTTTACAGGTACACCGCAACACCACCGTCTTCACTGGTACACAGCAACGCCACCGTCTTCAACAGGTACACAGCAACGCCACCGTCTTTAACAGGTACACAGCAACGACACGAATAAAATGGCTTTGAACATTTTATTCTAATTCGGTAGCATTTTACCTCCGGTCGGTGAAGACCGTTGGACGATATAAGATATCGTACCCGTGACGGATAGTTTCAATTAAGTAACTTCCTGACAGGATTTCGCGGGTAAACCCGTTCTCTTTATTCGACCGTCCAAAGCTGACTGCGAACATAAAGAGTGAATCACTTGGATAAATTATCCTTGTGATTTGAAGCCGTCAATTCATGAAACCTGGAACAAGTGAATTTCAATTAAGATTTTCACCATCGTTGCTTTCCAGTTGTCACGATCTCAATTCATAAAGAATCTTGCACGTTACCTACCAAGTGCTGTTTGATGTTGACACTAGAAGGATTTCCACTCGTCACTGTGGTCAATAAAGAGTCACTCTGAGTGTTCTGGCAAGATCATATGATAATGCGAAGAGGCCTGGAACGAGTTTAAGTTCAATTAAGAATTAAACCACTGTTACCTTCTAGTTTTTCACAAGATTGGTTCTAAAAGAACCGCACGTGTAACCTACCATGAGCTTGTTTGATGTTGGCTCAAGCAGGATTTCCATCTTCATTGTAATACTTGCGTATTACTCGGATGTTCTGGCAATATTACACGAATACTGCGTAGGACTCATGAAAATCTCTTACTTTTCACAGTGTGTGAGAAAGCAAGGTATAAATGAAAAGTGTCCTAATGAGACTTTTGATGATCTCTTGGCTCTAGACTCGATTGTGCGTTTTGATTTAGTGAGCGATGGCTGGAGAGGAGTGCCACCTTTTCAATACCAGTCTATTCGGAGTGAATAAACCAATAGATAACGTGTTAATCTCCGTGTGATTAAAACAAATACCTTTTGAGAGATATTTGAGTTAGCTGGGAAGGGTTGTGCATTGCATCACTGGGTCCATGATGTCTTTCTTCAGTACCGAGAATCATTAGCAAAAATGACCTCAATAGCATATGTATTGACCCGGTTTCTGCCTAAAGTTGTAAGGAGGGCTTCTTTCTTTACACCCTTTATCTTTACATTTCTTTTTCATTCTTCAACCCCTTCAATGCTTACCAATACGTCATCACTAGCACCTTGTTGTGATTGTTCCAGTGCTAGCTTAAGTACTTGGTCGGCATTCAACTACGTTCACATTCTTTCTCCATCTTTCCTAGGACTTCTAATTCTATCTAGGGAATTGTCCTTGGGAAGATTCCATCGGTTCTGATGAATCATTGGACTAAACCTATTCCTACCACCCTTTTGTCACCACATCCGTCGTGAATTAAGCGTGTTTTGGGAAGGAATTGCCACCATGAAAAATCATTGAAAATCACATAAGGTACTTGTGATATTGAAATCAAAAGTTTTGTACCTTAGGTGTTTTGTTCATCAAAAACGCTCCCCCTTAACACGTGCTTAACACATATTAAGTTGGATTATCATTAAGTCTTTTTCATCTTTTAGCCAAGTATCACTTAAGTCTCCTTAATCCCATTTTCTCCCCTTATCCAAAATGTTAACCATTAATATTTGGGATATTGAATGGATTAACCGGTCTTTGGGTAAAAATGAAATCGATGTTTGGCCATAGAACAAGTTATTGCTCCCCCTTAAGTTAATAAGGGATAGTTGTAGTGCTTTAGTATGATATATTTTGAAAGATTTAGAATCTCGTGAGAAATTCTTGAAAAATTATCATACCTTAACACTACAACAAGCCATTAAAGCACATTATTCACAAATATACATATTCACAAATAATACCAATATAGAGTGACCTGAAATGTACGACCCTTTAGATGGATCGTTGCAGTGTCCTGTAGTGCACTCCATATGGTCTACCACCCACGAATCTTTCCAAGCTCCTCATCAATCTACGTTCACGGAGCTTTTGATCGATCTTCTTGATCACGTACTTCGCCATCTGCCGGTAACCTGGATGCCAATCCTCCGTCATTTCTGGCAAAGTCCCACCCGAGTTCAAATGATCCAACTTTCCTCTGACTTGTATAAGAGTTCCATCACTATACTTGTGGAGCTCCCCCACCCTCATAAACTTCATCAAACCTCGACTGTTCAAGTAGAAAATGCCGTAATTCGGGACAGAAATGCCGGTATAGGGACATCTTTCTACATGTTAAGGTAGCACTTGATTCACTGGACGGGTTAGGTTGAGCTTCCTTTGATAGCTTTCGACTCCCAACTGAAGATCTTCAACTCGTGTCTTGATGACAACGCTTCGTGTGAACATACGAAGTGCTGTATTCAAAGCAATGAGGTCTTCACGAGGAATATGTGTGAGTTGATCTCTGGTCATCAGAAGCAGCATATCTTCGATATCCTCAAGGCGAATGATGGAAAAATCTCCCTGCTGGATTTTGTATTCCCTGTCATCCTCCCTTTTCAAACGAATCTCCGTCACATGATAATAGCCATTCTTGGCTTCAGTTTTCATTCCTAAGATGCTGGAGATGCGGATGTCGGATCTAACATTGCTTCTAGAATTGACCAAGCAGCAACCCCTGTACGCCCTTCGGACTCGTTCGTCCCAATGAGATGCACCTATGACAGCATACATATCATAATTACGATTTATCTTAGGGACCCAGAGTCGGTTTAACTTTTCCTCGATAAAGGGTATTGTCCCCCAGTTGGCAGCTTTCAGCAAGGTCAGGGATGTTGCGTACTTTGATGACCCCTTCAGTAGATACACCAGATCATTGGTGACAAAGAAGTCAAGAGCAATCTGATTATCTTGATCCATTGGAGGTGGAGCTCTTTCTGATTCATGAAGACCTGGCTGTTGAACGGTATTTAGAGCCTTCAGGATCTCCTCGGCATAATATTCGAACTCCATTTGGGTCAACCGGGTTTTGGCGCGAAGTCTTTTATCCTTCAGTACTTTCTTCACCAAAGATGGAGTAACCGAAGTCTTATACTCATGAGCAAGAAATGCACATAAGTCAATCGGACTTCGGATACGAAGATACAAGACATCTTTGTCGGCGTCGGTGATCGGATCATACTGCGCCGCTGCCGTGATCCAAGCCTGTGGTGGAGCAGTCTCGTCGATCTCCAACGTGTCCTCCCAGTCCTTTGTACTTGGTTCAGGAATAGTAGATTGTGGGTTTTGTTGCAGAGGAGTGGAGACGTGAACATCTGCTTGTTCAGATTCAGGCATTTCAGCAGTGTCATGGACGGGTGAATGTTGAGCAGCTTCAGGTTCGGTTACCGATTCTGCAATCACAGGGGCAACAACAATAGAACTAACGGGGTTAGAGGTAACAGGTATGGATGCAGCAATAAATGTACCAGGAATAGATGACCCTGTAGTGGCATTCACATCGTGGCGCCACTTCGATCGTCTGGATTCCGTGGATGTAGATTTTTCCTTTGTTGCCGCATCTTTCTTTGACTTGGTGCCAGACTTAACCACTTTCTTTGAGCTGGCACCCTTATCCCCTTTCTCAGGCTGTTCACCTTTATCCGCATTGCTCCCCTTAACACTCTCCTGGTGACCATCACCACCATCATTACCATCATTATCATCATCATCCTCATCCTCATCATCATCATCCTCATCCTCATCATGATCATCATCTTCATCATCATTATCATCATCCTTATCATTATCATCCTCATCATCATCATTCTGATCCTCATCATCATCATCATTCTTATCCTCTTCTTCTTCTTCTTCCTCTTCTCCACCAGTACCCTCTTCTTCGTCACTCTCTTCCCTTTCTTCTTCAGGGAGAATGTGGTAGGGTACCACACTTCCAAACGTCTTGAACAACCTATCATCCTCCATGATAGCGTCATTCAGGGATTTGAAGAGAGCCCGTTGAATCCTCGATTTATCAAACGATCCAAGTTCCTTCATTCGAGCTTTGAGGATCTTCTTAAGTTCAAAATCCGTCAAGTCATAAGCAATCTTGTAGGCGGCTTCTGAAGGATTGGATGATTTGATCATTAAGTTGTCAGCAGCAAGCGTCTTCAACTCATCACGCAGTTTAGGCATTAGAGATTCAATGGAGTCTTTCACTCTCTGCTCAATAGTAGCTTCAAGAGCTTCTTTTTGCTCTTTAAGGTCATCCTTAATAGCTTTAAGTCTCTTAATTCGTGCTTGATGCCTATCAGCTTCAGCCTTTTTAACCTGAGCAAGTTCTTCTGCATGAGCTTTACGTGTAAATTCCATGTCTGCAGCGAACTTAGCAATCAACTCTTCTTGAGCTTTCCTTGATGCTTCTTCACTTTGAGCTCTTCTATTTAGCTCTTGGCGAAGTTCATCCATTTCTCTCTTGTGATTATCCACATGTTTATCCAACATCTCGGCCATCACTATTGCTGCCATTGCAGACGTTGCAGAGCTGCTCTGGGTTGATGGAATGGGCTCGGTTGTGACTGCGGTGCTGAGGATGGGCTTTATTGGTGGTGGAGGAAATGGTGTAGAAACCGGTCTGGTTGGTAAGGGTTGAGTTGGTTGAAGTTGAGTTACCAACGGTTGAGTAGACTCTTTGTCAATACCAGCTGAAATAGGGATTGATGGCTCCTTCGAAGTAGAATAATGTTCAGGTGACCCAAACTCATCAACATCATCTGGTTCCACGTACTCATCCTCAACATCTACCCTTGCACCTGAACCACTACCGCCAGTATCTTTCCTACTCCTTTTAATGGCTATCTTCATCATTTGTTTCTCAGTTTTATCAAGAGTAGGATCAACAATGCCTTCTTCGTCACGTAAACGCGTCTCATCAGCCTTACCCTTTCCCTTCTTACCCTCTGTCTTCTTCTTTTTGGCTTTGGATTCAGGTAAATCTGCTTGCTTCCGTTTACCTTTGCTCTTAACCGTGGTGGAAGAGTCTTCACCTGCTAGAATACTTGCTCGTTGATTCTCAATTTCGGTTAGCAAGTTCTTGTAATCAGCAGATGCAATAATCTCATCGGTCAGAAGATGACTGGGAATGGGACCAGGAATAACCGTATTCAAATGAGTCTCCTGCCTTAAGTCTACCAAATCATCATCATCTATCATGTGGTGACGACTACCGGCACGCTTGTTAATGGATGCATCGTTTTCCATAAAGTAATGTATGATCAACTTAATAAACCTAGGGTACTGGTAGCTTTTAACCTTACCCTTTGTGTTTGTGAAGAGTTGAAAAGTAAACTCCTCCCACAGCAGTGATGCATAATCAATACCCATACCTTTGAACATACCATAAAACATCTTGATGATTGGTGGACGAACAGCATCAAACCCAGTTGTTTTGGGTGTTAAACATCGGCTTAGAATCCCAAAAATAGCTTTCCATGGTTGACCAACTTTGGCAGTAGTAAACTCAGACGGGGTTCGTATGTCAAGACATCCAATGGCGGTGAACATCTCCATGATCTGGTCCTTAGTCGGGTTGGCTGAGTATGATAAGTCTTTGAGTGTCGGCCGAAATCCAAAAATCTTCCTAAAGTCTGACACAGTAAGCGTCTGCTGCTTGTTGTCCAAGGAAAAGGTGATTTTGTTGGACGTCCTCTCTTTGGTAGCCCATAACTCGTAAAGGTAGTCATAGGGCACTGAAGCACTTCTCCTTAGCGCATGCTTGAAATGAGATTTATCAAGCATAGCTGTACCTACCTTAAATCCATTATGGTTAGAGTGAGATACCTCCTTCAAGCGAAAGTTGTTCGGAATAAACTTTAGAGTCTTGGCTTCAACAATGGCGGCGGCTCTGTTGACTTGTATTTGTTGTACGGTAGGGTTAGTCATCGTCTCTGCTTAAGATAAAACACAAAGGTTGATACATACAAGTATGAATATAATTATGACTTTAAACCTAAGCATTGAACATATGACATCATCCCTTTAGCTTGGAAACCATTCAAACATCTTCCATACTGAATAATCACTCAATTCGGAATAATTGATCTATGCTGAATAAGAATGCTATGCGGAATATTAATTCTATTCGGAACATTTAGCCTATGCGGAATAAAATCCCTATTCTGAATAAAGGCCTATTCGGAACATTTGGCTATGCTGAATAAAATCTCTATTCGGAACATTAGGCTATGCGGAATAAAATCCTATTCGGAACATTTGGCTTGTGCGGAATAAATCTCTATTCGGAACATTAGGCTATGCGGAATAATTTTGTCCCTAATATATGATTGTTATAATCACACGAATTTATAAGAAAGAAAGGAAGATATGAGAAGAATTCTAGAGAGAGAAAGTAGTGAGAGAAAGTAGAGAGAAAATGGTTGGAACTAGGTGAATGTTAGATTGAGAAGTGAAAAATACAAATGAACCAACCACCCTCCTAACATGCTAGGAGGGTAGTATATATAGTCCACCCACATGCGGGCTTTAATGGACTATATATTGGGCCGGGCTTGTATTTTGGACTTTAATTAGTTTAAATCCAAGCCCGTGAATCACGACTAAATAACTACTTATTACAACGTTCTAATAAATAATACAATAGAAACCTATGACCGAACATTCTTGTTTGACTCAATATTTTGAGGCTAACAATCTCCCCCAATGTGAGGTCATTCCTCTTTGATATTTGGATTCCAATGGAGATTTATGAATTTCGTCATAAATGAGTCTTGAACGTGTAACAGTAGTTTTGTTCCTTCATGCTGTGATCTTTGAGCCTTTGTCGTTGTCTTTCGACTTTGTCTTTAAGTCTTGAGATCTTCAAATCATTCTTGACTTGTCTTTGCCATCTTGTGATCTTGTGTCTTTATCCACATGCTCACACTATCAATTGTTGGATAAGTCTTTGGGCATGAATATGTGGTTGTGTATATCTGACTTTGCTGAGTACACCGTGACGCCACCTTCTCGAGACAAAACATAGACACGGACTGAATGGCTTTGACATTCGTCCTAAATCGGTAGCGTTTTACCTCCGGTCGGTGAAGACCGTTATACGATATTAAATATCGTACCTGTGATCAGGTAGATTCAATTAAGAATCTCCTTGACAGGGTTTCGCGGCAGTACTAGCCGTTCTCTTTACTCGACCGTCTCAAAGCAAGACTGCGAACATAAAGAGTGAATCAATTGGATAAATATCCGCTTGATTAAAGTCGTCAATTCAAGTTCCTGGAACAAGTTTGATTCATAAAGAATCTTACCATTGTTGCTTTCCAGTTGACACAAGTTTGATTCATAAGAATCTCACAAGTTACCTACCGTAGCGCTGTTTGATGTTGACGCTAGAAGGATTTCCATTCGTCACTGTGAATATTAATAAATATCACTCTGAATGTTCTGGCAAGACCATAAAGATATTGCGTAGAAACCTGAAACGAGTTTGAATCAATTCAGAATCAAACCACTGTTGCTTTTCAGTTTTACATATGTTCAATTCATAAAGAATCTTGCATATGACCTACCGCAGTGCTGTTTGATGTTAACACTGGAAGGATTTCCACTCATCATTGTGAATACTAAGTAGTATCACTCTGAGTGTTCTAGCAATATCACAAGGATATAGCGTAGGACTCTCTTGATCTTCATCCGTGTGTCCTAACGAGATTTGATTGATCTCTTGGCTCTAGACTCGATTTGTGCACTTTTAGTGGACGGAGGCTGGAGCAGATGCCACCTATTCAATATCAACTATCTCGGAGTGAGAAAGTCAATAGAAGTCGTGTTGATCTCCGTGACAATAAAACAAACTTCTTTTGAGAGAAGCCTGAGTAGCTAGGAAAGGGTTGTGCTTCACATCACTGGGTCCATGATGAGTTTGTCTTCATGATGAGTTGACCCGGTTTCTGCCTAAGTTGTATGGAGGGCTTCTTTCTTTACACCCTTTATCCTTACATTTCTTTTTCATTCTTCAACCCCTTCAATGCTTACCAAGACATCATTACTAGCACCTTGTTGTGATTGTTCCAGTGCTAGCATCAGTACTTAGTCGGCATTCAGCTACGTTCACATTCTACTCCATCTTTCCTAAGGACTTCTAATAATCTATTGGATTGTCCCTGGGAAGATCCCTCCGGTTCTGGTTGGATCATAGGACTTAAACCTAACCACCCTTTTGACACCAATAACGTCGTGAATTAAAGATGTTGTGGGTATTTGATCGTAACCATGAAAACCACTTTAAATTCTAACAAGGTGTTTGAAAAACATTTAACACCTTGCTAGTTTTGTCGTTTTAGAAATGCTCCCCCTTCACATGTGCATCGATAATCGAAAGTGTTTCGCACATGTAGGTAAGAGTTAAAGTGCTTGAGTCTTATATTAGATCACATTTTAATCACATCTTCTCCCCCTATCTCTAATATATAAAATCTTTTGATATTAGAGATACCAAATTTGATTAAAATATATTTTGAAAAAATAGTCTTGAAATCTCTGGGAGAAAGATGTGTTAATCTTTTGCATGAAGTTAAAATGCTCCCCCTCAAAAATTGATCCAATTGAATTGTCATTGTGAGGATATGATCCACATTTCGCTTTTTGAGGATGGGAGTTGTTGAACACACAATTTTTGAAAGATTTTGAATAATCATTGAGAAATTCTTGAAAAAATTGTGTTCAACGCTTTTTGAAAAATCCTATTTCTTTTTGTCGAAGAGGTTTTTCTTAAGCATAAACTTGAGTTCATAGACTTTGAATGTCTTGACGAATCCACTCAAGTGTAAGAAGATTTCTCTTCTTTTGCTGAGGGTAAGAGCACGAAATCATACACTCCCCCGTGAATATAGTTCCGGGTTGCAATCTGAAAGTGATTACAAGCCATTGTGTTGAGCTCAAAACGTTGAATGTTTTGTGACAAGCTCAACCCGTGATAGATTGCTCTACCCGTTGTTTGGAAATATTTGTCCAAAATAGACAATTTCCTTTATTAAAATAAGAAATGACATGTTTTGAAAAATATTTACAACTTTCATTCGAGCTTTATGTACACACCCGTGTCGTTATTGAGCAACATTTCTAGGCACGTCCATATTATCGATACTGAAAGACATGTCGAGAAGAATATTTTTGGATTATCAAAGATTTTTTAATTTTGTATTTTCTTTTTCATTAATATTTACAGGTAGATGTTTGATAGATGAATCAAGCAGGCTTCTTTGCCAGAACCTCCAGTTCTGCTGGAGTCAAACATCTCATACCAATTTGCCTAACTAGATACGCAAACCTCTCTTTCGAAAGAGCTTTTGTGAAAAAGTCAGCTAATTGGTAATCAGTTCCAACAAAGTATAATTCAACAATACCCTTTTCAACTTGTTCCTTAATGAAGTGATATCTGACATCAATGTGCTTTGTGCGGGAATGCTGAACCGGATTGCAGGAGATGGCTATGGCCGATTTTGAGTCACAGTACATAGGTACTTTATCAAAATGGAAGCCATAATCCGTGAGTTGTGTTCTCATCCAAAGAACTTGAGCACAACACGCAGATAGAGACACATACTCCGCTTCGGCTGATGACAGTGACGTGCAATCCTGCTTCTTGGAAGACCATCCCACAAGCTTGTCTTGACCTAGAAATTGTGCACCACCAGAAGTACTTTTACGTGTATCAAGACACCCTGCATGATCAGAATCTGAATAGGCCGTTAGAAAGAAACCGGTTTCCCTCGGATACCAGAGTCCCATGTGAATGGTATTCTTAAGGTACCGAAAGATCCGTTTAACCTCCTTGAGGTGTTTTTCAGTGGGTCGTGCTTGATATCGTGCACAATAGCATGTAGCATGATGTATATCAGGTCTGCTCGCTGTCAAGTACATGAGGGACCCGATCATGGAACGATATCTCGTTTGATCTATGGGTAATCCCTCCAAATCAGCATCTAGGGATGTGGTTGATAATGGTGTCCCAACGGGGTCACATGATGTCATACCATGCTTTTTTATTATCTCTTGACAATACTTAGCTTGGTTAATGAAGATACCACTTGGGGATTGGTGAACTTGAATTCCTAGAAAGAATTTTAGTTCTCCCATCATAGACATTTCAAATCTGCTGTGCATTACTTTTTCAAACCATTTTGAAAGTTTTGGGTTTGTAGACCCGAAAATAATGTCATCAACATAAATTTGCACAAGCAGAATGTCATCCCCATATTTATAAGTGAACAAAGTTAGATCAATGGAACCTTTTGAGAAACCTTTGGAGACCAGAAATTTCGAGAGTTCGTCGTACCACGCCCTTGGAGCTTGCTTGAGTCCATAAAGTGCTTTGTGGAGACGATACACCTTGTCAGGATAATGAGGATTGACGAATCCTTCTGGCTGCGTGACATAGACTTCTTCCTTCAAAGGACCGTTAAGAAACGCCGTCTTTACGTCCATTTGATAGACAATGAATCCCTTATGTGCAGCATAAGCAAGGAAAATCCTGACCGCTTCCATTCGAGCTACTGGTGCAAATGATTCTTCAAAATCAATACCCTCTTTCTGTCCATACCCTTTAGCCACTAGCCTAGATTTATTCTTGATGATCGTGTTTTCTTCATCCATCTTGTTTTTCCAGATCCATCGAAGATTTAATGGTGTTACATCGTATGGTCTGTCAACCAGTTCCCAGACTTTAAGTCTTTCAAACTGTTGAAGTTCATCCGTCATCGATTCAATCCAAGCATGATCAGCCATGGCTTCTTTGATGTTTTTCGGTTCAGCAGTACTCACGGCGAGTGCGAACATACAAACATCACCATCGGTTTCAAGCTGTCGTCTTGTACGAACGGGCTGTGAAGGGTTTCCAATGACATGAACCAAAGGATGATCTCGGGTCCAATGATGTGTTGAAGGATGTCATTGATAGAAAGTATGCATATTTGACGGATCAACATGGCGAGTAGAAGACTCTCCAGTTTCGTGTACCGGTGTACCGAATGGGTTGTGAAAATCGTCATCGTCAGATAATGCACCGTCTGCTTGATTTGTGTTCTCTAGAGCAATGACAGTAGTTGTGGATGTTGTAGGATCGATTGTTGAAGTGATATTCTGAGGAGGTAAATCTGCAACAACCCGTGTTGAAGTAGATGAAGTTGTATCCTTTTGTTGATGATGATCGGTATCATCATTTGTATCATGAGTGACAGCGGAAGACTTCGATGCAACTTGTTTCTCCCCCGTGAAATATTCATCATACATTGGTCCATATAACATTTCCAACTCTTCAAGTGTTGTGTCCACTGTCATATCTGCTCTAGGAACATGTTCAGGAACCAGCTTTGAACTTGACGGTTCATTGCTGTGGTCTTGAGTTCCGAGTTCCGTGCGGTTGTGAACGGAAGTCGTGTGTCGTTGTGGATCGGGACTTAAACTGCTTTGTTCAAGTGCCATTTCTTGAGATTCATCAAATCGGATGTGAATTGTCTCGACAATCAATTTTGTTCTTTTGTTGAACACTCTATATCCCTTAGACTGAGTAGCATATCCCACAAGAATACATGCATCACCTTTTTCTTTCATCTTATCCAAATTTTCACCATCTCGTATAATGTAACAAGTACATCCAAAAACATGAAGGTGTTTGAGTGAAGGTTTTCGATCATGAATTATGTGATATGGAGTCTTTTCGTGTCTTGGGATAATTAAGGAGCGGTTTTGTGTGTAGCATGCGGTTGACACGGCTTCGGCCCAAAAGTATAGTGGAAGTTTTGAAGCGGATAATAATGTTCGAGCAACTTCAACCAAAGTACGGTTTCGTCTTTCAACAACGCCGTTTTGTTCGGGTGTTCGAGCAATAGATGTTTCATGTTCAATCCCTTCGGCTTCAAAATACTTCCTCAGATTAGAATTCAAAAATTCTGTACCTCTGTCAGTACGAACCACTTTAACTTGAGCTTGAAGACCACGTTGTATCAATTTTAGGAAGCTGATGAGAACGTCGGGTGTTTCATCCTTGGACCTCAAGAAGTGAGTCCATGTGTACCTTGAGTAATCATCGACAATTACCAGAATATATTTCTTTCCATTGATACTCTGAACACGCATGGGACCACACAGATCCATGTGAAGAAGATCTAACCGTCCTTTAGAGCTTGGTGTGGTCTTGGTTTTGAAGCTACTTCGTTTAGCTTTACAAAGTTCACAAGAAGAACAAAGATGATCTTTGATGAATTTCAAGCTTGGAAGGCCTCTCACAATATCTTTCTTGGAAAGCAAGTTAATGGTATCAAAGTTGAGATGAGAAAGACGTTGATGCCATAACCATGCCTGAGTCGTTGAAGCTTTAGCCATGAAGCAAATTGGAGTTGATGAAGTTGTGTCTTGAAGTGAAATTGTGTAAAGATCAGTACCCCGTGTACCGGTAAGTAAGTCATTCCCATCATAATCACGAACAAAACATGTCTTCTTTCTGAAAGCAACTTCTAAATCCGCATCACAGAATTGACCAACCGAGAAAAGATTGTGATTGAGCCCTTCGACTTAGTATACCCTTTTAATCGTGATATTCCCCTGAACCAAATCTCCATATCCTAGGATCGGTGCAAATTGATCATTTCCGAATCGGACCGTACCTAGGAACTTCTCCACGAAGTTAATTAGAAGCTTGAGATTCCCCGTCATGTGCTTCGTGCATCCGGAGTCCATTATGAAGAGAATTATTTGTATCACCTGCAGAAGAGTTAGAACACGATGGAGCATTTGCTAAATTGGATACCACAGTAGTTGTGATAGTAGAATCATTAGTGTCCTTATCAACATTTAAAGGCAAACTAACACTCGTTTTCACATTTTCTGTCCTAACTTTAGGCATCCATTTATATCCGGGAGGACATTGATTAGCAAACCACCATTTCCAAGACTTACTGGCAGACTCATATAATTCCTTAATTTTGCTTCTAGGATTCTTAGTGGTGGAGTCTGATGCATTACTTTTCTTAGTGGGGATGGCACCAGAATGGTTCACTTTGCGTTTGGGTTTACTAGCTCTAATAGGAATTGCAACTTGCTTCTTAGTTCTAGTATCTACGCCTTTGACTTTATTTATAGCACACATAGAATGATTAGCATTAGCACACTTGCCACATTTGACACAAACAAATTTCACATTCATAGCATTCAAATCATTCACAGCATTCAGATCGTCATTACATGCGATAACAGACTTTTTATTCTTAAAAACATTCAAATTCCTAGGGTGTTCTTCTACTTGCTTCATCTTCCCTTGATTCTTGTGTTTCCAGACCTTATCATTCTCTTGAGTGCTCTTAAGCTGAGGCCGGCTAACACTAGTAGTGGAGACTATTCCTGTAGTAGAAGACACACGAATATTAGTGTTTCTAGAAGTCTGAGGCGAGTGAGTATCTTTGTTTGTGGGCTTAGTGGGCATTCTATACATCCCTGGTTTAATCACATTATTGTGCTTAACGCTTGGTGCTACAGGATTCCTTATGGGTTGAGTTTGTGGTAACCTTTCCTTTCCATCCATCTTGGGGGCAAACACAGGTTTTGCAAACGAGGAATTAGATAAAGCAGATGGTTTTCCCAAGATAGAGGATCTATTCTCTTTAGAGGCATTGGGTTGTCTAACAACATTTTTCTTAATGCTAGGTTCCACAATTTTCCCACCTATTTTAGCAATGAGTTTCTGCAACTCAGCTATCGCTCTGTCCCTGTCTTGTAATTGAGCTTTCAACCCTTTAATTTCCAAATTCTGTTCATTCATTTCTCGAAATGTTTGGGAAAGTTTTTCTTGCAATTTATTATCATGTGGAAAACGACCAACATCTTTTTGCAAAGCAAGTTCAAGTGAATGACAATGTTTTTGAAGGAAATCAGTTTTGTGTTGAAGTAATTCAAAAGCCTTTTTGTCAACATTTTCTTTACGTTTCGAAAGCTCAATTTCAAGACGTTCACATTCTTTGATCTTATCAAGATATTGGCATGCAACTTCAGAATATTCATCAATATCAGCACAAGATGTAAAATAAGCACACATAACATCTTTAGAAACACATTCTTGCAAGAGTAAATCATATTCATCTGAGAAATCAGACTTCTCCAGTTGAAGATCATCAATGTGTTTCTCAATAGATTCAACATATTTTAAATCATCAAACATTTCATTCCGAATGAACTCTTCAAGTTGAAGAACAGTTTCTTTAATCAACGCCGTGTTTGGAATTAAGAGTTCTTTGACAAGCAAGGTAATATCTTGAGGAATCGGACGTGTCCACTCAGCATTTTCACGTTTTGCCCAGTCTCTTTCAACAATAGATTTAACATTATCTATGTGGTGTTTAAGAATACCTAATGTTTTCCTACTCTTGCTTTTAGATTCATCTAGAGGGAGGTAGTTGATGTATTTGTAAACATTAGATTTCTTAGGGGCAAATGCTTTCTTCCATTGAATTCTCTTTTGTTTGCATTCTAAGAACACTTCCTCACGAGTTTTCTGAGTTTGTTTGTTGAACAGGCCATAGAGACTATTCTCATAAGCATAGTTATAAGGTTTCACAAACTCCTTATTAACAAGTGGTTGACTATCGGCATCCCAAAGGGCAGTCTCTTCACTATTGGCACTAAAAGGCATGCAATCAAGATCTGTCCTTTCAGTCTCATCAAGATAAAGACATGGGTTCGCAGCTTGAGCTTTGGCAAGGAACTCGGGACTTGCAAAGCTAGCTTGACCCTTAAACATCGATGGAGGTGCTAGCATTCTTACGGATTGAATAGAATCATGCGTTTTATAAACAACGTTCTTCAAAAAGTCGACTTGTGCTTCTAGTTTCGTAACTTTTTCGGTTTCTATATCATATCTACTTTTGAAGTCTTGTTTTAACGCATCTACCTCTTGTTTCTTATCCTCTAGAATTTTAGCAGAATCAGTAGTGGTCATAGAGAGCTTTTGTTCAAGTTCATTAACTTTGGTAGTGGGAAGGTACGTTTTTTGACGTTCATCCATTAAGAAAACATTATATTGACGCTTCTCTTTAGCTAATAACTCAAGAGTTGTATTATATTTGTTTTCAAAATCGTCCTTTTGACTTTTTAACGCACTTCCCTTGTACCCCTCAAGCTCTTTGGTTTTCTGAAGGAGCTCATCTCTATAGCTTTCAGTCATCTCAGTAGATTTGATAAGAGCAGCTTTACATTCTTCAAATCTTTGAGTGAGCGTAGCGTTTGCCTTCTTTAATTGCTTTTGACTCTTTTTATTTTCAGTGACATCTTTTTGTAAAGTAGCAATTAAATTAGCAAGCGCAATACGTTCCTCTTCATCATATTCATTTGCATGTTGGTCATCCGCAGACTCATTATTGCACATGTCTGATGAATCAGGTGTGGTATTGCTATCAACCGTTTCCATCATACACGTGTCATTAATGGCATTGGGTAGATCACTATGCTCAGGAATATCACCAAACACATTATATTCATCAGTAGTGTGTACCTTATCAATTGGCTCAGTGTCAAAGATAGGGCCATTGTCATCTTCAGTGACTTTGAGAACTTCTTCAACCTTTGCCATGTACGAGTAATGTGCATCAAGCTCTTGATCAGAATCTTCATCATCAGTGTCATCAAGCATTGCTCCTTCCTCAGCTGACAATTTAACCCCTGCTTCCATCTTCTTGCATAGCAGCATCTTTTCCTTGTGATAGCTGGAGTCTCTAACCCTTTTCGGCTTCCTGCATTCCTTTGCCATATGCCCATAACCTTGGCAATTAAAACATTGAATCCCGCCCTGCTGAACCACTTGACTTCCAACCGTTTCCCTATTCCCAGTGGCAGCAGCAATCCTCTGAGTATCATACTTTGCAGTTTGTCGATCATATCTTGCAGAACCCTCAACATGCGTTGGATTATGTCGATCATACCTAGAAGGACTTTCACCACGTCGACGTGTGTCATACCTTGGAGGACTCTCAACATATCGGTTCTTGGTGTTAGATGATGTGCGAAGATTGTTGTTGGTGGGTTTGTAGATTTTCTTGTAAGTCTTCATTATGAAAGCAATTTGTTGTTTCATCTCTCGGTTCTTTTGAGCTTGGTCTTCATCACTATCTTCAGATGAGGACTCAGATGGTGGTGATGGTGCTCTTGGCGCTTTACCTCGAGATTTTGTGGAAGATGAAGACTTAGATGATGTGGAATATCGTGGTGAAGATGATGTATTGGAGTATGGCTTAGGAGCACGAGAGTGAGGATCTTGAACATGTTGAGTGGTAGTCACTAAAGCAAGTGGATTAGCCGTCTTGGCAACACGTTCAGCTCGAATTTCATTTGCTTCATTCTGAAATTGCTTCAAGATGTCAAAGAGTCGATGATATGAGACCTCGTCTAACTTTTCTTGTTGTTTCACCAAAGTGACAAACCGTGTCCACTCAGGTTGAAGTTGTTGAAGAAATTGGACATTGACTTGCATGGTGGATACCTGCAGGTTATTTCTTGTCATGTCATTCATCATTTTATAAAACCTGGAGTAGTATGAATCAATTGATTCTCCATCCCTTGAAGTAAACTTGCCAAAATTCCAAAACAAGTTTGTTTTGACATCTTGTTTGTTAAGTGATTCTTCTTGTTGCAAGCGTTCAATAGCAGTCCACATTTCATGTGCTGTCGGGCATGCATCAACCGTGGAGTAAATATCATCTCCAATCCCACTTAAAACCATATAGATGGCTTCCTTCTCCGCATCATGCCAAGCACAATTTTCAGGTGTGAGATCAGCTCTTGTCTCATCACGTTCACTTGTAGGTATTGGATCAGTAGTATCTGTGGCTGCTCTTAGAGGAACTGAGATCTTCTTAAATATATATGGTCCATGAGTAATACATTTCCTCAAGGCATCACCATTAGGTCTTGTATCAAGATATCGTATGAAACGTGATTGCCATTGAGCATACCGACCAGATACAAGCATTGGTGGTCTCTCTTTGTTACCTGCCACCATTATGTTGTTGTTCGTCACACGATATTCGGCAGTAGAATCCATCTCAATATTCTCTGAAATGATGAAGTGAATATGGATCTTAAGTAGATTTGTTGTGATTGTTGTTGTGGTTTAAATTCCGAAAATTGCAATTTTTATCCAGGCCGACAATAAATTCTCCAGTCCGACTAAAACGGTAGTCCAAAAATTTTGTAATCGCCAAAATTTGAAATCGAGCTAGAAATGTTCTAAAACTAGTATGGAAAAAATTTGAATTTACTTGACGAAACTAGTCTAGATGGTGGCTAAATCTAAAAAATAATCAAACAAAATTTAGCTAAACATGTCATCGGAATGTCCATCGGAATGTGCCATCGGAATACCCATCGGAATGTTTCTTAGATCGGAATGTCCTTTAGATCGCAATGTGCACCTGTCGGAATCTTCCAGATCGGAATGGTCAGATCGCAATGTGTACCTATCGAAATCCCAGTTCGGAATGTTCAGATCGCAATGTGTACGTATCGAAATCCCAGATCGGAATATGGCTGTCGCAATGTGGGCAGAGTAACGTTTCAAGATTTGCCTTAAATCCGTCGCAATCCAGATCGCAATAACGATCGGAATGTGCAGATCGGAATAAGGGGCTATCGCAATACTGATCGCAAAGTAAAACCCTAGGGTTATTGCGATCGAAATCGTACTCTCCTTTCCTAAATTCAAGCTGTCGCAATAATGGTGCTTTTTCTTCCAACTTTTTAGGCAACAGTTTTTGGCAACTTTTAGGCAACAAATTAGCAACTTTTAGGCAACAAATTCGTGATTTTTACCAAACCAAAACAACCAAATCTCTAGAACAAGTATATAGATGATTTGTAGCAAGATAAAGAACACGAAAACCACAAAAAAATTTGAATTCGAGTTGATTTATGGAAGAAATCACACGAATCAAATATAAGAAGAACAACCAATAACAAATCTACCCCGTGGCGATTGATACCAATTTTTGTCCCTAATATATGATTGTTATAATCACACGAATTTATAAGAAAGAAAGGAAGATATGAGAAGAATTCTAGAGAGAGAAAGTAGTGAGAGAAAGTAGAGAGAAAATGGTTGGAACTAGGTGAATGTTAGATTGAGAAGTGAAAAATACAAATGAACCAACCACCCTCCTAACATGCTAGGAGGGTAGTATATATAGTCCACCCACATGCGGGCTTTAATGGACTATATATTGGGCCGGGCTTGTATTTTGGACTTTAATTAGTTTAAATCCAAGCCCGTGAATCACGACTAAATAACTACTTATTACAACGTTCTAATAAATAATACAATAGAAACCTATGACCGAACATTCTTGTTTGACTCAATATTTTGAGGCTAACAAATAATATCTCTATTCGGTACATTTAGGCTATGCGGAATAAATCTCTATTCGGAACATTAGGCCTATGCGGAATAAAAACTCTATTCGGAACATTTTGTCTATGCGGAATAAAAACTCTATTCGGAACATTGGGCCTATGCGGAATAAAAATCTTATTCGGAAAGACTTTGCCTATGCGGAATAAATTCCCTATTCGGAACATTTTGTCTATGCGGAATAAAATCCTATTCGGAACATTTTGCCTTATGCGGAATAAAATCCTATTCGGAAAGACTTTGCCTATGCGGAAAACAGCTTCTATGCGGAAAGATTTACCATGCGGAAAGTTCTTTCTATTCGGAAAACATTCCCTATTCGGAAAATCATCCTATTATGAAAGTTCAATCAGTGACGATTTTTTAATTTAGGCATGAAATCGTTTGAAGCAAGTGTTCTAAAGGCCAAATCAGGTCATTAGATCTAATCCGAATACAACCCAAGCAAAACCCCCAAATTAATTAACCCTAATTAAGCAGTAATTTGATTTCGATTGTTTTCAATTTAAACAGTTAATTAACTTGTTTTGCATGAAAGATTAATCCGATGTTATACCTTTTGAAGATCTTGAACAAGAGAATTACTGATTTGATTCGAGTTTGATTGATTTCGTGAGTTTTTGTGTGGAAAGATGTTAATGGCGGCAAAGGATAGGGAGAAACAGTGAATGGGAATAGTGAGGGGCGGGGTGTTTTGTTTTTTGACTTAGGTCAATTTTTTGACTAGTTTCATTAAACATCACCTTTAGTCCCTCTATTATCTATTCTTTTCCTTTTTATTTCTAACTTTTTCATTTCACTTATCCCTTGTTTAACTTACACACAACTTAGCAAACGCAATCTATTAGCATATCTCCAATATCTAAAAGCCATGCCTATCACTTAAGTCGTTTTCTAAAGCAAAAACCACTCAATTACCATGTAGCCCTTAATTTTCACAATCACTTTTGAAAATCAATTTAATGACGAAGATGATTTTAATATTTTCTCCCCCTTAAACGATGCCCCGATTTCTATTTAAAGAGCTGTAGTCATTGTTTAAAGAGTCAAATATTGATGAAAGCATTTCCAATTTATCTCTTGAAAAAGTTTGATTCGTGGTGTCAATAAGATTTCTCTTATTTTAACAAATTAATGCACTGAGACGTACACTAATTCGTGTTAGACCAAGTTGTAAAGTAAACTTGATCCCTTTGCATGATTTGGCTTGTAAATCACGCCCGAGAAAATTAATTCCCGTTGTGAGCCAACGTTTTCCAAGGAAATACGTGACTTTAATATGAAAACCGGGTTGCAGTCAGAAATAACTACAAGCCATAATGGGCATGTTTTAAAACATTACAACTTTTATACGGACTCTATTTATGGCACCGTGTCAATATTAATCGACATTTCTAAGGCCGTAAATATTACCGTACTAAAAGACATGCCCGTCTTAAACGAAAAATATTTTTGGTTTTTCTTGATTTTATAATTTTTATGGTTTTTCTAGGTTTTATATTTTTTATGGTTTTTCTTGGTTTTATATTTTTGTATTTTTCTTTTGTGGTTTATATATCTACGATAATATACATGATCACGAACAAAGGATACTCTGAATAGTTTACCACGACTATTCAGCTGATTCTTCTGCCAACTCTTTGAGAGTCGTTGGGGTGAATGATTTCATGCCAAGCTTGTCGATCAAAAACTCGATTCGTCCTCGATCTAAGGCTTTGGTGAACATATCCGCCAGCTGGTACTCAGTAGTGACAAAATACAGCTCGATCACTCCGTTTTCCACCTGCTCCTTAATGAAATGGTAGCGAATGTCTATGTGCTTGGCCCGGGAGTGTTGAACATAGTTGCAGCAAAGGGCAATGGCGCTCTTGTTGTCACAATACATCGGGATTTTGTTAAATCCAAGACCGTAGTCAGTTAATTGTGATCTCATCCAAAGGACTTGAGCACAACAACCGGACATGGCGATGTATTCAGCCTCCGTGCTAGAAATTGCAGCGCTTTTCTGCCTTTTTGAAGACCAACTGATCAATCTATCTCCAAGGAGTTGCACAGATCCAGAAGTGCTACGCCTCGTGTCTTGACATCCAGCATGATCGGCATCTGCGTATGATATTAAAGCAATCGAGGAATCTTTCGGATACCATAGACCACGATGAAGTGTTCCTTTTAGATACCGAAAGATCCTTTTCACAACATGTAGGTGCTTTTCGGTAGGCCGAGCCTGATACCGGGCACACATGCATACAGCAAATTGCAAATCAGGCCTGCTAGCAGTCAGATAGAGAAGGGTGCCGATCATTCCACGGTAAAGTTTCGGATCGACAATAATCCCATCCCTATCTTCATCTAACTTGGATTTCTCCACCATTGGAGTGTCTACGGGGTCACAATTCTCAAAGTTATATTTCTTAAGAGATTCTAGAGCATATTTCGATTGATTAATAAAGATGCCTCTGGGATTCTGAGAAATCTGTAATCCTAAGAAAAATGAAATTTTTCCCATCATCGACATCTGAAAGCGTGTGGACATTATCTTCTCAAATTGTTTAGACAATTCTATGTTAGTGGCAGCAAATATTATATCATCAACATAAATTTGTACCAGAAGCATGTCGTTGCCGTCCTTGAGAGTGAATAGAGTGGGGTCCACTTTGCCTTTGGAGAAGCCTTCCGACATGAGATATGTTGACAGGAGATCATACCACGCGCGTGGAGCTTGTTTCAACCCATAGAGAGCCTTCTTAAGCTTGTACACATGATTAGGAGACTCCGTACTGACGAACCCATCCGGTTGACTAACATAAACTTCTTCCCTTAGTTCGCCGTTCAAAAATGCCGTCTTCACATCCATTTGATAGACGATCATGTTCATATGAGCAGCAAACGCAAGGAATAGTCTAATCGCCTCCAATCTAGCCACAGGAGCAAAAGATTCCTCAAAGTCTATACCCAAGGCTTGTTTATATCCTCTAGCGACCAATCTAGCTTTATTCTTCAATACCGCACCCATCTCATCAAGTTTAACCTTATAAACCCATAACAAAGTAAGGATGTTAACCTTGTCAGGGCGAGGAACCATTTCCCATACTTCAAGTCGTTGAAATTCGTTTAGTTCCTCCTGCATAGCTTCAATCCAAGATGATTGGGTCATAGCCTGCTGCCAATTTTTGGGTTCAACTTCAGAGAGAAATGCATCAAAGTAACAATATAGTGCACTCTCTTGTAATTGATGGCGTGTAGAGACTGGTCGATCTAGATCTCCAATAACATTCCTAATTGGGTGATCTTTTGTCCATTTAGTGCTATGGTTTTCAATCCTAGGTGGTCTGGAGTGAACAATAGAAGGAGCTTCTTCTGAGGTAGACGCGGCTGAAGGGTTTTCAAGGATCGCTACACCAAAGAAAGGAAGCTCTTGCAAGTGAGCAAATTCCAAGTCGTGATCAGTAGAATCCTCTTCCACATCATTAGGCCCAAGTAGGGGTGATGATTCAGGTGTAGTTTGAGAATCACTTGGTGAAGGTGCATCCGGTTCAATGTGAATTGTAGATGCATTAGATAAAGGTTCATTAACTTGAGCAACCACTTCAGGTATTGGAGCAATTACTACAGGTACTGGAACTTCATCAGTCGGGGGATCGAAGAATTCATCAAACAACGGTTGAAACAGTTTATCCCACTCGGGCCTTGATGGTGGTAAAAATGATGTAGAAGTAGGATTATTGGGAACTAATCCGGAACTAATAGCACCGGTTCCCATCTCATGAAGCGCGGGTTCAGAGCTGTGTTGCTCAGAAGCCATCGCTGTCAGCTCGTCGAAATCTGCGTCCATAGTTTCTACAATCTTGCCAAGACGACGGTTATAGATTCGGTATGCTCTTTTGGACGGTGAGTAACCAATGAAAATACCTATATCGGCTTTCGGTTGAAGCTTACCCAAGTTCTCACTATTGATGTTTGGATAACACAGAGCACCAAACACATGGAAAAATGAAACATCGGGTTTACGGTCATGTAAAAGCTCATAAGGTGTTTTTCCATGGCGTTTCCGAAGGATAGAACGGTTTTGGGTGAAACATGCAGTAGAAATAGCCTCTGCCCACAAGAACAATGGAGCGTTCGCATAAATAAGCATGGTCCTAGCAGCTTCCATAAGTGTACGATTCCGTCTTTCAACGACACCGTTTTGTTGTAGAGTGCGTGCAGCGGATGTTTCATGTGATATACCAACTCCTTCATAATAATCACGAAGAGTCTGGTTGACGAACTCTGTACCATTGTCTGTACGAATACGGCGGACAGTGGTATTCAAACGTACCTGAATGAACTTCAGAAAAGTGATGATAGCTTTCGGTGCTTCATCCTTTGTACGTAGAAATCTAACCCATGTAAACCTGGAAAAATCATCCACAATGACGAGAATGAATTTCTTACCGCTCACACTTTCAGTTCTCATCGGCCCACAAAGATCCATATGCAAAAGATGAAGTTTTTCTTGATTGGTGTCTTCAGCTTTGGGCTTGTAAGATTTCTTGGTGCTTTTCCCCCTTGAACACGCGGAACATAAATGGTCCTTGTGAAATTTAAGCTTTGGAAGACCACGAACTAATTCGTTTTTAGCCAGATGATTAATAGCATCAAAATTAAGATGAGATAATCTGCGATGCCATAACCATGACTTGGTCTTAGAAGCTTTAGAGAGAAGACATACTGGAGAAGCGGCCATCATGTCTTGTAAGGACAAAGTATAAAGATTTGCACCACGAGATCCCTTCAACAAATCTTTTCCTTCCAAGTTGCGGATGAAACAAGTGTGTTGTCGAAAAGCAACCTCAAGGTTGGAATCACAAAACTGTCCTACTGAGAATAAGTTATGACCAAGACCTTCGACATAGTATACCCTAGAAATCGTCACGTTTCCAATCTGATATTCACCATACCCCATAATCTTTGCTATATGATCATTCCCAAATTTAACCGTACCAAGAAACTTGCTGACGAAATTTCGGAGCATCGAGCGATTTCCGGTCATATGTTTTGAACAACCGGAGTCCAAATACCACAAGATGATTTGGACCACCTGAAAATATCACCACACAAAGACAATGTAGAGGTATCGGAATCTGAGTGTTCCTTGTTATTAGCAGGTACAGATTTAATAATCTTAGATTTGCTAACTCTAGGTTTCTTAGATTTCCTAGCCTTCTTCTTCTTAATTGGTGGTGTAGATTCTAGTTGACTCAAATCCTGAGGTATTTCTACACTGATAGGCACTATAGTGGGGGCTGACCTAATTAAAGGGCGCTGTTTCCATACTTGAGTGCGAGTGTTCCTAACTAAAGGACGCTCAGACCTAACCTCAATGGATGCATTCCTAGTTAAAGGGCACATTTTACCATCTAGTGTAAAGGTCCTACCAGTGGGACGCCATTGCCAGCCAACTTGGGCACGAGTTCTACCCGTTGGCTTCCATTCAAGACCATTCTTAATAGCATTCATTTCATTAACGTGATCAATCAGACACAAATCATGAGGCTGGGAAAACATACATTCATTACAATTCCAACAATTTAAATCAGAATTCACGAATGGTTTAGGCTGCTGCACAGGCGCAGAGCTTTTAGTCTTAACATGATTCGTTTTATTTAAAACTGAACTAGCATTCCTATTGTGGACTTCTACTTTCTTCTTTGTGGCACTACTAGTGGAGGGCTTGATCTTAGCTTTCTTGAGTGGCGATCCTTTAGCCTTAGTAGTCGCTTTTAATCCTGTAGAAGGCAAAGTGGGAACATTAGCAACAGATTTTAAAGGTGTCTTACTTGATTGTGCCAATGACGGTTTCGCTCCTGGAGTCTTATTAAATGGAGTGACAGCAATGGGCCTATTATTAAGTAGTGCAGAACCTGGTGTACCTATGTATTGCAAATATGCTAGGCAATATTGAACTCGCTTAACATATTCATGAGCCGAATAATAGTCGCTACTTGAGGGATCTAAGGCATAAAGATCGTCTAAAATATCCCTAAGAAGATCGACATGCTTAATGGCATTCCTCATATAATCATCGTAGGTAACCGGGTTTCTCTTATGAAGCGGATTCTTATAAAGCACTACTGACTTGGTTGTTGGAGCACTAGTGGACGGTGCAGAGTCGGTAGTTAAGTTATCAACAACTTCTTGTCGGGTGAGAAGAAGTGTCTCCTTTAACTCAGCCAAAACCATATTTTTGTCTATGAGCAGGATGTTCAAATCAGAGATTTCCTCGCACTTTTGGTTCAGTTGTTCAACAAAAGATTGTTGCTGTGCCGCATTAAAAGTGAAGCGTTCTTCTAGTGAACCATAAAGAGCGGATAATCCCTGTCTTGTCCGATCCATCTCCCCTAGAACAGACGAAAGTCTAATTTCTAAGACTTGGTTTTTAGACTCTGCAGCCTCTAGTTCCATTTTGACTGTTTCATTTGATGACATATCTCTCTTCAATCTCATTATCTCTTCCTCTAATGTCTTAACAATTGCAATCATCTTGTCACTATTCTCAACACCGTTTTCACAAACATTTGATATCAAAAGATTTTCATTTTGAATTTGTTGTTTTAATTCTAAAGATATACAATGTTGTTCTAGTTGATTAAAGCGTTTTGAAAGTAAATTGTAAGAATCTTGTAGCTTTAAAAACTCAGCGTTAGATTCGTGACAAGAATGATTATCTACCTCATTTACAGTATCAGCAACATTTACAGAGAGATCACAAACATCATCACAAATATCATTACAAATATTCACAGCATCACAATTAATCATAGCGGATGTAAGCTCATTCGAATAATTAACATTTACAGTGGTAAGCACATCACACGAGATTACTGCAGACAAGAATCGGTCATATTCGGTTAAAATCTTTTCTTTTTCAACTAGTTGTAGTTCGTAAGCGGTGTCCATTTCATAAAACACTTTTTGAACTTCACCAATTTCAAAAACAAGATTTTCCTTAAGAGATGCAAAAATTCCTTTTAGACTTTCGACAAACGGATTGATCTCAGTTTTAAACACCTCGTTCATATGTTCGAAAGCCCATTCTCCGGCGTTTAAGCCATTTGAAGTCGTACGTTCCAAAATGACCTTGTCAAAATTAGTAAAGTATTGATTAATCTCAGGCAAGTTTAACCATACAATGCTAACAGGTGGAAGATCCTTTGGAATTTCCTTAGGACCTTCCATATTGACAAGTGTAGGAAAAGTACTAGGGTTTTCTTCAGCTAATATGTAGGTTGGTGCTGTTATGAGATCTTTGTCCATATGGAATCGAATTCTAAAATCGGTTTTTGCAAGCTCCTTATTCAATTTAAAATAATCACACTCGGGATATTTTGCAGAATTGTATGACCGATCCTCATCAACTAGATCCTTACTTGTTTGATCATTGGGAAAAACAATCGGGTCTAAAGCCAATCCTAATTGAGTTGCATTATAAAGTCTAGGACTATGTCTTAAAGCTTGTTTTGCATACCGTGGATTAGGGGGAAGGCCTTTTAGACGTGATAAGTTAAATTCTCTAAATGAAGCATCAAATAAGTGAACTAGTTGAGAAGCAGCGTATTGTCTTAAAAGCAAATAGTCTAGGCTTCTAATCTTATTAGTGGCATTAATCTCCATTTCATTCTTCTTAGACTCTAGTGATTCAAAATCCGTTTGAAGTTTTTGAAAATTAGTGACCACTAACTCCTTTTCTTGAAGTTCATTAGACAGATTTGCTCTTAAGTTTTCGATTTCTTGCAAGTGACCCATTTGTTTATTTCTAAAGTGATCATATTCGAGATTAGTTAGAACACTAGACGAAGGCACTAGTTCCAAGGTTTGAACTTTCTCATTGCTTAAGGCAAGCTCATCAGACAAATTCTTATTCTTAGCTAAGGTTTCTAAGAGTGCAGCATTCATTTGGCTAAGTAATGTAGCAGGAACCATGACCAAATCTTGTTGAGCAGGAGTAGGCGTATGCGAACTGGGTCCCGGTTGTGAGTCACTCAAAGTCTGGGGACTCACATTGATATTGCTATCATTGTTTGTCTCCTCGTTTGAAGGACTCACCACCGAAGATTCATTCGAGTCAGCACTCTCTTGCACAACTTGTTGTGGTTGAATACTAGCATCAGTGGTATTATCGGTGGTATTAATAAGTACCTCAGATCTCTTTTCTGGCCCTAAGCTGGAGATAGTTGCCATGAGAGCAGCCTTTGCATATTGAAAGTCATCACAGTCGGAGTCATATGCATCAAGATCATCGGCTTGGTAAGCTGCATTCTGCGTAGTGACAACGTCTTGTTCAGCAATCCCTGGGTCAGCAAGAAATGCAAGCTCCTCTTCATCAAGTTCCCTTCCTTGCGCCTGAGCATTTACCAGATAGATCTTTTCTGCAAACCACTGTCCATCCCTTCTCCTCTTGGGTTTCTTACAATCCCTGGACATATGACCCTCTTCCTTGCAGTTGTAGCATGTAATCATTCTCAACTTGCCTGTATTAGCCCGTGGAGGATTGTTGACCATTGGAGCAGGAGCAGGATTAATCGTGCGAGCATTGGTTGAAGTGGAAGGTCTCCCCTGATATGGTTGAATTGGCTGAACCATTACCCTGCCATTCTCAATTGTAGCTTGTTGGCGAGAATTGGATGAATTCCTCAACTGATTGTTGGTAGGAGCTGATCCTCTGTATCCTCGTTTGCTTAAAGTGCGTGTGAGATAAGCAGACATAGTAGTTAGCACTTCAACTGGGTCAGCTCCTTGTTGGAATACAGGAACGGGGACTTCCTCATCATCACAATACAGTGCTTGATCTGGATGAGCTGCATAATCAGTAGAAGGAATACTCATTTGATCAGGGTAACTTGTTGGATATGCTGCATTCTCTGGATAAGAAGAATATGAAGGCTGAGCATAAGGTGCAACATTTGCTGGATGAAGTTGTGAAGCATACTGTGGTGAAGGTGCATTGAACCGATATTGTTGCTGATGTGAGGTGGGTGGTTGCGGTAGAATCGAGTATTGTGGGAAGTTTGGTGTCATATAAGGTGATGGATGATAGGCTTGATGTCCCAAGATATAAGGTGTGTTGTTGTGTGACAAGCTTGGTTGATTCGCCATCAAAGCTAAGGAATCTGGGTACATACCGCGAGGAGAACGGTGCATAATCACATGCTTCTCATGCTGCTGAAGAAAAGCATAGATTTGATCTAAGTTGCACTTATGCAAATCCCGGGTTAACTTCACATCGGTAATATACTCACCCCATTCAGCTTGAGGTAAAGTATTCAAGAACTTGGTGTTAACCTGGAATGGAGCAATCACTAGATTGTATACATTCAGATCATTCATTAGAGTAGTGAATCTGAAGTAATAATCGTGTAGTGTTTCCCTTGGGCTGTACGTGAATCTATCAAACAGATCATACAGCTGACACTCCCTTTCCTGTTTGGTGAGAGACGTGCCTTGTAACAACACCTTTAGACGTTCCCACAAATCTTTGGCAACAGTATATTGACTAACCATACGATAAATATCATGCGGAAGAGCTTGGAGAAGTGTCTGTAGAGCCTTTTCATCAGCATCAGCAATGAGTTGTTGTGCCGGTGTGAGTTCTTCATATTCTCTTGGTCGAGACACGTTATTAGCCACAATAGTACCATAGTCGAGTGGACCATTCAAAATCGATTTGACCATAAGCCTTCCGTATGTTGGTTTGCCCTTCAAGTATTGCATCATACGGCCCTGCCATGCTTCAAACACCTCTTTAATAAGCATCGGTGGACGACTATCAGTCCCCGTTATGATCGAGATATCCGTAAGAGATGTCATCTGAGGCATTAATGAACTTGGATTCATTGTGATCACTTAACAGACTCAAAGATTATCGGTTGATCGAGCAGTGAAGAAAGGTTGAGAATTTGTGTTGTGTTGGTTGAACTCAAGATTAAATCCACTAAAGATCGTCGAAAAAACTCAAATACCCCTTGAACTTGCTTATACGGAATAACCCAAACTCAGAATAAAACCCTATTCGGAATAATGCCTATTCGGAATAATCCTATGCTGAAAATGCGCTATTCGGAATAAACTCTATGCTGAATAACCCTTATGCGGAAAACCCCTTATGCGGAATATTTTCTTCAATTCGGAATATCTGGCAATTTGGCTTATTCGGAAAATTTCTCCCTATTCGGAAAAAATTTGGCTATTCGGAAAAAATCTGGCTATTCGAAAAAATATAGGCTATTCGGAAAGTTTTTTGCTATTCGGAAAGATTTCTGATATTCGGAAAGATTTCTGCTATTCGGAAAGATTTCTTCTATTCGGAAAGTCTATGCGGAAACTTCTTCTATTCTGAATATCCTCCTATTCGGAATCCTATTCGGAATAAACTTTCTATACTGAAAATCCTTCTATTCGGAATCCTATTCGGAAAGTTCTGAAAAAAACTGTTTCCGAGACTTAAAAAGCAGCTTTTAACCCCGATTTTTGATCCAAAATCACAAAAAGTTTTATGATTTTTACCAAAATAAGCTAAACCCAATCCTTATCAATCAATCCCAATAACAAAAACACCAAAAACAACAAGATTCAAGATTGATTTTTTCTAAAGATCACTAATTGATTCAAAAACTAAAAAAGCAACACAATCCTTACCTTAAATCACCCCATAGCTCTGATACCAAATGTAGAATATTGATAACCTATGAATCTATGAAGTGGGTTGATGTTTTCTAGTGAGAGAAACTAGAGAGAGAAAGTGAGAGAAAATGTGTATGATTTTATTACTATGAAAATGCAAATGGAACAACAACCAACCCCTTTCCTTAGTGGAAAGTGGTATTTATATTCCAAGCCTAACATTGGGCTTGGGCCGGTCCATGACAAGCCCATGGACCGGTTCTTACTTAAGTTAATAAGCAACTAACAACTAATTACTAACTACGAGCTATTACAACATAAATCATATTGTGGAGTGACCGATACTTCTAATATACGTTAAAACGTATTTCTAACAACAGTTTAATCAATCATTCATCAGACATGATACAGACATGAACAATAAGCAGTTAAGCACTTATGAGTAGTTTTAGCACAAATCAGCCAGCCAAATTCAACCAAATGCACACACCAGCTATAATAAACTCCAATAAGCAAGTCTAAACAGGTTTCATGCACTGGTTCAAAGAATTAAGCAAGATTCAAGCAATGAAAGTTACTGATGAACACTAACACATGCAGTTTTTCTACTTTGCTGATGTATTTGACACACTAGCCAATTTCAACACTCCAAATCTTTCAAACAGGTTATATTAACTTTGTTTAAACCACTTTTATCCCTAAGCATGCATACACACTAAGTGTTCCCAAAATCCTAGGTCAAAACAAGCAGAAACAAGGTCTATATAGCAGATTGTTTAATTCAAGTGTTCAAACCCAAAAACTTGCAGCAAAATACTCTCAACAAGGTATTTATCAGATACAAAGCATAAACAACAACTTCCCTTAACACAATAACAAGTTACAAGCATAAACCAGTAGACCCAAACACCCCTTTAACTTTTCCAAATCAAAATTTTCAAAAGCAAAGTGAGATTTCAGGCCAACCAAGCATCAATTAACACTAAAGCAAGTATAATAAACAGATTCAAGCAAGTACAAGCCACAAAATTCACAAGAACACAAGTTTCATACAAATATCACCAAAAATCACAATTTAAGCAGATTTTGAGATTAAGTATGCAAACCTCATGGATGTACATCCACACCCACGAATTTTGAGCTTATGTGCTAGCAAGAACAAGCACAAGCTTCCACAATAAGCCTGCTAAGATTGAACAAGTGTTAAGCACAATATCATAAAAATCAGAAACTTTGAAAAACTTGATTGATGCAAACTTGTTACCCCACACTTGATTATCCCCAAGTTATAAGCCTCACCACATCTTAACCAACTCAGTTAGGATGCTACGATCAGCCCTATAGCCCAAGAATTCCAAGATTGGAACAAGACTTAGCAAAATATCAAGAAAATGAGGAAATATGCAAACTTTTGCACACTCCTCTTTTGAAAACAGGTTTTGAACTTCAAGAACTAACAAGCATATAACAAATGAAAGCAGTAAATAAGATTGGCCAATGACTTTTCTTCAAGATTTCAAACTCAATTTCATTAAACTTAGAAATAGGATTTACAGAAACTTGAACAAGGAAAAATCAAAAGCAAAGTCTAAATGTTGAAACCCTAAGCCTTTATATCGGCATACAATGAGACTAAGTTACTGAATAAAAACGTGAACCCTAGCTACTGAAGTCCCAATTTTGCCCTTGAGAGTTTTGGCATCTTCTTGAATCATGTGACTGAATTTGGAGCCTTGTGGTAGCTGGCATGTAGTAAGTTGATCAAAGGGCTCCAAATGAGCTTAACTTCAAAGCTATGTTGTGGGGCGTTGGATGACTGCCACTGTTTTGGCATCTTCTTCAAGGGTTGAAAAGCAGGGGAAAACATGTGACCTTGAGCTGATGTGGCAAGCTTTTTGAAAGTGGGGTTAAGGTTATTAGTCCCTTAATCTTAAATCTAGAAGAGATTAAGGGCTAATTTCAAGTGTAATGAAAATACCCAATTTTCATAAGAACACTAAGAACACCTCTTTTGATCTGTTTACTTGTTTAAATAAGTTGTTAGGAGCCATAATCTTTATTTAAATAAAGATTAGTTAAATACGGGTGTGAGTGGGATGTGATGTGGCACCAGGGTGGGTTTTGATTGGAGGAGGGGAGTAAGTGGGGCACGTGGCAGCTCAGGAGTGGTCTATGTATCTTCTTTGTCTGCCAGCTTAACACCCCCATCTTTCAGAAACTTGTCAAATGCTTTTCATACTTCTATCAACGCTTGTTTCAGCTTTGTCAACTTTTGCCTTTTTACAATTTTGGCCCAAAAACTTTTACAAAGTGAAATCAGGGGTAATTCTTGCCATTTTTGAATTCTTCAAGGGCTGGTGTGGTATTTTCTTCAAGGATAATGGTCTAGACTTGCATAATTGTTATTTTGGAGGACTGAAATTGCCAAGTCTTGATGATTGAGGGACCATTTTTGCCAAATGTTGAAAGTTGAGGGTCCTTTTTGTAATTTTGAGATTTTCAAAGGACCAAACTTGTCCTTTCTTGTACTTTAAAGGACTTCATGATGTATTTGACTTTGTGGATGATATTGGTTGGCAATTTAGCTTTGCTGAGGGGCTAATCTTGCCAATTCTTCAAAGTTAAGGGTCCTTTTTGTAATTTTGACAAACTTTAGGGACCAAACTTGTAATTATGAGGATACAAGGGTATAAAGTGTCAATTCTTCATAAATGGAGGACCCTTCTTCATAATTCTTCAAATCTTCAAGGGTTGATCTTGGGAAAGTCTTCATTAGGGCTTGGTTCATTGTGCGGCTTCGTTTCCCGTGTTCGTTTTTGCATGATTCTTGTGATCTTTTGTCATTTTCTCAATATCCGTACCTAAAATACACAAGAAACAAACACAAGCATATATTTTGGTATTTTGATGATATTTAATGCATTTTAAGCCCCATTTGGAAGATGAGACTATGTATAAAAGCAGTCTCATCACTCCCCCATACTAAACCATTGTCGTGCCCTCACGCAATGCTAGAATAAAGCATCAAAGCATCTCCAAAATTTATTTTATTCGCTTTATTGAAATGATAAACTAGCTACACTACTACTATTACTACTACTACTTGTGTTTTAGACATAATGTATGATTTTCATCGCAAAATGGGACGTTTAGGTTCATAGAATAAGAACACGTGAATGCTTCGTTAGAAATAATTTCATCGTCCTCGATTTTCACCTTAATTCCATGCCAAGCGTGCAACGAGATCATTGTCATTATAAGTTAGTAATGCTAACACTACTCATATGCCCTAATCACGTACTTATTCTCCCATTATTCCTAAGTTGTATCTCTTATATTTTATTTTGTCTTAAATGTTTCACGAGGATACATTGTTTGACTTATGCGATAATAGAGATTTAGGTCTATAAATAGAGTCCTAACGGTGTAACTAAGACCATCAAATCAATAACCCCTTCTAATAGACAACGATGTTAAAAAATTAAGTTGACAAAAAGAATCGATAAACACGGTTTTATAACGGTTTTGAACATGAGACTTATTACCAAGACTTTTATACGCCCCTAACGGAAGGACCTTATTATCTTTGGTTTACCTCCATCTTTTATTCAACTTTGCCATGAAGCTTTTATTATGACTTCGGTCTTGCCTTGCCTTTTATTATCCGCCTCATCGGTGGTTTTATTAGCCAAAGACGTATATCCTCACGCTAAAGCGAATTTTGGATCTTTAAAGCTTCGAAGATTAAGGCTTGATTCACTTTCAATTTTGCATAGATTTTAGGCCTTGTGGGGCTTCAAATTGTTTGCTAGATTTAGGTGAGCACTTGAAATCTTATTATTGGGTGAAGCTTTCGATTATTCGGGTGCCAATACTTCAAAACCGTGACGCTGGCGATACCTTAATGTCTTCCCAATTTAATTACACGGAAGCTACTAGAAAAGACTAGAAACCCAACAATCCTAACTAAACCGCTAAGTCAATATTTATTAAGCAAAAAATATTTACATGCGAAGGGAGAATAAGCAAACAACGAGAACATATGAGTTTTTGAAAGAATACGAGTACTCTACGTTTAGCATAGTAACTTATAATTAACTCTATCATTTCTCGTCCTCATTTAAGAGACTTAGCCTAATGTGTAGTTAAGGAATCAAAGCTAAGTGCTCAACACGCACGGTCGAGTCAAAAATTACTCTTATTCTCGCCATCGGAAAATCTACATTCGTGTCTTCAAACACTTATAAAACATGAGAAAAATTTTAAAATTTGGCCATTTTTAGCCTTATTTTGCAACAAAAACGATAAACAAAAAGACAAACTTTGGAAAGCGTGAAGGTTTGGCAAGGCAAGTATCTATTCACCCCCCCATACTAAAGTTAAACATTTTCCTCAATGTTTCGAGTCTAGGGGTGCAAACACCCCCATACTAGAGACGTAGTCGAATGCCTAATCTAGCATGGAAAGGGTGTAACCATTAAATTAATAGCCGTTTATGAAGTGTGCTATAAACCTAAGGTTAGAACAATCAAGGATATATCATGTATATTGAGAAATGTCTTCAAAGCAAACGATCGAGTGCTCCCATAAAACGAACACGAGAGGCTCCAATCGTGAAGATCATGATCTAAAAACCACAATTCACAAATAACCACGGAACAAAGGTTAGAAGGGCACAAATCCCCATACGTAAGCTACATTAGAAAGCGATAATATGTACATAAGATAAGCATGGGACTCCCCCACGAGGCTCCTCGTTTTTGATTACCGAGTCATGAGCTCGACTCGATCCCCTCAATACTAATTATCATTGGGGAAGGTGACTTGGTCGAGGTAGTTCAAGGATGGAACTTCCCCGCCAAAGTAGTGCTTCAACCTATGTCCATTCACATTGAAGTTAGGACCATCATCTTGAGCTAGCTCGATGGTCCCATACGGAAACACTTGAGTCACGGTGAATGGACCGGACCAACGGGATTTCAACTTACCGGAAAAGATTTTCAATCTTGAATTAAAAAGCAAAACTTGATCCCCAATGTTAAAAACCCGGTTTTTAATTTTAGAATCATGCAACTTTTTAGTTTTCTCTTTATAAATCAATGAATTTTCGTAAGCAATGTCTCTCAATTCATCCAATTCATTTAATTGCATTTTCCGGTGTTTTCCCGCGGTCTCCATATCATCATTACAATGCTTTAGGGCCCAATAAGCCTTGTGTTCTAACTCGATAGGCAAATGACAATTCTTTCCATACACAAGCTTATAGGGAGTGCACCCAATGGGCGTCTTATGAGCGGTCCTAAAGGCCCATAAAGCATCGTCTAACTTATCCGACCAAGATTGTCGGTTTTCCCCTACGGATCTCTCCAAAATCCTTTTCAAAGCTCGGTTTGAAACCTCGACTTGCCCACTCGTTTGTGGGTGATAAGCCGTAGAAAGACGATGTGTAACCCCATATTTCCTTAGAACCCTTTCAAATTGGTCGTTACAAAAATGGGTTCCACGATCGCTTATGATAGCACGAGGGGTTCCAAACCGAGAAAACAATTGCTTCAAAAACTTGACTACCACACGAGCATCATTGGTGGGCAAGGCCTTTGCCTCCACCCACTTAGAAAGGTAGTCAACCGCAACAAGGATGTACTTATTACCACGAGATGATGGGAACGGCCCCATAAAGTCTATACCCCAAACGTCAAAGATCTCACATATTTGAATGATATTTTGTGGCATTTCATCTTTTTGTGAGGCTTTTCCTTGTCGTTGGCATGCATCACACGACTTCACAAGATCTTGTGCATCTCGGTAAATAGTAGGCCAAAAGAAGCCGGCATCAAACACCTTTTTAGCCGTGAGATTAGCACCGTGGTGACCACCCGTGGGTCCCTCATGGCAAGCTCTAAGGATGTTAGAAGCTTCGGTGCCAAATACACAACGTCGGATGATTTGATCCGCACAAGTTCGAAACAAGTAAGGGTCGTTCCAAAAGTAGAACTTGACGTCACGAAAGAATTTTCGTTTTTCTTGAGTCGTCATACCCTTATCGATGAAGTTACCCGCATGGTAATTTGCAAAATCCGCAAACCATGAGGTTGAAGAATCAAGCTTAGAAGTCACTACACCAAGTGTCTCGAGCGGAAATGTTTCGGTGATTTCCTTGGGCTCGTAAATACTTTGGTGAGGGTCTTCCAAACAAGAAAGATGATCGGCCGCTAGATTCTCGGCTCTTTTTTTGTCAACGATTTTATGATCAAATTCTTGAAGGAGGAGAATCCAACGAAGTAATCTAGGCTTAGCATCTTGCTTTGCCATGAGATACTTAATAGCCGAATGGTCCATATACACTATGCATTTCGTCAAGACGAGATAAGGTCGGAATTTCTCAAATGCATACACCACGGCAAGGAACTCCTTTTCCGTTGTAGTGTATTTAAGTTGAGCCTCGGTCATCGTCTTGCTAGCATAGTGAATAGGCAAGATGTGCTTATCATGACGTTGCCCCAAAACGGCCCCTATAGCGTAATCACTAGCATCACACATGAGCTCAAAGGGGAGGTTCCAATTTGGAGCAACAAGAATGGGAGCTTCGGTAAGTTTCCTCTTAAGGATCTCAAAGGCTCGTACACAATCTTCGTCAAAGACAAAACGTGCCTCTTTTTCAAGAAGATGTGTAATGGGTCGAGAAATCTTTGAAAAATCCTTGATGAATCGACGATAAAAGCCCGCGTGGCCTAGGAAACTCCTAACTCCCTTAACGGTTTTGGGACGAGGTAATTTGGCGATTATGTCTACCTTAGCTTGATCTACCTCAATCCCCGCTTTCGAGACCTTGTACCCTAAGACGATTCCACTCCTAACCATAAAATGACATTTTTCCCAATTGAGCACAAGGTTGGTTTCCTCACAACGTTTTAACATTCTCTCAAGGTTCGACAAACACGAAGTGAACGAATTACCAAACACGGAAAAGTCATCCATGAAGACTTCCATCGTCTTCTCGATCATATCATGAAAATAGCCATCATGCACCTTTGAAAGGTTCCCGGTGCATTACAAAGTCCGAATGGCATTCTACGATAGCAAACGTTCCATATGGACACGTAAACGTAGTTTTTTCTTGATCACGAGGATCGATGGGAATTTGGATGTACCGGAAAAACCATCTAAAAAGCAATAGAAATCGTTTCCCGCAAGACGCTCCAACATTTGGTCCATGAAGGGCAAGGGAAAATGGTCTTTTCGAGTGGCTTCATTCAACTTTCGATAGTCAATGCACACTCTCCATCCGGTCACGAGTCTAGTGGGAATCAACTCGTTGGCATCATTTGGCACAACGATCATCCCTCCCTTTTTAGGGACACAATGAATAGGACTCACCCAAGGGATATCGGAAATAGGGTAAATCATTCCCGCGTCAAGGAGTTTAAGGACCTCCTTTTTGATGACATCGTGAATTTTGGGGTTCACCCTTCTTTGACTTTGGATTGTGGGCTTGAAATCCTCCTCCATTAAGATTTTGTGGGTACAAAATTTGGGATCGATCCCCTTAATGTCGGATAACTTCCACGCAATCGCCCTTTTGTGGTCCTTTAGAACATTGACAAGGGCGGTTTTTTCATCATTCGAAAGATCCTTCGCAATAATAACCGGCAACTTGTCGTCCTCCTCCAAATAGACATATTCGAGGTGAGGAGGTAAATCTTTCAACTCAAGGATAGGTGTCTCCTCAAGTGAAGATTTGGGCTCGATACTCATAACCTCCTCGGGTGGAGGAAATGGGAAATCGTTAAGAAAATCCTTGATAATCGAGAAGTCCTCATCGTTGTCGAGGTATTCGTCACAAGTACGTGGAACATTGCATTCTTCCAACGTAAAACCACCACCTTCAAATGGAGTGAAGGTTGGTGTCGAATTATCAAGAATTGGATCTAACATAGTGGGATTGCCACTAGTTTCTTCATCACCAAAACCTAGAACTTCTTGTGAAAATTCCTCGCAAACCACGTCAATCATATCAACGAGGTTTATGGTTGCAACGAAATAAACATGAGAAATTTGAGAGTTTTGAGTTGCGTTTATAACAAGTTCCTCGTCGTTGAAACGTAAGGTGATCTTTCTAGCATGCACATCAATCAAAGCCATAGACGTATCTAAAAACGAACGACCTAAAATGAGAGGAACTTGAGGATCCGTGGGGATATCAACAACGATAAAGTCTACGGGATAGTAGAACTTCCCCACTTTCACAAAAACGTCTTCCGCCAAACCACATGCGGGAATTGTGGAATGGTCGGCCAACTCGATAGACATTAGTGAAGGAGTAAGATTAGGAAGATTGAGCGACTTGAAGATTTCAAGTGGCATCAAGTTAATGCTAGCACCAAGATCGGCCAAGGCGAAGCATTCTTCCATGTCTTGGATTGCACAAGGGATCAAAAATTTACCGGGATCACCGACTTTTTGAGGTATGCGATTAAGATAAACCGATGAACAACTAGACAATTGGTGCAATTTCTCCTTGTTGTTCAACATACTCTTAAAGTTAGCGGCAAATCGAGGCATCATGACCAAAGCGTCGGCGAAACTCACATTAAGGTGCAAATCTCGAAACATTTTCATAAAAAGCTCAAATTGATAATTGTCGCGCTCTTGACGTTTCTCCTTTCTAAGTCTCGATGGATAGGGCAAAGGTGGTGTGGGTTGAGGCATAGTAGGCATAGCCTTTGGAATCTCGGGTTCCAATGATGGTAATAGGTCAACCGTAGGTGTGGCATGAGCGGTACTTCGTGGGATTGGGACATGCTCCTTTTGGACCACCACCTCGGGTTCTTCCTCAATTGCTTCCTCCGTAGGAGCAATTGGTTGAGGAGTCGGTTCCTTAAGTGTCTTACCACTACGTGTGGTAATCACTTTCATCTCACCCTTAGGGTTGGATATGGTGTTGCTAGGAAGACCACTTGACGACGGTTTACACATTATTGCCTCAAACATAGACGAGATTTTATCTTCAAAATTAGATTGCCTCAATACGGCTTCGGTTTGTCTTTTCTCGGGCTTAATCATCTCTTGTTTAATCTAATGTTGCCCTTGTTCCATCTTTTGTTGGTTTTGTTCCAACCTAGTGACATTTCCTTCCATCTTGTTAGTGTGGATTTTAAGTTCATTAGCTAACTCATTTTTCAACTCTTTCTTCAAGTCGTTTTTAAACTCGGATCTTAGGCTAACGATTTCTCTTTGAATGTTGTCAAACCTAGCATCATTCCCACTAGCATATTCAACAAACTCACTTGGAAGATCTTTCAATGTTTGCAAACTTTTGTTGTTATTTTGAAAATCATTTTTGTTTGAAACTTGATTATTAGCCCCTTGATTCCCATAGTTTCCCTTGTTGTAATTGTTCTTAAAACCAACTTGATTGTTGCGATAGTTGTTAGCATTTTGATTTGAACCAAAACCCGGTGGAGTCATTTGATTAGAGCGGGAAACTTGACCGTTTTGGTTGTAATTTCCCGTGGCCGCGAAGGCACTTGAAGTGTTACCACCGTTGGTAATGCACTCGGAGAAATCATGACCTCCACCACAATACATGCAAGAAACCTCAACGGCTTTAGCCGTAGTGGGAGCACTTGGTTCACCAACTTTAAACTCAATCAAAAGTCCTTTCAACTTATCAAAAATCTTGTTTTCCAAGTTTGCCTCAATTTGGCAAGCATCGATGGTAGTAGACAAAGAAGGTGAAGCCGAAGACGAAGCCTTACGAACACTAGACGTGCTACGAGGACTATACACCTTAGATCTATTTTCAATTATCACTAAAGCTTCCTCAACCGTTTTACACAAAAAATTACCACCCGCGGCGGCATTCAAATAATCCCTTTCATGATCATTAAGTCCATTGTAAAACGTGTCAATTTGATGCAAATCGGAAAAACCGTGATGAGGACATTCATGTAACATTTCTTTAAACCTATTCCAAGCCGTTGAAAAACTTTCATTAAATTCTTGTGAAAACTTTGAAATCTCGTTTTTCAAGTGCGTAGTCTTAGAGGGCGGAAAAAATTGGTTCACAAACTTAGACACGAGATCCTTCCACGTCAATATTGAATTGGGTGGCTCTTTCTCTAACCAAATTTTAGCGGCCCCGCTAAGGAATACAGAAAAAGCATCATCTTAATCGAGTCGTTAGAGACATCCTTAAACTTGCAAGTAGCGGTAAGACGATTGAACTGGCGGATATGGTTGTGTGGATTGTCCTTCTCATCACCATGGAATTTGTTGTTTTGGATCATCGACAACAGACCCGTTTTCACCTCAAAATTCTCCGCAAGGATAGCGGGAATCACAATAGCCTCTCCATAACCCTCGGTGGGTGCTTGAAGTAACTCCATCATAGTTCGATTCGCCATGGTTGGTGCTTCTCTTACAATGGGTTCGTCAATAGGAGACTCCTCACTAGAATTGTTGGGAGTGGGAGTTTTGTTCTTTCGTTTACGTGCACGTCTTGCTTGATTTCGAGTTAGCATAAATGTCACGTACAACGAGGGGACGAGCAAAGAAGATTCTTTTTGGTGTTTTGTATTTTTCAAATTTTTTTTTTTGGTTTTTGATTGTATTAACCTTTTTGGAATTTGGTGAAATGTATTAAGTAGACACAAATCTACAAATCTCCTCCTTAATCAAATCTCTTGATTAAAGAAGCCTCAAGGAATGAAAACGATCACGTGAAGTGAACGCCTTCGATGACTTTAGAACGTTGGTAGAACACCAAAACGTTCAAGAGGGTTTAATCAATAGAAACCAAGAAAATATATATGATACTTAGTAATACTTTGGGCGGCAAAACCCTCGATTAGCTCTCACAATCAAATACTCACAAGCAAGCGGGGAAACGAGGCGGCGCGAAGCACTTAAGAGCCTTTTTCCTTAGGATATATTTTATAATATCCGCCTTATACCCACCTTATAGTTTGTATTTTCAAGATTAAGCTTCACGAAAGTATTTATCTATTTTTGCCTTTTTCTTTGGTTTGAGATTCGAATACAATGATTGGGTAATGACCTCCCAAGTCAAGGTTGTGATTTCTCACGTATTTGGAGTACTTGTGAATTTATTGTTCTACGTATACAATATATTAATAATATTCACACAAAAACCGAAAACCGATAATACGTATTAGTAGAGTGCTACTAATACAAATACTAATTATGGTTAGTATAAAAACAACAATGCCAAATCAAAACACAACACGCCTCCCCGGCAGCGGCGCCAAAATGATGTAGTGTTTTTGCTACCCTTTAGGAAAAGAGCAACAAAAGTGGCAAGTATTAAGTGTCGGTTTAGGAAAACCAAGCACTAATGACCAATTAAGTTCGTTCTCAAGGAGGCTAGTTTGTTATCTGTGTAATGATATGGATTAATTTGTGATTATATTTGAGAAAGAAAAATCGAAAAGTGATTAGAAGAGAATGATGGTTATGAAGGCGGATTAAACTAAGTCTAAAAAGGCGTACACGTAAAGTCTTAAAAACCACCAAAATTAAAATTTTAACCTAAAAATTTCTAAAAATTACCAAAAATCCCTAATAATATTATAAGAGTTTACAAAAAATCAAAACTTGCAAAAACCTTTTAATTAATTAGATAATGACTTTTTAATGCTAATTAAAGCCCTAAAAATCAAAATTAATTATTAAAAAGCCCTAAACAAGATTTTAAAGTTTGTAAACCTCAAAAATACTCTAATTAAGCTAAAAACTATTTTTCAAAATTTTAAAACCAATTAAAACTATTTTTAAACAATTAAAAACTCCTAAAATCAATTAAATCTTAAATTAATTATAAAAAATAATTAAAACACCTAGAAAATATTTGGAAAGTTGCAAAAATCCTAATTAAGTGTTTAGAACCTAGGAAAAATATAAAACCTAGAAAATCAGACTTTTAATTTTTAATAATAAAATAATATTAAAATAATATTAAAATAATATTAAAAATCCAAAAATTATAAAAAATTCTAAAAACTTGCAAACTAGCTTAATTTACCCTAAATAACTCAGAAATGAAAGTGAAATTACCTAAATACCCCTATTAGGCCTAGAAAATGGGCCAAACCCAAAACAGACCCTTATTGGGCTTAATTAAGGCCCAATAAGAAAAATTGTTCAAAATAAGCCTAAAAAGCACAGGTTGACTCAAAATTTGATTTTAAACAACTTTTTCCAAAGGCCCAAAAGCTGAAAATGTGAAATAAGCTAACTTATAATAAGCAGCTTATTCTTAATGGGCTTTTAAGCCCATTAAGCTATAAGTTGATGCCATAAGCTAAAATTTAACACACAAGCTTCTTTTGACCTAACAAAGACTTCTACAAAAAGAAATTTCAAATAAGCCCACTTAATAAGCCAGAAACAGTTCACAAACTTATTCACAAAACGACAAAATAGTCGTTTTTATGATCTAGACGACCTCAGAAGCTGATTCAAGTTGTAAAATGTTTCTTATGACAAAACTAAGCTTAATAATCAAAAAACTACTCAATAAGCACACTCAATAAGCTGGAAAGTCAAATAAGCACTTATGTTAAAAGTCAAACAAGTTGGTTTTCTAGTAAAAAGTCAAAGTCAAAGTCTCATAAGCTCCAGTTTACTTAAATGGGTCAAATAATGAAGATCTATCACAAAAAATAAGTTGTTGCAAGTCAAAATAAGCTAGAATAGCTTATTGATAAGCTGATGACAAAATTGCACTAGCAGGGGCTAGTTTTGGATGTTGAGCAGTGGAAACTTTTTCCACTGCTTGACTATTTTGACTTTTTGTCTTTAGTGACTTTTTTGGAGATTCAGATTTCACAAAGGCACCCAAATGATCTTTGGATCAAAAGGAGTCAATCATAATCAAAATAACACAATCACTAACACCCAATTGATACAGTTTAATCAATCATTCATCAGACATGATACAGACATGAACAATAAGCAGTTAAGCACTTATGAGTAGTTTTAGCACAAATCAGCCAAGCCAAATTCAACCAAATGCACACACCATCTATAATAAACTCCAATAAGCAAGTCTAAACAGGTTTCATGCACTGGTTCAAAGAATTAAGCAAGATTCAAGCAATGAAAGTTACTGATGAACACTAACAAATGCAGTTTTTCTACTTTGCTGATGTATTTGACACACAAGCCAATTTCAACACTCCAAATCTTTCAAACAGGGTATATTAACTTTGTTTAAACCACTTTTATCCCTAAGCATGCATACACACTAAGTGTTCCCAAAATCCTAGGTCAAAACAAGCAGAAATATTAACTTTGTTTAAACCACTTTTATCCCTAAGCATGCATACACACTAAGTGTTCCCAAAATCCTAGGTCAAACCAAGCAGAAACAAGGTCTATATAGCAGATTGTTTAATTCAAGTGTTCAAACCCAAAAACTTGCAGCAAAATACTCTCAACAAGGTATTTATCAGATACAAAGCATAAACAACAACTTCCCTTAACACAATAACAAGTTACAAGCATAAACCAGTAGACCCAAACACCCCTTTAACTTTTCCAAATCAAAATTTTCAAAAGCAAAGTGAGATTTCAGGCCAACCAAGCATCAATTAACACTAAAGCAAGTATAATAAACAGATTCAAGCAAGTACAAGCCACAAAATTCACAAGAACATAAGTTTCATACAAATATCACCAAAAATCACAATTTAAGCAGAGTTTGAGATTAAGTATGCAAACCTCATGGATGTACATCCACACCCACGAATTTTGAGCTTATGTGTTAGCAAGAACAAGCACAAGCTTCCACAATAAGCCTGCTAAGATTGAACAAGGGTTAAGCACAATATCATTAAAATCAGAAACTTTGAAAAACTTGATTGATGCAAACTTGTTACCCCACACCTGATTATCCCCAAGTTATAAGCCTCACCACACCTTAACCAACTCAGTTAGGATGCTATGATCAGCCCTATAGCCCAAGAATTCCAAGATTGGAACAAGACTTAGCAAAATATCAAGAAAATGAGGAAATATGCAAACTTTTGCACACTCCTCTTTTGAAAACAGGTTTTGAACTTCAAGAACTAACAAGCATATAACAAATGAAAGCAGTAAATAAGATTGGCCAATGACTTTTCTTCAAGATTTCAAACTCAATTTCATTAAACTTAGAAATAGGATTTACAGAAACTTGAACAAGGAAAAATCAAAAGCAAAGTCTAAATGTTGGAACCCTAAGCCTTTATATAGGCATACAATGAGACTAAGTTACTGAATAAAAACGTGAACCCTAGCTACTGAAGTCCCAATTTTGCCCTTGAGAGTTTTGGCATCTTCTTGAATCATGTGACTGAATTTGGAGCCTTGTGGTAGCTGGCATGTAGTAAGTTGATCAAAGGGCTCCAAATGAGCTTAACTTCAAAGCTATGTTGTGGGGCGTTGGATGACTGCCACTGTTTTGGCATCTTCTTCAAGGGTTGAAAAGCAGGGGAAAACATGTGACCTTGAGCTGATGTGGCAAGCTTTTTGAAAGTGGGGTTAAGGTTATTAGTCCCTTAATCTTAAATCTGGAAGAGATTAAGGGCTAATTTCAAGTGTAATGAAAATACCCAATTTTCATAAGAACACTAAGAACACCTCTTTTGATCTGTTTACTTGTTTAAATAAGTTGTTAGGCGCCATAATCTTTATTTAAATAAAGATTATTTAAATACGGGTGTGAGTGGGATGTGATGTGGCACCAGGGTGGGTTTTGATTGGAGGAGGGGAGTAAGTGGGGCACGTGGCAGCTCAGGAGTGGTCTATGTATCTTCTTTGTCTGCCAGCTTAACACCCCCATCTTTCAGAAACTTTTCAAATGCTTTTCATACTTCTATCAACGCTTGTTTCAGCTTTGTCAACTTTTGCCTTTTTACAATTTTGGCCCAAAAACTTTTACAAAGTGAAATCAGGGGTAATTCTTGCCATTTTTGAATTCTTCAAGGGCTGGTGTGGTATTTTCTTCAAGGATAATGGTCTAGACTTGCATAATTGTTATTTTGGAGGACTGAAATTGCCAAGTCTTGATGATTGAGGGACCATTTTTGCCAAATGTTGAAAGTTGAGGGTCCTTTTTGTAATTTTGAGATTTTCAAAGGACCAAACTTATCATTTCTTGTACTTTGAAGGACTTCATGATGTAACTGACTTTGTGGATGATATTGGTTGGCAATTTAGCTTTGCTGAGGGGCTAATCTTGCCAATTCTTCAAAGTTAAGGGTCCTTTTCGTAATTTTGACAAACTTTAGGGACCAAACTTGTAATTATGAGGATACAAGGGTATAAAGTGTCAATTCTTCATAAATGGAGGACCCTTCTTCATAATTCTTCAAATCTTCAAGGGTTGATCTTGGGAAAGTCTTCATTAGGGCTTGGTTCATTGTGCGGCTTCGTTTCCCGTGTTCGTTTTTGCATGATTCTTGTGATCTTTTGTCATTTTCTCAATATCCGTACCTAAAATACACAAGCAACAAACACAAGCATATATTTGGGTATTTTGATGATATTTAATGCATTTTAAGCCCCATTTGGAAGATGAGACTATGTATAAAAGCAGTCTCATCAGTCTATTATAACAAGGTGAGTCTATAGCCTCGCTTTTCATGCTAGCTACTAAATGTTTTAATAACCACGAGGGGGATACATGCTATTTGAAAATAAATGAACACAAGTCATGATTAATTGTTTGGACCCGAATGTTGACTATGTTGCCTTGAATTGTATCGAGTACCTTGTTTCTAAAGACCCTAAATTCATGAACCGTTAACTATGTTCTGACTTGATGTTGTGAGTTGGGAATATGCACTTATTCAAATGATAGTACTATTGGGTTGACCACCCTATTTGAGACCAGGGCATTACGTTGAGTAACCTCTGGGAAGGATAATTTACGAGAATGAGATTTGGGTATATATTTAGCAACTAATACCCTAGAGGGGCAATGGTTTTATCTAGTCATGCTGGCATTTGGTGTGGGTGACTAATTGGTTAAGGGGTCGGTGTCATGAGCTTAAATACAATGAGGTGCCTTGATATAGATTGTATGTACAACACTTTTATAAAATGATTATGATTGATTTTCTTCTTGTGTTCAAATGAGATTTGTTAAACCTATGGACTCGCTCAACATTATTGTTGATTTTTTTAAGCATGTGTTTCAGGTAATCGAAGGTGATTGATGGCGGAGCTTTGCTGTGGATGTTGTGGGTTTTCTTTTGAAGTATTGTGGTCTAAAAAAATTTCTATCCTTTTATTGTTGAAAAATTTGTCTAATGTTTATGTACTGTACTGAAACTTGTTGGTTTGATGGTCGAGATCTGTGGGGACTAAACGCTTTACTCTAGTGTCATTTTAGTACATTATCGGATGAAAATTATGTTTTAGACATTGTGTGAAATCTTATTTATATTTTATGTGTAAGCGTCTCTTTTGAGTCGTTCAATATATCTTGTGTGATGATACTTGTGTTTAGCACCCAATTGTGTATTTCCGCTGCGCAATGTGAATTGGGGGTGTTAAAGATATCATTGTTGATTTCTCTTTCTCTTGACAATTTCATATATGAGGATTCATAATACGAATGACGAATTTCTTAACAAATTCATATATGAGGATTCATAATGAGAATTATGATAAAACTAAAACAAAATGACAAGAGTTTTTAAGAACAAAAGCACACTTCTTTATTTATTAACAACTTATCGTTCATATTTACATGATAAGCATCGATGTTACATAAAGGAAACTGTACATATTTAAAAACTGAGACCAGATTTCTAAGCTTAACTTCTCATTTTGATCTCCTCAATTCTGTCCAAAATATATCCGGAGTCAGATTGTTGAGTAGTTTTGAGATCTTCGATGAGTGTTTCTAAATTAAGCCCGGTTCTCATAAGTCCTTCTCTCAGTTCAACGTTCTCCTTATCAATCCTTGCCATTGTTATTTCATAATGATGCATTCTTCTACTCAGTTTAATATTATGGTGTCGGGTAACGTCCATTTTATATTCCAACTGCATAAAATTCCCTTTAATTTCTTTTCTTCCCCTTATTAAATTTATAACATTACTTTCTACTCTTCTAAAAGCTTCTAAGGATATTTCATCGAGATGACTTCCAATTGCAGATAATTGACGGTCGTACTTTTCCACAATCCATGCTCTAGAGACCTCTTTAGTTTCATAAGGCTCTTCGCGAATTTGATTGGGAGATGAATAAAGATCCTCAAGTAACATAAAATGAGACCTGGGTGAAGGTGTACTATTCATCACTTCAGTTTGATGTGGGAAATATTCTTGTACTTCAGGGGTATCGTAAAAAGATAAATTCGGAACAAGCACATTTGTGGAAGATGGAGTGAACATTGAGATTTCTCTTTCATCATCATTAGAGATGAGAATATAGGTGGAAGTAGACATCCTTGTAGTTTTTATAACATAATAACATAAGATATGCTTCTAAAGGGAAAAAATCTTACGCTGGCGTTGCTGATGGCTGATAGTCTAGAATTTTTAAAATCTCATTTATAGTTTAAGCAAAACCTTATTCTCTATAACTGCAAGCTCTGATGCCAATCTGTAACACCCCCCATTTTTACGATATAGCAACGCAAGATAATCTGGGGTATTACTTCATAGTACCATAGTCACAATAATAAAAAATGCCAAAAAGATATTTTTATAAAACAAATGTTATCATTCATTTATTTAAATCAGAGTTAATAAACAACTGTACAAATGTTGTACAAACGCTGTACAAACACAAGTTTCCCAAAGATCTAGTTTTATTGATAGAATGATAACTTATTCAAGACACCACCCTTTCCAACACGCCAGTCTTCATTCACCTGAGATATATGCTTAAAGTCAACATAAAGGTTGAGTGAATTTATAGGTTTTAAACATCATTTGAATACAAGTATGACTCTCGGGCTACAGTGTTATACACCCAGTTTTTAAATTCATGTATTCTTATTGCACTAGCTCATGACCCGCGACTAGACATTATCAGAATAATCCAACAAATTGCCCTTAAGCAGAAAGATTGCCAGACTATCCTGAATTTTAGCAAAATAAAGCGTATCTGATTAGCCTAGGAATGGACCATTAGCTGCTAGCAAGTGTGACTTGCCCAGATAGGAGATGTCAGTCTCTAATAGTACTATTCACAATATTAGCGCTCTTTAAATGATTAGCGGTTCACGATTAAAAAGGGACTTTTGATGGCAACAAGTAAACATAGTGTCAATAATCATATAGGCAGCATACAAAAACACTTGCATTCCAGTTTTGCATATATCCCCCTCACGGGTTTTCAAATTGTTTATAAGCTTTTTAAAAGTGAGGCTATAAACTCACCTTAGCCTATAGAGTCTTTTGATTATCCAACCACAACCTTCTCACGGAATCTGGACTGACACACAATATGCATATATATCAAGTGTTAGTTCTTGAGTTCAATCTATTTATATAACAATATTTAATTGAATTATTTTGGAGTAATAGTATCATTGTTCGGGCCATCATACTCAGAAGCCATTCTATAAACGTTTGAGGAGCGAGGGCACTTTATATCGTAAACCCAACCACTCAGTCAGAACGTAATATCGAGATGGAACATCTTTGTACAAAGCTCCCTACTAACATGACACAATATTTTTTATTACATTTTGAGTTTCAATATTGGCAAAAATAGCCCTTGTTGTTATAGTTTGGTGTATTTACACTTTTTACCCTTTAAGTATATAGTTTCATAAATTGCAATTTCAACCTTCAATATTTAACCTTAAGGTCTCAAAATTTACAACATTTATTCTTATAGATTTTACTTTCATAAGATGATACTTTTGGCCCAAAATCATTTATAGTTTCAGAATTGACAGTTTTAGTCCCTGAACTTGTAAAAATCACATAACAAGCTCAAACATGATCCAAATGATCTAGGATTTGAAAAAAGGTTTATGAACATATTTATAATCATAATAAAGACATCTTTAACTTATAACTTTCATTTAAAATGATGAAATGACTTAGTTTCTTTTAGATTATCTTTCTAACATAATTTTGGCATTATAAAAAGTGTAAATAAACATTATTAAAAGATCAAATCCTTGGTTAACATAGATTTACCTAGGTAGCTCCAAAATGGCTCCTTACGGCTTCTTATGAGCACAACTTGCTACCAAAGCTTCAAGATCTTCAATGGATAGCTTCTAGACCTGGTTTTTGGTCCTGTGGGATGTCCTAAGACGTATATAGATGTGGAAATGTAGAATGGGTAGGAGATACAAAGAAAACGGGATGCAAGTTCTTTCTATGGCCATTCGTCCCTATTTATACTAGTTTGGAAACTTAGGCTCCAAGCTAAGGCTTAGGACGTGTAAGATAGATAGAGTATTGACTAAGGGAGGCTAGTGAAGTTCTACACAAGTTCTTAGACTCTAGTTTTGAATGAGGTTCCAACATTCGCATGGTGATGTGTAGCAAGCTAGGAGGTGATGCACCTACTTGTCACACTCCTAAAACATCTTAGGGTCCATAAATATCAGGTTTTCAAACTTGGAATGGAGGGAAATGGTTTGAAGATGTGTTTTGGAGGGAAAATACAAAACCGGATTCAAAAATTAGGTCTTGTAACTTATGTTTTGTGTTTTTGGTGATTAGGGGCTTAGGAAAGTGATTAGTAAATAATTAAGGCTTAATTAGGGTTTAGACATTCTATTTAATATATTTAGGTCCTTGGTTTGAATTTTAACAAAGGTTTGATGTGAAAATGGGAAGTATACATTTGTAGATTAGGATTTTCTAATGATCTAGGGTTTAATCTTAGTAAATGTGATTATCCTTCTCTTAGCTACTGATGTAAACTTAATTTAGGTCCTAGAAATTGTGTCTTAAGTGTCCAAAGAGTTCTTACACTTGGTTTAAGTGTTTAGTTTAGGTAAACATGTTTAAAGTGTGAAAATACCTATTTTGACCTAATTTACAAGTCATTCATTGAAATCTTGTACCTTGTGCATTAGATTACGTGTACATTGTCTTAATATAACCTTATAATCTTAATGAAGTCCTATGAATATTTGTAGACTTGTCCTTAAAGAACTATGTGATGATTCCAAGTAGATTTCTTAATATGAGGGTTCTTATATTATTAAGCCTAATGACTTTCTATCTTTGGTAATTAGGGTTTATATCTTAATGTACATGATGCGGTATTTTTGTACACTTTATTTTAGGAAAAATAAAGTGACAAAAGCGGGTATGTATTAGTACGTACGTTTTGTGAAAAACGTAAAGTACCGACAATCGAGTTCGTTCTTAATAGGTGTGTAAACACCCATCCTTTTTACCACTTAACTACAATAATAACCAAGCCAAAACGTGTATTTTATGTCGTAAATGTCGGAGTTATACGTGGTTTGTGTTTTTGTTGTGATTTATGACGAAAATGTGAAAAGGGGAGAAAACACGGGCTTCACGGGCTTTTATCAAAGAAAAGACAAAAGACGAAGTCAAAAAATCAAGAGTGCAAAACGAACGGAAGTCCAAGACCAATTCTGAAGATTTATCGAACAAAAAGTCAAAAGAAGGAAGTTTACTAAAAGTCGAAGAACTCAAGTCTAATTTATGAAGAAATTTCAAGACGAGTTTAAAGAAATCCCGAGACAAAGTCGTTAAAGTCAAAGAATTAAGAAGACAAGGACTAATCAAGCAATTAAAGAAAGAAGAAAGAGGGGAGGAAGCTTCCTCTAAGCACCTCCCTAATCCTCCTATAAATAGGCCTTAGTTCATTTCATTTCATTGTTGTTGGCTAACTGTGACCATTAGCTCTTCCACTTTAATTTTTGCACATTTAAATACATGTCATTTACTTAATTGTCTTGCACCTTAAATTCATTTAATTTCAAGTAAGTTTCCTTTTAATTATTGGTAATCTTTACTTTTATTGTTCATCTCCTATCTACCTTTCTTGTTTGATCTTAATCTTTATACATATTGTTCATGTTTATGTTCTTCAAATTTTACTGATTTAATCAAGTGGGTTTTGATTTTGTTGGTGTTTGATTGTTAGTTTTATTGATTTGGATTGTTTGTTTATTATTAGTAGATGTTTATTGATTAGTTTTTCTTAATCTTTTGGTTTGATTTGCTTGATTTTGTTTAGATTCGTGTTAGTTTTGTCCCCGTGTTCTTCGCGATTTTTGTTTTTCCAGGTACTATTGATTTCTAGTTTATTCCGAATCAAGGAATTTGTTCAGTTTATTCCGGATCAACTGTTATTCCGAACGAAGGTTGTTTGTTGAATATTCCGAATAAAGGGCTTGTTCCGAATAAGTGACATATTCCGGATCAGTTTGATATTCCGGATCAGCAACATATTTCGAGTGAAGAAAACATTCCGAACCAAAGACTATATTCCGGATCAACTTGTTCATTCGGAATAGTGAATATTCCGAATAAAGCAACTTATTCCGGATCAAGGGCATTCATTCAGAATAACATATATTCTGGATCAAGGGCATTCATTCGGAATAGTAAATATTTCGAGTCAAGGTCGTTTGTTCGGAATAATCAATTATTCCGGATAAAGCTTTTTATTCCGAATGAGGGCTTTATTCTGAATGAAGGCTTTTGTTTGAATATTCCGAATGAAGCAAAGTTATTCCGGATGAAGGTTATTTCTTGATTATTCCGAGTGAATAAGAATTATTTTGAACGAAGGTGACATTCCAAACGAGTGATTTATTCCGAACGAAGGATTATTCCGAATGAGCTGTTTTCAGGTTATTTTAAGTTTCTGTTTTTAAATTTTAATTTTTAAGCTTTATTTTTCCCGCCTTTTTCCTTAGTCGCACTTTAAGTTTACTTGCCTTAGATTTATTTTAAGCCTTGCCTTAGTTTAAGTTTTAGTTGCGTTCTAAGTTTGCCTTTAGGATAGTTTTAAGTTTGCGTCATTTATTTTAAGTGCCTTTTAATTTTTCGTCAAACTTTAATTTCTTGTCATTTATTTTAAATTAGATTTAGATTTATTTTACCTGCCTTTTACTTCAATAGTCTTTGCACTTTTTAATTTTACTACAACGACACAACATTTGTTTCCACCAAAGAAGGCTGAGTCGCATAGTTAACCAGTTATCAATTCGATTAGACCACTACTTCGAACTTTAATTTTTATACTAGGTGTAAAAAGTCTAGTTATCAAATGGCGCCGCTGCCGGCTCTTTTCGTAAAGATTAACGGTTTTCTGTGAGAGACGCGTTGCTTTTTGGGATCCGTTCATTCGTGAGCGTTATTTTCTTGTTTAAAAATTTCAAAAAAAACCCATAAAAATTAAAAATTGTTAAAAATCCAAAAAAAATTAAAAATTTCAAAAATCCAAAAAGATTTTATTTTTATAGTGTATATATATTGTCTATTTCTTTGGTATTGTTTTCTTTGCTTTTGCAGGTGTATGCGTACTATATCTTCTACTTATCCAGAGCCCGAGACTCGAGAAGATTTAGCTATGGCAGGTGTGAACAATAACAATAATCCACCGCACCTCAACAATAACAACAACAATGTTCTTCCACAGCCCGATCTTCGGACAATGGAGGAGCTTTGTCAACCCACAATGTTTGGCCGAGGAGGACCGATTGCGCCGATGCAAATCACGGCTCCGTAGTTTTCGTTGAAGCATCACATGATCTAGCAAGTGCAAACTAATCCATTTCGCGGATTGCCTGATGATGATGCTAACAAACACCTCGACAAATTCATTACTATTACCCAAAGCATGAAGTTGCCCGGTGCCACAATGGATGTCCTTCACCTACAACTCTTTCCACATACTTTATCACACCACGCCGAGAAATGGTTTCATCGTCTCCCGAAGAATTCCATTCATACTTGGGATGACATGACTCAACGCTTTTTGTCGCGCTACTTTCCACCATCCATGGTCACGAGCCTCCGAAATCAAATCAGCGGTTTCATGCAAGAACCCGATGAATCTCTCTTTGATGCTTGGGAAAGATATAATGTTTTGATCGATCGTTGTCCAAACCACAACATGCTCCCCGTGACCTTAATTGATACTTTCTACAACGGTTTGACTTTTCGTGATCGTGATATGATTAATGCAGCTGCCGGTGGCACATTTATGAAAAGAAGACCCGAGGAGTGTAGAGAGTTTATTGAAAACATGACTACTCATCACAAAAACTGGGACTCCTCCGCTTCTTCAAAGAACAACCCGAGAGTCAATGTTTCTTCTACTTCAGCAAACCCCGTTATGACCGAATTCACCCGCATGATGGCCGAAATGAACAAAAATATCTTGCTCATCGCTTCAAACCAACAACAACAATTTAAAGCGGTAGCAACTCCTTGTGAGACATGCGGCGGTCCTCACTCATACACTGATTGTCCTTCTTCTCAAGGAAATCCAGAAAACGTGTATGCAGCTTATGGTAATTATTCACCAAAAAATTACCAAGCCCGACCTCAAGGGGATAGAAATTTGCTAAGTTACCGGTCCAACAACTATCTTTCACCCGGTTTTTGTCCTCAAAACCACAACCCCAACAACAATTACACTAGAAGCAACCAAATCCCACCTCGAGCTTCTAATCCTTATCACCCACCCGCTCAACAAGCCTCACCCATTAATCAAGATGTTGAAGCTTTGATGAGAACCCAAGGAGAGCAAATTAAGAATCTACAAAGCCAAATTATCAATTTGAAAGGGGATATCACCAAGCAAGGGAATGACATTAGATCCGAGCTTCGAAATGATATACAATCCTCCTTCAGCAATCAAACGAATGATATGAAGAATATGCTGGCTAGTTTCTTACCCACCACTCAACCCTCTACTTCGGGCTCTCTACCTTCAAACACCGTCACCAACCCGAGAGAGAAGGTGAGTGCTATTACTACCCATAGTGGAGTTACTTTAGTAGGACCATCTATCCCACCCCCCAGTTACTCCATCTACACCTCCTCCACCACCATTTATCCCTACTACTCCCACACCTAGTATTAGTACACCATTACTGTCTCCGCCTCGTCATGATGAAGTACCCACCAAGACTCCTCCACCAACCCCAACTTCCACCTTTAAACCTTCAACATCTCAACCTTTACCTGCTACACCTACACCTTCCACCTATAAACCCAATATTCCTTATCCATCTCGCTTAGACAAGGCCAAAATGCACACCAAGGATGACATTCAAGTGTCAAACTATTTGAAGAATGTTTCGGAAATGACTATCACTTTTAGCCTTGTTGAAGCTCTAGCACAAATGCCTAAATTTGTTAAGATGTTTAAGGAATTTCTTAGCAAGAAGGAGAAGATGGCCGAGTTTGTTAATACTCGATTGAATGAAAATTGTTCAGCCGTCCTTCTTAAAGAACTTCCGGAAAAACTTGGAGATCCCGGTCGTTTTGTGCTACCTTGTACTTTTAACCAAACCGACGAATTTACTGCCTTAGCCGATCTCGGGGCAAGTATAAATTTGATGCCTTTAAGTGTTTGGAAAAAAGTTATCATTGCCCGACCTTACACCCACGAAGATGACTCTTGAGTTAGCCAATCGCACTCTCGCTTACCCCGTTGGTATTGCCGAAGACGTGTTCAATAAAGTTGGCACATTCACTTTTCCGGTCGACTTTCTCGTTGTTGATTATGAAATGGACCCTCGTATTCCGTTAATACTTGGACGCCCATTTTTGAGAACCGATAGAGCTTTAATTGATGTGGATAAATGTGAACTTATCTTACGAGTCGGGGATGATGCACAAGTTTTTGAAATGGGGAAGCTTCCAAGCAAATCCTATGGAAGAGAATCAGCGAATATGATTAATGTGCTTGATGATTTTGTCGTCTACAACAATCCTCTATACGATTCTTGCAATGATAATCCACTTTTTCAAGATGATGTGGATGATTCTCTCTCCAATTTGGAACCTTCACCCATATATGATTCTCCACCGATCTTTGATGCTTTTGATGATGATTCTAGTTCCGATGGGGATGATTATGATGATTTTACTTCCGAGTATCCCGACATGCCCACTTATGATGATTTTGATGAGGCCGATACTCTTTCGAGTGATTCTTCTCATGATGAAGATCATCTGTCATCCATGCTTAATCCTACTTTGGATGACTACTCATTTGAGGAAGACTTCTCTACTTTTCTCAATACATACTTCCCTCATGAGAGTGATGCTCCTCCTTTAGACTTTGATGATTATAGTCTTGATCCTACTTCGGATTTGAAGAAAATTCTTTCAAAGGAGAAGCAACCGGATGACACCAACATCTGCAGCACGTATGTTTTGACACCTCTTTGTCCACCTTCTGAGGACTAGGTTGTGCCTTTTCTTCGCGGATGTTCTTCAAATTCTGCTAAGCCTGAGTGCTATTTTCCCCTAAAGGAAAAGGTGTTCGACCCCGGTATCGATATTCTTCAGCCATCTCAGTATCCATCTGATGAAATAAAAGGAAAAGTTTTTGGAACTACTGAAGATATGATTGCACCTCACCATACTTGCTTCCACCATGCTCCATCTTTGCTTAAGAGAACCTTGCCTATTCTTCTTTGGCTTGCATTTTTCGCCTTAAGCTTGTGCTATTTGATGGACGAAAACTATGTCTTTGATCCCGGTGGATGTGTTTTGATGCTTCTTCCTATGCTAATCAAGGTCGAGTCAGGCTCACGACTCGGTGAACAAAAATCAAGCGCTTTTTGGGAGGCAACCCATGTATCTATCTTTTAGCTATCTATATCCTAAGTGTAGGGGAGACCCGTTGGTGTTTGCTATTTCCTCTCTTTTCTTCTTCTATTCAGGGATTCGAGCGTTCAATGATCCACTCTTGATGATTTTTGACGACCCGTGATTCCGTGTTTCCGACTTCCCGGTTCTATCCTAAACTCTTTTCGATTCACTATTTTATATTTCTCAATATTAAAATAGGACTCTCTTTAGTTGTCTTTTCCTTAGCAAGATTTAAACAACGTGCACAATGCCCTAAGTGTAGGGGAGTTTACTCCCACATGCTTAAACATTGAGGACAATGTTTATATTAAGTGTAGGGGGGGACTTCTATCGAAGTTAAGTGGTCTTTTCCTTGTATTTGTCCTCATTTTAACCGGAAAATCAATTTTTCGACATTTTTCAAAATTTTTGATCTATTTTGGCCTATTAGTTTTTCCCTTTGTATAGTTATTTTCTTTCTTTACTAGAATAAATTTTAATAAAGTGGTTTTAGTTTTCAAACGTTGTGAATCTTTTGACTCAACCCGAGTTTACTTATCTAAGTTTACTCTAGCTAGTATCCTTAACGTGTTTAAGTCAAGTTTTGCTAGGCTTTTATATAAGGAGCTTTAAAACGCGAAAATCTTAACTCTCACGGGTTAAGAACAAGAACATTTCGCAAGTTCCTATAATTGACCCTAGAGAGACGTTTATCAAGGGAACTTTAAAATGCGTTTTCTAAACTTGAAAGAGTCTAAGAAGATGCAAGATCCTATAGGCGACTCAAAAACCCAAAACTTTGACTTAATAGGCTAAGCATCCACGAGTCTCATTCCTTGAGATTTTAAACTGTGGAGAACGAGAGATGATAGAGTCAGTTATAAGTTTGGTATCCTTTCGTGAATTTATGTGAGTTAATTATAAGTCTATTCTCCCATCGCTTGCTAATAAATTTATCTACAATAAATAAGGTTGTACGATTTGAAAAGTTACTTAGCTTCTAGCCCAAGATCGTTTAAAAGTTGCTCAGTATGGATTACAGTTCATAGCCAAGGCATAACTTATTGAAGCGGGATGAGAAGATTGGCGAGTCCAAAAAGGTCCTAACAATACATGAGGGCTACATTTTGTTGCTAAAGATCCCAAGTGATGTGAAGAATCATTTATCAAAAATCAATATGAAGGATCGAGACACACGACGAAAAGCAAATACTCCCGTAAAGATCATGGAAAAGTTTATCCGAAAAGACCCTAGCAAGGTATGAGGATAAATAGATCCAAGTCCTAAAAGGAGGCGGATCGTTGTATATCAAAATCCCAAGTAAAGATTGGAGAAAAATGAAGAAGTCGTGGTCCAAATATGAAGAATCTCTCAAAATTTCAAGTGAAGAAATTCCTATTATGAAGAAAAGACCATTATTTCATGAACGTCTCTCAAGGTTTGAAGTATGAAGTCGCTGCCAAATATCGGTCCGAGAAAGGTCTCAAATCGTGAAGCGAGTTATGCCAAGATATGAACTTTTTGAGGTCCCGAGAAGCAGTTTTAAAAGATTTTCTCCTTTAGCTAACTATTGATTAAATCGTCCCACTTTATTTTCAGCCTAAATAACTATCGAAATAAGTCAACAATGCATCCTCGTGATCATTCAAGACAACAATAAAATATAAGAGATACACCTAGGAATAAGGGAGTCTAAGTAAATAATTGGCCCACGTGAGTTCGTGTTAGTTTGCTAACTTATAATAACAATGATCTCGTTTTTAAGCTTGGTTTGGAGAAAGTGAAAACTTGAGGATGATGATCATTCACACATTTTCAAAACCCTAAGGTATGTTTTTGATTTCTTTACTTACTTTCATCCTTTGAATGTTTATAATTTTCTATCTCTTTAATAAAGGCCAATATGGATTGATTATGATGGAAAATGTAATCGTGCTTTGTAACTAATGGATTGCATGAGGACATTGCAATGGTCAAGTGTAGGGGATTTGATAGGTGTGTAAACACCCATCCTTTTTACCACTTAACTACAATAATAACCAAGCCAAAACATGTATTTTATGTCGTAAATGTCGGAATTATGCGTGGTTTGTGTTTTTGTTGTGATTTAGGACGAAAATGTGAAAAGGGGAGAAAACACGGGCTTTCACGGGCTTTTATCAAAGAAAAGACAAAAGACGAAGTCAAGAAATCAAGAGTGCAAAAAGAACGGAAGTCCAAGATCAATTCTGAAGATTTATCGAAGAAAAGTCAAAAGACGGAAGTTTACTAAAAGCCGAAGAACTCAAGTCTAATTTATGAAGAAATTTCAAGACGACTTTAAAGAAATCCCGAGACAAAGTCGTTAAAGTCAAAGAATTAAGAAGACAAGGACTAATAAAGCAATTAAAGAAAGAAGAAAGAGGGGAGGAAGCTTCCTCTAAGCACCTCCCTAATCCTCCTATAAATAGGCCTTAGTTCATTTCATTTCATTGTTGTTGGCTAAGTGTGACAATTAGCTCTTCCACTTTAATTTTTGCACATTTAAATACATGTCATTTACTTAATTGTCTTGCACCTTAAATTCATTTAATTTCAAGTAAGTTTCCTTTTAATTATTGGTAATCTTTACTTTTATTGTTCATCTCCTATCTACCTTTCTTGTTTGATCTTAATCATTATGCTTATTGTTCATGTTTATGTTCTTTAAATTTTATTGATTTAATCAAGTGGGTTTTGATTTTGTTGGTGTTTGATTGTTAGTTTTATTGATTTGGATTGTTTGTTTATGATTAGTAGATGTTTATTGATTAGTTTTGCTTAATCTTTTGGTTTGATTTGCTTGATTTTGTTTAGATTCGTGTTATTTTTGTCCCCGTGTTCTTCGCGATTATTGTTTTTCCAGGTACTGTTGATTTCCAGTTTATTCCGAATCAAGCAATTTGTTTAGTTTATTCCGGATCAACTGTTATTTCGAACGAAGGTTGTTTGTTTAATATTCCGAATAAAGGGCTTGTTCCGAATAAGTGACATATTTCGGATCAGTTTGATATTCCGGATCAGCAACATATTCCGAGTGAAGAAAACATTCTGAACCAAAGACTATATTCCGGATCAACTTGTTCATTCGGAATAGTGAATATTCCGAATAAAGCAACTTATTCCGGATCAAGGGCATTCATTCGGAATAACATATATTCCGGATCAAGGGCATTCATTCGGAATAGTAAATATTCAGAGTCAAGGTCGTTTATTCGGAATAATCAATTATTCCGGATAAAGCTTTTTATTCCGAATGACGGCTTTATTCCGAATGAAGGCTTTTGTTTGAATATTCCGAATGAAGCAAAGTTATTCCGGATGAAGGTTATTTCTTGATTATTCCAAGTGAAGAAGAATTATTCCGAACGAATGTGACATTCCGAACGAGTGATTTATTCCGAACGAAGGATTATTCCGAATGAGCTGTTTTCAGGTTATTTTAAGTTTCTGTTTTTAAATTTTAATTTTTAAGCTTTACTTTTCCCGCCTTTTTTCTTAGTCGCACTTTAAGTTTACTTGCCTTAGATTTATTTTAAGCCTTGCCTTAGTTTAAGTTTTAGTTGCGTTCTAAGTTTGCCTTTAGGATAGTTTTAAGTTTGCGTCATTTATTTTAAGTGCCTTTTAATTTTTCGTCACGCTTTAAATTCTTGTCATTTATTTTAAATTAGATTTAGATTTATTTTACCTGCCTTTTACTTTAATAGTCTTTGCACTTTTTAATTTTATTACAACGACACAACATTTGTTTCCACCAAAGACGGCTGAGTCGCACTTAAACCATTTTTCAATTCGAATAGACCACGACAAAGAACTTTTTAACTGAGTAAAATCTAGTTATCAGTTCTCGAGGAGGTATGTTGTTTAGTCAACAATTATAGACGTTATTTATTCAAGTGATTACATTTTTGGAAAAAATGAAGAAAAATAAAACGGAAGCGGACTACGCTCAAAACGGACGAAAATACGCGAACGTACGAACGTAAAAACGCGACCCAACGAAAAATTTCACCTAAAAATAATTAAAAATTACTAAAAAGTCCTAAAAATTATAATTAAAAATAAAATATAAACTAAAAAATTTGAAAGTGCTTAAATTATTTTATATTAATTTTTAAAGTTAATTAAAAATCCTAAAAAATAAATTAACTAAGAAAAGGACAAAATTCAAAATTTATTATTTGTAAACCTAAAATGTATTATTTAAAAACTAAAAAATAATTTTTTGAAAATCAAAACTTAATTTAACTATCTTTTATGACTTTTCTCAGATTTAAAACTAAAATAATCCTAGAAAATGAAATAATAAATAGAAAATTATGAAATTTATACTATACAAAAGCAAATATATTTTCCTACGTCCTAGATGACAAAAGAAAATTTTGAAAAAAAGAATTATATTTTTTTGACTTTTAAATATTTTTTATTAATTAAATACGATTAAAAACGATTTAAATGTTTAAAAATATTAAACTAACTTAGAAAAATCTCAAAAAATATCCGAAAGTATATTAAGCTATCTAGATCCTAGGAAAAATAAGGTAAATAAACCAACTTGTCGAATAAGCTAAGGAAAAGCTGAATTAAGCTACTACTATTATATTAAAAAAAACTAAAAAGAAAATAAAAAAGGTATAAAGCAAACATACATGAAAGCATTAAAAGTAAGTGTTGATAGATCAGTTGGTACAATAGATGGGGGCTTTAAGAAGTAAAATGAAGGAATAGCAGAATAAAGGACTTTAAGAAGTAAAATGAAGGAAGTTTCCTACAAGGTGGTCCAAGCTTGAAACTCTAACCAACTAAGCTTATAACTACCTCGACTCAGCTTTCTTACAACTTAATCACCCCGTAGCTACAATAACTTTTACTACCAGCTTATTCTACCCAAGAGCTTATCACCCAAATGTTTGTTACCACAGAGACTTAAACCAAATTGATCGGACATCTTCAAGCCAAGTAACCGAGAACCTTCAAACTTGAACAGCTTGTAAAGAACAACCTATAAAGCCAATAAGATGGGCTTGTTGTCAATAAGCCGGCTTATTGCTTATGCTACCGTAACTCGTGAGTTTTTTGTGATGAATGAAATAACATAACAGGAAAGTAAAGTGTTTGCAAGGTAAGTAAAATTGACATGGTATTTAAAGATGTTGAATTTAAATTGCAATGAAATAAAAGGTGGAACTCAATTGACACCAAATTCGTCTATTACAAATGGGAGAAAAATTAGAACAATAACAATGAAAAATAAACTAGGTCTATATATAATACAATGTGAGAATAAGCGTAAACCCTAATGTGTCATCACCATTCTTTGTCTTCAAACAATCTAAGCACTTGATAACCTCCTAGCAGCTTCCCACTTTTGATCCTACGGCTGATTATGGTCCAAGAATGTCGACATTACTTTTAATGGTCTTTAGAATCGTAGGGTTTGAGTGGCCATCAAGGAGTAAATCTTGGCCATTGGATTGGTAGTATCATGTGACTATCTTCTTAAACAGCTAGAGATTTTTTGTCTTCTTTTGATGACTCATCTCTACAAAAGCACATGGATTTGGTTTCATTTGAGTTGAATTACCCTCTGACAAGGTCAATTTTATAAAACCCTTTGGTTTGGTGAACTTTATTGCTGGGTAAATGGTGTTCATATGTTGTGAATAACAAGTTCTTTTGGTGAATGATTGTTACAGCGATAACTTCCCCCACTTTTAGGAGTTTTGACTATGTTGACCCATTTTAATAAACGTGGGGTAGATGGGTAGGGTAAATGGGTAATGTGGGTATTGGTGGATATGAGTTTTGATTTTGGTAGATTTTTCCCCCTTTAAGTCTTCAAAAGCTGGCAAACAAAGTTTTGGCACATCTCTTCTCATTTTCCTTTGAAATAAGTTAAGTATAATTACGAAACCAGTCCTTATGATTTTTTGAAACATGTATTAAGGACTAATTTAGTAACATTGGACATTCTTCGAGGGCTAAAAGTGTCAAGTCTTGAAAGATTAAGGGCCTTTCTCGGATAACTTGATTCTTCAAGGACCAATGTTGACAAATCTTCAAACTTGGAGGACTAAACTTGTCATTTCTTCAAACTTCAGGGTATTTTTGGAGATTCGACAATCGAGTCCGGTTCATTGTGCGGGTTCATTTCCCGTGTTCGTTTTTGATTGATTCTTGTGATCTTTTTATCTTTTTCTCGATATCCGTACCTAAAACACATTGAACAAACACAATCATATATATGGCACTTTTTATGATATTTTAATCGTTTTAAGCCCGTTTTGGACGATGAGACCATGCATAATTACGGTCTCATCACTCCCCCATACTAAACCATTGTCGTGCCCTCACGCAATGCTAGAATAAAGTATCGTAGCACCTCTAAAATTCATTTTTATGCACTTTAATGAATCATAAACTTACTACACTACTACTACTTGCTACTACTTGTGTTTTAGACATAATGTATGATTTTCATCACAAAATGGGACGTTTAGGTTCATAGAACAAGAACACGTAAATGCTTCGTTAGAAATAATTTCTTCGTCCTCAATTTTTACCCTAATTCCATGCTAAGCGTGTAACGAGATCATTGTCATTATAAGTTAGTAATGTTAACACTACTCACATGCCCTAATCACGTACTTATACTCCCATAATCCTAATTGGTATCTCTTATATTTTATTTTTGTCTTGAATGTTCACGAGGATACATTTTTTACTTATGCGATGATATAGATTTAGGTCTAAAAATAGAGTCATAACGGTGTAACCAAGACCATAGAATTAATAACCCCCCCCTAATAGACAACGATGTCAAAAAATTAAGTCAACAAGAAGGATCGATAAACACGATTTTATAACGGTTTTAAACATGAGACTTATTACCAAGACTTTTATACACCCCCTAACGGATGGGCCTTATTATCATAGGTTTAACTCCATCTTTTATTCAACTTCGTCATGAAGCTTTTATTATGACTTTGGTCTTGCCTTGCCTTTTATTTAACCTCGCCATGAGGTGTTTATTATGGCTAATAAGTGTGGAAACACTTAACCTTTTACCACTTATTTCTAATAATAACAAGACCAAAACGTGTATTGAATGTCGTAAAAGGCGGAATTATGCGTGGTTTGTGTTTTTATTGTGTTTTAGGACAAAAATATGAAAAAGGAAGAAAATACGGGCTTTCACGGGCTTTTATCGAAGAAAAAGATAAAGACGAAGTCAAAAGATCAAAAGCGCAAGAAGAACAGAAGTCAAAGGCCTATTCTGAATATTTATCAAAGAAAAAGTCTAAAGACGGAAGTTTAACGAAGTCGAAGGACCAAATCTACTAAAAGAAGAAAATCAGAAGACAAGTTCAAGTCATCGTTCGACTAATCCCGAGACAAAGTCGAGAAAGTCGAGTCATTTTAAAAGACGAGACGACAAGAAGAAAGAAAGGAGAGACAATACCTTTCCCTTCCGCTATATATATGACACATATGTCATTAGAAAAGAGTAGTCATTATTTTTCTTTAATTGTAGTAGGTAATTAGTGTGTTTTTATTTTTCTCTCTCTAGCTTTTCTTTCAAGCTTTTTAATCTTTCATCTTAATATTGTAATCTTAAATCTTAATCTTCAATTTAATCAAGCATATTTTATATCTCTCATTCTACCTTTCTTAATCTTGTGGTGATTTAATTAATCATGTAGCTTTCTTAATCAAGTTGATTGTGTGATTGATTTGTTTGTGTGATTGATCTTATGGTTTAGATGTGGTGGATGTTTTAGCTTATTGAGATTGTTGATTTATTAGTGTTTGGTTTGTTTTTAATTAAGTTGATTTGGTAGATTCATAGTTTTAATTAAAAATTTGATTTTAATATTTAGATTATTTTGTGTTTTTATAGTTTTAAATTTGTGGCTTATTTAGTTCTTCTTAAATTAATTTGGTTAAAGTTTTGGTCAAGTGCTTATTTGATTTACTCAATTTTGGCTTAATTTGGTCGTATCTGTTACTGTTATCTGTTTAATAAACATCTTCAGAAAAGGGTTTCATCATTCCGAAGATAACCCATTATTCCGAATTAGGTATTCCGAAGAATACTCTGTTATCCTAAAAACCTTTGTTATTCCGAATTAATCAGTTTATCCGATTTTTAGTTTTATCCGAAAATAAGTAGTTTTTCCGGAAAACCTGTTTATCCGAAATTAGTCCCTTATTCCGAAAATAGTAAATTTTTCCGAAGATCTCTATATTCCGAATATATCGATTTATCTTAAATTCCCTTGTATTCCGAAAAGGCCAATTATTCCGAAAATATCATGTGATTCCGAAAAGGTTAGCTTTATCCAAAAATTTGAGTTTTTCCGAAATTATTATATTTTTCCGAAGATTCCCGTTTTTCCGAAAAAGGGTAGTTATTCCAAAAATTCTCTTATCCGAAAATATCAGTTACTCCGAAGATTCCTGTTTTTCCGAAGACAAGTCCTTATTCCGAATATCACAGCTTTATCCGAATTCAGAGCATTCTTCCGAAGAAAGTAAGTTTATCAGAAGATCAGAAGATCAGTTTATTCAGAAAATTCAGAAAGTCAAGGTTAGATTTCTCGTTTATTTTCACATGCTTAGCTTTTAATTTACCAGTAGAAATAGATAATCAAAGCTCCCCCTTTTAGTTACCTACTCCAATAATTCCACTTTTAACCGTGATCAATTCGAATTGAATCGAGTGCGAACAACACTTCAAGAGTACACACACAAAATCCATTATATCAAATGGGGCCGCTGTCGGCTCTTTTCGTAAAGATTAATGGTTTTAGTGAGAAAAATTAGATTTTGGGATCCGTTCTTTTGGGAACGTTATTTTCAAGCACAAAAATTTCTAAAAATCCTAAAAATATAACATTTTCAAAAATCCAAAAAAATTAAAAAAAATAAAAAAAAACCAAAAATATTGTATTTAATTTTAGTGTTAGCGTACTCAATCTTCGTCTTATTCTGAGACCGAGACTCGTAGAGACTTAGATATGGCCGGTGTGCATAATAATAACAACCCACCTCACCCCAATTTGAATAATAACAACAATAACAACCATGTCCCTCAACCCGACCTTCGTACGATGGAGGAGCTATATCAACCGACAATGAATGGACGTGGATGACCGATTGCGCCGATACAAATCACGGCTCCCGAATTTTCGTTGAAGCATCACATGATCCAACAAGTTCAAAACGCGTGTCCATTTCGCGGATTACCATATGATGATGCCAACAAACACCTCGATAAATTCATAACCGTCACTCAAAGCATGAAATTTCCCGGTGTTTCCATGAATTTTTTTCGCCTTCATCTTTTTCCACACACTCTATCCCACCATGCCGAAAAATAGTTTGATTGTCTTCCTAAAAACTCAATTCATACATGGGACGAAATGACTCAAAAACTTTTGTCGCGCTACTTTCCACCATCCATGGTCACTAGTCTTCGTAATCAAATCAGTCGTTTCACTCATGAACCTGATGAGTCGCTTTTCGATGCTTGGGAACGTTATAATGTCTTGATCGACCGTTGTCCGAACCATAATATGCTCCCCCTCACTTTGATTGATACTTTCTACAATGGCCTAACTTTTCGTGATCGTGATACGATTAATGCTGCCGTCGGTGGTACATTCATGAAGAGAAGACCTGAGGAGTGTAGAGAGCTTATAGAGAACATGACCACTCATCACAAAAAATGGGATTCATCCGCATCTTCAAGAAATAACCCGAGGGCCAATGTTTCTTCTACTTCATCAAACCCCGAGATAACCGAACTTACCCGCCAAATAGCCGAGATGAACAAAAATTTATTAACCATGGCTACGAACCAATTTCAACAAGTTAAAGCTGTTACACCTTCTTGTGAGATTTGCGGGGGTTCTCATTCATACACAGATTGTCCTTCTACTCATGACAATCCGGAAAACGTGTATGCGGCTAACGGTAATTTTTCCACGGGAGGCTATCAAGCTCGTCCTCAAGGTGACCGAAATTTTCTAAGTTATCGTTCAAACAACTTCCTTTCACCACCCGGTTTTCCTCCTCAAAACCAAAACAACTTCAATCGCAACAATCAAAACTAAACTCGAGCTCCTAATCAATATCAAACCCAAAGAAACCCATATACACCTCAAGGAAATAATCAAGTTTATCAACAACCACTTATCAACCACCCGCTTACCAAGTTCCCCATCCCAACCAACCCACGACATACAATCAAGAGGTTGAAACGTACATGAGGACTAATGACGCGCTGGTGAAGAATCTTCAGAGTCAAATTATCAACTTGAAAGGTGACATGGCGAAACAAGGGAATAATCTTCGAGCTGAGCTTAGGAATGACATGCGAAACTCTTTAAGCAGTTAAACGAATGACTTAAGGGATATGATGGCTAGTTTCTTCCCAAGTAGTTAACCCTCTGCTTCGAGTTCTCTTCCGAGTAACATCGTTGCCAATCCAAGAGGGTAGATGAAAGCAATCACCACCCGAAGTGGAAAAGGTTTAAAGGAACCCGAGATTCCTAAACCTACACCGGTGATTGTGACAAAGGATAACGAGCCCCCTTCACCAATTCCTCCACCTTCTACTTCTACCCCTCCACCACCCAAGGATGTGAGTGATAATTCCATTCCAAAGCCTTCATCTCAACCCGACATACCTTATCCTTCAAGTTTGAGGAAAGAGAAGTTGAAGAACAAGGATGATATTCAAGTTTCTAACTTTCTTAAATGTTTAAACAATTGAATTTCAACATCTCCTTTGCCGAGGCTCTCGCTCACATGCCTAAATATGCAAAAATGTTTAAAGATCTTCTCAATGATAAGGAAAAACTCCTTGATATTGCTCAGACCCAACTTAATGAGAATTGCTCCGCAGTTCTCTTAAAGAAATTACCAACCAAACCTGGTGATCCGGGTCGCTTTCTCATTCCTTGAAACTTCCCCGGGGTAGAGAATTGTATGGCCCTAGCCTATCTAGGTGCTAGTATCAACTTAATGCCTTTAAGCGTTTGGAAACAATTATCTCTACCCGATCTAGTCCCCACACGAATGACATTGGAATTAGCTAATCGTACGGTTGCTTATCTAGTGGGGATAGCCGAAGATTTCTTCGTCGGTGTCGACAAATTCACCTTTCCGGTGGATTTTGTTGTCGTTGAATACGAAATGGACCCCCGTGTTCCATTAATCGTTGGACGTCCATTCTTGAGGATCGGTCGCACTCTCATTGATGTAGCCGCGGGCGAATTAATCATGAGAGTTGGTGATGACAAAATCGTCTTCAACATGGGTAAGCTTTCTAAGCAACGTTATGAACACGAGAACGTTAATTACATTGACGTACTTGATGAGGCTTGTGAAGAACACTTCAAAGACGCTGGTAAAAGTGTTTTTTCTTCTCTACCTATTGTTGAGATCGTTGCTCTATTGCTCCCTCATTGACTCCATTTGGAGAAACTGATTTTCTTTTGAAAGAATTTGAAGCAACTTTAGGGGATTTGGACTTAAAATATGACGATTCTCCCTCTGATTGGATGAAGACATTCGTACCATTGAGAAACTTCTCAATGAGGACCATATTTCTCCACCTTCTCCTATGGAAATCATAAACGATGATCCGAATTTGACTATGCCTTCCATTGACAATCCTCCAGATTTAGAGCTTAAGGATTTACCGTCTCATCTTGAATACGTTTTCCTAGAAGACAATAATAAGTTACCCGTCATCATTGCAAAGGATTAAAAAGAGGATGAAAAATCTAGACTTATCGATGTACTCAAAAGTCATAAGAAAGCAGTTGTTTGGAAAATTTACGACATCCGCGGAACCCTCTTAACTTTTGTACTCATAAAATTCTCATGGAAGATGACTTTAAACCCGCAATCTAAAGCCAAAGAAGGGTTACTCCAAAAATTCATGACGTTATTAAGAAAGAAGTTATCAAAATTCTAGATGCCGAAATGATTTACCCTATTTCGGATTCGCCATGGGTTAGTCCTGTCCATTGTGTGCCTAAGAAAGGCGGAATAACCGTTGTTCCCAATGAAAAAAACGAGTTTATTCCTACTCGACTTGTCACGGGTTGGCGAGTTTGCATAGACTATCGCAAGCTCAATGATGCCACTCGTCAGGATCATTTCCCTCTTCCTTTCATGGATCAAATGCTCGAGCGTTTAGCGGGTAATGAATACTATTTCTTCTTAGACGGTTTCTCCGGGTATTTTCAAATTCCCATCGATCCAAAAGACCAAAAGAAAACCACATTCACTTGTCCTTATGGAACATTTGCTTACAAAAGAATGCCTTTCGGCTTATGCAATGCTCCCGTGACTTTCTAAAGGTGTATGATGGTTATATTCCATGATATGGTTGAAGAAACTATGGAAGTCTTTATGGATGATTTCTCGGTCTATGGTGATTCTTTCTCTACTTGCCTTGCCAATTTAGAACGTATGCTCAAACGATGTGAAGACACTCGTCTCGTTCTTAATTGGGAAAAATGTCATTTCATGGTAAAAGAAGGTATTGTTCTTGGTCATAAAATTTCTAAAGCCGGTATTGAAGTCGATCATGCTAAAGTCGATGTGATTGCTAAATTACCTCCTCCTTCAACCGTGAAGGGTGTGAGAAGTTTTCTTGGTCATGCGGGCTTCTATCGTCGATTCATTCAACATTTTTCTAAGATCGCTCGCCCGATGACCCACCTTTTGGAAAAAGATACTCCTTTTATCTTTTCTAAAGAGTGTATCAAATCTTAAAATCTTCTTAAGGATAAATTAACTAAGGCACCGGTCTTAGTTACTCCTAATTGGGAGTTACCTTTTGAATTGATGTGTGATGCTAGCAACCTTGCTATTGGAGCGGTTTTGGGAAAAAGAATTAAAAACATTTCCAACCAATCCATTACGCTAGCAAGACAATGACGGGGTCACAATTGCATTATACCACTACCGACAAAGAGCTTTTAGCTGTAGTGTATGCTTTTGAAAAATTTCGCCCCTCTCATGTCCTTTCCACCACCATTGTGTACACCGATCATTCCGCGTTAAAGTACTTATTAACAAAGCAAGATTCCAAACCAAGACTTCTTCGTTGGGTTTTACTCCTTCAAGAATTCAAAATTGAAATTCTTGATAAAAAGGGAGTGGAAAACCTAGCCGCAGATCATCATAGTATACTCGAGGATCCTTATCAAGGGGAGCTCCCAAATCAAGAGATTAATGAATGTTTTCCCCTTGAGGCCTTGATGTCTATTAACTCCAATCTTGATAATACCCCATGGTTTGCGGACTTTGCAAACTACTTGGCGGGTGGAATTCTCATCGAAGGGTTATCGTCCCAACAAAAGAAGAAATTCTTCAAGGATGTGAAAACTTACTATTGGGACGACCCTTATCTCTTCAAACAATGTGTTGACTTGATTCTTCGTCGGTGTGTTGACGGGCCCGCAGTTTTACAAATCTTGGAAGCTTGCCAAAAAGGACCAAAGATGGAAGATTTACATATGTCGAAGAACTCAAGTTTATTAAACGAATAAATTAAAAGACGAGTTGAATTTATTCGTCGACAAATCCCGAATCCAAATAGAAAACGTCAACTTTTCTGAAAAGACGAGAAGACAAGAAGAAAGGGAGAAAGCCCACTCACCAACCAACTTGAAGACCTATAAATAGGACCTTCCTTCACACATTTTGAGCTAGCTTTTATTTTCCAGTTTTATTTATTTTCTTTGTTTCGTAGGTAACCAACACCATTAAGGTGTTGGTGATTTTTCGTTTTTGTTGAATCTTGTAAGTTTAATCTTCCCTTTAGTTTACTTAACCTTTATCAATCAATACAATCGTTCATTTTCATCTTGTTCATCTTCATCTTTTTGATTCAAAGTCTTAAGTTCTTGTTTGGTTGATTTTAATCTTTAAAAGTATGTGGGTTTTGTGTTTTTAGTGTTTTGATTAGATGTTTATGATTAGTAGATGAATAATAGTAATTGTGGTTAAATTTTTGGTTAAAAACTTGGTTGATTTTGGTGAAAATCGTGCTTTATTGTTTTCCCTGTTCTTCGCACCCTTCATCAGCCCAGATTCCGAATGAAGTCCATTTATTCCGGATGAAGGGTTTTGCCATAATATTCCGAACGAAGCATTTTATCAGTTATTCCGAATCAAGTGTTCATCTGGAATAATAAATATTCCGGATGAGTAGTAACATTCTGAATCAAGGTTTTTAAGAAAATATTCCGAGTCAAGTTTTTAATGTTCCGAATGAAGCTTCTTGTGTTAAATTATTCCGAGTCAGTGTAATTCATTCCGAATCAAGTGATTTCATTATTTATTCCGGATCAGTCTAAATATTCCGAATCAAGGTTTCCCTTAAATATTCTGAATCGATTTTGTTCTGATTCAGTGTTATTCCGGATCAGTAATGTTCCGAATCAGTCTTTTTATATATTCCGAATGAAGGTTTCTCTTAAATGTTCCGAATGAAGGACAAATCTTCCGAATCAGCATTTTATTCCGAATGAAAGGTTTTCAGTTAGAAGTTCCGGATGATCAAATGTTCCAAATGAAGGTTAATGTTCCGAATGAAGCTTTTGTCCAAATGTTCCGAAGGACGGTAAATGTTCCGAATGAAGCATAGGTTCCGAATGAAGGTTTCTGTTTAGTATATTCCGGATCAAGCCTTAACATTCCGAATCAGTGACTTTTTCTGAGTTTAGGTAGTTAACTGTTTTATTTTAATTCAAGTTTTATTCTTATTAGTTGCTTTTAGTTTATCTTTATTTACTTTACGCATTTACCTTTTTAGTAGAATAGAAAACCAAACCTCTTTTTAGTAACCAAGAACAACTATTCCACTTTGAACCGTAATCGATTCGAGAAGATACCGAGAATTAAATCAAACCCCAAGCAAAATCTCTTGTTAACTAAAGAAGATTCTAAACCAAGACTTCTTCGCTGGGTTTTGCTACTTTAAGAATTTAAAATCGAAATTCGTGATAAGAAGGGAGCTGAAAACCTAGCCGCGGATCATCTCAGTAGACTTGAGGATCCTTATCAAGAGGATCATCCGAACAAAGAGATCAATGACTTTTTTCCCTTTGAGACCTTAATGTCTATCAACTCGAATAATGATGAAGCCCCGTGGTTTGCGGACATTGCAAACTACTTGGCGGGTGGAATTCTCATTGACGGGTTAACATCCCAACAAAAGAAGAAGTTCTTTAAAGATATTAAGACTTACTTTTGGGATGACCCGTATCTCTTCAAACAATGCGCTGATTTGATTATTCGCCGATGTGTTGATGGACCGGCAACTTTAGACATTCTCGAAGCTTGCCACAAAGGACCCACCGGTGGTCACTTTGGTCCCAACTTCACCGCAAAGAAAGTGTTTGACTCGGGATTTTATTGGCCCACCATTTATCGTGATGCTCACGAGATGGTAAAACATTGTGATGCTTGCCAAAAACAAGGCAAGATCACACATAAAGATGAGATGCCTCAAAATTTCATACAAGAATGTGAAATCTTTGATGTATGGGGCATCCACTTTATGGGGCCATTCCCTTCATCTAAAGGAAACAAATACATCCTTTTTGCCGTTGACTACGTTTCTAAATGGGTTGAAGCCAAAGCTTTACCCACTAATGACGCAAGGGTGGTTTGTAACTTTTTAAAGTCGCTATTCGCTAGATTCGGTGTGCCTCGTGCCATTATTAGTGATCGCGGGACTCATTTTTGCAATGATCAATTCACAAGAGTCATGGCTAAGTATGGTGTAAATCATCGTCTTTCCACCGCATACCACCCACAAACTAATGGCCAGGCTGAAATCTCTAACCGAGGGTTAAAGCGAATTCTTGAACGAACCGTGGGAGAGCATCGTGCCTCATGGGCAGATAAACTTGATAATGCTCTGTGGACTTTCCGTACCGCATACAAGACTCCGATTGGTTGTACACCATATCGTCTCTCCTGAGATGATTCCATCCCTCACCACGTTTCCCATGAACTAGTTTTGGGTCGAGTCAGGCTCGTGACTCGGTTATCAAAAACAAGCGCTCCTCGGGAGGCAACCCGAGTATCTATCCTTTTCCGTTTTACCTCCTAAGTGTAGGGGGACCTATGTAGGTTGTTTGTGTTTGTATGGTGATGTGATTACAGGGATGAATGCACTTTTGGAACCTTTGAATAACCGTGCTCCCGTGTTATCCGCAATCCGGTTCTATCTCTCAACTATAGTGATTCAATTTTCTTCATACTCACATTTGAAATTGATCACTTTAGTCGTCTCTTCCTTAACTTGATTTAACCAACTTGCACAATGTCATAAGTGTAGGGGAGACTTTTCCCACATGCTTAAACATTGAGTACAATGTTTATATTAAGTGTAGGGGAGACTTTTATCGAAGTTTTAAGTGGACTTTTCCATTAAAATGCCTTCATTAAACCGGAAGATCATCTTTTTCAGCATTTTTCAAATTTTTAATTAACTTTGGCCATATAGTCGTAATTTTTAAATTTTTATCGTTGCTTTCATTTGTATATATCCCGCAATAAAGTCAGAAATTTTAATAAAGTGGTGTAGATAGTTTTGAAGTCTTTGGCATATTAGGCCCGTTGCGATTATTTTGACTCAACCCGAATAGACTTGTCCAAGTTTATTCTAGTAAGTATCCTTAACCATGTAGACCTTAATTGGTTTATTAGGCTAAGCATCCACGAGTCCCATTACTTGAGATTTTAAATTGTGGAGAACGAGAAATGATAGAGTCAATTATAAGTCGGTATTCTTGCACAAGCACACTTGGTGTGATTATTTGCCTATTCTCCCATCACTTGCTAATAATTTATCTGCAATAAGTAAGGCCGTACGATTTTATTGAATAACTTATCTTCTAGCCCAAGATCGTTTAAAAGTTGCTCGGTAATTATAAGAGTTCATAGCCAAGGCATAACTTATGAAGCGGGGCGCGAAGATTGGTGAGTCCGAAAAGGCCCTAACAAGGCATGATGATTCCATTTTATTGCTAAAGATCCAAGGTGATGTGAAAAGCATTATTCCCAAAATCAATATGAAGGATCAAGACTCACGACGAAAATCAATCAACTCCCATAAAGATCATAGATAAGTCTATCCGAAAAGACCCTAACAAGGTATGAGGATAAATAGATCCAAGTCCGAAAAGGAGGCGGATCGTTGTATCTCAAAATCCCAATTAACGATTGAAGAAATAATGATGAAGTCGTGGTCAACAAAGTTGGAGTATCCCTCAAAAGTCTCCAAGTGAAGAAACTCTATTAACGAAGAGAAGACCATTATCTCAAGAACGTCTCTCAAGATATGAAGTATGAAGTACATGCCAAATATCGGCCCGAGAAAGGTCTCAAATCGTGAAGCGAGTTATGCCAAGATATGAACTTTTTGATATCCCGAGAAGCAGTTTTAAGAGATTTTGTCCTTTAGCTAACTATTAATCAAATCTTCCTACTTTGCTTTCAGCCTAAATAAACTATCGAAATAAGTCCAAAAATGCATCTTCATGATCATTCTAAGACAAAAATAAAATATAAGAGATACACCTAGGAATAAGGGAGTTTAAGCATATAATTAAGCCATGTGTGTAAGTGTTTGTTTTGCTAACTTATAATAACAATGATCTCGTTTTTAAGCTTGGTTTGGGGAACGTGAAACTTGAGGGTGATAATCTTCGCAGCACCAAAGCCCTAATGTAAGTCATAGATCTCTTTGCAAGTTATTTCCATGTAGCTATTTTCAAGTGAAAATGGTTTTCTATCCCTTTTGTTTCATTCAAGATTTTATATATCTCTTTAGTTGTAGTGGTTATTGTTAATAAGGCCAAGGTTGATTGATTATGAGAAAAGTGTAAATTTGCTTTATCACTAAGCATTGCATGAGGGCATGGCAATGGTTAAGTGTAGGGGATTTGATAGGTGTGAAAACACCCATCCTTTTACCCCTTATTTCTTGCTAAAATAAGACCAAAACGCGTATTTAATGTCATTTGTTTGGAATTATGCGTGGTTTGTGTGTTTGTTGTGTTTTCAGAGCCAACCAGATAAATATTAAAGAAAACATGGGATTGCACGGGTTTTATCGAAGAAAAAGACTCAAGACGAAGTCTATTGTCCAAGAGATACAAAAGATTTGAAGTCAATGGGCCTATTTGAAGATTTATCGAAGAAAAGGACCAAAGATGGAAGATTTACATATGTCGAAGAACTCAAGTTTATTAAACGAAGAAATTAAAAGACGAGTTGAATTTATTCGTCGACAAATCCCGAATCCAAATCGAAAACGTCAACTTCTCTGAAAAGACGAGAAGACAAGAAGAAAGGGAGAAAGCCCACTCACCAACCAACTTGAAGACCTATAAATAGGACCTTCCTTCACACATTTTGAGCTAGCTGTTATTTTCCAGTTTTCTTTCTTTTCTTTGTTTCGTAGGTAACCAACACCATTAAGGTGTTGGTGATTTTTCGTTTTTGTTGAATCTTGTAAGTTTAATCTTCCCTTTAGTTTACTTAACCTTTATCAATCAATACAATCGTTCATTTTCAGCTTGTTCATCTTCATCTTTTTGATTTAAAGTCTTAAGTTCTTGTTTGGTTGATTTTCATCTTTAAAAGTATGTGGGTTTTGTGTTTTTAGTGTTTTGATTGGATGTTTATGATTAGTAGATGAATAATAGTTATTGTGGTTAAATTTTTGGTTAAAAACTTGGTTGATTTTGGTGAAAATCGTGCTTTATTGTTTTCCCTGTTCTTCGCACCCTTCATCAGCCCAGATTCCGAATGAAGTCCATTTATTCCAGATGAAGGGTTTTGCCATAATATTCCGAACGAAGCATTTTATCAGTTATTCTGAATCAAGTGTTCATCCGGAATAATAAATATTCCGGATGAGTAGTAACATTCCGAATCAAGGTTTTTCAGAAAATATTCCGAGTCAGTTTTTTAATGTTCCGAATGAAGCTTCTTGTGTTAAATTATTCTGAGTCAGTGTAATTCATTCCGAATTAAGTGATTTCATTATTTATTCCGGATCAGTCTAAATGTTTCGAATCAATGTTTCCCTTAAATATTCCGAATCGTTTTTGTTCCAATTTAGTGTTATTCCAGATCAGTAATGTTCCGAATTAGTCTTTTTATATATTCCGAATGAAGGTTTCTCTTAAATGTTCCGAATGAAGGACAAATCTTCCGAATCAGCATTTTTTTCCGAATGAAAGGTTTTCAGTTAGAAGTTCCGGATGAACAAATGTTTCGAATGAAGCTTTTGTCCAAATGTTCCGAATTAAGGTAAATGTTCCGAATGAAGCATAGGTTCCGAATGAAGGTTTCTGTTTAGTATATTCCAGATCAAGCCTTAACATTCCGAATCAGTGACTTTTTCTGAGTTTAGGTAGTTAACTGTTTTATTTTAATTCAAGTTTTATTCTTATTAATTCCTTTTAGTTTATCTTTATTTACTTTACGCATTTACCTTTTTAGTAGAATAGAAAACCAAACCTCTTTTTAGTAACCAAGAACAACTATTCCACTTTGAACCGTGATCGATTCGAGAAGATACCGAGAATTAAATCGAACCCCAAGCAAAATCTCTTGTATCAGCTTTACCTACTAATGATGCGAGGGTGGTTGTGAACTTTCTGAAATAATTATTTGCTCGATTCGGTGTTCCTCGTGCTATCATTAGTGATCGCGGGACTCATTTTTGCAATGATCAATTTGCTCGAGTCATGGCTAAGTATGGTGTCAATCACCGTCTTTCCACCGTGTGTCATCCACAAACTAATGGTCAAGCCGACATTTCTAACCGTGGATTTAAGCGAATCTTAGAGCGTACTGTGGGAGAGCATCGTGCCTCATGGGCCAATAAGTTAGATGATGATTTGTGGGCTTTCCGTACCGCCTATAAGACACCTATTGGTTGCACTCCATATCGTCTTGTGTACGGAAAGGCATGCCACCTCCCATTGAGTTGGAGCATAAGGCTTATTGGGCCTTGAAGTGGGCTAATTTTGATATCAACAAAGCCGGTGATCTTAGGAAAATCCAACTCAATGACCTTAATGAACTGAGAAATGAAGCTTATGAGAATTCATTGATCTACAAGGAGAAAACCAAGCTCATCTGAATTAGTCGTTTTATATATTCCGAGTCAGTTTTTTAATGTTCCGAATGAAGCTTCTTGTGTTAAATTATTCTGAGTCAGTGTAATTCATTCCGAATCAAGTGATTTCATTATTTATTCCGGATCAGTCTAAATGTTCCGAATCAATGTTTCCCTTAAATATTCCGAATCGGTTTTGTTCCGATTCAGTGTTATTCCAGATAAGTAATGTTCCGAATTAGTCTTTTTATATATTACGAATGAAGGTTTCTCTTAAATGTTCCGAATGAAGGACAAATCTTCCGAATCAGCATTTTTTTCCGAATGAAAGGTTTTCAGTTAGAAGTTCTGGATGAACAAATGTTTCGAATGAAGCTTTTGTCCAAATGTTCCGAATGAAGGTAAATGTTCCGAATGAAGCATAGGTTCCGAATGAAGGTTTCTGTTTAGTATATTCCGGATCAAGCCTTAACATTCCGAATCAGTGACTTTTTCTGAGTTTAGGTAGTTAACTGTTTTATTTTAATTCAAGTTTTATTCTTATTACTTGCTTTTAGTTTATCTTTATTTACTTTACGCATTTACCTTTTTAGTAGAATAGAAAACCAAACCTCTTTTTAGTAACCAAGAACAACTATTCCACTTTGAACCGTGATCGATTCGAGAAGATACCGAGAATTAAATCGAACCCCAAGCAAAATCTCTTGTATCAGCTTTACCTACTAACGATGCGAGGGTGGTTGTGAACTTTCTGAAATAATTATTTGCTCGATTCGGTGTTCCTCGTGCTATCATTAGTGATCGCGGGACTCATTTTTGCAATGATCAATTTGCTCGAGTCATGGCTAAGTATGGTGTCAATCACCGTCTTTCCACCGTGTGTCATCCACAAACTAATGGTCAAGCCGAGATTTCTAACCGTGGACTTAAGCGAATCTTAGAGCGTACTGTGGGAGAGCATCGTGCCTCATGGGCCAATAAGTTAGATGATGATTTGTGGGCTTTCCGTACCGCCTATAAGACACCTATTGGTTGCACTCCATATCGTCTTGTGTACAGAAAGGCATGCCACCTCCCATTGAGTTGGAGCATAAGGCTTATTGGGCCTTGAAGTGGGCTAATTTTGATATCAACAAAGCCGGTGATCTTAGGAAAATCCAACTCAATGACCTTAATGAACTGAGAAATGAAGCTTATGAGAATTCATTGATCTACAAGGAGAAAACCAAGCTCATTCATGATTCTAAGATTAAGAACCGAGATTTTCACATTGGTGATCAAGTTTTACTCTTTAACTCTCGGTTGAAAATCTTTTCGGGCAAGCTTAAGAGCCGTTGGTCTGGTCCATTCACCGTCGCCAGAGTCTTCCCTTATGGCACCATTAAGCTTTCTCAACCAAATGGTCCAAACTTAAAAGTGAATGGCCAGCGTGTTAAGTTGTACTTTGGTGAGCACATCTCTCAAGAGATGATTCCATCCCTCACTACGTTTCCCTTGAATTAATTCTGGGTCGAGTCAGGCTCGTGACTCGGTTAACAAAAACAAGCGCTTCTCGGGAGGCAAGCCGTTGATCTATCCTTTACCCGTTTTCATAATAAGTGTAGGGGGGCTATGTAGGTGTTTGTTGTCTTGTTTTTTGTGATGTGCAGGGATTAAAGCTTCAAAGAGCACTTTTAATGACATTTGACGACCCGTGATCCCGTGTCCCGTCTTCTCGGTTCTATCCTAAACTGTCGTGATTCAATATTTCATATCCTATATGTTGCTATTGAAATCACTATAGATGTCTCTTCCTTAGCAAGATTTAAACAAAGTACACAATGTCCTAAATGTAGGGGAGTTTACTCCCACATGCTTAAACATAGAGGGCAATGTTTATATCAAGTGTAGGGAGACTTCTATCAAACTTAAGTGGGCTTTTCCATTAATTTGTCCTCATTTTAACCGGAAAATCTAATTTTTCCAAATTATTCAAATTTTTTGATCTATTTTGGCCAAGTAGTATTTTTCATTTATTCTATTTTATGTTCTTTCCTTTTGTTATCGCATCGTATGTATATATTTCATTTCAAAAATAAAATCAAAAGAAAAAAATAAAGTTAAATAAAATGGTTTTAATGAGTTTAGATGTCGTTGATATATTAGGCCCGTCATGAATCTTTTGACTCAACCCATGTTTACTTATTTAAGTTTACTCTAGCTAGTATCCTTAACGTGTTTAATTCAAGTTTTGCTAGGCTTTTATAAGGAACTTTAAAATGCGAAAGTCTTAAATCTTACGGGTTAAGAACAAGAACTTTTCGCAAGTTCCTATAATTTATCCTAGAAAGTCGTTTATCAAGGGAACTTTAAAATGCGAATTCTAAACTTGAAAAATTCTAAGAAGTTGCAAGATCCTATAGATGACTTGAAAACCCAAAACTTTGATTTAATTGGCTAAGCATCCATGAGTTTCATTCCTTGAGATTTTAAATTGTGGATTACGAGAGATGATAGAGTCAATTATAAGTTTGGTATTCTTTCATGAATTTATGTGAGTTAATTATGAGCTTCTTCTCCCATCGCTTGTTAATAATTTAATTGCAATAAGTAAGGTTGTACGATTTGAAAAGTTACTTAGCTTCTAACACAAGATCGTTTAAAAGTTGCTCGGTATTAGTTAGAGTTCATAGCCAATGCACAACTTATTGAAGCGGGATGCGAAGATTAGCGAGTCCGAAAAGGCCCTAACAAGGCATGAGGGCTAAATTTTGTTGCTAAAGATCCAAAGTGACGTGAAGAATCATCTATCAAAATTCAATATGAAGGATCGAGACACACGACGAAAACAAATACTCCCCTAAAGATCATGGAGAAGTCTATCCGAAAAGACCCTAGCAAGGTATGAGGATATATAGATCCAAGTGCTAAAAGGAGGCGGATCGTTGTATATCAAAATCCCAAATAAAGATTGGAGAAAATGAAGAAGTCGTGGTCCAAGTATGAAGAATCTCTCAAAAACTTCAAGTGAAGAAATTCCTATTATGAATAGAAGACCATTATTTCAAGAACGTCTCTCAAGATTCCAAGTATGAAGTCACTGCCAAATATCGGTCCGAGAAAGGTCTCAAATCGTGAAGCGAGTTATGCCAAGATATGAACTTTATGAGGTCCCGAGAAGCAGTTTTAAAAGATTTTGTCCTTTAGCTAACTATTGATTAAATCGTCCTACTTTATTTTCAGCCTAAATAAACTATCGAAATAAGTCAAACAATGCATCCTCGTGATCATTCAAGACAATAATAAAATATAAGAGATACACCTACGAATAAGGGAGTCTAAGTAAGTAATGGGGCCACATGAGTTTGTGTTAGCTTACTAACTTATAATAACAATGATCTCGTTTATAAGCTTGGTGTGGGGAACGTGAAACTTGAGGGTGATAAACATTAATGACAGCCAAATCCCTAATGTAAGTCTTCGATCTCTTTACTTGTTCTTCCTTCAAGCATTTTTAATATATTTCTATATTTTTTAGTTTCCTTAGTGTTTAGTATTTAATAAAGGCCAATGTGGGTTAATTATGATGAAAAATGTAAACCGTGCTTTGAAACTAATGCATTGCATGAGAGCATTGCAATGGTCAAGTGTAGGGGATTTAATAAGTGTGGAAACCCTTATCCTTTTACCACTTATTTCTAATAATAACAAGACCAAAACGTGTATTTAATGTCATAATAGGCGGAATTATGCGTGGTTTGTGTTTTTATTGTGTTTTAGGACAAAAATATGAAAAAGGAAGAAAATACGGGTTTTCACGGGCTTTTATCGAAAAAAAGACAAAAGACGAACTCAAAGATCAAAAGTGCAAGAAGAACGAAAGTCAAAGGCCTATTCTGAATATTTATCGAAGAAAAATTCTAAAGACGGAAGTTTAACGAAGTCGAAGGACCAAGTCTACTAAAAGAAGAAAAGTAGAAGACAAGTTGAAGTCATCGTTTGACTAATCCCGAGACAAAGTCGAGAAAGTCGAGTCATTTTAAAAGACGAGACGACAAGAAGAAAGAGAGGAGAAACAATACCTTTCCCTTCCCCTATATATATGACACATATGTCATTAGAAAAGAGTAGTCATTATTTTTCTTTAATTGTAGTAGGTAAATAGTGTGTTTTTATTTTTCTCTCTCTAGCTTTTCTTTAAAGCTTTTTAATCTTTCATCTTAATATTGTAATCTTAAATCTTAATCTTCAATTTAGTCAAGCTTATTTTATATCTCTCATTCTACCTTTCTTAATCTTGTGGTGATTTAATTAATCATGTAGTTTTCTTAATCAAGTTGATTGTGTGATTGATTTGTTTATGTGATTGATCTTATGGTGTAGATGTGGTGGATGTTTTAGCTTATTGAGGTTGTTGATTTATTAGTTTTTGGTTTGTTTTTAATTAAGTTGATTTGGTAGATTAATAGTTTTAATTAAAAAGTTGTTTTAATATTTAGATTATTTTGTGTTTTTATAGTTTTTAATTTGTGGCTTATTTAGTTCTTCTTAAAATTAATTTGGTTAAAGTTTTGGTCAAGTGCTTATTTGATTTGCTTAATTTTGGCTTAATTTGGTCGTATCTGTTACTGTTATATGTTTATTAAACATCTTCGGAAAAGGGTTTCATCATTCCGAAGATAACCCATTATTCATAATTAGGTATTCCGAAGAATACCCTGTTATCCTAAAAACCTTTGTTATTCCGAATTAATCAGTTTATCCGAGTTTTAGTTTTATCCGAAAATAAGTAGTTTTTTCCGAAAAACCTGTTTATCCGAAATTAGTCCCTTATTCCGAAAATAGTAACTTTTTCCGAAGATCTCTATATTCCGAATAGATCGATTTATCTGAAATTCCCTTGTATTCTGAAAAGGCCAATTATTCCGAAAATATCATGTGATTCCGAAAAGGTTAGCTTTATCCGAAAATTTGAGTTTTTCCGAAATTATTAGATTTTTCCGAAGATTCCTGTTTTTCCGAAAAAGGGCAGTTATTCCGAAAATTCTCTTATCCGAAAATATCAATTACTCCGAAGATTCATGTTTTTCCGAAGACAAGTCCTTATTCCGAATATCACAGCTTTACCCGAATTCAGGGCATTATTCTGAAGAAAGTAAGTTTATCAGAAGATCAGAAGATCAGTTTATTCAGAAAATTCAGAAAGTCAAGGTTAGATTTCTCATTTTTTTTCACATGCTTAGCTTTTAATTTACCAGTAGAAATAGATAATCCAAAGCTCCCCCTTTTAGTTACCTAATAATTTCACTTTTAACCGTGATCAATTCGAATTGAATCGAGTACGTACAACACTTCAAGAGTACACACACAAAATCCATTATATCAATGGCCAAAGACGTATATCCTCACGCTAAAGCGAATTTTGGATCTTTAAATCTTCAAAGATTAATGCATAATTCACTTTCAATTTCGCATAGATTTTTTTGCCTTGTGAGCTTCAAATTGTTTGCTTGATTTAGGTGAGCACTTGAAATCTTATTATTAGGTGAAGCTTTCGATTATTCAGGTTGCCAATACTTCAAAACTGTGACGCTGGCGATACCTTAATGTCTTCCCAATTTAATTACATGGAAGCTACTAGAAAAGTCTAGAAACCAACAATCAAGACTAAACCTCTAAGCCAATACTTATTAAGCAAAATATATATACAAGCGAAGGGAGAATAAGCAAACAACGAGAACACGTGAGTTTTTGAAAGAAGAACGACTTCTACGTTTAGCATAGTAACTTATAATTACCTCTATCATTTCTCGTCCTCATTTAAGAGACTTAGCCTAATGGATAGTTAAGGAATCGAAGCTAAGTGCTCAACACGCACGGTCGAGTCAAAAATTACTCTTATTCTCTTCATCGGAAAATCTACATTCGTGTCTTCAAACACTTATAAAACATGAGAAAAAATTTAAATTTGGCCATTTTTAGCCTTATTTTGCAACAAAAAGATAAACAAAAAGATAAACTTTGGAAAGCGTGAAGGTTTGGCAAGGCAAGTATCTATTCAACCCCCATACTAAAGTTAAACATTGTCCTCAATGTTTCGAGTCTAAGGGTAGGATACCCCCATACTAGAGACGTAGTCGAATGCATAATCTAGCATGGAAAGGGTGTAAGCATTAAATTTAAAATCGTTTATGAATTGTGCTATAAACCTAAGGTTAGAACATAAGAGGATATATCATGTGGATATCGAGAAATTCTTCAAAGCAAACGATCGAGTGCTCCCACAAAATGAACACGAGAGGCTCCAATCGTGAAGATAATGATCATCTAAAAACCACATATCACAAACAACCACGGAACAAAAGTTGGAGGGTACAAATCCCCTCACGTTAAACTACATTAGAAAGTGATAATATGTACATGGATAAGTATGGGACTCCCCCATGAGGCACCTCGTTTTTTATTACCGAGTCATGAGCTCGACTCGATCCCCTCAATACTAATTATCATTGGGGAAGGTGACTTGGTCGAGGTATTTCAAAGAGGGAACTTCCCCACCAAAGTAGTGCTTCAACCTATGTCCGTTCACCTTGAAATTAGGTCCATCATTTTGAGCTAGCTCGATCGTCCCATATGGAAAACCTTGGGTAATGGTGAATGGACCCGACCAACAAGATTTCAACTTGCCGGAAAATATTTTCAAACGTGAGTTAAAAAGCAACACTTGATTTCCAATGTTAAAAACCCGGTTTTTAAATTTAGAATCATGAAACTTTTTAGTTTTCTCTTTATAAATTAATGAATTATCATAAGCAATGTCTCTCAATTCATCTGATTCATTTAATTGCATTTTCTGGTGTTTTCTCGCGGTCTTAATGTCATCATTACAATGCTTTAGGGCCCATTAAGCTTTGTGTTCGAGTTCAATTGACAAGTGACAATTCTTCCCATACACGATCTTGTAAGGAGTGCACCCAATGGGTGTCTTATGAGCGGTACGAAAGGCCCATAAAGCATCGTCTAACTTATCCGACCATGATTGTCGGTTCTCTCCTACCGATCTCTCCAAGGTCCTCTTCAACGCTCGGTTTGAAACCTCGACTTGCCCACTCGTTTGTGGGTGATAAGCTGTAGAAAGCCGATGTGTAACCCCATATTTCCTTAAAACCCTTTCGAATTGGTCATTAGGGTTCCACGATCGCTTATAATTGCACGAGGGATTCCAAACCGAGAAAACAAATTCTTCAAAAACTTGACTACCACACGAGCATCGTTTGTGAGCAAAGCCTTAGCTTCCACCCACTTGGGTAGGTAGTCAACGGCGACAAGGATGTACTTATTACCACGAGATGATGGGAACGGCCCCATAAAATCAATTCCCCAAACGTCAAAGATCTCACACTTGGATTATATTTTGTGCTCATCGTTTTGTGAGGCTTTGCCTTGACATTGGAATGAGTCACATGACTTCACAAGTGCATGTGCATCTCGGTAAATAGTAGGCCAAAAGAATCTGGCATCAAAGACCTTCTTCGCCGTGATATTAGCACCATGGTGACCACCCGTTGGTCCCTCGTGACAAGCTCTAAGGATATTACAAGCTTCGGTGCCAAAAACACAACGTCGAATAATTTGATCCGCACAAGTCCGAAATAGGTAAGGGTCGTTCCAAAAGTAGAACTTGACGTCACGAAAGAATTTTTGTTTTTGTTGAGTCGTCATACCCTTAATGATGAAGTTGCCCACATGGTAATTTACGATGTCCGCAAACCATGGGGTGGATGAGTCAAGCTTAGAATTCACTACATCAAGTGTCTCTAGAGGAAATGTTTCGGTGATTTCCTTATTCTCGTACACACTTTGGTGAGGATCTTCCAAACGAGAAAGATGATCGACCGCTAGATTCTCGGCTCCTTTTTTGTCAAGGATTTCAACATCAAATTCTTGTAGGTGGAGAATCCAACGAATCAATCTCGGCTTTGCATCTTGTTTATTCATGAGATATTTGATTGTCGAGTGATCCGTATACACTATTGATTGGGTCAAGACGAGGTAAGGTCGGAATTTCACAAATGCATACACCACGGCAAGGAATTCCTTTTTCGTTGCAGTATACTTAAGTTGAGCCTCGGTCATTGTCTTGCTAGCATAGTGGATAGGCAGGAAGTGATTTTCATGACATTGCCCCAAAACGGCCCCAATGGCGTAATCACTTGCATCACACATAAGCTCAAAGGGGAGGTTCCAATTGGGAGCAACAAGAATGGGAGCTTCGGTAAGTTTCCTCATAAGGATTTAATATATCGATTTACCTCGTATGAAAGTTCGTTGATCCAGTCTTTTCGAATTGATTACTAGTTAAAAGTGCGACCCAATTGTTCTTTGTGGAAAATAAAAAGGTTTGGTTATCTATTTTAAACTAAGTATGAAAATATGTTGAGTAGAATAAAAGCTTTAAAAAGTTAAACTAAAAATTAAGAATTTAAAAATAATTAAAAAGAAGATGATTAAAACTTATAAAAATGTAAACTTTAAAGATTTAAACTAAAAATGAGACAAGTTAGAATAAAGCTAAGTAAAAAGGCGGGAAAAATAAAGCTTAAATTAAACAGTGAACTAAAAATAATGCTAATCCGGAATAAGGATTAAACCCTTATCCGGAATACCTGATTATACTGCTTATCCGGAATGTAGATCCAAAGGCATATCCGGAATAATGAAACTAAGCTTATCCGGAATAATTGACTAAGGCTTATCCGGAATGTATGTGTTGAACAGCTTATCCGGAATAATTTATAGACTCTTATCCGGAATACAATTCTCCCTAGGCTTATCCGGAATAACTAAATAACTGCCTTATCCGCAAAACCCCTTGTTGCCTTATTCGGAAAAAGTAAGTGGTGACTATCCGGAATATTTGAAGGTGCAGCTTATCCGAAAAAACAAACTTGGGAGGCTTATCCTGAAGAACTGAGGTGTGGCTTATCCGGAATAATGATGGGACAGTTATCCGGAATACTGAGGGGACAGTTATCCGGAATAAGAACTTTGTGAGCTTATCCTGAATATATTCCGGATACTTATCCGGAATACTAATATAGTGGCTTATCTGGGATCTTTGAAACGTAAACTTATCTGGAATGAAGAACTGAACTATATCCGGAATAAAAGGGTTTTGTTCCGTAACAAGAAACTTAAGAAAATAAGCTAAAATTTAATAAGCATTTTACCAAAAACTTAACCAAAAGGATTTTAAGAAAAAGTAAATAAGCTAGAATTTAAAAACTTTTAAAATTCTAAATAAGCTAGAAATCAAAAAGCACTTTTTATCAAAATATTAAACTTATCAAAAGCTACTATTTTTTAAGAACTATTAAGCATTAAGATTAAGAAAAATAAGCACTTTAATAAAGACTTTTAAGATCACCAATTCAATAAGCACAATCAAATAAGCTACACAATTAATCCATCAACAAAATTAAAATAAAACTACATGATTATCAAGATTAAGAAAAAGATTAAGAAAGGTAGAATGAGAGTTAAGAAAATAAGCTTGATTGATTAAAGATTAATATCAAGAGATTACAAGATTAATGTAAAGATTCAATAAGTTTGAAAAGAAAACTAGAGAGAAATTAAAAACAAAAAATTAACTACAACTACTAAAAACTAACCACCCTCCTAATGACACATTAGGAGGGTATTTATAGGAGGTGGGAAGATTAAGTGCTTAAGCTCTCTTCTTTCTTTCTTCTCGTCTCGACTCGATTAAATTTTTTTGTCTTTCTCGACGTCGTCTCGGGATTTGTCGATATAAGTTGAACTTGTCTTATAATTTTCTTCTATAATTAGACTTGAGTTCTTCGAATTCATTAAACTTCCGTCTTTAGACTTTTTCTTCGATAAATCTTCAGAATAGGCCTTGGACTTCCGTTCTTTTTGCATTCTCGATATTTCGACTTCGTCTTTAGTCTTTTTCTTCGATAAAAGCCCGTGATAGCCCGTGTTTTCTTCCTTTTGCACCTTTTGGTCCTAAAACACAATAAAAACACAAACCACGCATAATTCCAACTTTTACGACATAAAATACACGTTTTGGTCTTGTTGTTATTGGAAATAAGTGGTAAAAGGATAAGTGTTTTCACACTTATTAAATCCCCTACACTTGACCATTGCAATGTCCTCATGCAATGCACTAATTTCAAAGCACAGATTACATTTCTCATCATAGATAACCCACCTTGTCCTTTATTAAATACCAAACACTAAAGAAACTAAAAGAACAAAACAAGTAAGAATCAAAGACTTACATTGGGTTTCAAGTCGTCATGAATGTTCATCATTCTCAAGTTTCACGTTCCCCATACCAAGCTTAAAAACGAGATCATTGTTATTATAAGTTAGCAAACTAACACGAACTCATGTGGCCCAATTATTCACTTAGACTCCCTTATTCCTAGGTCTATCTCTTATATTTTAATATTGTCTTAAATGATCACGAGGATGCATTGTTTGACTTATTTCGATAGTTATTTAGGCTGAAAATAAAGTGGGACGATTTAATCAATAGTTAGCTAAAGGACAAAATCTTTTAAAACTGCTTCTCGAGACCTTTCAAAGTTCATATATTGGCATAACTCGCTTCACGATTTGAGACCTTTCTCGGACCGATATTAGCAGCGACTTCATTCTTCAAATCCTTGAGAGACGTTCTTGAAATTATGGTCTTCTCTTCATAATAGGAATTTCTTCACTTGAAGTTTTTGAGAGATTCTTCATATTTGGACCACGACTTCTTTATTTTTTTCCAATCTTTATTTTGGACTTTGATTTACAACGATCCGCCTCCTTTTAGGACTTGGATCTATTTATCCTCATACCTTGCTAGGGTTTTTTCGGATAGACTTCTCCATGCTCTTTAGGGGAGTTTTTGCTTTTCGTCGTGTGTCTCGATCCTTCATATTGATTTTCAATAAATGATTCTTCACATCACTTTTGGATCCTTAGCAACAAAATGTAGACCTCATGCCTTGTTAGGGCCTTTTCGGACTCGCCAATCTTCGCATCCCGCTTCAATAAGTTATGCCTTGGCTATGAACTCTAATTAATACCGAGCAACTTTTAAACGATCTTGTGCTAGAAGCTAAGTAACTTTTCAAATCGTACACCCTTATTGATTGCAGATAAATTTATTAGCAAGCGATGGGAGAATAGGCTTACAATCAACTCACATAAATTCACGAAAGAATACCAAACTTATAATTGACTCTATCATCTCTCGTTCTCCACAATTTAAAATCTCAAGGAATGAGACTCGTGGACTCTTAGCCAATTAAATCAATGTTTTGGGTTTTCGAGTTATCTATAGGATCTTGCAAATTCTTAGACTTTTTCAAGTTTAGAAATCGCATTTTAAAGTTCCCTTGATATACAACTCTCTAGGATCAAATATAGGAACTCGCGAAAATTTCTTGTTCTTAACCCGTGAGAGTTAAGATTTTCGCGTTTTAAAGCTCCCTATATAAAAGCCTAGCAAAACTTGACTTAAACACGTTAAGGATACTAGCTAGAGTAAACTTAGATAAGTAAACTCGGGTTGAGTCAAAATATTCACAACTTTGAAAAATTTAAAACCATTTTATTGAAAATTGATTCTAGCAAATAAAGTAAATAACGATAACAAAGGAAAACTACAAGGCCAAAATAGATTAAAAATGTTGAAAAATGTCGAAAAATCAAGTTTTTCGGTTAAAATGAGGGCAAATTCATTGAAAATACCACTTACTTTGATAGAAGTCCCCCCTACACTTGATATAAACATTGTCCTCAATGTTTAATCATGTGGGAGTAAACTCCCCAACACATAGGACATTGTGTACTTTGCTTAAATCTTGCTAAGGAAGGGACAACTATAGTGATTTCAATGTGAACATATAAGATATGAAATATTGACTCACGACAGTTTAGGATAGAACCAGGTACACGGGTACACGGGATCACGGTTCGTCAAAAGTCATCGAGAATGGATCTTTGAAGCTTAAATCCCTGCACAAAAGAAGAAACAAGACAACAAACACGTACGGGGCTCCCCCCTACACTAATTATGAAAACGGTAAAGGATAGATCACGGGTTGCCTCCCGAGAAGCGCTTGTTTTTGTTAACCAAGTCACGAGCCTGACTCGACCCAGAACTTATTTCAAGGGAAACGTGGTGAGGGATAGAATCATCTCATGAGAGATGTCCTCACCAAAGTACAACTTCACACGCTGGCCATTCACCTTAAAATTGGGCCCATTAGGCTGACAAAGCTCAATGGTGCCATATGGGAAGACTTTGGCGACGGTGAATGGACCAGACCAACGGCTCTTCAGCTTTCCCGAGAAGATCTTCAACCGAGAGTTAAAGAGTAAAACTTGATCACCAACATGGAACTCTCGGTTATTAATCCTTGCATCATGGATGATCTTGGTCTTCTCCTTGTAGATCAATGAGTTCTCATAAGCTTGATTCCTTAGTTCGTTGAGCTCGTTGAGTTGAATCTTCCGAAGATCACCGGGTTTGTTGATGTCAAAGTTATCCCACTTCAAGGCCCAGTATGCCTTATTTTCCAGCTTGATAGGGAGGTGACATGCTTTCCCGTACACAAGAAGATAAGGTGTACAACCAATCGGGGTCTTATAAGCTGTACGGAAAGCCCACAAAGTATCATCTAATTTATCGGCCCAAGAGGCACGATGCTCTCCCATAGTACGCTCCAGAATTCGCTTCAATCCGCGGTTAGATATCTCGGCTTGCCCATTAGTTTGGGGATGATAAGCGATGGAAAGACGGTGATTGACACCGTACCTAGCCATGACTCTTGCGAATTGATCATTGCAAAAACGAGTCCCGCGGTCACTGATTATAGCACGAGGAACACTGAATCAAGCAAAAAGCTGCTTCAAAAAGTTCACAACCACCCTCGCATCGTTCTTAGGAAGAGCCTTAGCTTCAACCCATTTGGATACGTAGTCAACGGCTACGAGGATATATTTGTTCCCTTTAGATGATGGAAATGGCCCCATAAAGTTGATGCCCCATACATCAAAGATTTCACATACTTGTATGAAATTTTGAGGCATCTCATCTTTATGTGTGATCTTGCCTTGTCTTTGGCAAGCATCACAATGTTTAACCATTTCATGAGCGTCATGATAAATGGTTGGCCAATAAAATCCAGAGTCGAATACTTTCTTCGCGGTGTAATTGGGACCAAAGTGACCACCGGTGGGTCCTTTATGGAAAACTTCAAGAATTAGTACCGCTGCCGGCCCATCAACACATCGACGAATGACAAGATCCGCACATTGTTTGAAGAGGTAAGGGTCGTCCCAGAAATAGTGTTCAATGTCTTTAAGGAACTTTTTCTTTTGTTGGGACGTTAACCCTTCCTTGAGAATTCCACCCGATAAGTAGTTTGCAATGTCCACAAACCACGGGGTGTCATCAAGATTGGAATTGATAGACATTAAGGTCTCAAGAGGAAAAGAGTCATTGAGCTCTTGGTTCGGATGATCCCCTTGATAAGATCCTCAAGTCTACTTAGATGATCCGTGGCTAGGTTTTCGGCTCCCTTCTTATCACGAATTTCAATGTTGATTTTTTGAAAGAGCAAAACCCAACGAAGAAGTCTTGGCTTATAATCTTGCTTAGGTAACAAGTACTTCAACGCGGAATGGTCGGTATAGACAATTGTGGTGGAAAGGAAAAGATAGGAGCGGAACTTCTCAAAAGCATACACTACATCTAAAAGCTCTTTTTTGGTAGTGGTATAATGCAATTGAGCCCCCGTTATTGTCTTGCTAGCATAATAGATTGGTTGGAAGTGTTTGTTCACTCTTTGGCCCAAAACCGCTCCAATAGCAAAGTCGCTAGCATCACACATCAATTCAAAAGGTAGCTCCTAATTAGGGGTAACCAAGACCGGTGCCTTAGTTAGCTCATCCTTAAGAAGATTGAAGGATTCAAGACACTCTTTGGAAAAGATGAAAGGAGTATCTTTCTCCAAGAGTGGGTCATCGGGCGAGCGATTTTAGAAAAATCTTGAATGAATCGACGATAGAAGCCGCATGACCAAGGAAACTTCTCACATCCTTCACGGTTGAAGGTGGAGGTAATTTGGCTATGACATCCACTTTAGCACGGTCCACTTCAAGACTGGCTTTCGAGATTTTATGTCCAAGCACAATGCCTTCTTTTACCATGAAATGGCATTTTTCCCAATTTAGAACAAGGCGAGTGTCTTCACACCGCTTAAGCATGTGTTCCAAATTGGCAAGGTAATGAGAGAAAGAATCACCATAGACCGAGAAATCATCCATGAAGACTTCCATAGTTTCTTCAACCATGTCATGGAAGATAGCCATCATACACCTTTGGAAAGTCCCAGGAGCATTGCATAAGCCGAAAGGCATTCTTTTATAAGCAAATGTTCCATAAGGACAAGTGAATGTGGTTTTATCTTGGTCTTTGGGATTGATGGGAATTTGAAAATACCCAGAGAAACCGTCTAAAAAGCAGTAATAGTCATTACCCGCTAGACGTTCAAGCATTTGGTCCATAAAAGGAAGAGGAAAATGATCCTTTCTCGTAGCATCATTGAGTTTGCGATAGTCTATACAAACTCTCCACCCTGTTACGAGACGAGTAGGAATCAACTCGTTGTTTTCATTAGGCACAACGGTGATTCCGCCTTTCTTAGGCACACAATGGACCGGACTAACCCATGGTGAATCCGAGATAGGGTAGATCATTCCCGCATCAAGAAGTTTGATTACCTCTTTTTTGATAACGTCATGGATCTTAGGATTCACCCTTCTTTAGCTTTGAATAGTGGGTTTAAAGTCGTCCTCCATGAGAATTTTATGTGTGCAAAAGTGAGGATCAATTCCACGAATATCGGAGATTTCCAAGCAATCGCTTTCTTGTGATTCTTCAGCACGGCGATAAGTCGAGATTTTTCTTCCTCTTTCAAGTCCTTTGCGATGATAACGAGTGACTTCTTGTTGTCTTCAAGGAAAACGTACTCGAGATGAGACGGTAGTTCCTTAAGCTCTAAATCCGGAGGGTTTTAGATGGAAGGCGTAGTCAAATTCGGTTCATCGATAGAGATATCCTTAGGAGATGGTGGATAAATATGGTCCTCATTGAGAATTTTCTCAATGGTACGAATTTCTTCATCCCAATTGGAGGGAGAATCGTCATATTGCAAATCCACATCTCCCAAAGTTGCTTCAAATTCTTTCAAAAGGAAATCACTTTCTCCAAATGGAGTTAGTGATGGAGCAATAGAGGAAACGGTCTCAACAATGGGTAGAGAAGAAGAACTACTTTTACAAGCGTCTTTGAAATGTTCTTCACAAGCCTCATCAAGAACGTCAATGAAATTAACACTCTCGTTTTCAGAAGGTTGCTTAGAAAGTTTTCTCATGTTGAAGACGATTTTATCGTCACCGACTCTCATGATTAATTCGCCTGCGGCTACATCGATGAGAGTGCGACCGGTCCTCAAGAATGGACGTCCAACTATTAATTGAACACGAGGGTCCATCTCGTAGTCAACGACAACAAAATCCGCCGGAAAGGTGAATTTGTCGACACCGACGAAGACGTCTTCGGCTATCCCTACTGGATAAGCAACCGTACGGTTGGCTAATTCCAAAGTCATTCGTGTGGGGACTAGTAGAGACAATTGTTTCCAAACGCTTAAAGGCATTAAGTTTATACTAGCACCTAGATCGGCTAGGGCCATACAATTCTCTACCCCGGGAAAGTTGCAAGGAATGAGAAACCGACCCGGATCACCAAGTTTGGTGGGTAATTTCCTTAAAAGCACTGCAGAGTAGTTCTCATTAAGTTGGGTCTGAGCGATGTCAAGAAGTTTCTCCTTATCACTGAGAAGATCTTTAAACATTTTAGCATATTTGGGCATGTGAGCGAGAGCCTCAGCAAAGGAGATATTGAAATTGAGTTGTTTAAACATTTTAAGAAAGTTAGAAACCTGAATATCATCCTTGTTCTTCAATTTCTCTTTCATCAACCTTGAGGGATAAGGTATATTGGGTTGAGATGAAGGCTTTGGTATGGAATTCTCACTCACATCCTTGGGTGGTGGAGGGGAAGAAGTAGAAGGTGGAGGAATTGGAGGAATAGAAGTTGGAGGAATTGGAGAAGGGGTCTCGTTTTCCTTTGTTACAATCACCGGTGTAGGTGTAGGAAGCTCGGGTTCCTTTAAACCTTTTCCACTTCGAGTGGTTATTGCTTTCATCTCCCCTCTTGGATTAGCAACGGTGTTACTCGGAAGAGAACCCGAACCAGAGGCTTGATTACTTGGGAAGAAACTAGCCATCATGTTCCTTAAGTCATTCGTTTGACTTGCAAAAGAGTTTCGCATATCGGCTCGAAGATCATTCCCTCGTTTCACTATATCTGCTTTCAAGTTGATCATTTCCCGCTGAAGATTTTGCACTATCACGTCATTATATGTGGTGGGTTGGGTGGGAGGAAGAGCATGGTAGGCAGGTGGTTGATAAGCGGGTGGTTGGTGAACTTGATTGTTTCTTTGAGGTGGATATGGGTTTCTTTGGGTTTGATATTGATTTGGAGCTCGAGGTTGGTTTTTATTGTTGCGGTTTAAGTTGTTTGGGTTTTGAGGTGGAAAACCGGGTGGTGGAAGAAATTTGTTTGAGCGATAGCTGAGCAAATTGCGGTCACCTTGAGGACGTGCTTGATAGCCTCCCGTGGAATAGTTACCGTTGGCGGCATACACATTTTCCAGACTGTCATGAGTCGAAGGAAAATCGGTGTATGAATGAGATCCCCCACATATTTCACATGATTGACTCATAGAATTAACTTGGGCATTGATAGCTTTGGTGTTGTTAGCAGTTTGGAGAGCAAGTGATTCAACGAGCGTAGTAATCTTATCAGTTCTCTTGTCGCTCTCATTAGTGCTAGCACTAGCCACATTAGTCTAAACACTCTTGGTTTGCACTCTAGACTTGTTCTCAATAATGTCCCATGCGGCATTAGAAGACTTAACCATAATATTACCCCCCGAGGCACTATTTAGTGAATCTTGGTCATTCATGCTTAAACCATTGTAAAAAGTATTTATTTGATGTACTTTTGTAAAACCATGTTGTGGACACTTTCTTAAAAGTTCCTTAAAACGGTCCCAAGATTCACTAAATGTCTCACAGTACTTTTGTTCAAAGGTAATGATTTCATTCCGCAAAGCGGTAGTACGTGAGGCTGGGAAAAAGTAGTTGATGAATTTAGTCTCTAAATCCGTCCACGTAAGAATACTTTGTGGCAGTTTCTTATCAAGCCAATTCCGGGCTTGTCCCTCTAAGGAGAAAGGAAAAAGTTGCAAGCGAATCACTTCTTGTGAAACCCCAATATATTTAACTGTATTAGTGAGTTGAAGGAACCTTTTTATATGGTCATGAGGATCATAAAGCGAACGCCCAAGAAAGGTTGAGCAGAGACCATTTGAATGAAGCTGGATTTAAGCTCAAAGTTGTTGGCTCCAATCTCGGGTATGACAATAGCATCGGTGTTGCCCTCTGCGTGCGATTGCAAAAGCTCGATCATTAGTTGATTGTCCATGGTGAAAATAGGTGGAGTAATGACTTCGGGTTGAGCTACTTTCTTCTTACGAGCACGAGTACGCATACACACCAACAAAAGGAAAAGAAAAATAGACAAGAAATATTTTTGGTTTTTATATGTTTTTATATTTTTTTGGATTTTTGAAAATTTTTAATTTTTATGGATTTTTTTTAAAATTTTGAAGCAAGGAAAATAACGTTCAAAGATGAACGGATCCCAAAATCCAACGCGTCTCTCACTAAAAACCGTTAATCATAACGAAAAGAGCCGGCAGCGACGCCATTTAATACATCAATTTACCTCGTATGAAAGTTCGTTGATCTAGTCTTTTCGAATTGATTACTAGTTAAAAGTGCGACTCAATTGTTCTTGGTGGAAAATAAAGAGGTTTGGTTATCTATTTTAAACTAAATATGAAAATATGTTGAGTAAAATAAAAGCTTTAAAAAGTAAAACTAAAAATTAAGACTTTAAAAATAATAAAAAAGAAGATGATTAAAAATTATAAAAATGTAAACTTTAAAGATTTAAACTAAAAATGAGACAAGTTAGAATAAACCTAAGTAAAAAGGCGGGAAAAATAAAGCTTAAATTAAACAGTGAACTAAAAATAAAGCTAATCCGGAATAAGGATTAAACCCTTATCCGGAATACCTGATTATACTGCTTATCCGGAATGTAGATCCAACGGCATATCCGGAATAATAAAACTAAGCTTATCCGGAATAATTGACTAAGGCTTATCCGGAATGTATGTGTTGAGCAGCTTATTCGGAATAATTTATAGACTCTTATCCGGAATACAATTCTCCCTAGGCTTATCCGGAATAACTAAATAACTGCCTTATCCGCAAAACCCCTTGTTGCCTTATCCGGAAAAAAGTAAGTGGTGACTATCCGGAATATTTGAAGGTGCAGCTTATCCGGAAAAACAAACTTGGGAGGCTTATCGTGAATAACTGAAGTGTGGCTTATCTGGAATAATGATGGGACAGTTATCCGGAATACTGAGGGGACAGTTATCCGGAATAAGAACTTTGTGAGCTTATCCTGAATATATTCCGGATACTTATCCGGAATATTAATATAGTGGCTTACCCGGAATCTTTGAAACGTAAACTTATCCGGAATGAAGAACTGAAGTATATCCGGAATAAAAGGGTTTTGTTCCGTAACAAGAAACTTAAGAAAATAAGCTAAAATTCAATAAGCATTTTACCAAAAACTTAACCAAAAGGATTTTAAGAAAAAGTAAATAAGCTATAATTTAAAAACTTTTAAAACTCTAAATAAGCTAGAAATCAAAAAGCACTTTTTATCAAAATATTAAGATTATCAAAAGCTACTAATTTTTAAGAACTATTAAGCATTAAGATTAAGAAAAATAAGCACTTTAATAAAGACTTTTAAGATCACCAATTCAATAAGCAAAATCAAATAAGCTACACAATCAATCCATCAACAAAATTAAAATAAAACTACATGATTATCAAGATTAAGAAAAACATTAAGAAAGGTAGAATGAGAGTTAAGAAAATAAGCTTGATTGATTACAGATTAATATCAAAAGATTACAAGATTATTGTAAAGATTCAATAAGCTTGAAAGGAAAACTAGAGAGAAATTAAAAACACAATTAAAAACTAAAAATTAACTACAACTACTAAAAACTAACCACCCTCCTAATGACACATTAGAAGGGTATTTATAGGGGGCGAGGAGATTAAGTGCTTAAGCTCTCTTCTTTCTTTCTTCTCGTCTCGACTCGATTAGATTTCTTTGTCTTTCTCGATGTCATCTTGGGATTTGTCGATATAAGTTGAACTTGTCTTATAATTTTCTTCTATAATTAGACTTGAGTTCTTCGACTTCATTAAACTTCCGTCTTTAGACTTTTTCTTCGATAAGTCTTCAGAATAGGCCTTGGACTTCCTTTCTTTTTGCATTCTCGATCTTTCGAATTCGTATTTAGTCTTTTTCTTCGCTAAAAGCCCGTGATAGCCCGTGTTTTCTTCCTTTTGCACCTTTTGGTCCTAAAACACAATAAAAACACAAACCACGCATAATTCCGACTTTTACGACATAAAATACACGTTTTGGTCTTGTTATTATTGGAAATAAGTGGTAAAAGGATAAGTGTTTTCACACTTATTAGGATTTTAAAGGCTCATACACAATCTTCGTTAAAGAAAAAAGGAGCATCTTTTTCAAGGAGATGTGTAATGGGTCGAGAAATCTTTGAAAAATCCTTGATGAATCGACGATAAAAGCCCGCGTGGCCTAGGAAACTCCTAACTCCCTTAACGGTTTTGGGATGAGGTAATTTGGCGATGACGTCAATTTTAGCTTTGTCTACCTCAATCCCCGCTTTCGATACCTTGTGCCCTAAGATGATTCCTTCCTTAACCATAAAATGACATTTTTCCCAATTGAGCACAAGGTTGGTTTCCTCACAACGTTTTAACATTCTCTCAAGATTCGACAAACGCGAAGTGAACGAACAACCAAACACGGAAAAATCATCCATAAAGACTTCCATCGTCTTCTCGATCATGTCATGAAAAATAGCCATCATGCACCGTTGAAAAGTTCTCGGTGCATTACAATGTCCGAATGGCATTCTATGATAGGAAAACGTTCTATATGGACACGCAAACATAGTTTTTTCTTGATCACGAGGATCGATGGGGATTTGGAAGTAACCGAAAAAACCATCTAAAAAGCAATAGAAATCGTTTCCCGCAAGACGCTCCAACATTTGGTCCATGAAGGGAAAGGGAAAATGGTCTTTACGAGTGGCGTCATTCAACTTACGATAGTCGATACACCCCCTCCAACCGGTCATGAGTCGAGTTGGAAATAACTCGTTAGCATCGTTTGGCACAACGGGCATTCCTCCCTTCTTAGGGACACAATGAATAGGACTCACCCAAGGGCTATCAGAAATAGGGTAAATCATTCCCGCGTCAAGGAGTTTAAGTGTTGGGAATAAAATGTAGCCAGTCCACTTGAACGCTGACAAGAAGAAAACAAGCGTTGATAAGAAGAAAACAAACGTTGGCAGATCAAGCGTTGACAAGAAGAAGTCAAGCGTTGATAGGTTGAAGACAAGCACTGATTGAAAGATATGGTCTACGCGTATTTTGTTTCTAGTTTGTTTCTAGTAAAGATAGGATCAATAATGTATTTTCTATATTTATCTTTACCTAGAATAGCTAATACGTAGACTCTTGTACAAGGCTTCTTATTTCTATAAAAGAAGACCTTTAGGTTATGTTTCATATAAGTTTTCATACGTTTAACACTTTCATTGTAAGCAAGTTTGTTATTATCAATCAAGTGAAAGTTTGTTTTACAACTGTTTATGTGTTCTTGTTTGAGTGTTAATTCCGCATAACACTTAAATTGTTTTATATACAAACAAAGTTTCTCTACGTGTTTAACTTGATCTAATCTCGTTTACACAAGCTAAATCGATCTAAGTTTGGGATCAACAAGTGGTATCAGAGCTTGTTGAGAAAATTTGATCTAAAAGAACATAAGAACCCTAAATCACCAAAAACCCTAATTTTCACAAAACCCTAAAAACATCATGTCTACTCCAGAAGTAACCTCCTCCTCCTCCTCAAACCACAACATCAAGATTCCCATGCTAGATGCAGACAATTTTGAGCTGTGGAAGTTTAACTTTGAGCAATATCTACAAATCCATGACTACACTCTCTGGGAGATTATTGAATATGGAAACACATTCAATAAAGCTCAAAATATTGCAGATGCCATTGCTACAATATCAGATGTTCAAGGATGCTCTGAAGCAGATAAGAAAGAAAAACCTGAAGATGGTAGAGTTATGAGTCTGCAAAAGATCTTTGGGCAACCCTTGAAGTTGCTTATGGTGGTAATGCTGATACAGTGGAAGAGAAAAAGAAGCAACTCTTGCATGAGTATGTTGTTTTTAAGGCTCAACCTAATGAGAAGCTAAGTAGTGTGAGAAGCAGACTTCTCGACATTACAAGTAAGCTGTCCTTCATGGGGACAGTGATTGGTGATGTGACATTATTGCTACTTTTCTTAAAAGCCTTGGTGATGCATGGAAGATTGAGGCAAGGTCTATAATTGCCAATAACACTCACAAAAGTTCTACTTTTGATGATGTTTACAACAAATAAGGCTGTTGGAGAATGAAACTCTTTTGGATCATGGAAGCAAGACTACCAATGGAAACATGGCCTTCTTCTCACATAGTGAAGGTCAATTTGATCAGAAGGATTCATACATGCACCCAGTTACTGGATCAACATGTGTCAACGATGGATCATATCCTGTTAACGCCTTACATTCAGACGCTGACACATACAAAATTGACTCTCTAAGAGTTAAGCCTGCTGGTATTGATCTAGATACTGTGTGTGCATACATTGGTTCATTGCCCAATGGTTCAGTGATTACTTATGAGGACCTTGAGCAAATAAGTGATGAGCATTTGGAGGAGATGTATATTAAGTGGAATATGGCTCTTGCAAGTATAAGATCAAACAGATGGAATAGAAGAATCAAGAAGAAGATCACTTTTAATGCAAAGGACACTGCTGGATTTGATAAATCCAAGGTTGAGTGCTACAATTGTCATCGTATTTGGCACTTTATGAGAGAATACAGATCTCCAAGAAGATCTGATGCTGGAAAACCCTCAAGCCAAATTGTTAAGGCTCAGGATCCTAAGGCCATCGTGGCAATGCAAGAAATTGATGGTATTGGATAGGACTGGAGCTATTTGGCTAAGGATGAGGAAGAGGATAAAGCTTTGGTTGCTGAGATAAAAAAAGAAGAGAATGTTCAATATGCTCTCATGGCACACTCCTCATCTTCATCAGACAATGAGGTATATGATGATGCTTTTTGTAGTAAGGGTTGTCGTTTAAATACTGAAAGACTTAACAAAGAGGTTTTAAGATTGTTAGGAGATGTGAGTACTGAGAGATGCAAGTTGTCTAACTATCAACTTGCTCTTACTCAAACTGAAAAGACTGTAGCTAAGTATAAGAAAATGGAGCTTGACCTAAAAGATAAAATCAATATCTTAAAACATGATTTAAATGCTAGTACTGATATTAGAAATATCATGGAGAGGGTCAATGCTGAACTACAGGCTAAGTTAGATGAGGCTATCAAGAATAAGGATAATGTAGACCTTAAAATTCAAAGATTTGATAAGGCCTCACAAACCCTAGGAGAATGTGTTAGTAAACAAAGGGATTCTAGGGACATGACTGGGATTGGGATGAAAGAGTATGCTGGTGTTCCACCACCAGTTGGGGACTTCTATGGTGTCCAAATAAAGGACTTATCTTGGACTGGTTTACCAGAACTCCAAGAAGAGGAATTTATTCCTCCACCAAGAGTCCTTACTCCAGTAGAAGAATATAGGCAGAAGTTGACCGATTTGGACCAATGGAAGAAAGCCAACCCTACCTTGTTTGTCAAGGGTGGCATGCTTTGTGATAGTCCAAATGATTCTACCCCTATCAAAGTAACAAACCCAATCACTGGCAAGACTGTTGACCTTGGCTCAAACGTTGTTAGAAAACCTAGCATTAAATATGCAGAAATGTATAGGAATACTAGGTCACCAAAAAGCCAAGTTAGTGATAATGGAACATGTTTCTTTTCTTCTATACCTAGAGTTATGTCTAGAAAAGCCTGTTATACTTGTGGTAGCTTTTCACATTTAGCCTATAAGTGTGTCAGCGCTTCCAAGGTCAACGCTGACAAAAGGTCAAACACTGTCATTGATCCATTAGATAAGGGTAAAGGTCAAACACTGTCATTGATCCATTCACAGGTATTACGATCATCTTTACCCATCATTGATCCATTAGATAAGGGTAAAGGAATTATGGTAGAAGTAGAAGTTCCAAAGGATGCAGCATAAGTAGAGTTTGATTCAAGGTTGGCTGCACAACTTATGGAACAAGAAAGGAAGAAGGTTGGTGAATCACCATTTGTTGTCACTTCTGAGGAACAAGAAGGAAGTGATGGAGAAAGTTTAGATTCAAGTGTGATGATAATTGAACAACCAGAAAGACTTGAATATGGTGATGACTTGGCAAGAGAGAATCTTAGAGAGTTAAAATTGCAAGTAGACTTTGATATGCCAGAAGTAGTTCAGATGTACCATGCTTGGGAGAATAGGATAATGGAGAATCCATATTTGACAATTTTAGACCAAATTTGGGGATTGGAGATTCTTCTAAGAGTTCAAAGAGACTGCAAGGTAATTCTAAAACATAAGGCTAGCAATGTTTTCTCACTGCTGAAGAGGGATAGAAGAGAGATTTACTACATGTTACTCAGATGTCATGGAACTGGATGGACCTTCAAGAAATTGCAGGGATTATCCTTTCAAGAATTAGAGTACAAGGCTTATCCCATTTGGGCAAGAGTGCAGGAAATGAACACTCTTAGACTTCTTTCAGATGAAAGGAAACAAGAACTTATAGAAGAGATGGAGATTCAGAAGGCAATGATTGTTCCAAGGCCTTTGAAGAAGGGAGTTCCACTTGAGTTTCCTAAAGATCTAAATAAAGTGGTTCCTAGTGAAGCTGTTCTTAGAAGGAGCATTAAGCTCTCACCCATGTAAGCTTCAGATATGGTACAAGTGTTACCTCTTGATGCCAGAAACCCTATCATTAGCTATGAAGAAGATGCAAGTGAGTTTTGGAAGATTGGTAGATATGGGAAAGAGGTACACACATTTACTACTCTTATGTCTCTCTTTGAAAGTATGGATAGGGAAGACTTGGCAGACCTTTGGAGGTTGTTGATAGCCAAGTATGAGACTGAAGCTCCTACTTCAGTCAATGGAATAAATCTTTGGTCAACATTCAAGAGAATGTGTGTACCAGAAGAAGAATATCCTGTTTGGAAGGATCTTGAGGATGATATCAGTGGTCTTCAATGGCGTTTGTATTCAGCTGCTGGTGTGTATTATTTGAGCTCTACAAAGTTTGCTGAGTATCTTCTTGTAGATGCTCAGTATCCCATGTCGAAAGAAGTTTTGGACAAGATGAAGACAACACAGCTGGAGATTGACTATTCAAGTGACGTGGCCAAAGATTTGATTAGGCATGTTTATTACCAATATGATAAGATTTGTAAAATTCCTCCTAGTTCTTATTTTATTCAGAAACTTGATTACTAGAGTAGATATCAAGTTTAGGGGAGGATTGTTGGGAATAAAATGTAGCCAGTCCACTTGAACGCTGACAAGAAGAAAACAAGCGTTGATAAGAAGAAAACAAACGTTGACAGATCAAGCGTTGACAGGAAGAAGTCAAGCGTTGATAGGTTGAAGACAAGAACTGATAGAAAGATATGGTCTACGCGTATTTTGTTTCTAGTTTGTTTCTAGTAAAGATAGGATCAACAATGTATTTTCTATATTTATCTTAACCTAGAATAGCTGATACGTAGACTCTTGTATAAGGCTTCTTATGTCTATAAAAGAAGACCTTTAGGTTATGTTTCATATAAGTTTTCATACGTTTAACACTTTCATTGTAAGCAAGTTCGTTATTATCAATCAAGTGAAAGTTTGTTTTACAACCGTTTGTGTGTTCTTGTTTGAGTGTTAATTCCGCATAACACTTAAATTGTTTTATATAAAAACAAAGTTTCTCTACGTGTTTAACTTGATCTATTCTCATTTACACAAGCTAAATCAATCTAAGTTTGGGATCAACATTAAGGACCTCCTTTTTTATGACGCCGTGAATTTTGGGGTTCACCCTCCTTTGGCATTGAATTGCGGGTGTGTATTCCTCCTCCATTAAGATTTTGTGGGTACAAAATTTATGATCAATACCCTTAATGTCGGATAATTTCCACGCAATTGCCCCTTTGTGGTCTTTTAGAACATCGATAAGTGCGGATTTTCATCATGCGAAAGATCTTTCGTAATAATCACAGGCAACTTATCATCTCCTTCCAAGAATACGTATTCAAGATGAGGAGGTAAATCTTTCAACTCGAGGATTGGTGGTTCCTCAATTGAAGATATGGGTTCGATACTCATAACCTCCTCGGGTGGAGGAAATGGGAAATCGTTAAGAAAATCCTTGATAATCGAGAAGTCCTCATCGTTGCCGAGGTCTTCGTTACAAGTACGAGGAACATCAAATTCTTCCAACGTAAAACCACCACCTGCAAATGGAGTGAAGGATGGTGTTGAGTTACCAAGAATAGGATCGAGCATAACGAGATTGCCACTATTTTCATCGTCACCAAAACCTAAAAATTCTTGTGAAAATTCCTCGCAAACGACGTTGATCATATCAACGAGGTTTATGGTCGCGACGGAATAAACATGAGAATGTTGAGAGTTTTGTGTTGCGTTTATAACAAGTTCCTCGTCGTTGAAACGTAAGGTGAGTTTTCTAGCATGCACATCAATCAACGCCATTGACGTATCCAAAAACGAATGACCTAAAATAAGAGGAACTTGAGGATGCGTAGGAATATCGACAACGATAAAGTCTACCGGATAATAGAACTTTCCCACTTTCACAAAAACGTCTTCGGCCAATCCACATGCGGGAATCGTGCAATGATCGACCAATTCGATAGACATTAGTGAAGGAGTAAGATTAGGAAGATTGAGTGACTTGAAGATTGCAAGAGGCATCAAGTTAATACTAGCACCAAGATCGGCCAAGGCATAACATTCTTCCATATGTTGAATAGCACATGGAATCAAGAAGTTACCGGGATCACCAACTTTTCGAGGTATGCTGATAAGATAAACCGATGAACAACTAGACAATATTTTCAATTTCTCCTTGTTGTTCAACATACTCTTAAAGTTAGCGGCAAATCGAGGCATCATGACCAAAGCGTCAGCAAAACTTATGTTGAAATGAAAATCACGAAACATTTTCATAAAAAGCTCAAATTGGTAGTTCTCACGCTCTTGCCGTTTCTCCTTACGAAGTCTCGATGGGTAAGGTAAGGGTGGTGTGGGTTGGGACATAGGCATAGCCTTTGGAATCTCGGGTTCCAATGATGGTAATGGGTCAACCGTAGGTGTGGTTTGAGCGGTACTTCGTGGGATTGGGATATGCTCCTCTTCGACCACCACCTCGGATTCTTCCTCAATTTCCTCCACCGTTGGAGTAATTGGTTGAGGAGTCGGTTCCTTAAGTGCCTTGCCACTACGCGTGGTAATCACTTTCATCTCTCTTTTAGGGTTCGATATGGTTTTACTAGGAAGACTACTCGAAATATATGATTTTTTCCCCATGATTGCTTCCAAAATAGCATTGAGCTTAACGTCTTGCTTAGCGGCACTTTGGTCTATCCTTTGTTCAAGCCTAGATTGACTTTGTTCAATTTTGTTATTTTGACCTCTAATTTGATTTGCAAAATCGTTTTTCAACTCAATTTTCATATTGGCATTTTCCTTAGCAAAATTAGCTAACTCCTTTGTGTTCTTAGAAGTTTCCCTAGCTTGACTAGCCAATTGCTCTTGGATGTTTTTGAGAATCTTGTCATTTGCGGTAGCGTAATTCAAAAATTCATTTGGAAGTTCTTTGATGTAAGCATTTTGAAATCCTTTACCCGGGTTTTGAAAATTACGGTTTTGATTTTGGTTTTGCACTTGATTGCTAGTCCCTTGATTCCCATAGTTGTTTCCTTTATAATTGTTCCTTTGATAACCGACTTGATTGTTTCGATAGTTGTTAGCATTTTGATTTAGAGGAAAACCGGATGGAGTTAATTGATTAGTGCGGGTAACTTGATCTTTATAGTTATAAGTTCTCGTGGCCACGTAGGCACTCGAAGTGTTACCACCGTTGGTAAGGCACTCGGAGAAATCGTGAGCTCCACCACAATACATACAAGAAACCTCAACCGCTTTAGCCGTAGCGGGAGTGGGTTTTTCACCAACTTTAAACTCAACTAACAATCCCTTAAGCTTACGAACACTCGACGTGCTACGAGGAATATAGACCTTAGACCTATTATCAATGATCAACAACGCTTCCTCGACCGTTTTACACAAAAAATTACCACACGCGGCGGCATTAAGATAATCACGCTCATGATCGTTCAAGCCATTGTAAAACGAATCAATTTGATGCAAGTCGGAAAAACCACGATGAGGACATTCGTGAAACATTTCCTTAAACCGATTCCAAGTCGTAGAAAAACTCTCATTATACTATTGTAAAAATTTTGAAATCTCGTTTTTCAAATGCGTAGTCTTAGAGAGCGGGAAAAATTGGTTCACAAAATTTGAAACGAGATCCTTCCACGTCAATATAGAATTGGGTGGCTCTTTCTCTAACCAAATTTTAGCGGGCCCCGCTAAGGAATACGAAAAAATCATCATCTTAATCGAGTCGTTCGAGACGTCCTTAAACTTGCAAGTGGCGGTAAGACGATTGAATTGGCGGATATGATTGTGAGGGTTGTCCTTTTCATCACCACGGAATTTGTTGTTTTGGATCATCGACAAGAAACCCGTCTTAACTTCAAAATTCTCCGCAAGGATGGAGGGAATCACAATAGCCTCTCCATAACCCTCGGTGGGTGCTTGAAGTAACTCCATCATAGTACGATTAGCCATGGTTGCTTCTTGTTCTACGATAGGTTCGTCAATAGGAGATTCTTCACTAGAAGGCGTTCCTTCCTTTCGGTTTCTACGTTTACGTGCACGTCTAGCTTGGTTACGAGTTTGCATAAACGTCACGTACAACGTGGGGATGAGCAAAGAAGATTCTTTTGGGTGTTTTTAACTTTCTCCAATTTTTTTGTGTTTTTTATTGTTTTTACTTTTTTTGGATTTTGTGATGTATTACATAGACAAAAATCTACGAATCTCTCCTCAAATCAAATCTTTTGATTAAAAGAGCCTCAAGGAATGAAAACGATCACGTGAAGTGAACGCCTTCGATGACTTTAGAACGTTAGTGGAACACCAAAACGTTCAAAAGGGTTTAATCAATTGAAACCAAGAAAATATATATGATATGTAGATAATACTTTGGTTGGCAAACCCTCGATTAGCCCTTTTATCTAAACACGCACAAGCAAGCGGAGAAACGAGGCGGCGCGAAGCACTTAAGAGCCTTTTTCTTTAGGGTGTATTTTATAACACCCGCCTTATACCCACCTTATAGTTTGTGTTTTCAAAATTAAGCTTCAAGAAAATAATTATCTATTTTGCCTTTTTTCTTTGTTTGAGATTCGAATACAATGATCGAGTGATGAAATCCCGAATCAAGGTTGCCTTTTCACATTTTTGGAGTACTTGTGAATTTATTCTTTTACGTATACCATATAGTAATAATATTCACACAAAAAACAAAAAACCGATAATACGTATGATTAGAGTGCTAATCACACAAATAGTTATTATGGCTAATATAAAAACAAAATTTGGTGAAATCAAAACACAACACGCCTCACCGGCAGCGGCGCCATTTTTTATGCGGTATTTTTGTTAATAACAAGATTTTACTAGGTGAAAAAGTTTGTTTTCTCGGTGTCTAATTGAATTGATCTCCGGCTAATTGTGTGAGATTAGTTGTTCTTGGTGAAACAAATATTTTTGGTTTGGTAAAATAAATGAACAAGGTTATATAATAATTGACAAGAATTTAACACTAAAACAAGTTAAAATGTAAACGGTGCAATATTTAAAACTTTAAAAGTAAATGACGAGAAATGAAATGACGTAAAATTAAACTTAACAAAAAGTAAATGGTGCAAATTAAAACTTAAGCTAAAAGTAAAGCAAATAAAAAATTCAAATAAAGAAAAAGGCGGGAAAAATAAAACTTGAAATTAAAAGACAAAAACTTAAAAAGAAAGACAAACAAAAAGAAACAGGCCTTGATTCGGAACTATGGGACTTCCGGATGAAGCTTGCTTCATTCGGAACTTTGGGACTTCCGGATGAAGCTTGCTTCATTCGGAACTTTGGGACTTCCGGATGAAGCTTGCTTCATTCGGAACTTTGGGACTTCCGGATGAAGCTTGCTTCATTCGGAACTTTTGACTTCCGGATGAAGCTTGCTTCACTCGGAACTTTTGAAGTTCCGAATGAACCCTCTTGATCCGGAAGTTTTTAGACTTCCGAATGAAGCACTTGATCCAGAAGTTTTTAGACTTCCGAATGAAGAACCATTGATTCGGAACTTCTGGGAATAAGAACAATAACTTCAGCAATGAACAACCCGAAGAACAAGGACATACAGTAACAACGAATTCATCCACAAATTAATCAAAATCAAACAAAAGATTAAACCAAAACAACCAATAAGCATCAACTAACAATAATCAATCAACACAAATCATCAAATCTAACAAACATAACCAAATCAATCAAAACCCACTTGATCAAAATCATAAAAACTCAAGAACATGAACAATCAAGATAAAGAACAAATCAAACAAGAAAGGTAGAAGGAGATTAGCAATAAGATAAAGATTAACAACAATTAAAGGTAAACTTACTTGGAATTAAAAGAAGATTAAAGGTGCGATACATGAAGATTAAGATGCATAAATTTAAAGAACAAGAGAAATGAAAATGGGGAAGAGAGGCTTGTCAAGCCTCCAACAACCTAAACAAATGGCTCAATATGTGTATTTATAGGGGAGGAAGGGATTAGTGGAAGGAAGCTTCCTCCCCTCTTTCCTCTTTTCCTTCATTGCGTCATTCGGTCCCTCCTTTCTTTAATCTTCTTAAATCTTGGACTATAATGACTTTGGCTCAGGATTTCTTTGAACTCGTCTTGTAATTATTCAATAAATTATACTTGAGTTCTTCGGCTTTTGGTAAACTTCCGTCTTTTGACTTTTTCTTCGATAAATCTTCAGAATTGGTCTTGGACTTCCGTTCTTTTTCCACTCTTGATCTTTCGACTTCATCTTCCGTCTTTTTCTACGATAAAAGCCCGTGAATGCCGTGTTTTCTCCACTTTTCACCTTTCCGTCCTAAATCACAACAAAAACAAAAACCACGCATAATTCCGACATAAATGACATAAAATACACGTTTTGGCTCGGTTATTATTGCAAATAAGTGGTAAAAAGGATGGGTGTTTCCACACCTATCAAATCCCCTACACTTAACCATTGCAATGCCCTCATGCAATGCATAGCAATAAAGCAAGGTTTATACTTTCCATCATAATCAACCTACTTTTGCCTTTATTAAACAACTAAGGAAAATCAAAAAGATAGAAAATAACAAGATGCAATCAAGGAAGAAACATGTAAAGAAATCTAAGACTTACATTAGGGCTTGTGTGTCATGAATGTTTATTACCCTCAAGTTTCACGTTCCCTATGCCAAGCTTAAAAACAAGATCATTGTTAGTACAAGTTAGCATAACAAACATTTACTCATGCGGTTCAATTAATCACTTAAACTCCCTTATTCCTATGGGTATCTCTTATATTTTATTGATGTATTGAATGATCACGAGGATGCATTGTTGACTTATTCCGATAATTTATTAAGGCTGAAAGCAAAGTAGGACGATTTGATCAATAGTTAGCTAAAGGACAAAATCTCTTAAAACTGCTTCTCGGGATATCAAAAAGTTCATATCTTGGCATAACTCGGTTCACGATTTGAGACCTTTCTCGGGCCGATATTTGGCATGTACTTCATACTTCATATCTTCGAGAGACGTTTTTGAGATAATGGTCTTCTCTTCGTTATAGAGTTTCTTCGCTTGGTGACTTTTGAGGGGTACTCCAGCTTTGTTGACCATGACTTCATGATTATTTATTCAATCTCTAATTGGGATTTTGAGATACAACGATCCGCCTCCTTTTCGGACTTGGATCTATTTATCCTCATACCTTGTCAGGGTCTTTTCGGATAGACTTCTCCATGATCTTTATGGGAGTTGATTGCTTTTCGTCGTGAGTCTTGATCCTTCATATTGATTTTGGGAATAATGCTCTTCACATCACTTTGTATCTTCAGCAATAAAATTGAATCCTCATGCCTTGTTAGGGCCTTTTTGGACTCGCCAATCTTCGCACCCCGCTTCATAAGTTATGCCTTGGCTATGAACTCTTATCATTACCGAGCAACTTTTAAACGATCTTGGGCTAGAAGCTAAGTAACTTTTCAAATCGTACGACCTTACTTATTGCATATAATTTATTAGCAAGTGATGAGAGAAAAAGATCATAATTAACTCACATAAGTTAATGAGAGAATACCAAACTTGTAACCAACTCTATCATTTCTCGTTCTCCACAATTTAAAATCTCAAGGAATGAGACTCGTGGATGCTTAGCCTAATAAACCAATTAAGGTCTACATGGTTAAGGATACTAGCTAGAGTGAACTTGGATAAGTAAACTCGGGTTGAGTCAAAATATTCACAACGGGCCTAATATATCTAAGATATCTAAACTTGCTAAAACCATTTTATTAAAATAAGATAAAAATAGTAAAAATAATGGGAACTACAACTAGGCCAAAATAGATTAAAAATTTTGAAAAATGTCGAAAAATTGATTTTCCGGTTAAAATGAGGACAAATACAAGGAAAAGGCCACTTAACTTCGATAGAAGTCCCCCCTACACTTAATATAAACATTGTCCTCAATGTTTAAGCATGTGGGAGTAAACTCCCCTACACTTAGGACATTGTGCACTTTGTTTAAATCTCGTTAAGGAAAAGACAACTAAAGAGATTCCTATTTTAATATTGAGAAATATAAAATAGTGAATCGAAAAGAGTTTAGGATAGAACCGGGAAGAAGGGAACACGGAGTCACGGTTCGTAAAAAGTCATCAAGAGTGTGTCTTTGAAGCTCTAATCCCTGCACATGATAAGAAAGAGAACAAGAAACACCAACGGGGCTCCCCCTACACTTATGATGAAAATAGATAGATAATTGGGTTGCCTCCCAAAAAGCGCTTGTTTTTGTTGGCCGAGTCACGAGCCTGACTCGTCCCCGAATTAAATGGTCCATGGGGAAGCCTCGAATGTGATACCGGGATCAAAGACCTTGTCCTCGTTCCCGTTTGACATCAACAGAGGAGAGGCGGGGGGATAAGTCTTGAAAGGGAGAAAGGTCCTTTCAACATACGTATTGTATGTGAATTCAAGATCCACGGGAGGTGGGTTGGGTATAGTAAGCACATTGTCATCCCCCAAAGACAATGGATGCTGAGCAAACGGCAAAGCCGTATTGTTATCAATCATAGAATAATCAATGTCACCTCCCGGATCAAAGCACTCATCCTCCGTGATAGTGGCTAAAAGGGAGGATGGAAGGTGCTCGGGAGGGGGACTTGGGTCAATACTTTCCTGCAGCAAATTTTCAAAAGTAATGTCCCCCTCCGTGTCAGAATCATCAATACCTGGGGGGATGGAGTGAATATCGATTTCTTTCTACAATGGATCATTATCTTCAACGGGAGGAATAGATGGAGGTAAAGACTTGGAAAGAGAAGGAGAAGTCAACGCTTCGATTTGAGCAATAAGAAGGTGCACTTTCCGTAATCCATCGCGAAGAAGCACGTCTTCCACCTCATCCACAAGATCATGTTCATCGGTGAACTGCTCGTAAACCGGAGAGAATATATCGTCATTTTATGCATCTCCCGGTGGAGATTGAGAAATTTCAAAAGTGAAATTCTCATAGCAGAGAGAAGAATCGTCATCACTAGGATCGACCTCGTCTGTAAGAGCAACGTCGTCCTCAGGCTCCATAGCAGGTAAGTCACAAACCTCATCATCCAATACTTTGTCGAGACCAAAATCACTAAGCTCATGCAACGAATCTAGATCCTTAGACGCAGTAGGAACATCGAGAGTAGGAGCAGCAACTTCAGAAGATGAGTTGAAAGTGCATACAGCGTCATCGTCATCATCATCATAATAGTATTGACGCACAAGCGGAGGGGTATAATCACTAAGATTAGATACTTGCTCTTGTTGCAGTCGCTTTTCCTCGTCCCTAAGTTCTTTAAGCAAAACAACGGCCTCTTGAAGTTGCAAAACAATGGAGGGTGTTTCTTCATTCAAGGTAGTGAGTTGTGGGTCAAGATGAATTTGCTGAGAGGATTGATGATTGAGGGTGTGATGTGGGGGCTCATAGTGTTGAAAACCTGAATTATAGCAAGGTTGTGGCTCATAGTTGTTCATCGGTTAGGAATAATTAGAAACCGGGTTTGGTTCATAATAATCCATAGGTGAAGAAAACTGAGGACACGGATTTGACTCATAATAATTCATTGGTTGACAATAATAGGTATCGTGAGGACCCCCATAGTTGTTGCAAACCGGGTATGGAGAAAAATCAGGTGCGTCTTGTGGATAGCTATTATCATTGTCATGATTGTACCCCTGGTTCTTGCCCGTGACAATACGGGTATCGAACCGGGCACGAAACATGCCAATGAGAATCGCTTCCACAATAGATGCACGGGGGAACAAGAGGAGGTGGGTTCAAAAAGGACGAATTAGTCGAGTTGCACAAAGGACAAAGTCCGAATAGGAATTGTGTATTGTCGAGATCGTTTCCACACCGCTCACATGTACACCATTGACAAGAGTTGTTCCCAGATAATTGTTTCCCACACCGGACGCAATGGACATAAAAATCCATTAAGAAAGATAGATAAGCAAGAAGAATATTTTTGGTGCAAAACTTTGAAAAAGAAATGCTTTTTATGATTTTTCAAATGTTTTTGGATTTTTGAAAATTTTTGACAAGAAAAATAACGTTCACAAGTGAACGGATCCCAAAATCCAACGCGTCACTCACAAAAAACCTTCGATCTTCACGAAAAGAGCCGGCAGCGGCGCCATTTTAATAACAAGATTTTACTAGGTGAAAAAGTTCTTTTTCTCGGTGTCTAATCGAATTGATCTCCGGCTAATTGTGTGAGATTAGTTGTTCTTGGTGAAACAAATATTTTTGGTTTGGTAAAATAAATGAACAAGGTTAAATAATAATTGACAAGAATTTAACACTAAAACAAGTTAAAATGTAAACGGTGCAATATTTAAAACTTTAAAAGTAAATGACGAGAAATGAAATGACGTAAAATTAAACTTAACAAAAAGTAAATGGTGCAAATTAAAACTTAAGCTAAAAGTAAAGCAAATAAAAAATTCAAATAAAGAAAAAGGCGGGAAAAATAAAACTTGAAATTAAAAGACAAAAACTTAAAAAGAAAGACAAACAAAAAGAAACAGGCCTTGATTCGGAACTTTGGGACTTCCGGATGAAGCTTGCTTCATTCGGAACTTTGGGACTTCCGGATGAAGCTTGCTTCATTCGGAACTTTGGGACTTCCGGATGAAGCTTGCTTCATTCGGAACTTTGGGACTTCCGGATGAAGCTTGCTTCATTCGGAACTTTTGACTTCCGGATGAAGCTTGCTTCACTCGGAACTTTTGAAGTTCCGAATGAACCCTCTTGATCCGGATATTTTTAGACTTCCGAATGAAGCACTTGATCCGGAAGTTTTTAGACTTCCGAATGAAGAACCATTGAATCGGAACTTCTGGTAATAAGAACAGTAACTTCAGAAACGAACAACCCGAAGAACAAGGACATACAGTAACAACGAATTCATCCACAAATTAATCAAAATCAAACAAAAGATTAAACCAAAACAACCAGTAAGCATCAACTAACAATAATCAATCAACACAAATCATCAAATCTAACAAACATAACCAAATCAATCAAAACCCACTTGATCAAAATCATAAAAACTCAAGAACATGAACAATCAAGATAAAGAACAAATCAAACAAGAAAGGTAGAAGGAGATTAGCAATAAGATAAAGATTAACAACAATTAAAGATAAACTTACTTGGAATTAAAAGAAGATTAAAGGTGCGATACATGAAGATTAAGATGCATAAATTTAAAGAACAAGAGAAATGAAAATGGGGAAGAGAGGCTTGTCAAGCCTCCAACAACCTAAACAAATGGCTCAATATGTGTATTTATAGGGGAGGAAGGGATTAGTGGAAGGAAGCTTCCTCCCCTCTTTCCTCTTTTCCTTCATTGCGTCATTCGGTCCCTCCTTTCTTTAATCTTCTTAAATCTTGGACTATAATGACTTTGGCTCGGGATTTCTTTGAACTCGTCTTGTAATTCTTCAATAAATTATACTTGAGTTCTTCGGCTTTTGGTAAACTTCCGTCTTTTGACTTTTTCTTCGATAAATCTTCAGAATTGGTCTTGGACTTCCGTTCTTTTTCCACTCTTGATCTTTCGACTTCATCTTCCGTCTTTTTCTACGATAAAAGCCCGTGAATGTCGTGTTTTCTCCACTTTTCACCTTTCCGTCCTAAATCACAACAAAAACACAAACCACGCATAATTCCGACATAAATGACATAAAATACACGTTTTGGCTCGGTTATTATTGCAAATAAGTGGTAAAAAGGATGGGTGTTTCCACACCTATCATTTGTACACTTTATTTTAAGAAAAACAAAGTGACAAAAGCGGGTAAGTATTAGTACGTACATTTTGTGAAAAACACAAAGTACCGACAATCGAGTTCGTTCTCGAGGAGGTATGGTGTTTAGCCAACAATTATAGACGTTATTTATTCAAGTGATTACGTTTTTGGAAAGAAGGAAGGAAAATAAAACGGAAGTGGACTACGCTCAAAACGGACGAAAATGCGCGAACGTACGAACGTAAAAACGCGACCCAACGAAATATTTAACCTAAAAAATAATTAAAAATTACTAAAAAGTCCTAAAAATTATAATTAAAAATAAAATATAAACAAAAAAATTTGAAAGTGCTTAAATTGTTTTATATTAATTTTTAAAGTTAATTGAAAATCATAAAAAATAAATTAACTAAGAAAAGGAAAAAATTAAAACTTTATTATTTGTAAACCTAAAGTGTATTATTTAAAAACTAAAAAATATTTTTTTGAAAATCAAAACTTAATTTAACTATTTTTATGACTTTTCTCAAATTTAAAACTAAAATACTCCTAGAAAATGAAATAATAAAAAGAAAATTATGAAATTTAAACTATACAAAAGCAAATACATTTTCCTACGTCCTAGATGACAAAATAAAATTTTGAAAAAAGAATTACATTTTTTTTACTTTTAAATATTTTTATTAATTATAAACGATTAAAAACAATTGAAATGTTTAAAAATATTAAACTAACTTAGAAAAATCTCAATAAATATCCGAAAGTATACTAAGCTATCTAGATCCTAGGAAAAATAAGGTAAATAAACTAGCTTGTCGAATAAGCTAAGGAAAAGCCGAATTAAGCTACTACTATTATATTAAAAAAACTAAAAAGAAAATAAAAAAGGTATAAAGCAAACATAAATGAAAGCATTAACAGTAAGTGTTGATAGATCAGTTGGTGCAACAGATGGGTGCTGCGTCTATATGGTTGTTTAGGTCAGGGTTCAAGTCCCATAACTGGCACTTTTGCTATGTTTATTTTTTAGCTGCTGATGCTAAATGTATAAAATAAAAAGAGAGCAATAGAAAACAAAATCTGCTGAGAGAGCAGATGGTGAAGTGGATTTATGATGTGTCTTGTATTTGGGCGTGGTCTGGGGTTCTAATCCCACTCGTATCCCTTTTTTGGTAGAATATTATTTTGGAGCTTTTTGCAATAATCAGTAAACCAAGGACAGCAGTTGGCTTGTCATTGGTTGGTAAGCTTGAATAAACACAAATACAGTAATCACAAATCAGAAATCATAAAGGAACACGATTAAATGAAAATCTAGCACCTAAGGGTGCTACAGTGGCTGCAACTATTATGTGCACAAATGGGAACTTTGAGCTTAAAAATAAGTATCCTTAATAAGCCCTAATCGCTACTTTTAATGTAAACAGATCAACACCTATCTATGAACTTCTAAAATCCGGAGAATCAATTTCCAAAAAATCCTACATATGATATAGCTGCTGGTGCGAATAGGCATATACTTGGCCTAATTGACGAACGGTTGAGGACTATTTCAAGCTTAAGGAAACTATAGCATACGACAAGTGTTTAGGACACTATTACAACAAAGTGAAAACAAACTGCGTCAAACACAATTAACACTAATACTCAGATTTAAGATCCTACATCTATGTATCATTACAGAAACTTGAACTATCTTTTTTTTTTGAATTTTATGTTTTTAATTAAGGAAAAAAGTGGACATAAGTTATTACTAACATCAAAAAAAAAGCAATCAATATTATCCTCTAAATCTAAACTTTGACAGATAATAATGAAGATCCAAACAACTCTTAACAGAAACTTAAGCTACAACCTACTGATGTGTTTATGCAGTTTTTTCGCCAAAAATTCTATATTGATAATCACTCTTTTGACTCTGAAGTGGGGCTCCACTTAAGCAACTAGAGAGGAACTTTGATAAAACACTTGTGCTAGTAATTCTTATCTAAAAACAACAAAAAACGTCACCTAATCGAATCTTTGCTCCCAATCTGTTATGATTTGTAGAAAATTGGATGAACCTCTATTTTTTTTATTTTTGAGAAAAGTTAATGAAACAAAGGCTTAAAGCTACTCAAACCAACCTCAAAATCATGGTGCAACCAAACTTATAACCAAGATCTAATTCTAGTGGTGCAATTGCTCTACTCCCAAACACTACAATGAAAGTTATAAACACAATAAGCAATAACAAGAAGTAATAAGCAGAAAAATAAGCAATTGGTAAAACAAAAAGGCACATAAGCATAGAGATAAAAGCAATAGCAGAATAAAGGACTTTAAGAAGTAAAATGAAGGAAGTTGCTTACAAGGTGGTCCAAGCTTGAAACTCTAACCAACTAAGCTTATAAGTACCTCGAATCAGCTTTCTTACAACTTAATCACCCCGTAGCTACAATAACTTTTAATACCAGCTTATTCTACCCAAGAGCTTATCACCCAAATGTTTGTTACCACAGAGACTTAAAACCAAATTGATCGGACATCTTCAAACCAAGTAACCAAGAACCTTCAAACTTGAACAGCTTGTAAAGAACAACCTAAAAAGCCAATAAGATGGACTTGTTGTCAATAAGCCAGCTTATTGCTACAGTAACTCGTAAGTTTTTTTTTGTGATGAATGAAATAACAAGACAGGAAAGTAAAGTGTTTGCAAGGTAAGTAAAATTGACAAGGTATTTAAAGATGCTGAATTTAAATTGCAATGAAATAAAAGGTGGAACTCAATTGATCACCAAATTCGTCTATTATAAATGGGAGAAAAATTGGCATAAGAACAATGAAAAATAAACTAGGTCTTTATATAATACAATGTGAGAGTAAGCCTAAACCCTAATGTGTCATCACCATTCTTTGTCTTCAAACAATCTAAGCCCTTGATAACCTTCTAGCAGCTTCCCACTTTTGATCCCACGGCTGATTATGGTCCAAGAATGTCGACATTACTTTGAATGGTCTTTAGAATAGTAGGATTTGAGTGGCCATCAAGGAGTAAATCTTGGCCATTGGATTGGTGGTATCATGTGACTATCTTCTCAAACAGCTGGAGCTTTTTTGTCTTCTTTTGATGACTCAGCTCTACAAACGCACATTGATTTGGTTTCATTTGAGTTGAATTACCCTCTGACAAGGTCAATTTTATAAAACCCTTTGGTTTGGTGAACTTTATTGCTGGGTAATGGTGTTCATATGTTGTGAATAACAAGTTCTTTTGGTGAATGATTGTTACAGTGATAGCTTCCCCACTTTTAGGAGTTTTGACTGTGTTGACCCATTTTAATAAACGTAGGGTGGATTGGTAGGGTAAATGGGTAATGTGGGTATTGGTGGATATGAGTTTGGATTTTGGCAACTTTTCCCCTTTAAGTCTTCAAAAGCTGGCAAACAAAGTTTTGGCACATCTCTTCTCATTTTCCTATGAAATAAGTTAAGTATAATTACGAAACCAGTCCTTATGATTTTTTGAAACATGTATTAAGGACTAATTTAGTAACATTGGACATTCTTCAAGGGCTAAAAGTGTCAAGTCTTGAAAGATTAAGGGCCTTTCTTGGATAACTTGATTCTTCAAGGACCAACGTTGACAAATCTTCAAACTTGGAGGACTAAACTTGTCATTTCTTCAAACTTCATGGTATTTTTAGAAATTCGACAATCGGGTCCGGTTCATTGTGCGGCTTCGTTTCCCGAGTTTGTTTTTTATTGATTCTTGTGATCTTTTTGTCTTTTTCTTGATATCCTTACCTAAAACACATTGAACAAACACAAGCATATATATGGCACTTTTTATGATATTTTAATCGTTTTAAGCCCGTTTTGGACGATGAGACCATGTATAATTGCGATCTCATCAATACACTTATTGTAAGTCTTATATAGTATGTTTATGACTTCTATGGGTTCTACATTCTTAGTTTGAGGGTTTATATGAGTTGATCATATTCTAGGGTTATTTAAGTAAGATTAAGGTTCTATACTTTGAAAACTTATACTTTATGCTTTAATAATTTGTAACTTGGTTCAAGATAAATGTATGATCATATTATGATACTCAGTTGAGTTTTATGTTTTGTTTCAAAAGATTAGAGTCTAATTCATTATAGGTTGGATTTTATATGCTAATCTTGGCTTTAGGACATTTTCTTGTAATTAGCTTGTGATTAGTGAATATTAGTGTTTTATGATTATTTACCTTTTCTTTATATGGTGGATTAGAATTAGTGTAAAGTGTTTAATAATAGTACATAGTCATTTTGTGGTTATACTCTTGAAATATTAGTTTATAAGGGATTTCTAGGGTTTCTATGGGAATTTAGGGTATCCTTGTTATATTTGAGTTATTGTTATTTATTGTTTATTCATATGATAACTTTTAAAACTTAGGCTTGATATATACATAGTGGTTACAATATATAGGCATATGTTTATGTGGCAATTGTGATAGTGAGATCCATAAGTCAGTCATGTAGTATAGTGAAAATGCAAAAATTTCTGAGTAAAATCACTCTTTATTTATAAACATGGATATTACATTAGCCAAAACTACTAGATGTTATAATGACTTAAAGCCCATGCTTTCTTACACCTTTTCCAATGACCTTTCCATCTTTTACGATTTCACTATCATTTTCTGAAAATATGACCTTACACTTATTGTCACAAATTTGACCTATACTTAGAAGGTTAAACCCTAGATTATCTACGTGTTCCATATTTTCGATGGTCATGGAGTCAAGAAAACCGTACCTTCGCCAATGATGTTACCACATAGCTTACTAGCAAAAGTGACGTTACCTCCATGATATGCTTTGTAGGTAGAGAACAAGCTTCGATTACCCGTCATGTGTTTAGAACAACCACTATCCTTAATCCACTCGTCGGGCTCCAAATCTATTCCCAAGCATATCTCTTTAGTAGAATGAGCCATGAGACATTTCTCGTCTTTAGTGTTCTCGTCATATTCTTCACCGCTATCGCTCCATAAACCACCAACAAAGGCCGTGTGATTCTTGTCGCGAGATTGCTTGGGACAATTGCCGATGAAGTGGTTTGGATCACCGCATCTAAAACATTTCCTATAACCATTGTCATTCTTGACAAATTGGTTTTTGGAAAATGCCCTCTTGTCGTTGTTAGGTTGTCTAACATGTTGACCTCGCCTTTTGAAGAACTTCTTGAAGTCTCTAACCGCCATAGCATATTCCTCATCATCACTTTCCAAGGAAGAGCTATCATGGTCACTTTGCAACTTCTTGGCTTTAAGTGCTATAGACTTTCTTTCACTCTTGGTTTTCACCATTTCCTTATCCTTCAAAATTATCATTTCATGAACTTTTAAACTACCAATAAGTTAATCAAGTGATAGTGTAGTGAGGTCCTTTGATTCTTCAATTGTCGTGACTTTATCTCTCCACTTTGGATGTAATGACCTAAGAAACTTCCTAACACTGTTCTTGCTAGAAAAACCTTCATCAAAAGATCTTAGACTATTAATAATGGTATTAAATCTAGCAAAAGCACAATCAATAGTTTCATCTTCTAAGATGACAAATTGTTCATATTGTTGAACAAGAAGATCGATTTTACTTTCTTTGACTTGGCTATTACCTTGATGGGTTACTAAAAGAGTATTCCAAATATCTTTAGCGGTTTTACACATGAAAATCCTTTCATACTTTTTCTTAGGTAAAGCATTATAAATCACCATCTTAGCCTCATTATTTTTGACAAGTTTCTTTTTAATGCCATCTTTAGAATTTTCAAAAGTTACTAACTCTTTCTTTTTGGAAACTTCATTATATTGATAAGGCAAAAAGTCACCATTGGTAATAACATGCCAAAGAACTAAACCTTTTGATTTCACATAAGTCTCAAATCTATTTTTCCAATAAATAAAACTATTGGTTTCAAAAAGAGATGTTCTTTGCATAGATTGCCCTTCTAGATACTTGTTGGATTCCATAGATCGATTCAAGTTTTAAAATACAATATATTTTAAAAAGGCTTGAGCAACCATGCTCTGATACCAATTATTGAAACTAGAGGGGGGGGATTGAATAGTTTCTTAATTTACTTGTTAAAAGAGGGTTTTCAAAGATCCTTTTCAAAAACTTAGGCTTGAGTAATTATGTGAAATCTTCTTATAAACAATATGAACAAGGGATGGTTTAACTAAACTAATAATCACAAGTATATGCTAATAAAGAAAAATGAATGTAAAGAGATAAGGAAAAGAAAGATCAAACCAACAAGGATTTATAGTGGTTCGGCAACGAAGCTCACTCCTCGTCCCTACTCCACTCCTCGAGTACTCCTTACTCGAGAGTTCACTAATCAACAAGCTCCTTAAGGTGGAGAAACCGTACACAATGTTGCTTATCCAATTTCTGACTCTAAGCTAAAAGTCGAGCCCTAATCTTAGCTAGGACCAATCTACACCAAAATACTTTGAGGATAAAGTATTAATCCTAATACATACACAACTTCCAAATAGACAAACCTATTTGGATCTTCACAACACAACTACCAAATAGCACAACTACTTGGATCTTCACAACACAACTCCAAATAACACAACTACTTGGATCATCACTACACAACTATAATGAATGAATAAAAATTGATCTTCAATAGATCTTGAGGTAGACTCAACACTTCAATGATGAAAGTGTTCTTCTCTTTGCACTTGTTAGAAGTAATAAAAGTGATGGTCATATAATATATCGTTGCGAAGCTCGTGAAATATGTTATTTAATGATGTGGAGAGATTTTTAGTTATTATTGTTTATGTAACAGGATTTAGTCCCGAACACACAAATGAGGAAGGCCTCCTAAACATTTCTTAGTTAGTATAAAAGGTCTCCTAATCCTCATTTGTGTGTGTGCTTTCCATTTTAATTGTTTTAGAGAGAGAAATGAGTGTTTGTTTTTCTCACTAGGAAAACACCAAACTTTGTATTTCTTTTCTTCATCTTAATCTAATCTTTTTTTTGGTTTAATCATCATCATGTTATTCGTATTTGGTTATTCATGTGATTATGTGCTACAAGTGTTATCATTCGCCAAGGGATTCGTAGTTAGCTTTGGTGTTGATTTGGAGTTGATTTGGTGTTGATTTCGTGGGTTTTTGGTTTAGGTTGTTGGATTCGATTGGTATTTGTGGATTCGAGGTGTTGTTATTGGTGTGATCGAAGTGGTTGTTGATTTTGTGGTTTCGTATCATCTCAGACGACTCATAAAGCTGTGTCCTTTATTTTCGGTAAAATCTTCGCAAAAGGGTTTGTTTTTCCGAAATAAACCTTGTTTTTCCGAATTTTATATATTTTTGGAAAAGGGTTTTGTATTCCGAAATACTGTCATTTTTCCGAAAATATTTTTCTGAAAATTCCCATTTTTTCCGAAAAACCCATTTTATCCGAAAATATTTTTTCTGAAAATTCCCATTCCAAAAAAACCCATTTTTTCTGAAAACTAAACTTTATCCGAAAAAGGTATGTTTTTCCGAAAAAGTCAATTTCTCTGAAAATCCACTTTATTCCGAAAAAACCCGACTTCTTCCGAGAATTTTTCTCCGAAAATATCCTTTTTTTCCGAAGAAACCCACTTTATCCGAAAAAGGTTACTTATTCCGAAGAAGATCCATTTTTCCGAAGATATCATCATTCCGAAGAAGTTCTCATATTCCGAAGAAGGGCCATATCTCCGAAGAAGGTGACATATTCCGAAAAAGGTAAGTTTTTCCGAAAAAGTCAATTTCTCTAAAAATCTATCAGTATTCCGAAAAACCTCTTTTTCTCCAAAATTTCCATTTTATCCGAAAATACCCTATTTTTCCGAAAAAGATTCATTTCTCTGAAAATCCTATATATTCCGAAAAAGGGTCATTTCTTTGAAAATTCCATTTTTTCTGAAGATTCTCTATATTCCAAAAATTCCATTTCTCTGGCCTTGGAATGTTTGGTTTCTGGAGTGCATTGTTCTAGGGGATTTAACCAATTTTAGGGGATTTTAACTTCAACACTCTACTTTCTACGAATTGAGATCCTGTTCTTCACACGACTTCTATGATGACGTCTCAAGAATATATTTACGCTGCGGGGACTGAGAATCGTCCTCCCATGCTCACCAAGGAGAACTACACTACATGGGCTAGTTGTCTCCTTCGTTATGCAAAATGTAAACCTTTGGGAAAATCGATTGTCAATTTGATTCAAAAAGGTCCGTATGTTAGAAGAACAATTCTTGTTCCTGGGGACCCTACGAATGCTAACCCAGTGGCTGACTCTAGTCATGAGCAAACGGATGAAGAATTAACTAAAGTTGAATCCAAACAACTCGACGTCGATGATCAAGCAATTCAAGTCATTCTTATGGGACTTCCCGAACATGTTTATGCTGCTGTCGAGAGTTGTGAAACCGCACACGAGATGTGGCTTAGGATTCAGAAAATGGTGAAGGGGAATGAAATCGGTTTATAAGAAAAGGAAACTAAGTTGCTTCGTGAATGGGAGAAATTTACGTCTACTGAAGGGGAACAAATTGAACCTTGCAATCATCGGTTTTCAACTCTCATGAATCATCTTAGAAGAAACAAACATGAACCTGCCCAAATTGCTGCAAACATCAAATTTCTTGATAATCTTCCTTCCGAATGGTCACGGTATGTCACTCTTGTCAATCAAACCAAGGATCTTCATGTAGTGGACTACACTCAAGTATATGATTATTTGAAAATAAATCAAGATGAAGCTAACGAAGTTAGGGCTGAAAGACGTGCCAAGACACAAGATCTATTGGCTTTCATGGCAAACTCTCCATCATCTATGTCATATCCCATGGTACCTTACCATCAACCCTCATCAAGTAACTTCATGCCACAACAACAACAACAACAACTCACCTCTTATTGATATCAACCTCCTGTTGTTGTGAACTACTTACAACAACCCATTGCCTGTTTTGATGACATCACTGATCCTACTCATGCGATTAATACTAGTCTTGCTCTTCTCGCAAAGGCATTCAAATTTACCATTAACCCCACCAACAACAATCAGAGAATCTCCTCGAACACTAGAAATAGGCAGATTGCTCAACCTTTCATGAATGCGAATCAAGATCGCCAATTGGTAGCTGTTGGGAACACGGGGAAACAATATGGTCAGAATGTTGGGAATGCAGGAAATCAGTATGGACAAATTTGTGGTCAGAATCCGAATGTTCCAAATATTGGAAATCGGAATGGGTTAATAGTTGTGCCAGCAGTTGGAAATCAGATGGGAAACATTGTGGCTGCAAGGGTTGAGAATACTGGTACGGGAAATGGAAACAACAATCCTCAGGTTCAATGCTACAACTGCAGGGGATTTGGTCATTATGCTCGAGATTGTATAGCCAAAAAGAAGAGGGATGCTGCTTATCTTCAGACTCAGCTTCTCATCGTACAAAAAGAAGAGGCAGGGATTCCACTTCAAGCTGAGGAATTTGATCTTATGGCTTCTATCGCAGAATATGACGAGGAAGAAGAGGTTAATGCCAACTACATCTTGATGGCAAACTTACAGCAAGCATCAACCTCAGGAATGCATGATGACAGAGCTCCCGTTTATGATTCAGACGATCCCTCTAAGGTACATCCAAGTTTTAATGATAATGATATATATAATATGTCTAATCAAGAGGAAGAGTATACTGAGATGCTTGAGCCCTACATTGAGACACACGAGGATCAAACGAATAATAGTAATATTATTTTGAATGAGCCTAGTGTGGACCTTAGTGTGGATCAAGTTGCCCAGCCTACAACCCTTCCTAATGAGACACATGCGTATTATAAATCTCTATTTGATAAGCTTGCTAAAGATGTAGATCATGTTATGGTGGTTAATAATAAGTTTAGAGAAACTAATGCCAAATTGACCACTGAGCTTGCGGGATATAAGGAACGGGAGAAATGTTTTTAAATTCATCAGGGTAAAATTAAAAAACTTGAACAAGCTCATGCTACATCGGTTTATCAAGAAAAATGCACCACTAAGAAATTAAATGCCTTACATTTAAGTAGTGCTAAAAAGATAAGCGAATTGAATGATGAAATCATCTCTCTTAATAAACAGCTTTCAACTAAAAAATCTATTGTTTCTGATTTAAAAGAAGAAAGGAAAAAGCTGAAACATGATTTCAAAATTCGAGAAGATGGGATTCTTGAGGATTTTTGTATAGCTCAGGATAGGATTAGAGAATTAGACACCCTTTTAGTTAAACGTGGCCAAACTATGTAGACGATAAATATGTTCGCCCCAAAAGTGAATGAGATAAATTACACTCGATACAAATTGGCTTTAGGTTGTCCTCTTCCCCCTAATCCCGGATATATTAAGCAAGTTCAGGCCACTAATGAAACCTTATATAATGGTACTGTGCTCTTGTCTGATGAGCATGATCCTTCTAGTGTGCATGATTCCGAGGAAACTACTGATATTGCAGTAGAGACTTGTTTAAGAATTAAAAAGCTTAATAAAGAAGTGACACCCGTTTACTATCCAAAAGTTAATCCTCCAACTGTTTTTGTTCGGTCTAAAACGAGTTCTGAAATGCTTTTGCTACCAAGTGAGGAATTGTCTGATGACCCTCCTAAAACGAGTATCACACGCCAATTTCTAAACGAGCTTAAAGATAAATTTGTCATCCTTAAACGTGTTGTTAATTCCAAAATAACTGGAGGAAATTTTACATCACCTGTTCAGATTGAGGTCCAAAAAATTCTTCAAAACGATATTAATCCGATTATTAATCAAGTTGATGCTCGGTTTGGCAATTTGAAAAACGCTTTTCTAAAAGAATTTGCCAACTTTGTTGAAGACTTTAAATCTTTGGCGAAGGAAGCTGATGAATCTCTTGATAAAATAAAAGTTTTGGAAAATGATCTTGAACGCCTCTCTAAAGCACATGATTGTATTGATAGTAGCCCTGTTGAGTTAAGTACCTCTGTGTCGCATAATGAAAACCTTCAAACTGAGATTGATCTTATGAAAGAGAAAATGGAATCTTATGTCATTAAAAAGGATAAAGAATTCACCGATCTTTGGAATAAATTTATCAAAAAATATGATGAATGCAAATATGACAAGATTTCGTATGAAAAAGCTTACAATGAAATGCAAAAAACTATCGCATGGTTGCAGGCTCAGTTAGGAGGGGTTAAGGAAACGAATTTTGCCTCTTCTGTGTTAGAGAGTGCTAGTGATGGTAATGTTCAGAAGCTTAAGGCTAAGATTGCAGATCTAGAATCTGTTGTTGTTTCATATAAGCGGGCTATTGAACAAAGTAAGTCTGTCTATCAGAAACTTATTGATAAAATCTGTGAGAACTGTAAGTTTAAGGCCTTGTTAAAACATAAGACTTTTGAGCTTAGCTCGATTATAGATACGATGATCCAGAAACCAGCAACCTCAGGAACCACTCGTATTGCTGTAACACCGTTTCCTAAGGCTGCTGGAATGAAAGCTGTTGTTATTGCCCCAGGAATGTTTCGCGTTCGACCTTCATCTCAAACAAGGGTAGATATCTCTGTGCCTAGCAACCAACGTAAAGCAAGCGTTAGGACAAAACCGACCACTATCGCTCAACCACAAGTCATTGATTTAAAAAATGCTAATTCTAACAAGCGTGTGTCTTTTTCTACAGGAATGAACAACTACACTAAGAGCAGAAGGTCACAGCCTACGAGCAATACAAGGAATGATAGGGTCCCTTTTGCCTCTAGAAGTAGTCGTCCCAAGGCTAATAATGTGGAATTAGAAGAACACCGTAGGAATTCATCATTTTTTATTCATAATCAGAAACTTAATTTGTCTGAATGTAATGACTTTAAACTTGCTATTTGGAATGAGAAATCTGAAGTTATTTGTGCTAAATGTAATAAATGTTTCCTTACTTTTAGTCATGTTGTTTGTGGTTTGACTATGAATGGTTTGAACTATGGTGGTTATACTCGACTTGACAAGCTTTCTATCAGCGAAACACATTGCACTCCTAAGGGTAAAGTGTATGTTCCGAAAACTAAGCAGGTAGGGTCCACTGAAAGTCTTGCTACGCCTAGAAGTCCTAGATTTACCTCTAAGTGTTTGCCTACTAGAAGATATTTTGCCTCTAATGGTCATGTTATTGATTCTAGTAGATCTCATACTGACAGTGAAATGTCAGTATGTGATATGGCTTGATTATTACCTAACCATACAGGAACCTATTTCTTCGGTTGTCAAATTTTCTCTTGTCTTATGATTGGCAGGCTGTTGAAATTTGTCTCTGGTGCGTGGACTCGGGCTGTTCCAAACATATGACTGGGAATCGAAGCCTTCACAAGAACTTTGTATGGCGTTTTATGGGAACTGATCGATTTGGAAATGATCATGTTGCTGCAATTCTAGGCTATGATGATCTTCATTGGGGAAATATTATCATCACCAGAGTATCTTTTGTTGATGTCTTGGGACACAATTTGTTCTCGGTTGGGCAATTCTGTGATTTAGATTTGGAAGTTGCCTTCAGAAGTCATACATGCTTTGTTAGGGATCTTGAAGGAATTGATCTGTTGAAAGGATATCGTACCACCAATCTTTACACCATTGATCTCCTTCAAATGTCTGTTGCATCTCCAATTTGTCTCATGGCCCGGGCCACTTCAACAAAGCCATGGTTATGGCATCAAAGATTATCTCATCTCAATTTCGATGCCATCACCGAACTTGCAAAAGATGATCTCGTTACCGGTCTTCCAAAGTTCAAATATACTAAAGACCATCTTTGTCCATCATGTGAGCAAGGTAAAAGCAAGAAGAAGCCTCACAAACCAAAACCTGTTCCAAATTCGACGAATAAGTTGCATCTCCTTCATATGGATTTGTGTGGCCCAATGAGAATCAAAAGCATTAATGGAAAGAGGTATGTCCTTGTGATATTGGATGATTATTCTCGTTACACTTGGGTTTATTTTCTTTCTTCGAAAGATGAAACCCCTGATGTAATTATCAATTTCTTGAAGAAAACACCAGTGCTACTTCAAGCCCCTGTTATCATTGTAAGAACGGATAACGGTACATAATTCACCAGACAGAAACTGAAAGCTTATTTTGACGAAGTTGGGATTTCTCATCAAACTTTGGTTCTAAGAACTCCAGAGTAGAATGGAGTTGTGGAACGGAGGAACCGTACGTTAGTTGAAGCTGCTCGAATGATGCTTCTCTCCTCTAGTGCACCGTTATTTCTTTGGGCCGACGCTATAGCAACTGCATGTTATACTCAAAACCGCTCCATTATTCACACCCGTTTCAACAAAACACCTTATGAGATCATTAATGGAAGAAAACCGGATATTTCATTTTTACATGTCTTCGGTGCTTTATGTTATCCGAAGAATGATCGTGAAGATATCGGTAAACTTGAACCTAAAGGTGATATTGGCTTTTTCATTGGTTATTCTTCAACTGCTTGTGCTAACAGGGTTTATAATCGAAGGACAAGAAAGGTAATGGAGACTATGAATGTCACTTTTGATGAACTCTCGGGTATGGCCTCTCAACATAGAAGTTCACATCCCGAGCTTCAAGGTCAGACTTCTGGACACGTAAGTTCAGGACTCGCGCTTCAATTTTCACCGTCAGCAATCTCTGCGTTACAACCTTCAGAACGTGTCTTGGAAGTTTTATTTGTGCCAATTTATGATGAATATATGGAGGGTCCTTCGTCATTTGGTGTTCCTCAAAATGCCCCGGCTGCACCTGCTACGGTAGTTCCAGAACCACCAACTGCATCTACACCAACGGCATCCGTTTTTGCACCATGTACGTCAGCCTCAACCATATTGACTCCAAACATTCCAATCACTTCTCCGATTGCTGATGCAACTCAACAACATTCTCAGCAAATTCCTAATCATGTTCATCTTTAGAATGAAATAGTTGCTGAAAATGCAAAAAATGCGATGCTCAACGAACATGAGTTTGTCAATCCATTTGCGGCTTCCACAAGTTCTACTCAACTTTCAACACCATATGTGGATCCGTCGAGCTCGCATCAAGTTTCTCAACACTTCCACATGAACAAAAATGGACTAAGAATCATCCTTTGGTTCAAGTGATTGGCAATCTCTCATGACCAGTCTCAACACGAAATCAGCTTCGTACCGACGGTGATATGTGTATCTATGCACTATCAGTCAGCTCAATGGAACCAGCAAGTGTGAAAGAAGCAATGACCGATGCATCATAGATTGAGTCTATGCAAGAAGAACTCAATCAGTTCATCCGGCTTGATGTATGGGAGCTAGTACCTCGACTGGACAATATCGATCCCTTACCCTGAAATGGTTATTCAAAAACAAGATGGATGAGGAGCAAACGGTCATTAGGAACAAGACTCGGTTAGTTGTAAGAGGTTACAAACAACAGGAGGGAATTGATTTCGCAGAATCCTTCGCCCCGGTTGCTCAGATGGAAGCTATTAGGATTTTCTTGGCATACGCTGCACACAAATCATTCACTGTGTACCAAATGGACGTGAAGACGGCTTTCTTGCATGGGTCGTTAAAAGAAGATGTGTATGTATGTCAACCTGAAGGTTTCATCAATACCAAACATCCAAGCCATGTCTACAAGTTGAAAAAGGAAATTTATGGTTTGAAACAAGCTCCGAGGGCATGGTACGATGAATTATCATCATTTCTTCTCCAAAATCACTTCAGCAAAGGAACCATTGATCCAACGTTGTTTATCAAGCACTACGGCAAAGACATCTTGGTGGCTCAGGTCTATGTAGATGATATTATATTTGGTTCTACTAACCCAAAATATTCCATATTATTTGCCGACCTTATGAAAAGTCGATTTGAAATGTCCATGATGGGGGAAATGACATTTTTTCTTGGTCTCCAAGTTCACCAATCCCCCCGTGGCATTTTCATATATCAGGACAAATATGTGCCTGAAATTCTAAAGAAATTTAGGATGGACAACTGTGATCCTATCGGTACTTCAATGGACACTAAACACAAGATTGACTTGGATAAGAAAGGGACATTTGTAGATGCTACAAAATACCAAAGTATGATCGGGTCCCTTATGTACTTAACCTCAAGCAGACCGGACATTGTGCATGCTACTTGTTTATGTGCTCGGTACTAGGCTAAGCCAACCGAGAAGCACCTCAAGGAGGTTAAAAGGATCTTTCGTTATCTCCGGGGAACCATTCACATGGGTCTCTGCTATACAAAGGATTCTGGTTTTAATCTCACTGGTTTTTCAGATGCCGACCATGCAGGATGTCATGATACATTCAAGAGCACTTCCGGTGGAGCACAATTCTTAGGCGAGAAGCTAGTGAGCCGGTCCTCAAGAAAACAAGATTGCACGGCGTTGTCCACCGCGGAAGCAGAATATGTGTCTCTATCCGTGTGTAGTGCTCAAGTCCTTTGGATGAGAACACAACTCACAGATTATGGCTTTTACTTTAACAAAGTGCCTATCTATTGTGACACACAATCAGCCATAGCCATATCCTGCAACCTGGTCCAACACTCCAAGACCAAGCACATAGCTGTCTGATTCCATTTCATTATGGAGCATGTGGAAAGAGGAACGGTCGAACTGTATTTTGTCAAGACGGACTACCAACTAGCCGACATCTTCAGCAAAGCTCTTTCTCAAGACAGATTTAAATTCTTGGTTCGTCGACTTGGTATGCGTAGTTTCACTCTTGATGAACTTGAACGTCTTGCTCATTCGCAGTAACCTTGTATATATCTATTAGAAAATCAAAATACAAAAATATAAAATCTATAAAAACAAAATAAAAAATGAGAAAATCTTTCAAAAATATCAAAAATATTCCTCTCCGACATGTCTCTCGGCATCGATAATATGGACGCACTTATAAATGTCGCTCAATAACGACACAGGTACGTACATAAAGTTCGAATGAGAGTTCAAATGTTTTCAAAACATGTCTTTTCTATTTTCTTCTCATAATGGCTTATAGTCACATGTCAGACTATAACCCGGTCCCAAAGAAAGGAAAGTCTTTGACTTATCCTCAACAACGAGAAATTCATTTTTCTCGGTCATGAGCTTATATCAAAACATTCAAAGTTTTAAGCTCATGAACACAATTTTTCTCGGACTTTTGAGCATAATTTTTCAAGGTATTTCAAAACAATGTGCTCATATACTCCCCTATTTAAATAGAATTTCTTTTCGTGGGGGAGTACAAACTTTCATGCAACATTATTCTCTCCATGTTTCATCACTAGTTTCACAAAAAATTCAATGTCATGCAATTTTTTAGGGGGAGAATAGTGATTAAATGTGTTATCTTGGATAAGATCTTTGATATAAGTGCTTTCTCTTCCTAATATGTGCAAAAACCTTTCCTTTTATGATGCACATATGTAGGGGGAGAGTTTTGGTGATACAAAAAACCTTCATGGTGTAAACACTGATTTCATCAACACCTTGATTGCTTTTTTAACAGGTTTTTTTGGTTACGATATCTATACCCTTCAACACATTAATTCACGACGGTATTGGTGTTAAAAGGTGGTTAGGTATTCGTCCTATGATCCAACCATAACCGGAGGGATCTTCCCATGGACAATCTATTATAACTTAGAAGTCCTTAGGAATGATGGAGTAGTTGAGTGTACGGGAATAATTTCGACTAATGACTTAAGCTAGCACTAGAACAATCACAACAAAGTGCTAGTTATGACGTCTTGGTAAGCATTGAAGGGGTTGAAGAATGAAAAAGAAATGTAAGGATAAAGGGTGTAAAGAAATCAGCCCTCCATACAACTTAGGCAGAAATCGGGTCAATACATCTATTATCAGAATCACTTTTATGATTTCTGATACTGAAGACAAAGCATCATGGACCCAGTGATGCAATGCACAACCCTTCCCAGCCTACTCAAGCTTCTCTCAAAAGAAGTTTGTTTTAATGTCACATAGTTCAACTCATTTCTATCAACTTTATCACTCCGAGATTGTAGATATTGAAAAGGTGACAGTCTGCTCCAGCCTCCGATCACCAAATAAACGTGCACATATAGAGTCTAGAGCCAACGAGATTCATCATAAATCTCATTAGGACACTTATTCCATATATCAATTGTTGTTCATCATTAGGACACAAGCGATGATTTACAGAGTCCTACGCTCTATCCTTATGGTATTGCTAGAACATTTAGAGTGATACTCTCTAGTAATCACAGTGATGAATGGAAATCCTTCCGGTGTTAACATCAAACAGCACTACAGTAGGTCATTTGTACGATTCATTTTGAACTAAACATATGCTAACTAGAAAGCAACAGTGGTTTGATTCTTAATTGATTCAAACTCGTTCCAGGTCTTGACGCAATATCTTTATGATCTTGCCAGAACATTCAGAGTAATACTTTTCAGTATTTATAGTGACGAATGGAAATCCTTCCAGTGTCATCATCAAACAGCACTGTGGTAGGTAACTTGTGTGATTCGATATGAATCAAACTTGTGTCAACTGGAAAGCAACGATGGTTTGACTCTTAATTGATTCAAACTTGTTTCAGGAAATTGAACTGACGACTTAATCAGCAGAATGGAACTGCATGATTCACTCCTTACTATGAATTATATTTCGATATATTCAAGTATTGAGAACGGCTACCACAGTCGGAAACCCTGTCAAGGAAGTTCTTTGAACTTACCTAATCACAGGTATAGTATTCTTACTGTATAACGGGAAACCGGAGGAATGCAAACGGTGGCGTAACTTCAAGAGTCGTAATTCAAGACCACATGCTCATGTAAATAAAGAAAGCTCAAGAACATCAAAAGTCAAAGACTTCCGCTACTTTGATGATCCAGGGAGATTGTTAACAAACTTTCAAGTCAACACAAAACATGAGTATGTGGATAAAGACTCGAGAACATAAGTTGGCAAAGCATCAAGATCAAGTCAAGGCAAAGATCAAAGATCCAAGATCACAAGTCATGAAAGGAATGATGAAAGAACTCTCAAGACATCGAGCTTAAAAGTTTTCAACAAAAAAGAAGTGAAGTCACATATTACATGACCACCCCTTAGGGGGAGATTGTTAGAAGTAATTAAAGTGATGGTCATATAATATATCGTTACGAAGCTCGTGAAAAATGTTATTTAATGATGTCAAAAGTTTTTAGTTATTATTCTTTATGTAACTGGATTTAGTCCCAAACACACAAATGAGGAAAGCCTCCTAAACATTTCTTAGTTAGTATAAAAGGTCTCCTAATCCTCATTTATGTGTGTGCTTTCCATTTTAATAGTTTTAGAGAGAGAAAGGAGTGTTTGTTTTTCTCACTAGGAAACACCAAACTTTGTAATTGTTGTCCCATATATTTAGATGATTATAGATAGAAAATAGATGAAAAGAGATGGATTCCTAGAGAGATAAAGTAGAGAGAGAAAGTAGAGAGAAGGAGATGACTAACTTGATGAATATTAGATTAAGAAAGAATAAAGTGAACAACCAACCCTCCTAACATGCTAGGAGGGTAGTATATATAGTCCACCCACATGCGGGCTTTAATGGGCTATATATTGGACCGGGCTTGTCTTTTGGACTTTAATTAGTTTAAATCCAAGCCCGTAAACCACGACTAATTAACTACCTATTATAACGTTCTAATTAATGTTACAATAATAACCTATGACCGAGCATTCTTGTTTGACTCAATATTTTGAGGCTAACAATCTCCCCCAATGTGAGGTCATACCCTTTTGATATTTGGAGATCAATGGAGATTACGAATCTCGTCATAAATGAGTCTTGAACGTGTAACAGTAGTCTTGTTGCTTCATGCTGTAATCTTTGAGCCTTTGTCGTCGTCTTTCGACTTTGTCTTTTAGTCTTGAGATCTTCAAATCATCCTTGACTTGTCATTGCCATCTTGCGATCTTATGTCTTTATCCACATGCTCACACTATCAATTGTTGGATAAGTCTTTGGGCATGAATATGTGGTTTTGAATCTTTGACTTTGCTGAGTACACCGTGACGCCACCTTCTCGAGACAAAACATAGACACGGACTGAATGGCTTTGACATTCGTCCTAAATCGGTAGCGTTTTACCTCCGGTCGGTGAAGACCGTTATACGATATTAAATACCGTACCTGTGATTAGGTAGATTCAATTAAGAATCTCCTTGACAGGGTTTCGCGGCAGTACTAGCCGTTCTCTTTAGTCGACCGTCTCAAAGCAAGACTGCGAACATAAAGAGTGAATCAATTGGATAAATATCCGCTTGATTAAAGTCGTCAATTCAAATTCCTGGAACAAGTTTGATTCATTAAGAATCTTACCATTGTTGCTTTCCAGTCGACACAAGTTTGATTCATAAGAATCTCACAAGTCACCTACCGTAGCCCTGTTTGATATTGACGCTAGAAGGATTTCCATTCGTCATTGTGAATATTAATGAATATCACTCTGAATGTTCTGGCAAGACCATAAAGATATTGCGTAGAAACCTGAAACAAGTTTGAATCAATTCAGAATCAAACCACTGTTGCTTTTCAGTTTTACACATGTTCAATTCATAAAGAATCTTTCATATGACCTACCGTAGTGCTGTTTGATGTTAACACTGGAAGGATTTCCACTCATCATTGTAAATACTAAGTAGTATCACTCTGAGTGTTCTAGCAATATCACAAGGATATAGCGTAGGACTCTCTTTATCTTATCCGTGTGTCCTAACGAGATTTGATTGATCTCTTGGCTCTAGACTCTATTTGTGCACTTTTAGTCGTCGGAGGCTGGAGCAGATGCCACCTATTTAATATCAACTATCTCGGAGTGAGAAATTCAATAGAAGTCGTGTTGATCTCCGTGACAATAAAACAAACTTCTTTTGAGAGAAGCCTGCGCAGCTAGGAAAGGGTTGTGCTTCACATCACTGGGTCCATGATGAGTTTGTCTTCATGATGTGTTGACCCGGTTTCTGCCTAAGTTGTATGGAGGGCTTCTTTCTTTAGACCCTTTATCCTTACATTTCTTTTTCATTCTTCAACCCCTTCAATTCTTACCAAGACATCATTAATAGCACCTTATCGTGATTGTTCCAGTGCTATCATCAGTACTTAGTCGGCATTCAGGTTCGTTCACATTCTACTCCATCTTTCCTAAGGACTTCTAATAATCTATTGGATTGTCCCTGGGAAGATCCCTCCAGTTCTGGTTGGATCACAGGACTTAAACCTAACCACCCTTTTGACACCAATAACGTCGTGAATTAAAGATGTTGTGGGTATTTGATCGTAACCATGAGTGCTTGAGTCTTTAGATCACATTTTAATCACATTTTCTCCCCTATCTCTAATATATAAAATCTTTTGATATTAGAGATACCAAATTTGATTAAAATATATTTTGAAAAATAGTCTTGAAAATCTTCAAGAGAAAGATGTGTCAAACTTAGCATGAATTTTGGAACGCCCCCCCTCAAAAATTGATCCAATGGAATTGTCATTATGAGGATATGATCCACATTAAACTTTTGAGGATAGGAGTTGTTGAACATATAATTTTTGAAATATTTTGAATATCATTGAGAAATTCTTGAAAAAATTGTGTTCAACGCTTTTTGAAAAATCAATTCTTTTTGGCGAAAAGGTTTTTCTAAAGCATAAACTTGAGTTCATAGACTTTGAATGTCTTGACGAATCCACTCAAGTGTAAGAAGATTTAACTTCTTTTGCTAAGGGTAAGAGCACGAAATCGTACACTCCCCCGTGAATATAGTTCCGGGTTGCAATTTGAAGTGATTACAAGCCATTGTGTTGAGCTCAAAACGTTGGATGTTTTGTGACAAGCTCAACCCAAGATAGATTGCTCTACCCGTTGTCAGAAAAATTGTCCAAAATAGACATTTTCCATTAAAAAATAGAAATGACATGTTTTGAAAAATATTTACATCTTTCATTCGAGCTTTATGTACACACCCGTGTCGTTATTGAGCGACATTTCTAGGTACGTCCATATTATCGATACTGAAAGACATGTCGAGAAGAATAGTTTTGGATTTTCAAAGATTTTTGATTTTGTGTTTTGCTTTTATATGTTTTATATTTTTGTATTTTGCTTTTTCAAAGATATTTACAAGTAGATGTTTGATAGATGAATCAAGCAGGCTTGTTTGCCAGAATCTCCAGTTCTGCTGGAGTCTAACATCTCATACCAATTTGCCTAACAAGATACGCAAACCTCTCTTTCGAAAGAGCTTTTGTAAACAAGTCAGTTAATTGGTAATCAGTTCCAACAAAGTATAATTCATAAATACCCTTTTCAACTTGTTCCTTAATGAAGTGATATCTGACATCAATGTGCTTCGTGCGGGAATGTTGTACCGGATTGCAGGAGATGGCTATGGCGGACTTTGAGTCACAGTACATAGGTACTTTATCAAAGTGAAAGCCATAATCTGTGAGTTGTGTTCTCATCCAAAGAACTTGAGCACAACACGCAGATAGAGACACATACTCCACTTCGGCTGATGAAAGTGACGTGCAATCCTGCTTCTGGGAAGACCATCCCACAAGCTTGTCTTGACCTAGAAATTGTGCACCACCAGAATTACTTTTACGTGTATCAAGACACCCTGCATGATCAGAATCTGAATAGGCCGTTAGAAAGAAACCGGTTTCCCTCGGATACCAGAGTCTCATGTGAATGGTATTCTTAAGGTACCGAAAGATCCGTTTAACCTCCTTGAGGTGCTTTTCAGTGGGCCGTGCTTGATATCGTGCACAATAACACGTAGCATGATGAATATCAGGTCTGCTTGTTGTCAAGTACATGAGGGACCCGATCATGGAACGATATCTCGTTTGATCTATGGGTAATCCCTCCAAATTAGCATCTAGGGATGTGGTTGATAATGGTGTCCCAACGGGGTCACATGATGTCATACCATGCTTTTTGATTATCTCTTGACAATACTTAGCTTGGTTAATGAAGATACCACTTGGGGATTGGTGAACTTGAATTACTAGAAAGAATTTTAGTTCGCCCATCATAGACATTTCAAATTTGTTGTGCATTACTTTTTCAAACCATTTTGAAAGTTTTGGGTTTGTAGACTGGAAAATAATGTCATCAACATAAATCTGCACAAGCAAAATGTCATCCCCATATTTATAAGTGAACAAAGTTAAATCAATGGAACCTTTTGAGAAACCTTTAGAGACCAAAAATTTCGAGAGCTCGTCGTACCACGCCCTTGGAGCTTGCTTGAGTCCATATAGTGCTTTGTGGAGACGATACACCTTATTAGGATAATGAGGATTGACGAATCCTTCTGGCTACGTGACATAGACTTCTTCCTTCAAAGGACCGTTAAGAAACGCCGTCTTTACGTCCATTTGGTAGACAATGAATCCCTTATGTGCAACATAAGCAAGAAAAATCCTGACCGCTTCCATTCGAGCTACTGGTGCAAATGATTCTTCAAAATCAATACCCTCTTTCTGTTCATACCCTTTAGCCACTAGCGTATATTTATTCTTGATGATCGTGTTCTCTTCATCCATCTTGTTTTTCCAGATCCATCGAAGATTTAATGGAATTACATCGTATGGTCTGTCAACAAGTTCCCAGACTTTAAGTCTTTCAAATTGTTGAAGTTCATCCGTCATCGATTCAATCCAAGCATGATCAGCCATGGCTTCTTTGATGTTTTTTGGTTCAGCTGAACTCACGGCGAGTGCGAACATACAAACATCGCCATCGGTGTTAAGCTGTCGTCTTGTGCGAACGGGCTGTGAAGGATTTCCAATTACATGAACCAAAGGATGATCTCGGGTCCAATGATGTTTTAAAGGATCTCGTTGATAGAATGTATGCATATTTGACGGATCAACATGGCGAGTAGAAGACTCTCCATTTTTGTGTACCGGTGTACCGAATGGGTTGATAAATTCGTCTTCATCAGATAATGCATCGTCTGCTTGATTTGTGTTCTCTGGAGAAATGACAGTAGTTGTGTGTAGGATATGTAAATCTTGCTTATGTTTTAGAGAGAGAAAGAGATAGAGAGATGATGGATTTCACACACTTCTAGAGAGAGAAAGTGAAACATAACTATGTGTAAAATATGAAAACCACCACCCTCTCATCTAAGGAGAGGGTTTATATACCCAAGCCTTGTGATGGGCTTGGGCTTACAATATTGGGCCGGCCTACACATGTTGTAGGCTAGGCTAGGCCTTGTTTGTTTAATAAAGATATCTAGACTACGAGCTACTACTTAATATATTGTCGGAGTGACCGAATCTTCCTAAATACGTAAAAATGTATTTCCAACGATCTCCCCCTAAGGGAGGTCACTCCAAACAAGGGTTTTACCCTAGTTACAATAATAAAATACACCTAGCTACTATGCTTGTCTTGAGCTCGTAGTCTTCGTCTTTCTTTTCTTTTTCTATTCTGGTGAACATGCTGATGTGATCTTTGATATCAATCTTGAGCATTAATCTCTTGCCTTGATCTTGTGCATCCATCACTTGTGATCTTCGCCTCTTCGTGACTTCATGTCCCACATACTTATACCTTCGTAATTCTTGAAAGCTTCAGAGTTCGATACAGCGGAAGACTTAACTTTTAGGCTTTCTTGAATTTGATGAAGTATTAAGTGCATACAGTATAAGCATGTGGTGACAACTTCTTCTGGATTATACACCGCAATGCCACCATCTTGTTACGCTGCATAAGACAGTTAGCAACAAAACATATACACGGATAAAATAGCCTTGAACATTTCATTCTAATTTGGTAGCATTTTACCTCCGGTCGGTGAAGAACGTTGGACGATATAAAATATCGTACTTGGGACAGGTAGTTTCAATTAAGAACCTCCTTGACAAGATTTCGCGGGTAAACCCGTTTTCTTTATTTGACCGTCCAAAGCTGACTGCGAACATAAAGAGTGAATCATTTGGATAATAATATCCGCATGATTTGAAGCCGTCAATTCATGTTCCTGGAACAAGTGAAATTCAATTAAGAACCGCACCATCGTTGCTTTCCAGTTGTCACGAGTTTGATTCGTATAGAATCTTGCAAGTTACCTACCAATGGTTGTTTGAGGTTAACACTAGAAGGATTTCCACTCATCACTGTGAACACTAAGGTATCACTCTGAGTGTTCTGGCAAGATCACTAAGATATTACGTAGAGGCCTAGAACGTGTTTAAATTCATTTAAGAATTAAACCACTGTTGCTTTATAATTATCACAAGTTTGATTCATAAAGAATCACACAAGTCACCTACCATGAGCTTTTTAATATTCGCTCAAGAAGGATTTCCATCTTCATTGTAAATACTTCCGTATTACTCGGATGTTCAGGCAAGATCATGAAGATTTTGCATAGGACTCTTAAAAATCTTTCTTACTTTTCACAGTGTGTGAAGAAGCAAGGAATTATGAAAGTGTGTCCTAATGAGATATTTCATGATCTCAAATGGCTCTAGACTCGATCGTGCATTTTGGATTTTTAGTGATCGGAGGCTGGAGAGGAGTGCCACCTTTTCAATACCAATTTATTCAGAGTGAATAAATTAATAGATAATGTGTTGTCTCTGTGTGATTAAAACAAATACCTTTTGAGAGATATCTGATTTAGCTGGGATGGGTTGTGCATTGCATCACTGGGTCCATGATGTCTATCTTCAATATTGAGCATCATTAAAATGATCTCAATAGCATATGTGTTGACCCGGTTTCTGCCTAAGGTTGTAAGGAGGGCTTCTTTCTTTACACCCTTTATCTTTACAATTCTTTTTCATTCTTCAACCCCTTCAATGCTTACCAATACGTCATAACTAGCACCTTGTTATGATTGTTCCAGTGCTAACTTAAGTACTTGGTCGGCATTCAACTACGTTCACCATCTTTCTCCATCTTTCCTAAGGACTACTGTTTCTAGCTATGGAATGTCCTTGGGAAGATTCCTCCGGTTTTGGAAGAATCATTGGACTTAACCTATCCTACCATCCTTATGTCACCACAATCTTCATCGTCGTGAAATAAATGAGTTTTGGGTAAGTATATGTCACCATGAAAATCCATTTTGATATGCAAATCCGTTTTGCTCCCCCTTAACATATGCCACGATATTCGAAAACATTTCGCATATGTCGGGATGAGCCAGCACATTAAGTCAAACCATTTGTGATAATTTCCCATATTAAATCACATTCTCTCCCCCATATCAAAAATATTAACCCAATCGATGTTTTTAATATAAATTGATTTAATGAAGTTTTAACAAAGGTTTTGGGAAGAAAAATGCAAGTCCTTTTATCTTCATGATACCAAATGACCGATTAGTAACATGATCACATATTCATCATATTAGAATAAATTGACAAGGTTGGACCTGATTGATGAGAACATCATATGATAAGATCAAATGGTTCTTCTTCACGAATGTTGGTCGCCTCGTCACGTCTTAAGTCATCTCTTGACACCACATGTACGATTGGTATTCTTGTCTTGACACCAGTTTGTGAACTTGGCACATTCGGCATCAAAGATTCTAAATGCTTGACACTTGATCCCCCTCAATTGTTGACCCGTGTTCTATTGAAAGAGCTGTAGTCATCGGTTGAGTAGTTGCATCGTCGAGTATGTAGAAACCAATTGTAGATTGCTATGGTTGTAGAGATGATAACTTCATAAAAACAAGACTTCTCTTGTTTTAACAAATAAATGTACTGAAGCGTACATAGATTTGTCTTAGACCAAGTTATAAAGTAAACTTGATCCCTTACAAGGTTTTAAAGTAAACCTTGCCCGAGAAAATTAATTCCCGTTGTGAGCCAAAGCTTTCATAAGAAATACTTGACTTTAAAATGAGAACCGGGTTGCAGTCTAAAATAACTACAAGCCATTTGGAGCATGTTTTAAAAATTTGAACTTCTGCTCGAACTTTATTTACAACACCGTGTCATTATTGAATGACATTTTTAGTATCGTAAATATTATCGATTCCAGAAGACATGCTCTTTTTATCAAAACATTTTTGAACACACAATTTTAAAAGATTTAGAAAAACCTTTTGAGAAATTCTCGAAAAATTGTGTTCAAATTTTTGAAAACCAATTACTAGAGCTTAAGATGTTGAATATCTTACAAAACGAGATAAAGTCCAAGAAGTTGTAAACTTCCCGTTGTTAAGGATAAGTTTATCATCAGCGATAAACTTCCCTTTTAACTGAAGAACGAGTCCTAAGTTGACATTTACTTAGAAGTCGTTTTCATGAGCTTGAAAAACTTTTGAATATTTTAACGTAAAGCTCATGACCGAGAAAGGTGAATTTCTCGTTAGGAAGAAAAGTTCTCTTATTTAAAAAATACACTTTCCTTTATGAGCTTAAAACTTGGAATGTTTTAATACAAGCTCATGACCGAGAAAAATTAATTTCACGTTACGAGGATAAGCTATCTTTAAAGATAAGCTCTCCTAAAATTGAAGTCCGAGTTACAGTCTGATATTTAACTGTAAGTCATTGTGCATGAGCTTAAAAACTTCGAATGTTTTTATTATTAGCTCATGCCCGAGAAAAATTAATTTCTCATTGTAAGGACAAGTTTATCATCGGCGATAAACTTTCCTTTTAAATGAAGAACGAGTTCTAAGTTGACATTTACTTAGAAGTCGTTTTCATGAGCTTGAAAAACTTTGAATGTTTTAACGTAAAGCTCATGACCGAGAAAGATGAATTTCTCGTTAAGAAGAAAAGTTCTCTTATTTAAAAGATACACTTTTCTTTATGAGCTTAAAACCTGGAATGTTTTACTACAAGCTCATGACCGAGAAAAGTTAATTTCTCATTACCAGGAAAAGTTATCATGAAAGATAAGCTTTCCTAAAATTAAAGTCCGAGTTACAGTCTGATATTTAACTGTAATCATTGTGCATGAGCCTAAAAACTTCGAATGTTTTTAATTTTAGCTCATGACCGATAAAAATTAATTTTTCGTTGTAAGGATAAGTTTATCATTGGTGATAAACTTCCCTTTATTTAAAGAACGGGTCAATGTCTGACATTTAACAATGAACCATTTTGCACGAGCTTAAAACTGTTGAATAGTTTTAAAGTAAGCTCGTGTTCGAGAAAAATTAACTTCTCGTTGTTTAGAATAAGTTTATCATCGGCGATAAACTTTCCTTTATTTGAAGATCGGGTCATCATCTGATATTTAATGAAGAGCCTTATACACGAGCTTAAAACCTTTGAATGGTTTTAGGATAAGCTCGTGTTCAAGAAAACTTAATTTCTCGTTAAGAGGGTAAGTTATCGTTGCGTAGATAAACTTCCCTGTCTCTGAAGTCCGGGTCATCGTCTGTCATTTAGCGAGGAGCCATTGTACAGCTTAACTACGAGTCCCCTGAGACACTTGTTTCTTAGATATCAGCTTCTTCAACAACCAAACTCTGAGAGTGTCCTTAGTTGTTTGGTATATAAAGATTGGACCGTTGTGTTTTTGTTGAACATGGACTTTGGTACATGCATTCTCCTTTGGAATTTGTGTGCTTTGATAAGGTTTAACGATATCTATTTTAGAAGCATGCGGGGGTTCACAGTCCACCTTGGTAGTGCAAGAGGGAAACAACCTTCCTGTAGGAACCCATTTAAGATTAACTTATTTAAAAATCCTACCCGTGGGTTGCCACCTAAGATTGGATCTAGGCGACATGGTTTTCTTATGCACAACGGAAGACTTAGCAGTATAAAAACTATTTCCTTTGGAACTCCCTCTGTTAGCACTTAAGTTCAGCTCCTTCAAGACTTTAGTAACACAAGCATCATGAATTGTCGTGAAGACATTTTTCATGCATACGGAACAAACACCGCGTTTGAGGTCCGATTGAGATCTAGAAATCCTAGGTCTTGCTTGTGGCATTTTCTTAGATGCATCTACATAGTGATTATTAGGCATGCTATTCGACCTATGTTGTGGTATATTCTTAGAACTATACCTAGAATCACTAGTAGCAGTCTTGTTTGTAGGTTTTGCATAGGCTGGTTTTATCACATTAGGCCTAGATAGTGGGGTGACTAGTCTAGAACTATGAACCATATCAACTTGAGAGGCAAACCGCGGTCTCGAGGATTTTGGTCGCTCGGATCTAAATGTAGTCGGTTGACGAACGGACTGAATGTTAGGCGGTTTCCCCAAGATTGATGGTTTTTCAAGGTTAGTGTCCACACAAGTGCCCTTTGTTTTCCTTAGCTCATTTTTTAAACAAGCTATAGCAAAAACCTTTTCCTGAACTTGAGCCTTTAAGTTCTCATTCTCTTTGAGCAATCAATCTTGAGATGTCAACTTAGATTCAAGCAACTTAATTTGTTTCAAAAGATTATCTTTTTCAGCTTTAGAATCTAGGACTTTTTGATCTAATTTTCGTTCAAGAACAACTTTTGACTTTTCAAGTTTTTCAAAATATGTTTGAAATTTGTCCGTTTTCTTCGAAAATTCAATTTTGACATCCTCAAGAGTTTTAGATTGCTGAGCTAAGATCGTTTCAAGCTCTTTAATCTTCGAATCTGAATCGGTTAGTAAAGCAGTCATAAAGCATGTATCGTGATTACTTACAACATTTTCAGAATGCTCAACACGCGGTATTTCATCAGCATAAACATCATATGCAACATTCGATTGTACTGTATTTGTAGGTTCTTCGTCATAAACGGAAATGTTGTCATCATAAGAGATGTCTGTGACATTCCCTGACGTGCTGCTGGTATCATGATGTGATTCTATGCAAATGCAATCTTTATCAGCTTCTAATTTGTCAACCGTATGATCATTCTCCTCTTGCATCCGCATCGTAGAATCTTGCACTCCATTATCATACTCTTGCTGAAGTGGGTTTCTTTCATAAATCAACGACGAGACCGATGTCATGAATTTCAACAGTGTACCCCGGAACTCTTGAACCTCCGTATGTGTGTATTGAAGAAATGACTGACATATCCCTGAATCAGACTTAACAATGTTGAATTGGAAGAAGTGTGTAAGTTGTGTCACTAGAGCTTTATATGCAGATACTGATGCAAAGTGATTAAAGTCTTCTTTGTGAAGTTGCTCAGCTAGTTGGTTCAAGTTGAGGAATATTGAGTCGATGAATGTATAACGATCTTGACCAAAGAGTGTCACAAATTTACTTCCTCCTTGAAACATGAAAGGGTTACAAGATGTGACTGAAGTAGTCGAAATAACTGTTGATCCCAAACTTAGATCGATTTAGCTTTGTGTTATCGAGATTAAATCAAGTATAACACGTAGAGAAACTTTTTGTATTCGACAATCTAAGTATTATGCGGAAACTAATACTCAGAACGAAGAACAAACAGAATATATGAATACCAAACTTTCACTTTGATTAATAATAACAATGAAAGATTACAATGAAAGTGTTATGAGATATGTGGAAGAGGTGTATGTGAGATGTGTCTTATGTCTAACCCTAAGGCCTCCTTTTATAGGTTTAAGGAGCCTTGTACAAAAAGCTAAGATAAACTATTTTAGGAAAAGACACAAGATAAACATATAAAATAACATATTGACTAAATCTTTTTAAACACTTAAGAATATATTCTGAATTCTTATCTTCATATTTTGTCCATCAGCTTGAAGAATTCATCATTGGTAGATTTAGTCCTTGTTTTTGTGTTAAGATTCTTCTTGTCAGCGCCTTGATAATTCTTATCAACGTCTCATCTGTCAACGCCTCGTTTACTCTTGTCAGCGTCCAAGTTCCTCTTGTCAGCGTCTATGGACTTGGTCATTTTTATTCCCAACAATCCTCCCTAAAACTTGATATCTACTCTAGTAATCAAGTTTCTGAATAAAATAAAACATAAAGAGAGTATTCTTACAAACATGCTCTATCCTTCAATTTGAGTATGAATAAACCTCAAAATGTCAACACTCAAACTTGATCTTAATCATCTTCTGCAATACATCTTATAATAGTAAGTTTCTTTATAACTTTTGTCACTCAAATTCAATTACTCCTCCCCTTTTTAATACTCCTCTCCAAGATTAATATACAAGGAAGGAACCAAGAACGTCCTCCTTGCATCAGCTTCCAAAACAACAAGTCTATCAGTTCAAAACAGTGATCCTTGACAATCTGTACCATTTCTATATTATGCTTTTACAAGCTAATACAGATTTTCGTCAATTCCATTAATGTCAAAGGTTTCATACTGTCCTCATCCACATTCGGGAAATGAATCCTCAATGTTGATTCATAGGACATGGGGATGGACTTACTGATGATAAGACTGACTTGACCTGCATTAAAGCTAGTGCCAATAGTCTCAGCCATCTACATAACACTATACACCCTTGTGAAAGTGATCTCTGCTGCTACTAGATGTCAATCACTAGGAAAAACATCTCAATGATCATTAGGCTTCCAGATATCCAAATATTTGAAAAATGAAAGGGTGATGAAACATTTTGGGACTACAAAGAAGTTTATCAATGACACCAGCTAAGATGTCATAGCATAAAATGGACTTGTGAATGGAAAACTTTAGTTAGAACATAAACAAAGGTAATAATCCTAAGGAAATTAACTAGTCTCTAATAAGCAAGAGTGACAAACACTGTTCATGCATACACTCATGCAAAAGCATGATAGACACACATGAACTCTAGAGTCCTTTGTTCACAAATGCCCCAAAGAGAAAGTTAACTCATATAAAACCTTTGCAACTCCCCAAGTAACCTAAACATATACCCAAAGTCTCCCAACCAACCAAACCCAAATCTACGTCAAATGTCTTGGCAGCATGCATGCAAAATAAACCACATGCATGCTACAGTGCCTAGAGGTTTAGAAATTTCATAAGGAAAGATCCTTCATTATTTCTAACACCCACTCACCAGTGGACACAATCTAGAATTGTGCAAGAGTGCTCTAATAGAAGCATATACTTCATTATATATGCAGAAGCAAAATTGTATTTCAAGATAGGAATATAAACATTCCAACCATCATAAATAAAAGTTTGCAATTCTGTATCCATCCAAATGTAGCTCCATTTTCCTGCATAGTTAGACAAAAACCACAAGAACACACCAACAGAGGCTACCCTTTCCCACAATAATAGGTAGAGATAATATGTTAGTGGATAAAAATAATAACAGTGGAAAGACCAACAATGCATATTCCTTGAGCATCCACTATCCCAATATCCTTGATCATTAACCTGCTTTTGGATAGTCTGCTCAAAAAGAAAACAAATTAGTTTTCTTTGGAGATCCAAGCCTTGTTCGACTTGGATCTATCTAGTTGTTCAACTAGAGTGGTCTTATTCTTTACCACAAATCCCTGTTCATCCCTTTGTGACCTAAACACCCAATTTGTTCCAATGAGACTAGTAATGACTTTCTCAAGATATTTAAATCTTTTGCAACTCATTGAAATACCATTAAAATTGGAATTTTTGCTCTTGTTTAGGTTTCCAAGTTAAGTGGGATGATGCTTTAGACCCTTGACCCTTACTAACCAAGTATCTTTGTTTATATGGTCTAACATAAGGTCTCATACCAAACTTGGAGCTGTCAGCACTGCATTTGCTCCTGTCAGCGTTGAATTTGTTCCTGTCAGCACTGAATTTGTTCTTGTCAGCGCCCAAATTAGGGTTTGCTACAGGAACATACTGTCTGTTTGACCAAGTGTTGATCTTTTGAAAGGGTCTTTGACCATGAGTATTAGCAGTCTTAGAGAAAAAAGGAGCTGGTCTAGTAGCCTGTGGTCTAGTGTGGACAAAAGGTCTATGATTGACATTGGGTGACCTATTGTCAGCGAATGAATTGTATCCACTGACACAATTATAGGCCAAATGACAAAAGCTCCCACATGAATAACAAGCCTTTTTGGACACAAACTTAGGCCTAGACTGATAAAACCCTGTCCCATTAACACTTGCTTGGCTTTGGGTGACCTAGGTTTCCTATACATTTCAGCTTATTTAACACTAGGTTGTTTCTTAATTGGGGAGCCAAGATTAACAGCTTTTCTAGTGATGGGATTTTTCACAGTGATAGGTGTAGATACTACTGGACTCTCAATAGGTGTAGGCACAAATGTACTTTCACTAAGCATCCCACCCTTAACAAAAAAGTGGGGTTGGCCTTCTTCCACTCTTCTAGGTCAATAACCTTTTGTTGATATTCCTCAACTGGGGAAAGGACTCTAGGTGGAGGAATAAATTCCTCTTCTTGGAGTTCTGGTATACCAGTCCAAGACAAATCCTTTCTCAGGACACCATAGAAGTTCCCAGCAGGTAGTGGAGTAGCAGTATAATCTTTCATCCCAATTCTAGACAAATCCCTAGAATCCCTTTGTTCACTAACACATTTTTCTAGGGTTTCTGAGGCTTTGTCAAATCTCTGGATTTTAAGACTTACATTATCCTTATTTTTGATAGCCTCATCTAACTTAACTTGTAATTTAGCATTGACCCTCTCCATGATGTTTCTAATATCAGTACTAGCATTTAAATCATGTTTTAAGATATTGATTTGATCTTTTAGGTCAAACTCCATTTTCTTATACTCAGCTACAGTCTTTTCAGTTTGAGTAAGAGCAATTTCATAATTAGATAACTTGCATCTTTCATTAGAAACATCTGATTTTAACTTTAAAATTTCTTTGTTAAGTTTTTCAATATTTATACTACAAGAAAAGTCATGACATACCTCATTATCAGAAGATGAAGCAGAATTGGAACTTGTGGAACTTGAAGTAGACTTGGCCTTAACTGAAAACATCATCAAATTCTTCTTCACCTTCTTCCTTAGCCTGGTTCACCTTTCGATATTGGATTTCGTTCTTCAAATCAAAGTTCCTCAACAAGCTCTGATACCACTTGTTGATCCCAAACTTAGATCGATTTAGCTTTGTGTTATCGAGATTAAATCAAGTATTACACGTATAGAAACTTTGTGTATTCGACAATCTAAGTATTATGCGGAAACTAATACTCAGAACGAAGAACAAACAGAATATATGAATACCAAACTTTCACTTTGATTAATAATAACAATGAAAGATTACAATGAAAGTGTTATGAGATATGTGGAAGAGGTATATGTGAGATGTGTCTTATGTCTAACCCTAAGGCCTCCTTTTATAGGTTTAAGGAGCCTTGTACAAAAAGCTAAGATAAACTATTTTAGGAAAAGACACAAGATAAACATATAAAATAACATATTGACTAAATCTTTTTAAACACTTAAGAATATATTCTGAATTCTTATCTTCATATTTTGTCCACCAGCTTGAAGAATTCATCATTGGCAGATTTAGTCCTTGTCTTTATGTTAAGATTCTTCTTGTCAGCGCCTTGATAATTCTTATCAACGTCTCATCTGTCAACGCCTCGTTTACTCTTGTCAGCGTCCAAGTTCCTCTGGTCAGCGTCTAGGGACTTGGTCAATTTTATTCCCAACAATAACGTTATACCACTTTCTCTAGCTGTGTTTTGCATTAGATGCAATTCTCCCTCTTGAGATATCAAATTCAACGATTCCATTGAAGTTTGATGTGAAGATTTACAAAACGTTGATCGAACAATGAGAGAAAGTAAATGTGTTTGTTGTTGTGTGTAGAAGCCGAGAAATAATGTTAAAATCCCCTAAATTATGTTCTCGATAAACCAAAAATTCCAAGATGAAATTGCACACGATTTGTTAAAAAATTTCAAAAACACGTTTTTGAAAAATCTTGGAATACTTGTTGTTCTATCGCAATGCCTAAAGGAATGCAGTCGCAATGTCTTGTATCGCAATAAGTCCAATCGCAATAAGTCCTATCGCAATATGCCAATCGCAATAAGTACTATCACAATAAATCCTATCGCAATATCCTGTCGCAATACCCTGTCGCAATACCCTGCCGCAATACCCTGTCGCAACCCTGTCGCAATATCACAAAAACAATCTTGTCGCAATATGAATCGCAATATGGATTGCAATAACAAAGAACTCCAATCCCAATCTGGATCGCAATAATAGAAGAACTCCAATCGCAATCCCAATCGCAATATGGATCGCAATGTAAAACCCTAGATATTGCGATGGGAGTTGTCGCAATAGTACAAGCAGTATATGAATTTCCACTTTTCTCGGACAAAACACACCAAATTCGAGATTTTAAGCCAAAAAATGATCCAAACACCCAAAAATTTTGTGTTTTTAGCCAAAGTAAATATACAAAATCTCTACCACAACTACGTAGAAGATTTATATCAAGAAAAAACCATAGAAAACACAAAAAAAATTTGGGCGTGGGTTTATATAGATCAAAAAGCTACAAAAATCAAGAACACAAACACATAAACAATACAATCATCCCATGGCTCTTGATACCATTTGTAGGATATGTAAATCTTGCTTATATTTTATAGAGAGAAAGAGATAGAGAGATGATGGATTTCACACACTTCTAGAGAGAGAAAGTGAAAGATAACTATGTGTAAAATATGAAAACCACCACCCTCTCCATCTAAGGAGAGGGTTTATATCCCCAAGCCTTGTGATGGGCTTGGGCTTACAATATTTGGCCAGCCTACACATGTTGTAGGCTAGGCTTGGCCTTGTTTGTTTAATAAAGATATCTAGACTACGAGCTACTACTTAATATATTATCGGAGTGACCGAATCTTCCTAAATACGTAAAAACGTATTTCCAACATTGTGGATGTTGTAGGATCGATTGTTGAAGTGATATTCTGAGGAGGTAAATCTGCAGCAACCCGTGTTGAAGTAGATGAAGTTGTATCTGGTTGTTGACGATGATCGGTATCATCATTCTTATCATGAGTGACAGCGGAAGACTTCGATACAACTTGTTTCTCCCCCGTGAAATATTCACCATACATTGGTCCATATAACATTTCCAACTCTTCAATTGTCATGTCGACTGTCAGATCAGCTCTAGGAACATTTTCTGGAACCAGCGTTGAACTTGACGGTTCATTGTTATGGTCTTGAGTTCCGACTTTCGTGCGGTTGTGAATGGAAGTCGTTTGTCTTTGTGGATCGGGACTTAAACTGTTTGGTTCAAGTGCCATCTCTTGTAATTCATCAAATCGAATGTGAATGGTCTCGACAATCAATTTTGTTCTCTTGTTGTATACTCTATATCCCTTAGACTGAGTTGCATATCCCACAAGAATACATGCATCACCTTTCTCTTTCATTTTATCCAAATTTTCACCATCTCGAATAATGTAACAAGTACATCCAAAAACATGAAGGTGTTTGAGTGAAGGTTTTCGATCATGAATTATGTGATATGGTGTATTTTCGTGTCTTGGGATAATTAAGGAGCGGTTTTTTGTGTAGAATGCGGTTGACACGGCTTCGGCCCAAAAGTATAGTGGAAGTTTTGAAGCGGATAATAATGTTCGAGCAGCCTCGACCAAAGTACGGTTTCGTCTTTCAACAACGCCTTTTTGTTCGGGTGTTCGCGCAATAGATGTTTCATGTTCAATCCCTTCGGCTTCAAAATACTTCCTCAGATTTGAATTCAAAAATTATGTACCTCTGTCAGCACGAACCACTTTAACTTGAGCTTGAAGACCACGTTGTATCAGTTTAAGAAAGCTGATGAGAACTTCGGGTGTTTCATCCTTGGACCTCAAGAAGTGAGTCCATGTGTACCTTGAGCAATCATCGACAATTACCAGAATATATTTCTTTCCATTGATACTATGAACACGCATGGGACCACACAGATCCATATAAAGAAGATCTAACCTTCCTTTAGATCTTGGTGTAGTCTTTGTTTTGAAGCTACTTCGTTTAACTTTACAAAGCTCACAAGAAGAACAAAGATGATCTTTGATGAATTTCAAACTTGGAAGGCCTCTCACAATATCTTTCTTGGAAAGCAAGTTGATGGTATCAAAATTAAGATGAGATAAACGTTGATGCCATAACCATGCCTGAGTTGATGAAGCTTTAGCCATGAAGCAACTTAGAGTTGATGAAGTTGGGTCTTGAAGTGAAATTTTGCAAAGATCAGTACCCAGTGTACCGGTAAGTAAGTCATTCCCATCATAATCACGAACAAAACATGTATTCTTTCTGAAAGCAACCTCCAAATCCGCATCACAGAATTGACCAACTGAGAAAAGATTGTGATTGAGCCCTTCGATGTAGTATACCCTTTTGATTGTAATATTCCCCTGAACCAAATCTCCATATCCTAGGATCGGTGCAAATTGATCATTTCTGAATCAGACCATACCCAGGAACTTCTCCACGAAGTTAATTAGAAGCTTGAGATTCCCCGTCATGTGCTTCGTGCATCCGGAGTCCAGTATGAAGAGAATTATTTGTATCACCTGCAGAAGAGTTAGAACACGATGGAGCATTTGCTAAATTGGATACCATAGTAGTTGTGATAGTAGAATCATTAGTGTCCTTATCAACATTTAACGGCAAACTAACACTCGTTTTCACATTTTTTGTTCTAGCTTTCGGCATCCATGGAGGACATTGATTAGCAAACCACCATTTCCAAGACTTGCTAGTAGACTCATATAATTCCTTAATTTTGCTTCTAGGGTTCTTAGTGGTGGAGTCTGATGCATTACGTTTCTTAATGGGGGTAGCACCAGAATGGTTCACTTTACGTTTGGGTTTACTAGCTCTAATAGGCATTGCAACTTGCTTCTTAGTTCTAGTATCTACGCCTTTGACTTTATTCATAGCACACATAGAATGATTAGCATTAGCATAATTTCCACATTTGACACAAACAAATTTCACATTCATAGCATTCAAATCATTCACAGCATTCAAATCGTCATTACATGCGATTACATACTTTTTATTCTTAAAAACATTCAAATTCCTAGGGTGTTCTTCTACTTCCTTCATCTTCCCTTGACTCTTGTGTTTCCAGACCTTATCATTCACTTGAGTGCTCTTAAGCTGAGGTCGGCTAACACTAGTAGTGGAGACTATTCCTGTAGTAGAAGACACACGAATATTAGTGTTTCTAGAAGTCTGAGGCGAGTTAGTATCCTTGTTTGTGGGCTTAGTGGGCATTATATACATCCCTGGTTTAATCACATTATTGTGCTTAATGCTTGGTGCTATAGTATTCCTTATGGGTTGATTCTGTGGTAACCTTTCCTTTTCGTCCATCTTGGGGGCAAACGCAGGTTTTGCAAACGAGGAATTTGATAAAGCATATGGTTTTCCCAAGATAGAGGATCTATTCACTTTAGAAGCATTGGGTTGTCTAACAACAGGTTTCTTAATGCTAGGTTCCACGACTTTCCCACCCATTTTAGCAACGAGTTTCTACAACTCTGCTATCGCTCTGTCCCTGTCTTGTAACTGAGCTTTCAACCCTTTAATTTCCAAATTCTGTTCATTCATTTCTCGAAACGTTTGGGAAAGTTTTTCTTTCAATTTATTATCATGTGGAAAACTACCAACGTCTTTTTGCAAAGCAAGTTCAAGAGAATGACAATGTTTTTGAAGGAAATCAGTTTTGTGTTGAAGTAACTCAAAAGCCTTTTTATCAACATTTTCTTTACGTTTCGAAAGCTCAATTTCAAGACGTTCACATTCTTTGATCTTATCAAGATATTTGCATACAACATCAGAATATTCATCAATATCAGCACAAGATGTAAAATAAGCACACATAACATCTTTAGAAACGCATTCTTGCAAGAGTAAATCATATTCATCTGAAAAATCAGACTTCTCCATTTGAAGATCATCAATGTGTTTCTCAAGATATTCAACATATTTTAAATCATCATACATTTCAGTCCGAATGAACTCCTCAAGTTGTAGAACAGTTTCTTTAATCAACGTCGTGTTTGGAATTAGGATTTCTTTCACAAGCAAGGTAATATCTTGAGGAATCGGGCGTTGCCACTCAGCATTTTCACGTTTTGCCCAATCTCTTTCAACAATTGATTTAACATTATCTATGTGGTGTTTAAGAATACCTAATGTTTTCCTACTCTTTCTTTTGGACTCATCTAGAGGAAGGTAGTTTATATCTTTGTAAACATTAGATTTCTTAGTGGCAAATGCGTTTTTCTATTGAATTCTCTTTTGTTTGCATTCTAGAAACACTTCCTCACGAGTTTTCTGTGTTTGTTTGTTGAAAAGAAAATAAAGACTATTCTCATAAGCATAATTATATGGTTTTACAAACTCCTCATTGACAAGTGATCGACTATCATCATCCCAAAGGGCAGTCTCTTTACTATCGGCACTAACAGGCATGCAATCAAGATCGGTCCTTTCAGTCTCATCAAGATAAAGACACGGGTTCGTAGCTTGAGCTTTGGCAAGGTACTCAGGACTTGCAAAGCTAGCTTTACCCTTAAACATCGATGGAGGTGCTAGCATTCTTACGGATTGAATAGAATCATGTGTTTTATAAACAACTTTCTTCAGAAATTTGACTTGTTCTTCTAGTTTCGTTACTTTTTCGTTTTCTTTATCATATCTACTTTTGAAGTCTTGTTTTAACGCATCTACCTCTTGTTTCTTATCCTCAAGAATTTTAGCAGAATCTATAGTGGTCATAGAGAGCTTTTGTTCAAGTTCATTAACTTTGGTATTGGTAAGGTACGTTTTTTGACGTTCATCCATTAAGAAAACATTATATTGACGCTTCTCTTTGGCTAATAACTCAAGAGTTGTATTATATTTTTTTTCAAAATCGTCCTTTTGACTTTTTAACGCACTTCCCTTGTACCCCTCAAGCTCTTTGGTTTTCTGAAGGAGCTCATCTCTATAGCTTTCAGTCATCTCACTCGATTTGATAAGAGCAGCTTTGTATTCTTCAAAATTTTGAGTGAGCGTAGCCTTTGCCTTCTTTAATTGATTTTGACACTTTTTATTTTCAGAGACATCTTTTTGTAAAGTAGCAATAAAATTAGCAAGCACATTACGTTCCTCTTCATCATACTCATTTGCATGTTGATCATCCTCAGACTCATTATGTACATGTCTGATAAATCGGGTGTGGTATTGTTATCAACCGTTTCCATTATACACGTGTCATTAATGGCATTGGGTAGATAATTATGCTCATGAATATCACCAAAGACATTATGTTCATCAGTAGTGTGTACCTTATCAATTGGATCAGTGTCAAAGATAGGACCGTTGTCATCTTCAGTGACTTTGAGAACTTCTTCAACCTTTGCCATGTACGAGTAATGTGCATCGAGTTCTTGATCAGAATCTTCATCATCAGTGTCATCAAGCATTGCTCCTTCCTCAGTTGACAATTTAACCCCTGCTTCCATCTTCTTGCATAGCAGCATCTTTTCCTTGTGATAGCTGGAGTCTCTAACCCTTTTCGGCTTCATGCATTCCTTTGCCATATGCCCATAACCTTGGCAATTAAAACATTGAATCCCACTTTGCTGAACCACTTGACTTCCAACAGTTTCCCTATTCCCAATAGCAGCAGCAATCCTCTGAGTATCATACTTGGCAGTTTGTCGATCATACCTTGCAGAACCCTCAACATGCGTTGGATTGTGTCGATCATACCTAGAAGGACTTTCACCACGTCGACGTGTGTCATACCTTAGAGGACTCTCAACATATCGGTTCTTTGTATTAGATGATGTACGAAGATTGTTGTAGGTGGGTTTGTAGATTTTCTTGTAAGTCTTCATTATGAAAGTAATTTGTTGTTTCATCTCTCGGTTTTTTTGAGCTTGGTCTTCATCACTATCTTCTTCAAATGATGACTCAGATGGTGGTGATGGTGCTCTTGTCAATTTACCTCGAGATCTTGTGGATGATGAACACTTAGATGATGTGGAATATCGTGGTGAAGATGATGTAGTGGAGTATGGCTTAGGAGCACGAGAGTGATGATCTTGAACATGTTGTGTGGTAGTCACTAAAGCAAGTGGATTAGCCGTCTTTGCAACCCGTTCAGCTCGAATCTCATTTTCTTCATTCTGAAATTGCTTCAAGATATCAAAGAGTCGATGATATGAGACCTCGTCTAACTTTTCTTGTTGTTTCACTAAAGTGACGAACCGTGTCCACTCGGGTTGAAGTTGTTGAAGAAATTGAACATTTACTTGCATGGTGGAGACTTGCAGATTATTTTTGGTCATGTCATTCAACATTTTATAAAACCTGGAGTAGTATGAATCAATTGATTCTCCATCCCTAGAAGTAAACTTGCCAAAATTCTAAAACAAGTTTGTTTTGACATTTTGTTTGTTAAGTGATTCTCCTTGTTACAAGCGTTCAATCGCAGTCCACATTTCATGTGTTGTAGGGCGTGCATCAACCGTGGAGTAAATCTCATCTCCAATCCCACTTAAAACCATATAGATGGCTTCCTTCTCTGCATCATGTCAAGCACAATTTTCAGGTGTGAGATTGGCTCTTGTTTCATCACGTTCACTTGCAGGTATTGGATCAGTAGTATCTGTGGCTGCTCTTGGAGGAATTGAGATCTTCTTGAATATATATGGTCCATGAGTAATACATTTCCCCAAGGCATCACCATTGGGTCTTGTATCAAGATATCGTATGAAACGTGATTGCCATTGAGCATACCGACCAGACACAAGCATTGGTGGTCTCTCTTTATTACCCGCCACCATGATATTGTTGTTTTTGACACGATACTCTTGAGTAGAACCCATATCTAGAGACTTGAAATCGATGAAGTGAAAATGGATCTTAAGTAGATGTGTTGTGATTGGTGTTGTCGAGAAAAGATGTTGAAATCCCCTAAATTAGTCTTCACAAGAAACCAACAATACTAAAGCGAAAAATCACTCGATTTGTTAAAAAATTTCAAAAATACAAATTTTCAAAAAATAATAAAGATTTCGCAATTAGGTGTACAAATCCGCAATAGTGGTTCTTAGTGACACAATTCCGCAACTTTCTAAAGTTGCAAGATTTCGCAATCGCTTAAAAGTATAAGATTTCGCAATCCTGTCAAAGTACAAATCCGCAATGCAAAGATGTACAAATCCGCAATTCCCTTAGAGTATGAATTCGCAATCCCTGAAAGGTAGGATTCCACAATAACTGAAACTTAACAATTTCGCAATTCTCTAATTCAGGAATTATTCAAAAGATTTCGCAATCCCCCAATTGACAAGATTTCGCAATCCGCTGGTTATGATTTCGCAATATCCTTAAAGTGTAAATCCGCAATTCTCAAAATTACAAGATTTCGCGATACTTTAGAAGTACAAGATTTCGCAATAGGCAAGTGCACAATTCCGCATTTCTTGTTGAGCACAAATCCGCAATAATAATTAGGATATAGTGTCGCAATTTGAACAATTTCGCAATTGGAGACAAAATTGCGAAATTTGAGACAGAAGTTGCGAATTTGAGACAAAAGTTGCGAATTTGAGACAGATGATCCTAAAAAATAGGAACAATGAAGAACTCTTATTGAAAACGTGATTTCACGCCAAAAATCAAGCTACACACCACCAAATTTCGTGTTTTTAACCGATCAAAGTAACCCAAATCACTACCACGCCTAGGTAGATGATTTATCTACTCACTAACACCACAAAAAACACAAAAAAATTGATGATTCGAGCAAGAGAGTGAAGAAAAGCACACGAACACTATAGGAATATCAAAACCAATCACGTATCTACCCCATGGCGATTGATACCAATTGTTGTCCTATATATTTAGATGATTATAGATAGAAAATAGATGAAAATAGATGGATTCCTAGAGAGAGAAAGTAGTGAGAGAAAGTAGAGAGAAGGAGATGATTAACTTGGTGAATATTAGATTAAGAAATAATAAAGTGAACAACCAACCCTCCTAACATGCTAGGAGGGTAGTATATATAGTCCACCGTGGGCTTTAATGGGCTATATATTGGACCGAGCTTGTCTTTTGGACTTTAATTAGCTTAAATCCAAGCTCGTAAACCACGACTAATTAACTACCTATTACAACGTTCTAATTAATGTTACAATAATAACCTATGACCGAGCATTCTTGTTTGACTCAATATTTTGAGGCTAACAGTATTTCTTTTCTTCATCCTAATCTAATCTTTCTTTTTTGGTTTAATCATCATCATGTTATTCGTATTTGGTTAGTCATGTGATTATGTGCTACAACACTTGAAGAGGAAGAGATGGGAGGAGAAAGATTCACTTCTAAACAAGTAGTAATCAACCAAATAATTAAGGATTTGAATGATTTAAGAAGTATGTTAGAATCTAGAAATTTGTGTGCAAAAGAGGTGAAGAGAAAATCTGAGAATGGTCTACTATTTATAGGACAAAGGCCCAACGATCATATCTGAGCGCGGTGCCTTAATTGTGCATGCGGTTCCTTATCGATAAGGAACCGTATAGACCTTTAAGGGACCGCGGTCGTAGACTCCGCTCCCTTTTTTCTTTTAGTGGGGTAGTCACATCTGGTGGTATAATTATCCTCAAAGGATATTCTAAACCCAAATGGAATATGCTATTTTCAAATTTTCAAATACTTAATTTAATAAAACAGTTTCTTAAAAATAAAGTTTATTAAAAAACTTTGTCACATTGAATAAAAAGTAAATTGTAAGAAAATTTAAATCCTTGATTACTTAACTAAGATGAAAACTTGTTTGTTCATACCTTAAGTGATAATGGTTGAAATGAAAAAAAATACTTGAACTCGAGAATTCTTTTTCCATTGTTTTCGTAAATGCTTATTTTTATATTTTGTCGTAATCAAAACAAAGCGAGCTGAAAAATGCAATTAACGTTTTTAGGCATCCTTGCATTAACACGTTTGATATATGCTTTGTTGGACTTTGCTATGATATGAACTTATCTGTTTCATTTAGAAATGACCTTCTTTTGTTTCGATATGCTATATGAACCTTTTGTTTTGTTCCAAATCCCGAGCTAACTAGCCATGGAGGTCCCATGGTGGCGTCATTGAGGCACCAATGACGTGACTCTGTCTGTGACGATGTGATCACTCCATGACGTTCCGTTTTGTTTTGTGTGCTCTATTATGCACTTTGGGCTAATTATGATATGATTTTTAGGGAGCGTATGGATGCATCCTAGGTATTTTGTTCAGTTTAGTATATGTGTATGGACTAGTGTGGTGCCAAGACTCCATAGCACATTTTGTTTTGGTACATCTGGAGTTTGCAGCTCCCATGTACAATTTGATATGATATGAGATGATATATTTAGTCTAAGCATGTTTCATGCGTTAGGCTTTTGTTTTGAGCTTGTGGGGCATTATGTATGTTTTGGTTTGGCTATCAAATCCGTTTAACTATCTGTTTTGTTTAGCTCTGATGATATATGATCTTGGTTACCCATTTTATGAATCTCATTTTATTACTTATAAACATCTGATCTATCCATTTTGTTTATATTTGTTCACTGAGCCTTTAGCTCAGCCGTATTTTTTTTCTCTACGGCAAATAATAAGAGGGAAGATGGGTTATGAGTGGAGTGCTTAGGAGCTCTAGTGGACCAATTTGATGATAGCTTTTCCCATTTCATTTATAGTTGCTTAGATTTTATAGTTGGAATTTTCTTCGTTTAAACTTTGGAGGTTGGATTCGTATTTCGTTCGAAAGTTATTATGCTTTAGACTTATTTATTCCTTAGATTTCTCATGAACATTGTTGAACCATTTATTGAATAAAGTCTCCCGCTTGCGTCAGTTTTGTGCCATAAATGTGACATTTGACCCGTAAGAGTGGGATGTTACATATACATTCTTGATGGTCCTCTTATTTTGAATGAGATTTTGGCTTATTATATACATCGTCATAAAGCGCTTCTCGTCTTTAAAGTTGATTTCGAGAAAGCCTTTGATTCTATGCGTTGGGACTATCTTTATGCAGTCATGGAGAAGATGCGTTTTGGTACTAAATGGAGATCCTAGATTTCGAGTTGTCTCCGTAAAGCTCGATCTTCCATCCTTGTTAATGGCTCTTCGACTAAAGAGTTTGAACTCTTCAAGGGTCTCAGGTAGGGGGTCCTTTTATCTCTGTTTCTTTTCATATTGGATATGGAGGGTTTACACTCTCTCACGTGTAAAGATGTTGAGTTGGGGTAATGGTGCCTCTATTGGTCATGAGAATTTTAGTGTAGACATCTTATATATGCTGATGATGGGATTTTCTTTGGTGAATGGTCTCGGGTTAACACCCAAAGTCTAACTAGAATCCTTCGATGTTTTTATCTCATTTCAGGGCTGAAAGTTAATGTGGACAAAAGCAATGTACTTGGCATTGGTGTTTCTGATCTCGAGGTTAATGAAATGGCGCGTATTATCGGTTCTGGCGCTTCAGATTTTCCTCTCAAATATTTGGATGTTCCTGTCAGTTGCAACATGAATAGGTGTAAAACCCGCATGCTTTTAACATGAATAGTACCCTTAGTAAATGTGCGTACATATTAAAACTTTCCTTTTATAGCATGAACACGTGTCACGATTATAATTTACAGAAGTTATGTACGTATAATTACACGATAAGCATTAAGTACGTGTCAATACACGATAATTATTATCCATAATAATTATAATCACGAACATGAAATCATTAACGTAAGAATCACGAACATATAATTATGTATTTACGTATATTATTAATACGATAAATATCGTTACGTACAAGTATTTATAGTAACACGAATAATTAATAATAACGTAACACGTAAACACGAACACACGAACACCTAATAAAATAGACACGAGAAAGGCTTCGGGTTTCCCTTGGTGGGCCCTACAAGTCGCGCCACAAGAAGAGGAGAGGGGCCCAGCCCATGATTTTTTTATTACAAATAACAAAAAAGGGAAACTAAACATTTACAGAGCTTTCACAAAAGTGCAAAAACCCTAATCTCTTTGTCTCTCTCTTTGGCCGGCGGCATCACAACACCACAAGGGGTGTTTGTTTGATCTTGATTAAAGAAATCATAAAAGTGTGTCCGTGTAATCATTGTCCATTCATTCCCCGTGTTTGGTAATCCGTAAACCCTTTTGTTTTTTTCTTTAATTTAATTATTGAAACATGAACATGTAATTAAATAAAAACATGATTGATAGGTGTGAAAACACCCATCCTTTTTTCCACTTAATTACAATAATAACCGAGCCAAAACGTGTATTTTATGTCATTTATGTCTGAATTATGCGTGGTTTGTGTTTTTGTTGTGATTTAGGACGAAAAGGTGAAAAGTGGAGAAAACATGGGAATTCACGGGCTTTTATCGAAGAAAAAGACGAAAGACGAAGTCAAGAAATCAAGAGTGCAAAAAGAACGGAAGTCCAAGACCAGTTCTGAAGATTTATCGAAGAAAAAGTCAAAAGACGGAAGTTTACTAAAAGCCGAATAACTCAAATCTAATTTATTGAAGAAATTACAAGACGAGTTATTGACACCGAGACAAAAGTCGAAGAACTTAAAAGATTAAAAGACTAAAGTCGAAGAATTTGGAGATTAAGGACTAAACATGCAATTAAGGAAAGAAGAAAGAAGGGAGGAAGCTTCCTAAGCACCTACCTAATCTCCCTATATATAGTTTTCATCTTCATTTTCATTATTGTTGTGGGATAGCTTGACAAACTATTTCTTCCATTTTAATTACCTTGCACATTTAATTACCTTGTCATTTACTTTATTCTCAAATTTAAATACTTGTCTTGCACCTTAAATTCCTTTAATTTCAAGTAAGTTCCCTTTTAATTCTTGTCAATCTTTATTTTTGTTGTTCATCTCCTATCTACCTTTCTTTAATCTTTGATTTTTATGTTTATTGTTCATGTTCATGTTTATGTTTTTGATATTTTATTGATTTGATTAAAGTGGGTTTTGATTATTTTGGTTATATTTGTTAGTTTGATTGATTTGGTTTGTTTATTTATGATTAATACATGTTTATTGATTAATTTGATTTAATCTTGTGGTTGATTTTGTTTAATTTCTATTAGATCCGTAGCTCTCTTGTTCCCCTTGTTCTTCGCTTGTCTGTTACTGTATTCCCAGGTAGTTTTCCGGATCAAGCCAAGATATTCCGTGTGAAGGGTTTTAAAGGGTGTTCATCCGGAATATTAGACATTTCGGATCAGCAAGTTCATCCGGAATAATTTATTATTCCGGATCAAAGTGCTTTATTCGGAATATTAGATATTCCGGTTCAACTGTTTTCTTTGCACTTCATTCGGAATAATTATTTATTTCGGATCAAGCTCTTCATGCGGAATATTTGACTATTCCGGATCAAACTCTTCATGCGGAATATCTTATTATTCCGGATCAAGTTGTTTCATCCGGAATATTGGTTATTCCGTATCAAGTTGTTTCATACGGAATATTATTTATTCCGGATCAAGGTCAACCAACATTATTTTCTTTTTATTCCGGGTCAACACATTATTCTGAACGAGCACATATTCCGGATAAAGTCAATTATTCCGGATGAAGCCCAAAATTCCGAATGAGAGGAAATTATTCCGGATGAGCTGTTTATTCCGGATAAGCAATTATTCCGGATGAACATGTTTATTCCGAATGAAGCCCTTTTATTCCAGATGAGGATTTTATTCCGGATGAATTGATTTATTCCGGATGAAGGACTTATTCCGAATAAGGTGTTTTCAGTTTCTTATAATTTTATACATTTAGTTTTAAACATTATTTTTCTCATCTTTTTCTTTATTTGCATTTTTACTTGTCTTCTTTTTAGTTTGAGTTTAAGTTTGTCTTATTTACTTTATTTCCCTTTTAATTTCTCGCCATTTATTTCCCGTCAAGTTTTTATCTTTCAAGTATTTCTTTTTACCGTCTTTTACTTTATTTTTATTTATTTCAAGTCTTTATTTTTAATTAGTTTACAACGACAACCATTCTATTTCTTTTCCACCAAGAACAACTGAGTCGCACAATTATCCAGTTATCAATTCGAAGAGATTCCGAGAAACGAACTTTCAACCTAGCAAAATCTTTACATTAAAATGGCGCCGCTGCCGGCTCTTTTCGTGAGGATTAACGGTTTTTTGTGAGAGACGCGTTGGATTTTGGGATCCGTTCACTTGTGAACGTTATTTTTCGTGTAAAAAATTTTCAAAAATCCCAAAAACATTTGAAAAATCATAAAAAGCATTTCTTATTCAAAGTTTTGCAACAAAAATATTCTTCTTGCTTATCTATTTTTCTTTATGGATTCTTATGTCCATTGCGTCGGGTGTGGGAGACGATTATACGGGAACGACTCATGTCGATGGTGTACATGTGAGCGGTGCGGAAACGATATCGACAACACACAATTCGGATTTTTTCCCTTGTGCAACTCGACTAATTCGTCCTTTTTGATTTCACCTCCTGTTCCCCCGTGCATCTATTGTGGAAGCGATTCTCATTGGCATGTTTCGTGTCCGGTTCGATACCCGTATGGTCACGGGCAAGAACCGAGGTACAATTATAACAATGGAAATAGCTATCCATAAGACGATCCCAGTCTTTCTCCTCACCCGTTTTGCAACAACTGTGGGGGTCCTCACGATACTTCTTATTCTCAGCCAATGGATTATTATGAGCCAGATCTGTGTCCTCAATTTTCTTCACCAATGAATTATTATGAACCAAACCTGTGTTCTAATTCTTCTCAACCGATGAACTACTATGAGCCACATCCATGTTATAATTCAGGTTTTCAAAATTTTCAGCCCCCACATCACACCCTCAATCATCAATCCTCTCAGAGAATTCGTCTTGCCCAACAACTCACTACTTTGAATGACGAAACACACTCCATCATTATGCAACTTCAAGAAGCCGTTGTTCTAACAAAAGAAGTATGGGCGGAGGAAAAGCGACTGCAACAAGAGCAAGTATCTAATCTTAGTGATTATACCCCTCCTCCTGTGCGTCAATACTATTATGATGATGATGACGACGATGCTGTATGCACTTTCAACCCATCTTCTGAAGTTGTTGCTCCTACTCTCGATGTTCCTACTGCATCTAAGGATCTTGATTCGTTGAATGAGCTTAGTGATGTTGGTCTCGACAAATTATTGGATGATGAGGTTTGTGACTTACCTGCTATGGAGCTTCAGGACGACGTTGCTTTCCCGCAAACGGTCGATCCAAATGATGACGATTCTTCTCCTCGCTATGAGAATTTTACTTTTGAAATGTCTCAATCTCCACCGGGAGATGCGGGCGATGACGATTTATTCTCTCCGGCTTACGAGAAGTTCACCGATGAACTTGCTCTTGAAGATGAGGTGGAAGACGAGCTTCTTTGCGACAAATTACTGAAAGTACATCTTCTTATTGCCAAAATTGAAGAGTTCACTTCTCCCTATATTTCCGAGTCTTTAACTCCATCTATTCCTCCCGTTGAAGATAATGACCCCTTGCTGGAAGAAATCGACATTCACTCCATACCTTTAGGTATTGATGATGATGACATAGAGGGGGATATTATTTTTGATGATTTGCTGCAGGAAGGTATTGTCCCAAGTCCCCCTCCCGAGCACCTTGCATCCTCCCCTTTAGCCACTATCACGGAGGATGAGTGCTTTGACCCGGGAGGTGACATTGATTATGCTATCATTGATAACATATGGCTTTGTCGCTTGCTCAACATCCATTGTCATTGGGGGAGGACAATGTGCTTACTTTACCCACCCCACCTCCCGTGGACCTTGATTTCACATACTTTTCGTATGTTGAAAGGACCTTTCTACCATTTAAAACTTATCCCCCCGCCTCTCCTTTGTTGATGTACACCGGGAACGAGGACAAGGTCTTTGATCCCAGTATTACATTCGAGGCTTCCCCATGGACCATTTAATTCGGGGACGAGTCAGGCTGGGACTCGGTTAATATAAACAAGCGCTTTTTGGGAGGCAACCCAATTATCTATCTATCTTTACCATAAGTGTAGGGGAGCCCCGTTGGGGTTACTTGTTTTCTCTCTTATCATGTGCAGGGATTAGAGCTTCAAAGACACACTCTTGATGACTTTTGACGAACCGTGATTCCGTGTTCCCTTCTTCCCGGTTCTACCCTTAACTCTTTTCGATTCACTATTTTATAATATTAAAATAGGAATCTCGTTAGTTGTCTCTTCCTTAACAAGATTTAAACAAAGTGCACAATGTCCTAAGTGTAGGGGAGTTTACTCCCACATGCTTAAACATTGAGGACAATGTTTATATTAAGTGTAGGGGGGACTTCTATCAAAGTTAAGTGGCCTTTTCCTTGTATTTGTCCTTATTTTAACCGGAAAATCAATTTTTCAACATTTTTCAAATTTTTTGATCTATTTTGGCCTATTATTTTTTACATTTGTATAGTTATTTTCTCTCTTTGCTAGAATAAATTTTTAATAAAGTGGTTTTAATTTTCAAACGTTGTGAATCTTTTGACTCAACCCGAGTTTACTTATCTAAGTTACTCTAGCTAGTATCCTTAACGTGTTTAAGTCAAGTTTTGCTAGGCTTTTATATAGGGAGCTTTAAAACGCGAAAGTCTTAACTCTCACGGGTTAAGAGCAAGATCTTTTCGCAAGTTCCTATAATTGATCCTAGAGAGTTGTTTATCAAGGGAACTATAAAACGCAAATTCTAAAATTGAAAGAGTCTAAGAAGATGCAAGATCCTATACGCGACTCGAAAACCCAAAACTTTGATTTAATAGGCTAAGCATCCACGAGTCTCATTCCTTGAGATTTTAAACTGTGGAGAACGGGAGATGATAGAGCCAATTATAAGTTCGGTATTCTTTCGTGAATTTATGTGAGTTAATTATAAGCCTATTCTCCCATCGCTTGCTAATAAATTTATCTGCAATAAATAAGGTTGTACGATTTGAAAAGTTACTTAGCTTCTAGCCCAAGATCGTTTAAAAGTTTCTCGATATGGATTAGAGTTCATAGCCAAGGCATAACTTATTGAAGCGGGATGCGAAGATTGGCGAGTCCGAAAAGGTCCTAACAAGGCATGAGGGCTATATTTTGTTGCTAAAGATCCAAAAGTTATGTGAAGAATCATTTATCAAAAATCAATATGAAGGATCGAGACACACGCCGAAAAGCAAGTACTCCCAAAAGATCATGGAGAAGTCTATCCAAAAAGGCCCTAACAAGGTATGAGGATAAATAGATCCAAGTCCTAAAAGGAGGCGGATCGTTGTATATCAAAATCTAAAATAAAGATAGGAGACAAATGAAGAAGTCGTGGTCCATATATGAAGAATCTCTCAAAACGTCAAGTGAAGAAATTCCTATCATGAAGAGAAGACCATTATTTCATGAACGTCTCTCAAGATTTGAAGTATGAAGTCGCTGCCAAATATCGGTCCGAGAAAGGTCTCAAATCGCGAAGCGAGTTATGCCAAGATATGAACTTTATGAGGTCCCGAGAAGCAGTTTTAAAATATTTTGTCCTTTAGCTAACTATTGATTAAATCGTTCACTTTATTTTCGGCCTAAATAATTATCGAAATAAGTCAAAAATGCATCCTCGTGATCATTAAAGACAACAATAAAATATAAGAGATACACCTAGGAATAAGAGAGTCTAAGTAAATAATTGGCCCACGTGAGTTCGTGTTAGTTTGCTAACTTATAATAACAATGATCTCGTTTTTAAGCTTGGTTTGGAGAAAGTGAAAACTTGAGGATGATGATTATTCATGACATTTACAAAACCCAAGGTATGTTTTTTATTTCTTTACTTTGAATGTTTATAATTTTCTATCTCTTTAATAAAGGCCAACGTGGATTGATTATGATGGAAAATGTAATCTTGCTTTGTAACTAATGCATTGCATGAGGACATTACAATGGTTAAGTGTAGGAGATTTGATAGGTTTGAAAACACCCATCCTTTTTACCACTTAATTACAATAATAACCGAGCCAAAACGTGTATTTTATGTCATTTATGTCGGAATTATGCATGGTTTGTGTTTTTGTTTTGATTTAGGACGAAAAGGTGAAAAGTGGAGAAAACACGGGCATTCACGGGCTTTTATTGAAGAAAAAGACGAAAGACGAAGTCAAGAAATCAAGAGTGCAAAAAGAACGGAAGTCCAAGACCAATTCTGAAGATTTATCGAAGAAAAAGTCAAAAGACGGAAGTTTACTAAAAGCCGAATAACTCAAGTCTAATTTATTGAAGAAATTACAAGACAAGTTATTGATCCCGAGACAAAAGTCGAAGAACTTAAAAGATTAAAAGACTAAAGTCGAAGAATTTGGAGATTAAGGACTAAACATGCAATTAAGGAAAGAAGAAAGAAGGGAGGAAGCTTCCTAAGCACCTCCCTAATCTCCCTATATATAGTTTTCATCTTCATTTTCATTATTGTTGTGGGATAGCTTGACAAACTAATTCTTCCATTTTAATTACCTTGCACATTTAATTACCTTGTCATTTACTTTATTGTCAAATTTAAATACTTGTCTTGCACCTTAAATTCCTTTAATTTCAAGTAAGTTCCCTTTTAATTCTTGTCAATCTTTATTTTTATTGTTCATCTCCTATCTACCTTTATTTAATCTTTGATTTTTATGTTTATTGTTCATGTTCATGTTTATGTTTTTGATATTTTATTGATTTGATTAAAGTGGGTTTTGATTATTTTGGTTATATTTGTTAGTTTGATTGATTTGGTTTGTTTGTTTATGATTAATACATGTTTATTGATTAGTTTGATTTAATCTTGTGGTTGATTTTGTTTAATTTCGATTAGATCCGTAGCTTTCTTGTTCCCCTTGTTCTTCGCTTGTCTGTTACTGTATCCCAGGTAGTATTCCGGATTAAGCCAAGATATTCCGTGTGAAGCGTTTTAAAGGGTGTTCATCCGGAATATTAGACATTCCGGATCAGCAAGTTCATCCAGAATAATTTATTATTCCGGATCAGAGTGCTTTATTCGGAATATTAGATATTCCGGATCAACTGTTTTCTTTGCACTTCATTCGGAATAATTATTTATTCCGGATCAAGCTCTTCATGCGGAATATTTGATTATTCCGGATCAAACTCTTCATGCGGAATATCTGATTATTCAGGATCAAGTTGTTTCATCCGGAATATTGGTTATTCCGGATCAAGTTGTTTTTCCGGAATATTATTTATTCCGGATCAAGGTCCGTATTCCGAACCAACATTATTTTCTTTTTATTCCGGATCAACACATTATTCCGAACGAGCACATATTCCTGATAAAGTCAATTATTCCGGATGAAGCCCAAAATTCCGAATGAGAGGAAATTATTTCGGATGAGCTGTTTATTCCGGATAAGCAATTATTCCGGATGAACATGTTTATTCCGAATGAAGCCCTTTTATTCCGGATGAGGATTTTATTCCGGATGAATTGATTTATTCCGGATGAAGGACTTATTCCGAATAAGGTGTTTTCAGTTTCTTGTAATTTTATACATTTAGTTTTAAACTTTATTTTTCTCACCTTTTTCTTTATTTTCATTTTTACATGTCTTCTTTTTAGTTTGAGTTTAAGTTTGTCTTATTTACTTTATTTCCCTTTTAATTTCTCGCCATTTATTTCCCGTCAAGTTTTTATCTTTCAAGTATTTCTTTTTACCGTCTTTTACTTTATTTTTATTTATTTCAAGTCTTTATTTTTAATTAGTTTACAACGACAACCATTCTATTTCTTTTCCACCAAGAACAACTGAGTCGCACAATTATCTAGTTATCAATTCGAAGAGATTCCGAGAAACGAACTTTCAACCTAGCAAAATCTTTACATTAATGATAAAAACATGTCATGGGATCACGGGGTAAGAAAAAGGGTTGTTTTCGGGTTGGTAGTTTCGGCCGGCACACAAACTGAGAGCCCCATGGCCTTCGGCGTGTTCTTTTCACGACCACGAACCGAGATCTAGATCTATGTGGTGTTGGGGTTCGGTCGACAGCAGGGACAAGGCACCTCGACTTGCGTCGGGGGTGTCCTTGTGGTTTATGGGGGTCTCGGCAGCAAGCAAACCAACACCACCGGCCCAGCCGGTGGCTAGGTTGGTCAAGAAAGGGGACGCAGCGTAGGCAGGGGGGAAATGATATGAGTGTGACAATCCGTCAATTTACGATTGATATTTTATTCTCAAATATTATTTGAAATATTATTTTAATGTTACAATATGAACTCACATATTTTTTTGGGAAGAAATTTGGATTTACGTCTTGAAGTAGCGTCGACTACGTTTAAACCGGAGGATTCAACGTTACGTGCTTACGTTTACATACACCGTCTTTGGTGACAGTCCGACATTTCAGAAAAATAAATTTATCCGTGAATATTATTTTGGAGTTTTAAATTTGTGTTAGTTCATAAACTCACAAATTTACAAGAAGAGATTAGGACTTACGATTTTATTTTAACGTCCTTTACGACTAAACCGGAAACCTTAGGATTACGTATTTACGTTTTCGAACTCCGTTTTTGATGAGACAATCTTTATTGGATTCGTTTTGTGACGGTGATTCATAATTTATAAAAACGTTTTTCGTAAAACGACCCGAGGGCACGCAAATCGAGGAAACTAGAATCGAGGAGTACCCGTAAATAAATGGGATGAGACAAGTGGGACACTTGTCCCACCCCACTCCCAAAACCGGCCTTATGTTAGCTACATACACATGAGGTGTCAAAACCTCATCAAACAAGCACTACACTTGTTATGTTTAGCTTAACTAGTAAGCTTATCAAGTACAAAACCATCAAACATTACAACTCCTCTCATTTCTCACCATGCAAACCACTTCAAACACACACAATCCTCTCTCTAACTCCATCTTGTGCCGTCCCTTCCTCAACCAAAAACACCCAATATGATCTTGATTCCACCACAAAATCATGTGTTATTTACACATATGTTGAAGCCACTTTGAAACCCTATTGATTGGTGGTGCTCATAACATCCAAGAAGGAGATTTCATGGAGTAGTAAGGCTGATTTTCCACAAGAAGTCCATGGAGCATGGTGGTCTTGAAGATGGTCATGGATATCCACAAGTTTCTCCATCAAAATCCATGTTTTGATCACAACTTACATCATCATGGTGGTATAAAGATTGTCCTCCTCAACTTCTTGTTATTTTTGATTATGTAAACATGTATTTTATTTCCTATTGTATATATTTATGATGATTATATGATGATAAAAATGTTATGTGGGGATTTGTTGTTGATAAACATGATTAAAAAGGTGAAAAACCATATGAAACAAGGGTAAAATCTTGTTTAAATTACATGGCTGTATAAAACAGTAAAGAACCATATGTTTAAACTGATAAAATGATGAAGTAGAATGGATTTACAGTAAGCTATTGGTCTTATACACATGTGAGAGTTGGCCATGCAATGGAATCAAAATAATGAGTGAGATATGATCAAAACAAGTTTAGTGTATAAATCTGAAGTTACTGTTTTGGACGATTTTTAGAAAATACTTAAAGGATGATTCAACAGTAGCTATAGAAGAGTTAAATGTAGCACATATCATGATGTTTATGTGATAAAAATTTGAGCTTCTATCTCCATGTAGAACTCAAGATATGGCAGTTTTGGTGAAGATGAAGTTAAAAATCAGATTTTTGGAAATTAAAGAATAATACTATTATATAAGCACTCACATTTTAATATATAAAATGTAAAATAAAAACCCACTAACTTATAAAACTTATTTATATAAATATATATATATAAGGTTAATCAAATGGATAAATTATATAAATGGTGGTGAAATAATGTTTATAAGTAATAAAAACTATAAACTTGATTTTTACGACTTTTTCGGCTATTGCCGTAAAATTAACGTTTTTGTCAAATAAAACTTAGATGGTTGGACCCGTCTAATGAAAACTTTATAAAACTTATATACTGATATATAGACATGTATAACAAGTAAAAACCGATAAAACCCGAACTTTAGGGCATACGGACATTAACGAGCTAAGTAAACATATTGGACTAATACTTGGACTAATAAATGGACTAAATAAGATAAACACCCATAAAAAGAACTTATTGGGCTTAACCCATTTAGGCCCAACTTGGAAAGTATACATACTGATAATCTAAGTACAAAAAGGATTAATACAAGTTAAGAACTTATAATAAGCTTGTGGACCTAAAACACGTAAATAGGTAAGACGAGAAAACTAGTATAAAAGTTATCAACACATAACTCTAAAATGAGTAAACAAGGATATGTAAACCCACTTGATCATCATATATATATAATCATCATATGTATACATAATTGATATTTTTATAAAGTCATTGGACAAACGTCTAAGACCGAGTATTATTTGTCTAGGTTTCCGTGATTGAAGCACGCACCGTACGTCCGAATTGCCGATAACCCGCCTTCCCACATCAACGTGAGTTCATAGCCTCGCACTCTTTTAAATGTTTTATAAATGCTTTATAAACCCGCGAGGGAGATAACATGTTAGTTTTTATAAAAGTTTGGACACCATTTGTCCCGACTGTTTGTTTATTGATTTTGGACCCGAATGATTGAATGACCCGATTGTATGACCCGATAAATGATTAATGGACCCGATAGATGAAATTAAATGGATTATTAAAGTTAGGTTATGTCACTAAAAGTCCCATTAGCATGAATTGTGAACTACCGGGAGTTGGTAGACGCTTATGCATTTAATAGTACTATTTGGGGACGATCACCCCAGTTCGCGCCTTGACGGTTGATCCCCGTCGTGCCACATTGATTGGTAAGCGAATTTATGTATGAGAAGATTTCCAATAGCGTGACCTTGGTGACGACACGCTACTTTAGATGGGCAAAATTGGTATCGGGTTAGCTACCCGTTGTTGGTTTAGTAAGGTAACAATGTCATGCGGCTTATAATAATCCGAATTAACAAAATAATAATAGACGCTCCGAATTACGATGTATTGCCTGACTAGCAATACTGGGTCATACTGTTGATATTATGATTGTATTTTGGTTTTCATAACCATATTCATATAACGGTTTTTATTTGATTTTATACAACGTCATAAGACGTATTGTATGATGTTTTTACGACATTGGCTCGTACAATGATTTTTAAGGCAAATGCCTATATTATGATTTTCGATAAGGATTTGTATAAAACGACTTTGGCTATTTTATGGCCTATTAAAATGATTTGTATAAAATGATTTTCAGTAATAATTTTATACTGATATTATATTGATGGAATTTATTAAACTCTATGAATTCACTCGGCGTTATCGCTGACCTTTTCTTTTAACATGTTTTATCTCAGGTACTTGAAGGTAATTCTCGGGAAGACAACAAGAATTCATGGCCCGCACTTAAACAATATTTTCCATTCAAATACTTTGTAAAACTTTGTATGAAATAAAATGACTTGGGACCTATGTAACTTTGATGTTTATGAATGGAAATGATTTATTATTAAACGACGCGATTTTTTTATGCGTTGTCTATGATGTGAGTAATGTGCTATCCCGTAACACCAACTAGTCTTCCGCTGAACTGAGTTGTATAAATTTGGGGGTGTTACAGTTTGGTATCAGAGCTCTCGTTATAGAGAACGAAAGATTTTTAAAAACTAAGGTTTTGAATAAAACATTTCAAAATCTTTTAACTATAAACATTTTTCTAAAAATGTCTAAAAATCTTTTGACTATAACGGTGCCGAAGAATTCCCGAGTTACCGACAAGGCCAAGACTGAGAAGTGTTATTTTAATATATATATATATATATAACTTGAATTATATATATATGATGTAATTTTATTACATGATTGTTCGATGATTATTTTGATATTTATACGAGGTATTTATACGACGTCGATTGTCACAAGTAACCCTAACTCCCCTAGTAAATTAATCGAAGCTATTCTCGTAGGAATTCTAGCTATTCTTGATCTAAACCAAGTTGCGGATATTTATGATCCCAACAAATGGTTGATATTCGTAGAAATTTAGATAGTAGTTGATTGCGATATTGAAAAAGAATTGGCGAGATTAAAACTGATATCGATGTCATGACGATCTTTTCTTATAGAGTGGCGTTTGACAAAACGTTACCACCTAGAAAGATGTCATCTGATTCGTTGTCATCCAATTCTTAATTTGAAATCGAAAGGGTGAATGTTGCACTTGAGGCTGTTATTGGAACCATTACCCAAAGGCCTCATGCCACTAATACCTTTCCGAGAAGCCTAATTGAATGTGTGAGTCATCTCATGCTAGTGACTCATTTGATAATTGTTGTTGTAGGAGTTATAGGATTGGAAATTAAGTGTTGATTTATATTGAGATTGTATTGCCTTTACAAGGCCGAAGAATAAGATTGAAAGTATTTGAGATTGAGGTAGGATATCGAATTGAGTAAAAGTTGGTTGAAACTTGAATAAAGTTAAATTTTAACCCGTATGGAATCTGAGATTGTTAATATAAGTCGTTAAGTTCTTTGATTGAATTATAAGGTTTTAATTGATTGATTAGTTTGTGATAAGTATTGTTCCTAGGCCATTGTCCACTAACGAAGATGCCTAGTGTCCAATAAATAAATTGAAGAAATCTTCTTCTGAATTGAGACCGATGGATCTTCCAGGACCGGCGGGACACCAAATGACTCTTGTAGATTAGTATTCATTGTGGTATCTTTTAAAAATAATCCCTAACTTAACTGAGATATCAGTTGGTAGGATGAGTTCTGGGAATTGTATGACGTAGTGACACGTAATGTGTTACGGTACAATTTTGACTTGTTTGTGATTAATAAAAAGACTACCTTTGATTGCTAAATTCTACATGTATCGACGTTATCTATCTTTATTGCTTCATCCTAATGTTCTCATTAGTGATGCAACCATTGAACAAGTACTCATTTTGATTTGAGTTACGTTGTGGATTATTCTCTTTGTATTCCTGAGTGCCATCGAGGTCATGAACCTCATGATTATTTGGCTAAAGCTCATTTCCTATCACATTGTAGTTAAGTTCTTGGTGAACAACTCTTCATCACTCTTTTGCAGATCACACATTGTTTTTATAAAGTTAAAACGGTATCCTTTGAGAAAATTTAATTTTCATCACAATAAGGATTATTTAAAGTGAGATTTATAAACGATTGTTATCGAAACGAAGTTGTTTATAAAACACCTTGGAAAACCTAATTGTTTTCATAACAAAGAAAATCTTTGTAAATTATTTTGATTCTTATTTAAGAATTAAGCATGAATATGTTTTATTATAAACATGAAGATAAAATTTTGACGAACTGAGTATTGCATCGTTAATCTTGAAATTGTATATAGTTGCGCGCCTACATACAATTTGGAATGGACTATGCAAGACTGATTAGTAGTCACCATAAAACTAATGAATAAACACTACATTTTCTTTGAAGATTGTGAAAGATTAAATTTTTTGAGATCTGCAAGAAGTGTGAGAAATATGGACATAGTGTTAGGGACACCTACATATGTGCCTGTAGCATCTATTCTTCTGAGTCGAATTTACTCATCTGTGGAAATTGTCTTATTTGACAATTGAAATTCCCTTCTTGTCCAATTCTCCCGTAGTGAGATTCTTAGGAAAAATATCTGATTACCGAGTGTTGATACCCGACTGGATGTATTGACGTTCTTATCATTTCTTATGATTTGATTTCATTTGAATGACCTGGGTAACGATCCGAGGAGCTTTCGAATGCGTACTCAAATTATGAAAACATGGGATATATTCATATTCGTTAAATGTTTTCGTCTATATCTGATTTGAAATTCTCTCCTGTAGATTATGCTTTGACCTTACACTTTTAAGGTTAGTTATGTCTCCATATATCCTGGAATTTGTGAAGGATTATGAGTTATTAAAGTCTTTTGAGAAGTTCACATCTTATCAACGGCAATGAAACTGAAAAGTTGATAGTGCCAGTAGAATGGATTGATTGATTATGACATGACGACATTGTCTTAATTGATGGGAACTCGAGTAGAATTCCCCTAAATGATAAGATGTTGATTATCAAAAGTGATCTAAATAATTCTTGATGGATGACCATATCCTGTATAAAGACTTGAAATATTACCATGAATGGTTGTGAATTAGTCATAGATATTATAATCTAGAAAGAACATAATATGAAGTTATTAAAAGATGTTTATGTTATCTGAAACTTTAGTAAGTATTTATTGGTGAATTACCTAGACTTTTGCCATTAAGGCAGATTGAAATTAGTATTGATTATATTCCCGGTGCTGCACCTGTGGCGTGTGCACTGTACGTCAGCACCATCTGAATTTAAGGAATTACCGTACAACTGAGAGAGTTGTCGGAGAAAGATTTTATTCTACCAAGCCTGTCATCATGAAGAGCTATGGTGTTATCTTTCCTTATATTAGATTACTGTGACTGAGTAAATTGACAATCGAAAACGATATCCATAACTCGAAATGGAAGAATTGTTCGATCATTTACAAGGTTCTAGCAAATTTGATCCATAGCATGGTTATCATCAACTTCGCACCTGCGAAAGAGATTATCTATTCCAATCACTACATCCGGTGGTTATAATGAACATTATGAGCTCCACTTGATGTCGTTTGGATTGACCAATGCACATGTAGCATTCATAAATTTGGTGAATCACGTGTGTAGGCTGTAATTTGATAAATTCGTACTTGCGATCATTAAAGAACTATTTGTTTGTTTATAAGAATAATAATGAGTTAATATTTATTTATAGACTGCCCTGAATTGGCCGAACAATGAAAACCTATACCTTAAATATTTAACATAAGACTTAAGACTTAATCCTTTACATAAAATGACCGTTGGATTAATAATGGTAAGATGTATGCATATAGACTCTTCAAAAATTAAGAGCCCTTTAAGATTTTGGATTTTACCACAAAGAAATGGAAATATATTTTGACAAATGTTTTAACAAAGGATTTTAAGGGATTATTCCCTTATACACAAACCATTTAACTAAACTTCTGTTTAGGGGTAAATGTTTGTGTATACCTCAAGATAACTTAAGAAGGATTGAGTAAAACCATTTATACCATGACTTGAAATTTTAAACAACACTTTTTGCTTTTCAACTAAGAAAACTTTGACCAAAATATAAACAAAGGTTTTTCAAACATTTACGAAATCTTATTAAATATTTTCGATAAATCAACAAAAATCTTGTTAATCAAATTCAAATTATTTTTGAACATTTTATATAAGTGGTCGAACTAAGAAATTTAAAATTTTTACGTTTACGTTTCATAAAATTTCAATAATTATTATTTAATTAGTTGTAATAATTATCGACGCTTTAGACAACAGATTGAGTAAAACGGATAAAAATGATAGATGAGACGAAACTGAAACTTAGAAAATATGAAGAAAGTTGAACGTAAATACTGACGCATAATATAGAAAGAATATCTGAGTGAATTATGGACATGACAATTACATCATCATGAGAAGTGAATATAGATACTGACATATTATACAAAAAGCATAAAGAAACAATTAGGACATGTTCCTTATTAATGAAGGTGCAAAATAAATTGCCGAACGATATAAAAATAAACAATACTTGTAAAAAGGATAATATAGATGATAAAAGGTTTCGCGGCTAATGTGAACCATTAAAATTTAGAAGCCGATAGCGTTAAATATTTTAAAGGCCACTTGTGGTTGCCTAACTATGAAGGATTGTGAGATATAATTATGTTGGAATTTGTAAGTATAAGTATTCTATTTATGTCATTTATGACTAAAAGTATCTTTGTCTGAAGAAGTTGTATTGATGGCAATTATGAAGGCAGACATCGCCTCATATATTAGTAAACGTCTAGCTATTGCAAAGGTCATCATCTGAATTTGATTCGATTTGGGTCACCGTCGACAGACTGACCAAATCTGCTAATATCATTCCCGTTAATGATAAATGCAAAAGAATTATGTAAACATGGTGTGCCTGTATCGAACATCTATATCAAGATACTCGCTTCGCATCGAATTTATAGAGATTTGCTCAGAAATCATTGAGAACGAACCTTGATGAGAGTACTATGTACCACCCCAATCGAAGGGACGAGGTAAAGTAACGATACAAAATACTATAAGTGCTGTTTTATGTTTGAATGATTGACCTTTGGTAATAGACCGTATAATCGTTTTCCTTTGGAGGGATTATCATTGATAATCATCGTATTAGGATCGAGATCGAATCTTGTTAGGATCTGAATCTTAGAGCATCTGTAAGCAGGAGTTGAGATGAAGACATCCGACATACACCCATTGTGAGTTGGACATGTCTCTTAGGTTTAAGGTTTCCTATGATGGCGAACCTATCCTTGCAAAATACCCGACCCGCGAGATCTGAAATGATTGTTGAAATTAGGATTTGATTATTAACTGCCGATAGTGGGCAAGAGGTTATATGAATGTGAAATGTAGATCTTGAAGTGCCAAATGGGTAGCGAAGTTATGCCACAATTTTTAACCTTGGAAAAATGAATTCATGATCTGACAAATCATGGGATATAAGTCCCCGTTGTTTGGGACCATTGAGATGACGTGAAAAGTTGGGATTGAAAGGCATATAAGCTGGATCTACCCTAGGACTTCAAGAACCGCGTGAATTATGTTTCGTAAATCGAACTTGATGGAATATCTATCAAGTGAAAATCTGACTGTTCTTAGTAAAGCTTAGATCGGCGAAAAGTTGCATTCATCAAAAACCCGTGAACATCATGGATAGAGAAAGTAAGTCAACATTAAGCCTAATCTTATTCCCGTAGTTATGTTTGATGAAACTCGCGTATTATAATGGATTACACTTGTGAGAAAAGACTGAATGTGGAGGAAATACCCACATGGCTTTAACTCTATAAGAAGCGAGTAGTAAGATGATCTTTGAGGACAAAGATCCTGTTTAGGGGTAAATGCTGTGACAATCCGTCAATTTACGATTGATATTTTATTCTCAAATATTATTTGAAAATATTATTTTAATGTTACAATATGAACTCACATATTTTTTGGGAAGAAATTTGGATTTACGTCTTGAAGTAGCGTCGACTACGTTTAAACCGGAGGATTCAACGTTACGTGCTTACGTTTACATACACCGTCTTTGGTGACAGTCCGACATTTCAGAAAAATAAATTTATCCGTGAATATTATTTTGGAGTTTTAAATTTGTGTTAGTTCATAAACTCACAAATTTACAAGAAGAGATTAGGACTTACGATTTTATTTTAACGTCCTTTACGACTAAACCGGAAACCTTAGGATTACGTATTTACGTTTTCGAACTCCGTTTTTGATGAGACAATCTTTATTGGATTCGTTTTGTGACGGTGATTCATAATTTATAAAAACGTTTTTCGTAAAACGACCCGAGGGCACGCAAATCGAGGAAACTAGAATCGAGGAGTACCCGTAAATAAATGGGATGAGACAAGTGGGACACTTGTCCCACCCCACTCCCAAAACCGGCCTTATGTTAGCTACATACACATGAGGTGTCAAAACCTCATCAAACAAGCACTACACTTGTTATGTTTAGCTTAACTAGTAAGCTTATCAAGTACAAAACCATCAAACATTACAACTCCTCTCATTTCTCACCATGCAAACCACTTCAAACACACACAATCCTCTCTCTAACTCCATCTTGTGCCGTCCCTTCCTCAACCAAAAACACCCAATATGATCTTGATTCCACCACAAAATCATGTGTTATTTACACATATGTTGAAGCCACTTTGAAACCCTATTGATTGGTGGTGCTCATAACATCCAAGAAGGAGATTTCATGGAGTGGTAAGGCTGATTTTCCACAAGAAGTCCATGGAGCATGGTGGTCTTGAAGATGGTCATGGATATCCACAAGTTTCTCCATCAAAATCCATGTTTTGATCACAACTTACATCATCATGGTGGTATAAAGATTGTCCTCCTCAACTTCTTGTTATTTTTGATTATGTAAACATGTATTTTATTTCCTATTGTATATATTTATGATGATTATATGATGATAAAAATGTTATGTGGGGATTTGTTGTTGATAAACATGATTAAAAAGGTGAAAAACCATATGAAACAAGGGTAAAATCTTGTTTAAATTACATGGCTGTATAAAACAGTAAAGAACCATATGTTTAAACTGATAAAATGATGAAGTAGAATGGATTTACAGTAAGCTATTGGTCTTATACACATGTGAGAGTTGGCCATGCAATGGAATCAAAATAATGAGTGAGATATGATCAAAACAAGTTTAGTGTATAAATCTGAAGTTACTGTTTTGGACGATTTTTAGAAAATACTTAAAGGATGATTCAACAGTAGCTATAGAAGAGTTAAATGTAGCACATATCATGATGTTTATGTGATAAAAATTTGAGCTTCTATCTCCATGTAGAACTCAAGATATGGCAGTTTTGGTGAAGATGAAGTTAAAAATCAGATTTTTGGAAATTAAAGAATAATACTATTATATAAGCACTCACATTTTAATATATAAAATGTAAAATAAAAACCCACTAACTTATAAAACTTATTTATATAAATATATATATATAAGGTTAATCAAATGGATAAATTATATAAATGGTGGTGAAATAATGTTTATAAGTAATAAAAACTATAAACTTGATTTTTACGACTTTTTCGGCTATTGCCGTAAAATTAACGTTTTTGTCAAATAAAACTTAGATGGTTGGACCCGTCTAATGAAAACTTTATAAAACTTATATACTGATATATAGACATGTATAACAAGTAAAAACCGATAAAACCCGAACTTTAGGGCATACGGACATTAACGAGCTAAGTAAACATATTGGACTAATACTTGGACTAATAAATGGACTAAATAAGATAAACACCCATAAAAAGAACTTATTGGGCTTAACCCATTTAGGCCCAACTTGGAAAGTATACATACTGATAATCTAAGTACAAAAAGGATTAATACAAGTTAAGAACTTATAATAAGCTTGTGGACCTAAAACACGTAAATAGGTAAGACGAGAAAACTAGTATAAAAGTTATCAACACATAACTCTAAAATGAGTAAACAAGGATATGTAAACCCACTTGATCATCATATATATATAATCATCATATGTATACATAATTGATATTTTTATAAAGTCATTGGACAAACGTCTAAGACCGAGTATTATTTGTCTAGGTTTCCGTGATTGAAGCACGCACCGTACGTCCGAATTGCCGATAACCCGCCTTCCCACATCAACGTGAGTTCATAGCCTCGCACTCTTTTAAATGTTTTATAAATGCTTTATAAACCCGCGAGGGAGATAACATGTTAGTTTTTATAAAAGTTTGGACACCATTTGTCCCGACTGTTTGTTTATTGATTTTGGACCCGAATGATTGAATGACCCGATTGTATGACCCGATAAATGATTAATGGACCCGATAGATGAAATTAAATGGATTATTAAAGTTAGGTTATGTCACTAAAAGTCCCATTAGCATGAATTGTGAACTACCGGGAGTTGGTAGACGCTTATGCATTTAATAGTACTATTTGGGGACGATCACCCCAGTTCGCGCCTTGACGGTTGATCCCCGTCGTGCCACATTGATTGGTAAGCGAATTTATGTATGAGAAGATTTCCAATAGCGTGACCTTTGTGACGACACGCTACTTTAGATGGGCAAAATTGGTATCGGGTTAGCTACCCGTTGTTGGTTTAGTAAGGTAACAATGTCATGCGGCTTATAATAATCCGAATTAACAAAATAATAACAGACGCTCCGAATTACGATGTATTGCCTGACTAGCAATACTGGGTCATACTGTTGATATTATGATTGTATTTTGGTTTTCATAACCATATTCATATAACGGTTTTTATTTGATTTTATACAACGTCATAAGACGTATTGTATGATGTTTTTACGACATTGGCTCGTACAATGATTTTTAAGGCAAATGCCTATATTATGATTTTCGATAAGGATTTGTATAAAACGACTTTGGCTATTTTATGGCCTATTAAAATGATTTGTATAAAATGATTTTCAGTAATAATTTTATACTGATATTATATTGATGGAATTTATTAAACTCTATGAATTCACTCGGCGTTATCGCTGACCTTTTCTTTTAACATGTTTTATCTCAGGTACTTGAAGGTAATTCTCGGGAAGACAACAAGAATTCATGGCCCGCACTTAAACAATATTTTCCATTCAAATACTTTGTAAAACTTTGTATGAAATAAAATGACTTGGGACCTATGTAACTTTGATGTTTATGAATGGAAATGATTTATTATTAAACGACGCGATTTTTTTATGCGTTGTCTATGATGTGAGTAATGTGCTATCCCGTAACACCAACTAGTTTTCCGCTGAACTGAGTTGCATAAATTTGGGGGTGTTACAATGAGTGTAATTACTCATATCATTTATATCACAATACGGACTTAAAATGCATAAAACATATGAATATTGCATTGCATATGTTGTTTTATTGTTTCATGTGTGTAGGTATCAAGTTCACAAAAATCGACACGAGATTGAAGAGTTTACTCAAAGCCAAAAGACAAGTTCATTTCTATCACGGGAAATAAGTTTATTAGGCCAATGGGTCCCACATTTGTTAAATGGGCCTGGAAGCCCATTAAAATAGTTACATTTGATAAATTATTTTGGAAAGCCCAAATAAAAGCCCAAATATGAAGAAGTATGGGAAGTTATTTAACTTTTGGGTCATGGTAAAGCCCAAAACAAGATACAAAGGAAGAATGGGACGAATTATGGTTAAAAGCCCATCAAGATAGGAAACAAAAGAGACGGTAAAAGTTTTTAACTTTGGGTTCAAGGGCCCAAGACAAAGAAGTGACGGTGGAAAAGTTTATATATAAACTTTGGTCAAGTCAATCAGTCAAAGAAGTAAATAAACAAAGAAAAATGAGAGGAAAGAAGGGAAAAAGGGAAGAACACTATCCCTATCAAGAACCCTAGAAAATTGGTGCTTTTCAATTAATTGGGCAAGTGAATGCACCACTTAATCAGAAAATAAGGGGAAGGATGGTGCGTGATCTACACTAAGATGCTTAGTACAAGGCTGTGACGTGGCGTTTCAATTCGTCACAACCTCATTCCTATTGGTCAAATCACTGAAAACCTGACTACAAGCCAATCATCTATTGCCAAGTCATCCTCAAACTAGCACAGAAATTGCCACCCTGGCAATCCGTGTGAGGGTGAGTAATTTCACACCGTTGGATGATAACAGAAAAGAGAAGGAGGGATGATAAGATGATCCAAGGGCCACAACTGATTCTTCTTCAACAAACCCACACCTCTCTTCAGCTATAAATACCCTCATAATTCTGTAATTTATATCCCTTCTTTACTTTACTGTTATAATGTTAGTTTATAGATAGAAATTGTATTTTCTTTTTAAAAATATTGTAATGTTTGATTTGAGTTAATAAAAGTTGATTTTCATTCTCAAAATCTTTTATTCTTGCGTTTGTTTAAATTTATGCAATCTAAATCTATAAATAGCTATTGTTATGATTAAGAATCGTTTGTTTAAGCTCAATTATTAGCTTAATTGAATGATTAAAAGTGGATTAAGGGAACATGTTTATCCACTGATAAACATGAAATAATGAAGCTATTGATTCGAGAAATATCATGGTTCGAAGTCTCTGTTTAAATACTGAGGAGGTTTAGTTGTGGTGTTAAAATGGTGGTATGATCGAATTGGTTTCGTTTTAGAAAAATCGGCTCAACGCCTGATTTCTTCATCAAAGGATATCTTCAAATGAAATGGTTAAGCCCATTTTAATTTTTCTGCATTTTTAGTATTTTCTACTTAGAGTAAACTAGTAGTCTATGTTTGACTGTATTGCTTATATTGTGTGAATGAAATAATCTGATTTCTTGTATGATATGCTGAATAGATTTTGATGTAATATATTGATGTCATGTTTAATTTGATGTGATGCCGATGAAACTGAGTTTGTAAATTGCTTAAATGAATATTAGTCATTTTTTAATGTACTTGAAGTTAGATTGGTGTAAGTTAATATATTGATTATGCTTTGTTGATATAGGTTATAGGAATTTGAACGTATCTGAGATGTTTGTCTGTTATTACTGATTTATTCGTTGCATATAATTTTGTTTTAAGTAGATGTTATAGGGCTTACTGTTTGGGTATTTTTCAATGAGTTTTTGGTTAGACGTCTGATATGAGTGATTTTACTCATATCATTGTATCTAAAAACAATCAATAAATGCATAAAACCAATGAATATTGCCTTGTATATGTGTTTTTGTTATTTAATGTGTGTAGGTACCGAAGTTCACGAAAACCAGCAAAATCGACATGAGTTTGATGAAAAGATCAAGGTAGCCAAATATGAGTTCGTTTTTAGTGGATTTAACCTTATGAAAGATATTTGGGCTTTGTGGGTCCCACATTTGGTTAATGGGCCCAAAAGCCCATTTGAGAAGATGTAGTATACACTTTTTAACCACAAGCCCAAAACAAAACCCAAATAACTAATATTGTGAGACGGATTGAGTTATATGGGCCAAAAGCTCATTGTCATGATAAGTTGTGAGACGTAAGGATATAATGGGTTAGTCAAGCCCATTAGGTTTACAAAAAGATCATGGTCGGTTAATAATCTATGAGTTAAAGTAATATTTATTCACTCATTTACTTTGGTCAACGAAAAAACTCACACCACATTTTCCTTTTCGATACAAACAATGCACCTTTCTCTATCAACACAAATAACCAGATACAACTTTTCACCCAAACCCTAATAATTATTTTTGGGGGTTTTTGATTCATAGCACGTGAATACACACGCTAGATATTAATCCCCAAGTTTATAGGAACATAGAGATGGAGTAAACAACTCTACGTGGTAGTTTTCCTTCATTTGATTGGTGGTTACACATCATTTCCCGTCAATCCTCCAATAAAGTGATGCCAAGTCAGCTTCAAAGAAGCACAACTAGCACACATCCTTGCCAAGTTGGCAATCTGTGTGCTAGTGTGCATATCTCAGCCGCAAGATCAAAAGAAAGAAAGAGAGTGACGAAATCAACGGTCAAGATGAGTATTCTTCTTCAACAAACTCCACCTGCAAGGCATGGGGGTTTGCCAATAAAAACCCCCAAATATTCTGTATTTGGTATCCCATTTTTTACTTTAAAGTTATTATGCTAAAATAGTTGTAGGATAAATTGTAATTTCTTTTTAATAGTATTGTATCGGTTTCAAGAAATTAATAAAAGTTTGTTTGGATTCGAATGATCTCTTTATGTACTGTCTGTTATAATTATTATTGCAATTTTAATATTTAATCTATTTTGGTTATAATAATGTTAATATTATTCGATTAAGCTAAATAATAGCTTAAATTGGATAATTAAAGTAAATTTGGGGAAAACTTTTCCCATTGGAAAGTTTGATATAAAAATCATATGGTTCGAGTTTGTGGTTCAAAGGAGTTCGAGTAATGGTGGTGGTCCATATGGTGAAGAATGGTGGTGTTGATTCGGTTTATTAAGACGGCTCAGCGCCGCTCTTCTTCCCAAAGGATTTCTCCAATAGGTTTGATTCAGTTTATTTTTTATGTTGTTTATATTTTTAAATGAATCTGTTTGATTTAGGTTTGATATGTTTAGTGTGATAAGATGAGTAGTGTTAATTGGTTTGTATTTAATTAATCTGCAAGTTTCTATAATCTGATAAAAGTTTGAGGTATATTTGAGTATTAAAGTTGATTGTTTAGAACTGATTTTGGATAAAGTTTTGGCTTGGTAATTTTTATCAGTTATGTTTTAAATATGTTATGTTAATTTATTGATATGTTAGTCATTTAAATCTGCTAGATCTAATATATACATATTTGAGAATTGACTGCTAAGGCTTGGTAAATTTATAAGTCTGCTAGATTGGTGATTGAATCTGAGTTTCTACTTCAGTTTTGTAACTGATATGAGTTTTTTAATTTGTTCATATGCCTGCTGAATGTTCAAAATGATTAGCTGAGTTAGACTGTTATGATGGTAGGTTTATGATGTTACTTTTGAGCTGATTATTTCAGTTGAGAGATTTAGTTTATTGCATTTGAATTGATTTGAGTTTGCTAGATTTGTGTCTAAGATGCATATCTGTGTATTGGTCAGTCATATTTTTACAGTAGTGCTGCTTGTTATCTGTTAAATATTCATCAATTTCCCATACGCATTGTGGGAATTGATTTTGCTTATTGATATAACTTCATCAGTCCAAAATATTCATCATAAGTCATTCCTGTGACTTGTTCTTTCTTTTTAATTGTCTAAAAATAACTAACCAAAAAGTATCCATAGTGGGACTCGAACCCATGACCTCCTGGTCATAGGCCAAAAGGTGTTAACCATCTCATCTAGCACCTTATTTATGTTTAGATACAACTTCTTTCATTAATATAGTTTTTTTAATTCTGACTGTCGTTTTTAAAATAGTTTTACATAAAAAGTTTTCTTTGTATTTAAATTGAAGTCATTTTTTACTTTTATTAAGTTTCAAAATAAATAATAAATAAATAAAAACAAAATAAAATATATTTTATTAATTTTAGAAATTTAAAGTGTTATTAAAATTAGTTTTTAAATAAATTAATTTTTAAATAATATAAAACTTTTATGAATTTAGTTTTAAATAAAAATAGTTTTAAATAGATTTTGTTATTTAAAGTAAAAGTTAACTTTAAATAAATTAAATTAGTTTATTATTTTTAAATAGTTTTAAAAAAAATTCTTAAATAGATTTATAATAGTGTAAAAGTATTTTTAATTAAATAGATTATATTTTAAATAGTTTAAAAGTTTATAGTTTAAATAATTGTCCATTAGATTTAGTTGTGGGGTACGATTCATGCACCTTAGGATTTAAAATTTTAGGTTTAATTTTAGATTAAAAACCGATACCCAAATCAAATCGATTGTCCAAATTAATACAAAATGTCTCAAATTCACAAGATCCTTGTGTACAACGAACTTGGATCGCTCATGTGTTTAATTGAATTCGTCTTCGGCTTATTTTTGGATTATTACCTTTTCCTAAGGGTAATTTCCTAAATTCGCCCTATATCGTATCTAATTAAAATACACCGACGTTTCCTCAATACATCAAAAATTTTGGCGCCGCTGCCGGGAATCTTGTGTACGATTCGTTTCGTGGAGATTTGTTGATCATTGATTTGAAGACCCTTTCCGTCCTCAGAAAGTTTTGTTATTTTTCTATTATTATAGTATGTAACGTTTTTCGTGTTTTTTGTGATTATTATATTATATTACGTAGAACAATAAATTTACCTATTTCCAAATAAGACCTTAGTTGGGATTTCACCTAGCTATTGTATTCGAATCCAAAACAAAAATAAAAGGCAAAATAGATAAATACTAATAAAAAGTTTGAACTCAATTTATACAAACTATAAGGTGAGTATAAGGCGACGTGCTATAAAAGGCCGTCTAAGGAAAAAAGGTTTTTAAGTGCTTTGTGCCACCTCGTTTCCCCGCTTACTTGTGCGTATATTGAGAGGGACGACCGATTATTGGTTTGCGGACTCAAGTAGTATTATATCTTATTTTTGTGGTTTACTTATTGAACCTCGAGACGGTTAGGTTTTCACCTACGTTTCAAAGTCGACCTAGGGTTATTTACTTCCATAGTAATTATCCTTATTCCTTGTTTTTATCAATCTTTTTAATTGAGCAATACCAAATAAAATACCAAAAATAATCTTCTTCTAATCTAATTTCTTTTCTTCAACCCTCTAAAATTCTCGTCACGAGGCGATCTACTCGACGTTTAATTAATCACGATAGGCTTGAAAACATTCCTCGTAGAAATAGAAATCGTCAACAACGAATAGTGGAACCCGAGCTTCCACCTATTGTTGTGGAGATGGCCGATAACCGAACAATGGAGGAATTGCTCCGTACACCCACCGAAGGGTATGGGGAAGCAATCGGTGTGCCGGCTATTTTGGCGGATCATTATGAGATTAAGTCGGATCCTTTATCACTCATTTGTGCAGACTAATTTCGTGGCAATGAGACCGATAGCCCGCACTCTCACGTTCGGAATTTTCAGCGTATTACCTCGACTCTCAAGTTTAGATATGTGCCAAATGACACGATTAAGCTCAAGCTTTTTCCGTACTCGCTCGAGGAGAACGCTAAGATTTGGTATGAAAAAGAACCACCAGGTTCGATTTTGACATGGGATGATTTAGTGTCTAAGTTCATGAATTACTTCTTTCCACCATCTAAAACAACTCACTTTAAGAATGAGATCACTAGATTTGAACAAAAAGTGCATGAATCATTTGGAGTTGCTTGGGAAAGTTTTAAAGATTTGTTAAGACAATGTCCACACCACGGCGTCTCGGAATTACATCAAATCAATACTTTTTATAATGGACTTAATATGGTTGAACAAGATTCTTTATATGCCGCCGCGGGTGGTAATCTTTTAAGAAAAACTCTGAGAGACGCGTGGGGTATAATTGAGAATAAGTCTAGAGTGCAATATTCATGAAACACACCGGTTGTTTCCAATGTGAATTAATCTAATACCGAGATTTCTAGATTGGACTCTAAGATTGATACGATTTTGAATGAGATTAGGAAGAGTCCTCATGGAACGATTAATATGGTTGTGAATTTTTGTGTATCATGTGGTGGAGCACATCCGAATTATGCTTGTTTAACCACGGGGTTTGATCAAGCTAGTGCTTTTGCCGCGACGGGAACTTATGGCCCTAACGGTCAAGCTCCTCGTCAAAATCATGTTGCTCCACCGGGTTTTCCACCGGTTCAAAATAGGTACAGTAATGGAAACAATGGAAATAGTTTTAACCGTGGTAACCAAGGGAATTATAATCAAGGAAATGGATTTCATGGCAATCAAAACAATCAAGGTTTTCAAAACAACAACCAAAATGATTTGTCAAGCTACATCAACACGAATGAGGCAAATTTGAAAGCTTTTCAAAACAATATTCAAGGACAATTGCAACTTTGAAAAATGAATTTCAAAATACGATCAAGGGGCAAAATAACAAGAATGAGCTTAACCAACAAAGATTAGAGCAAAACCAAAACCGTATTGAACAAAGATTATATCAAAGTCAAAAAGGTTTGAAACAAAGTCAAAACCGTTTTGAGGGAAATCAAGCTAACTTTGAAAACAATTACTTTTGATGTTTGAGACTTTTATGTGCAAACCCTCCTCTACTTCGGGTGGCATACCTAGCAACACCATTCCAAATCCAAAGGGTGAGATGAAAGCTATAACCACACGTAGTGGAAAGGCTTTAGACGGACCTTTGCTTCCACATGTGAGTACCTCTCCGGTGAGGGAAGTGGAGCAAGAACCCGAGGTGGTTAAAGAAAAGGAAATTCCTATTCCACCAAAGGTAGACCAATTGCCTATTCCGGAACCCGAGCTTCCAAAGACTAAACCCACATTACCCTACCCTTCGAGACATAACAAAGAGAAGCTCCGTGAAAAGACCAATGCTCAAATGTCTACGTTTCTTGAGTTGTTTAAGAGCATTCATATTAATCTTAGTTTCGCGGATGCATTGCTTAACATGCCTAAGTTCTCTTAAACAATCAAAAAGTTGATGAACGATAAAGAGAAATTGGTTGAAGTGTCTACATCTTTAAATGAAAGTTGTTTCGTGGTTCTTACACAAAATCTTCCCAAAAGGCTTGGAGATCCGGGCCAATTTTTGATACCATGTGATTTCCCAAATATGGAAGAATGCTTAGCTTTAGCCGATCTTGGTGCTAGCATTAATTTGATTCCTCTTTCCGTGTGGAAAAGGTTATCACTTCCCGAGCTTATACCTACTAAGATGACTATCGAGCTAGCGGATCGATCGACCATCTTTTCAAAAGGTATAATCGAGGACGTGTTTGTCAAAGTAGGGAGACTCGTCTTTCCAGCGGATTTTGTAATTTGCGATTATCCGGAAGATTCTCGTGTACCTCTTATTTTGAGAAGACCCTTTTTAAATACGGTTAGTTCTTTAGTTGACATAAGAGCGGGGAAATTGACTTTACGAGTTGATGATGAAAGTGTCACGTTTGATGTTGGTAATATCTCGAGATATTCTTCCAATTACTACGAGGAATCAATCAATCAAATCGATGTGATTGATGTTGCTAGTGAAGAAGTTTCGCAAGATATGCTTGGTTTTTCGGATATTTCCAAAAGTGGAAATCCCACTTCATCGAATCTGATTATCTCTTTGACTAAGCCTCCACTCACTCCATTTGAGGGAGGGGACTTCGTTCTAGAAGAGCTCGAGGATAATGGGCATTCAAAAATCGATAAGGAAATTGATGATTACCTTAGCACACCATTCGATCCTAGTGAGTTTGATAGTGAGAATTTTGGTCCCGAGAGAGATATTGCAATATGGATCCTTTTGAATCACCTCCGATGGAAATTAAAGTTGTGAACGAAAATGAGACAAAACTGAAAACATCTATTGAAGAAGCACCCGAATAGAACTTAAGGAACTTCCCACTCATTTGGAGTATGCTTTTCTTGAAGGAACGGATAAGTTACCGGTGATTATTGCTAAGGGATTAAAGGAAAATGAAAAGGATGAACTACTTAAGGTGCTTAAGAAACATAAACGGGCCATTGCATGGAAAATCTCCAACATCAAGGGTATAGATCCAAAATTTTGTACTCATAAAATTTTGATGGAGGATGATTATAAACCCGCTATCCAAAATCAAAGAAGGGTCAATCCAAAGATTCATGAGGTGATCAAAAAGGAAGTTACGAAACTTCTAGAAGCTGGAATGATCTACCCTATCTCCGATAGCCCATGGGTTAGTCCCGTGCATTGTGTTCCAAAGAAAGGAGGAATGACGGTTGTTACTAATGAGAAAAATGAATTGATTCCTACTAGACTTGTGACCTGTTGGCGTGTTTGTATCGACTATAGAAAGCTTAATGATGCCACTAGGAAGGATCATTTTACGTTACCTTTTATGGATCAAATGTTAGAGAGACTAGCGGGAAATGAAGTCTATTGCTTTTTGGATGGATTTTCTTGCTATTTCCAAATTCCTATAGACCCTCGTGATCAAGAAAAGACCGCATTCACTTGTCCTTATGGAACATTTGCTTATCGTAGAATGCCTTTTGGGTTATGCAATGCTCTGGGGACGTTCCAAAGGTGTATGATGGCCATTTTCCATGATATGATCAAAAAAAACCATAGAAGTCTTTATGGATGATTTCTCGGTTTTTGGGGAGTCTTTCACTTCATGTCTCTCTAACTTGGAAAGAATGTTGCAACGTTGTGAGGAAACAAATCTCGCGCTTAACTATGAAAAATGTCATTTTATGTGCAAAAAAGGAATTGTGTTAGAACATAATATCTCTAAGGCCGGTAATGAGGTTGATAGGGACACAATCGAAGTGATTGCCAAATTACCTCCACCCACCACCGTTAAGGGAGTTAGAAGTTTTCTCGGCAATGCCGACTTCTATAGACGTTTTATCCAATACTTCTCTAAGATAGCTCGGCCTATGACCCATCTTTTGGAAAAAGAGACTCCATTCCTCTTTTCGGATGAGTGCATCAAAGCCTTTGAGATGCTTAAAAGGAAATTAACCGAATCACCGATTTTAGTTGCTCCGGATTGGGACCTACCTTTTGAAATTATGTGTGATGCTAGTGATTACGCGGTAGGTGCGGTTTTGGGGCAACGTAAGACAAAACATTTATTGCCTAAACACTATGCAAGTAAGACTATGACGGATGCTCAAACTAAGTACACTACAACGGAAAAGGAGTTACTTGCCGTTGTGTATGCTTTTAAAAAGTTTAGACCATACCTCGTCTTGTCTCAAACCATAGTGTATACGGACCACTCGGCTATCAAATATCTTCTTAATAAACAAGATGCTAAGCCGAGGTTTCTCCGGTGGACTCTCCTCCTTCAAGAATTTAATGTTAAAATTCTAGACAAAAAAAGGAGCCGAGAATCTCGCGGCCGATCATCTATCTCGACTTCAGAATCCTCACCAAAACGATCGAGAGAACAAGGAAATCAATGAAACATTTCCTCTCGAGACCCTTGGTATGATTGCTTTTCGTGGTGATGATAGTACCCCCATGGTTTGCGTACATTGAAAATTACCATGCGGGGAAGTTTGTGATCAAGGGTATGTCGTCCCAACAAAGACGGAAATTTTTCAAGGATATATCCTATTATTTTTTGGACGACCCCTATTTGTTTCGTGTGTGCTCGGATCAAGTTATTCCTAGGTGCGTGTTTGGCAAGGAAGCTCAAGATATTCTTAAATCTTGTCATGAGGGACCCACCGGGGGACATCATGGTGTTAATGCCACCGCGAAGAAAGTCTTTGATGCCGGCTTCTTTTGGCCTTCCATATATCGTAATGCCCAAGTCTTGCTCAATACCTGTGATGCTTGTCCACGTCAAGGAAAGAATTCACAAAGGGATGAAATGCCTCAAAACATTATCCAAGTTTGTGAAATCTTTGACATTTGGGGGATCGATTTTATGGGGCCATTTCCATCATCGAAAGGAAATAAGTACATTCTCGTAGCTGTGGACTATTTATCTATATGCGGTGAAGCTCAGGCTTTGCCTACAAATGATGCTCGAGTTGTGGTGAAATTTTTGAAGCAACTCTTTGCTATGTTTGGAAATCCACGGGCTATAATAAGTGATCGTGGGACCCATTTTTGTAATGACCAATTTGTAAAGGTTCTAAAGAAATATGGTGTCACTCATTGACTTTCGACAGCTTATCACCCTCAAACGAGTGTGACAAGTCGAGGTTTCAAACCGAGCTCTTAAGAGTATTTTGGAGCGTTCTATTGGAGAAAATCGCACTTTATGGTCTGATAAATTGGACGATGCATTGTGGGCTTTCCGTACGGCTTACAAGACGCCAATTGGTTGTACACCATTTAGGTTGGTCTATGGAAAGGCATGCCACTTGCCAATTGAACTCGAACATAAGGCGTATTGGGCTCTTAGGTATTGTAACTTTCATTTGAGGACCGCGGGTGATCATCGCAAGGTTCAATTGAATGAACTAAGTGAATTAAGGGATCAAGCTTATGAAAATTCTTTGATCTATAAAGAGAAGACTAAGAGGATTCATGACTCTAAGATCAAAAACGAATTTTCAATGTTGGTGATCAAGTCCTCTTATTCAACTCTAGACTTAAGATTTTCTCGGGCAAGCTTAAATCCCGTTGGTCCGGACCATTCACCATTTCACAAGTTTTCCCTTATGGCACCGTCGAGCTTGCTCAAAAAGACGGGCCTAACTTTAAGGTGAATGGTCATCGTGTGTAACACTACTTTGGAGGGGACATACCTACGGAGGTTGTTCCGGATCTTCAAACTTTCCTTAAGGACCAATGAATGCGGGGTTCGAGTCGATCTCATGACTCGGTTAACAAAAATGAGGTGCCTTGTGGGGGAGTCCCATACATTCTATCTTCTATCTATTTTCTAACACTAATAAGGCTTGATCTTTCAAGCTCGTGCTCGTGTTTTGTTGTGTTGTGAATCTTAGGTATGACCCTAATCATTGAAGACTCTCGTGTTCGGTTTTTGCCGGTCCACTTGATCTTCCGTTCTTTGATTATAAAAAGGGGCACACTTTCTATCCTTTGATTTTATCGACTAACGTTTTATCTCGAAACATAATTAATAAACGACCTATAGATTTGCGTGCTCTTTCCATGTTAGGACTTTTGCATTAGACTCTTCGTGTTTTAGCAAGGGAGTGTTTCTCTTGAGCTAAGAAACATTGAGGGCAATGTTTGGTTTTAGCATGGGATTCAATCGATATAATCGCTTGCAATTGCTTTTGTCGTGTCTAAACATAATCGTTTTTCTCGTTCTTCATAAAAATTTTAAATTTTTAGTTTATTTTGTGTTTTGTAATGAAGAAAATAAGTTCTTTTGACAAAAATGTAGGCTTTCCGTTGGTGAAAATTAAAATAGTTTTTGACTCGACTCGGTTTTTACCTTAACTTTTTTCCTTAACGTGTTTAAATCAAGTTTTGCTAGGCTTTTATATAGGGAACTTTAAAACGCGAAACTCTTAACTCATACGGGTTTAAGAACGACAACTTTTCGCAAGTTCCTATAATTGATCCTAGTAAGTCGTTTATCAAGGGAACTTTAAAACGCAAATTCTAAAACTTGAAAAAGTCTAAGAAGATGCAAGATCCTATAGATGACTTGAAAACCCAAAACTTTGATTTAATAGGCTAAGTATCCATTAATTTCATATTTTTGAATTTTTACAATATGGAAAATAAGAGATGATAAAGTTTAATCATAAGTTTTTAAAGTTAATTCTTCCTTGTGTAAGTAGTTTTGTGTTTGATTTAATCTCTTCGTATTTATTTTTCACGCTTATATAATTAATTGTTTAATAAATGAAGTTTTTAGCGGTTTAGGCTTAGTATCTTATCTCGTAACTCCTTCTTTTTCTTATCTTGTAATTAAAGTGAGAACACATTAAGGGTGCCAGCGTCATGGACTTTTGATCATGGGATTATGGAAATTTAGCTTACTATACATATCATAATAATAAGAAGAATAAATAAAAACATGTTCTCTATGAGCCTTCGGGTGGGAGTCATGTAGCACTAACCTTGTCATTTGAGCTTTAGGGTGTATGGCATGGGGACATATTTAATAAAAATTGCTTCATCATCATGAGCCATAAGGTGGGATGGTGAATGTCAATTCCCTTGTTTATGTCCAAGGAGCCTTCGGGTGTGGATTATAAATAAGGAGCACTTTTACATCTTAAAGAAACACAAGGTGATATGATGTAATTGTTGCTAACTCCATTAATAAGGTCAAAACTGACTTTGAAAGATTTATTGTTGCTTTAAGTAGTCCTATTAGCCAAATTTCGGGTACGTGGATTTAACCCTCAAATCGTGTTAAGTTATCCTTGATGTAGGCTTTCTTTAGTGACAACGGTTTTTGAAGTCGAGGTTAGGTTTTGAGTGTTGAGTTTACACCATTTTTGCCTCCATTTTTGGATTAATAGATATCAAATAAGTCAAATGAGCCTTTGGGTGAATGACAATAAAATCTAGAGATACAATTAGGAATAAAAGGAGATTGAGTTTAACACAAATTACTTGTATAAATGGTCTTAATTTTGGGGCTTATGATTAACAATGATCTTGTTTTTAAACTTGGTTTGGAAAAGTGAAAAGTCGTGGCGATGAATCTATTTGAGTTTTATGATCCTAAAAGTTATTTTTCAAATAATGAAAGCTGTACATTATGTCTTTGCAAAATAAAGTGTCAAAAGTTGAATGAAAGTGTAGTTAGTAGTTTTATTTTATCATTGTGTGAGGACACGGTAATTGCTTAGCAAGGGGAGTTTGATATGAGTGATTTTACTCATATCATTTGTATCTAAAAACAATCAGTAAATGCATAAAACCAATGAATATTTCCTTGTATATGTGTTTTTGTTTTTTAATGTGTGTAGGTACCGAAGTTCACGAAAACTGGCAAAATCGACACGAGTTTGATGAAAAGATCAAGGAAGCCAAATATGAGTTCGTTTTTAGTGGATTTAACCTTATGAAAGATATTTGGGCTTTGTGGGTCCCACATTTGGTTAATGGGCCCAAAAGCCCATTTGAGAAGATGTAGTATACGCTTTTTAACCACAAGCCCAAAACAAAGACCAAATAACTAATATTTGGAGACGGATTGAGTTATATGGACCAAAAGCCCATTGTCATGATAAGTTATGAGACGTAAGGATATAATGGGTTTGTCAAGCCCATTAGGTTTACAAAAATATCATGGTCTTTTAATAATCTATGAGTGAAAGTTATATTTATTCACTCATTTACTTTGGTCAACGAAAAAACTCACACCGCATTTTCCTTTTCGATACAAACAATGCACCTTTCTCTCTCAACACAAATAACCAGATATAAATTTTCACCCAAACCCTAATAATTAATTTTGGGGGTTTTTGATTCATAGCACGTGAATACACACGCGCTAGATTTAATCCCCAAGTTTATAGGAACATAGAGATGGAGTAAAAAGATCTACGTCGCAGTTTTCCTTCATTTGATTGGTGGTTACACATCATTGCCCTTCAATCCTCCAATAAAGTGATGCCAAGTCAGATTCAAAGAAGCACAACTAGCACACATCCTTGCCAAGTTAGCAATCTGTGTGCTAGTTTGCATATCTCATCCGCAAGATCAAAAGAAAGAAAGAGAGTGACGAAATCAACGGTCAAGATGAGTATTCTTCTTTAACAAACTCCACCAGCAAGGCATGGGGGTTTGCCTATAAAAAACCCCAAATATTCTGTATTTGGTATCCCATTTTTTACTTTAAAGTTATTATGCTAAAATAGTTGTAGGATTAATTTTAATTTCTTTTTAATAGTATTGTATTAGTTTCAAGAAATTAATAAAAGTTTGTTTGGATTCGAATGATCTCTTTATTTACTGTCTGTTAAAATTATTATTGCAATTTTAATCTTTAATCTATTTTGGTTATAATAATGTTAATATTATTCGATTAAGCTAAATAATAGCTTAAATTAGATAATTAAAGTAAATTTGGGGAAAAATTTCCCAACTGGAAAGTTGATATAAAAATCATATGGTTCGAGTTTGTGGTTCAAAGGAGTTCTAGTAATGGTGGTGGTTCATATGGTGGCGAATGGTGGTGTTGATTCAGTTTATTAAGACGTCTCAACGCCGCTCTTCTTCCCAAAGGATTTCTCCAATAGGTTTGATTCGGTTTAATTTTTATGTTGTTTATATTTTTAAATGAATCTGTTTTTTTTTAGGTTTGATATGTTTAGTGTGCTAAGATGAGTAGTGTTAATTGGTTTGTTTTTAATTAATCTGCAAGTTTCTATAATCTGATAAAAGTTTGGGGTATGTTTGAGTATTAAAGTTGATTGTTTAGAACTAATTTTGAATAAAGTTTTGGCTTGGGAATTTTTATCAGTTATGTTTTAAATATGTTATGTTAATTTACTGATATGTTAGCCATTTAAATCTGCTAGATCTGATATATATTTGAGAATTAACTACTAAGGCTTGGTAATTTTATAAGTCTACTAGATTGGTGATCCAATCTGAATTTCTACTTCAGTTTTGTAACTGATATGAGTTTTTTTATTTGTTCACATGCCTGTTGAATGTTCAGATTGATTAGCTGAATTAGACTGTTATGATGGTAGGTTTATGCTGTTACTTTTGAGCTGATTATTTCAGTTGAGAGATTTAGTTTATTGCATTTGAATTGATTTGAGTTTGCTGGATTTGTGTCTAAGCTGCATATCCGTGTATTGGTCTGTCATATTTTTACACTAGTGCTGCTTGTTATCTGTTAAACATTCATCAATTTCCCATACGCATTGTGGGAATTGATTTTGCTTACAGATATAACTTCATCAGTCCAAAATATTCATCATAAGTCATTCCTGTGACTTGTTCTTTCTTTTAAAAAAATTCTTAATAGATTTTTAATAGTGTAAAATTATTTTTAATTAAATAGATTATATTTTAAATAGTTTAAAAGTTTATAGTTTAAATAATTGTTTATTAGATTTAATTGTGGGGTACGATTCATGCACTTTAGGATTTAAAATTTTAGGTTTAATTTTAGATTAAAAACCGATACCTAATTCAAATCGATTGTCTAAATTAATACAAAACGTCTCAAATTCACAAGATCCTTGTGTACAACGAACTTGGATCGCTCATGTGTTTAATTGAATTCGCCTTCGGCTTATTTTTGGATTATTACCTTTTCCTAAGGGTAATTTCCTAAATTCTCCCTATATCGTATCTAATTAAAATACACCGACGTTTCCTCAATACATCAAAAAATTTGGCTGTCGGGGATCTTGTGTACGATTCGTTTCGTGGAGATTTGTTGATCATTGATTTGAAGACCCTTTCCGTCCTCGGAAAGTTTTGTTATTTTTCTATTATTATAGTATGTATCGTTTTTCGTGTTTTTTGTGATTATTATATTATATTACGTAGAACAATAAATTTACCTACTTCCAAATAAGATCTTAGTTGGGATTTCATCACCTAGCTATTGTATTCGAATCCAAAACAAAAATAAAAGGCAAAATAGATAAATACTAATAAAAAGTTTAAACTCGATTTATACAAACTATAAGGTGGGTATAAGGCGACGTGCTATAAAGGCCGTCTAAGGAAAAAGGTTTTTAAGTGCTTTGTGCCACCTCGTTTCCCCGCTTGCTTGTGCGCATATTGAGAGGGACGACCGATTATTGGTTTGCCGACTCAAGTAGTATTATATCTTATTTTTGTAGTTTACTTATTGAACCTCGAGACGGTTAGGTTTTCATCTACGTTTCAAAGTCGACCGAGGGTAATTTACTTCCATAGTAATTATCCTTATTCCTTGTTTTTATCAATCTTTTTGATTGAGCAATACCAAATAAAATACCAAAAATAATCTTCTTCCAATCTAATTTCTTTTCTTCAACCCTCTAAAATTCTCGTCACGTTGGTTTATGCAATTACAATCTACTCGACTTTTGATTAATCACGATAGGATTGAAAACATTCCTTGTAGAATTAGAAATCGTCAACAACGAATAGTGGAACCCGAGCTTCCACCTATTGTTGCGGAGATGGCCGATAACTGAACAATGGAGGAATTGCTCCGTACACCCACCGAAGGGTATGGGGAAGCAATCGTTTTGCCGGCTATTTGGCGGATCATTATGAGATTTAGTCGGATCTTCTATCACTCATTCGTGCCGACCAATTTCGTGGAAATGAGACCGATAACCCGCACTCTCACATTCAGAATTTTCATCGTATTACCTCGACTCTCAAGTTTAGAGATGTGCCGAATGACGCGATTAAGCTCATGCTTTTTCCGTACTCGCTCGAGGGGAACGCTAAGCTTTGGTATGAAAGAGAACCATCGGGTTCAATTTTGACATGGGATGACTTAGTGTCTAAGTTCATGAATTACTTCTTTCCACCATCTAAAACAACTCACTTTAAGAATGAGATCACTAGATTTGAACAAAAAGTGCATGAACTTAATATGGTTGAACAAGATTCTTTAAATTCCGTCGCGTGTGGTAATCTTTTAAGAAAAACTCTGAGAGATGCGTGGGTTATAATTTAGAATAAGTCTAGAGTGAAATATTCACGAAACACACCGGTTGTTTCCAATGTGAATTCATCTAATACCGAGATTGCTAGATTGGACTCTAAGATTGACACGATTTTGAATGAGATTAGGAAGAATCCTCATGAAACGATTAATATGGTTGAGAATTTTTGTGTATTATATGGTGGAGCACATCCGAATTATGCTTGTTTAACCACGGGGTTTGATCAAGCTAGTGCTTTTGCCACGACGGAAACTTATGGCCCTAACGGTCAAGCTCCTCGTCAAAATCATGTTGCTCCACCGGGTTTTCCACCGGTTCAAAATAGGTACAATAATGGAAACAATGGGAATAATTTTAACCGTGGTAACCAAGAGAATTATAATCAAGGAAATGGATTTCATGGCAATCAAAACAAACAAGGTTTTCAAAACAACAACCAAAATGATTTGTCAAGCTACATCAAAACGAATGAGGCAAATTTGAAAGCTTTTCAAAACAATATTCAAGGACAAATTACAACTTTGAAATATGAATTTCAAAATACGATCAAGGGGAAAAATAACAAGATTGAGCTTAACCAACAAAGATTAGAGCAAAACCAAAACCGTATGGAACAAAGATTAGAGCAAAGTCAAAAAAGTTTGGAAAAAGTCAAAACCGTTTTGAGGGAAATAAAGCTAAGTTTGAAAACAAATTACTTTTGATGTTTGAGACTTTTATGTGCAAACCCTCCTCTACTTCGGGTGGCTTACCTAGCAACACCATTCCAAATCCGAAGGGTGGGATGAAAGCTATAACCACACGTAGTGGAAAGGCTTTAGACGGACCTTTGCTTCCACATGTGAGTACCTCTCTGGTTAGGGAAGTGGAGCAAGAACCCGAGGTGGTTAAAGAAAAGGAAATTCCTATTCTACCAAAGGTAGACCAATTGCCTATTCCGGAACCCGAGCTTTCGAAGACTAAACCCACTCTACCCTACCCTTCGAGACTTAACAAATAGAAGCTCCGCGAAAAGACCAATGCTCAAATGTCTACGTTTCTTGAGTTTTTTAAGAACATTCATATTAATATTAGTTTCGCGGATGCATTGCTTAACATGCCTAAGTTCTCTTCAACAATCAAAAAGTTGATGAACGATAAAGAGAAATTGGTTGAAGTGTCTACATCTTTAAATGAAAGTTGTTTCGCGGTTCTTACACAAAAGCTTCCCAAAAAGCTTGGAGATCCGGGCCAACTTTGATACCATGTGATTTCCCAAATATGGAAGAATGCTTAGCTTTAGCCGATCTTGGTGCTAGCATTAATTTGATGCCTTTTTCCGTGTGGAAAAGGTTATCATTTCCCGAGCTTATACCTACTAAGATGACTATCGAGCTAGCAGATCGATCGACCACCTTTTCAAAAGGTATAGCCGAGGACGTGTTTGTTAAAGTAGGGAAACTCGTATTTCCAGTGGATTTTGTAATTTGCGATTATCCGGAAGATTCTCGTGTACCTCTTATTTTGGGAAGACCCTTTTTAAATACGGCTAGTTCTTTAGTTGACATGAGAGCGGGGAAATTTACTTTACGAGTTGATGATGAAAGTGTCACGTTTGATGTTGGTAATATCTCGAGATATTCTTCCAATTACTACGAAGAATCAATCAATCAAATCGATGCGATTGATGTTGCTAGTGAATAAGTTTCGCAAGATATGCTTGGTTTTTCGGATATTTCCAAAAGTGGCAATCCCACATCATCGAATCTGATTATCTCTTTGGCTAAACCTCCACTCACTCCATTTGAGGGAGGGGACTTCGTTCTAGAAGAGCTCGAGGATGAGAGTCATTAAAAAATCGATAAGGAAATTGATGATTACCTTAGCACACCATTCGATCCTAGTGAGTTTGATAGTGAGAATTTTGATCCCGAGAGAGATATTGCTTTAATTGAACAGTTGTTAAATATGGATCCTTTTGATCACCTCCGATGGAAATTAAAGTTGTGAACAAAAATGAGACAAAAGTGAAAACATATATTAAAGAAGCACCCGAATTAGAACTTAAGGAACTTCACACTCATTTGGAGTATGCTTTTCTTGAAGGAACGGATAAGTTACCGGTGATTATTTCTAAAGGATTAAAGGAAAATGAAAAGGATGAACTAATTAAGGTGCTTAAGAAACATAAACGGGCCATTGCATAGAAAATCTCCGACATCAAGGGTATAGATCCAAAATTTTGTACTCATAAAATTTTGATGGAGGATGATTATAAACCCGTTATCCAAAATCAAAGAAGGGTCAATCCAAAGATTCATGAGGTGATCAAAAAGGAAGTTATGAAAATTCTAGACGCTGGAATGATCTACCCTATCTCCGATAGCCCATGGGTTAGTCCCGTGCATTGTGTTCCATAGAAAGGAGGAATGACGGTTGTTGCTAATGAGAACAATGAATTGATTCCTACTAGACTTGTGACTGGTTGGCGTGTTTGTATCGACTATAGAAAGCTTAATTATGCCACTAGGAAGGATCATTTTCCGTTACCTTTTATGGATCAAATGTTAGAGAGACTAGCGGGAAATAAATTCTATTGCTTTTTGGATGGATTTTCCGGCTATTTCCAAATTCCTATAGACCCTCGTGATCAAGAAAAGACCACATTCACTTGTCCTTATGTAACATTTGCTTATCGTAGAATGCCTTTTGGGTTATGCAATGCTCCGGGGACGTTCCATAGGTGTATGATGGCCATTTTCCATGATATGATCGAAAAAACCATGGAAGTCTTTATGGATGATTTCTCGGTTTTTGGGGAGTCTTTCACTTCATGTCTCTCTAACTTGGAAAGAATGTTGCAACTTTGTGAGGAACCAAATCTCGTGCTTAACTATGAAAAATGTCATTTCATGTGCAAAGAAGGAATTGTGTTAGTACATAAGATCTCTAAGGCCGGTATTGAGGTTGATAGGGACACAATCGAAGTATGTAGTTTGTTTTAATCTTTATGGTTATTTGCTTAAGGTGTTTATTCTTCGTGTTCGTATCATTTTTAAGTAGTTTATGGTTTTACCTTATTGTGCTTTTTGCTTGTTTCGTGTTTAGCTTATTTTAATTTAAGTGTTTTTAAAAGTTTAATCTTTTTCTTTTAGTTCAATTTACAAATTTTGCTTATTTGATGTCTTGAAAGTTTTTAAATTCGTGCTTATTTAGTTCTTCTATTTATTGTTTTAATTAAGTTTTTGGTAATTGCTTATTATTAAAGTGCTTATTTGGTTATTGCTTATTTCCATTTTACATACCATCGTAATGTCTAAGGGTTTTAATGGTTCCGATCGGGTATGTGATCGCATAAGCCTTAGGGTTTCTACTTGCGATCAAATACCGCGATCACAAAGTACGATCACTACTTGCGATCCACACTACGATCAAGGACCACAATCGCTTGTTGCGATCTGGACTGCGATCCGTGGGTGCGATCGAGGGTACGATCAAGGGCCACGATATGTTGTTGCGATTGCTTAATTGTGATCCTTGTCACGATCAAAGCTGAGATCGCTGAATACGATCGCCTGTCACGATTCAGATCACGATCCAAAGAGCGATCTGACCAAAGTTTTGGTTTTTATTTCCTGTTTTTATTTTAATTTGAAATTTTATCTTTCCCGCCATTATTACTTAGTATTATTTTAAACTTGTTTTGTCCTAGTTTAACTTTTGAGTTTTCAAATTTACTTTTTGTCAAACTTTAGTTTTTCGTCATTTATCTTTAAGTCTTAACTTTTAGTTAAATTTTGTAAGCTTTTGTTTTTACTTTATTTTTATCTTTACTCAACGACATTTTCACTTTTATTCAGAAATAGATAATCATTTTATTTTCCTTCCACCAAGAACAACTAAGTCACACGATAAACTGTAAATCAATTTGATTAGACCAATACAAATAACTTTTTAACTAAGTAAAATCCAGTTATTAAAATGGTGCCGCTGCCGGCTCTTTTCGTGAAGATTAACGGTTTTTTGTGAGAGACGCGTTGGATTTTGGGATCCATTCATCTTTTGAACGTTATTTTTCGTGTAAAATTTCTTTTCAAAAATCCAAAAACATTTGAAAAATCATTAAAAGCAATTCTTTTTCAAAGGTTTTGCACCAAAAATATTTTCTTTTCACGTTAACTTTATTTCTTCTATTTCTTTGCTATTCTTTTCTTTTGTAGGTGTATGCGTACTCGTTCACGCAAGAGGAAATCCATTCAAGCCGCTACTATTGATCCTCCTGTTGTAGAGCCTCCCGTTGTCAACACAATGGAGAACCGTCCAATGATCGAGCTCTTGCAATCACACGTTGAAGGTAACGATGATGCGATTGTGGTGCCGGCTATTGACGCCAACAACTTCGAGCTCAAGTCTGGTTTCATTCAAATGGTTTCCGCAACACCTTTCTTAGGTCACACTCATGATGATCCACACGATCACATTAAAAGGTTCGTACACTTATCCAATACTGTTAAATACAATGGGGTTTCACAAGAGGCAATTCGTTTGCTCCTCTTTCATTTCTCCCTCGAGGGACAAGCCTGGACTTTGCTTGATAAGGAACCACCCCAGAGTATTGTCACATGGACGGACCTTGAGACCAAGTTTATCAATTACTTTTTCCCACCCTCACGTACTACCGCTTTGCGGAATGACATCATTAATTTTGAACAAAGTACGGTGAGACGTTTTAGTGAATCTTGGGATCGTTTTAAGGAACTTTTGAGAAAGTGTCCACAACACGGTTTTACAAAGGTACATCAAATTAATACTTTGGATTAACTTTGAATGACCAAGATTCACTAAATAGTGCCTCGGGGGTAATATTCTTGTCAAAACTATGAATGAGGCTTGGGCTATTATTGAGAACAAAGCCAAAGTCCAAACCAAGAGTGTTTGGGCTACTATGGCTAGTGCCAGTGATAGTGAGACGGCTACTCAACTGAAGGAACTTACTTCAGCAATAAAACAACTTGTTTTAAGAGATAACCCTCCTAATCAACATGCCCATGCTCTCAATATTAATTGTGAAACTTGTGGTAGGCCACACTCTTATGCTAATTGTGATAAAGCTTATGATCAATCTCACGGGGAAGTGTATGCTTACAACAACACTGAGAGAGTTCATTTCAAGCCTAATGTCGATGTTAATTACTTGTCTTATAACTCGACCGATTACTTGGCTCCACCCAGTTTTCAACAAAGACCTCACCTAGCCACCCATAACAACCAAGGGCCACCAAGAGCAAATGTTTAACAAAACGCAAATGTAAGGGGCTACAATACAAACCAAGGCAATTATCAAATGCCAAACCAAGGCTTTCAAAACCAAGGTTTCAATCCTCAATGTTCTCAACCATATAACCAATACCCAAACCAAGGTTTTCAACAACAAGGGTTCAATTTACCTCATCCGCACATGGACTTGTTTCTACAAAAATTAACCGATCGTGAGAAAACCATGAAGGAAATGCAAGAGTCCACGGATAGGAAATTCGTTCAAATGTTTCAAACCCTTCGTCCCCAAGGTGCTCTTCCTTTTACAACCGAAACAAACCCTAGAGCTAATGTGAGTGCTATTACTACACGTAGTGGAGCAACTTTAGTAGGACCATCTATCCCTCCCCCAGTTACTCCATCTACACCTCCTCCACCACTATTTATCCCGCCTACTTCCACGCCTAGTACTAGTTCTACATTACCGTCTCCACCTCTTACGAAAGAAGTACCCAAGAAAAACCCTTCACCAACCCCACCTTCCACCTCTAAACCTTCTACTTCTCAACCTTCAACATCTCAACCTTCAACATCTCAACCTTCACCTTCTACACCTACACCCCAATATCTCTTATCCTTCTTGGTTAGACAAGTGCAAATTACTCACTAAAGAGGATGCTCAAGTTACTTATTTTTTGAAGATGATCTCCCAAATGAATTTCAACATTAGCCTTGTTGAAGCACTTGTCCAAATGCCGAAATTTGTAAAAGCATTCAAGGATTTACTTAATAAGAAGGAGAAGATGGCTGAGTTTGTCAACACACGCTTAAATGAAAACTGTTATGCAGTCCTTCTTAAAGAACTTCCGAAAAAATTTGGAGATCCCGGTCATTTTGTGCTGCCTTGCATTTTTAACAAAGTTGAAGAATTTATTGCCTTAGCCGATCTCGGGGCAAGTATTAATTTGATGCCTTTAAGTGTTTGGAAAAATTTATCATTACCCGAACTTACACCAACAAAGATGACTCTTGAGCTAGCAAATCGAACTCTCGCTTACCCCGTTGGTATTGCCGAAGATGTTTTCGTTAAAGTTGGTACCTTCACTTTTCTTGTCGATTTTGTTGTTGTTGATTATGAAATGGACCCTCGTATTCCGTTAATACTTGGACGGCCATTTTTTAGAACCGTAAAAACTTTAGTCGATGTTGCCGAAGGTGAACTAATCTTAAGGGTCGGGAATGATCAACAAGTTTTTAAGATGGGGAAAATTACAAGTAAATCCAATGGAAAAGAATCAGTGAAAATGATTGATGTGTTGCAAGACGAGCTTACAATTCCTTTGGAAAGTATAAATCTTGATACTTTTGTTGTATATGACAATCCTTTTTTCGAGACTTGCTATGATAATCCATTTTTTCAAGACCATGTGGATGATTCTGATGATTCTCTCTCCAATTTGGATCCCCCACCAATTTATGATTCTCCACCGATCTATGATGATTATGATGATGATTCTAGTTCCGATGTGGATGATTATGATGATTTTTCTTCAGAGTATAATGACATGCCAACTTATGATGACTTTGATGATGTTGATACTCTTTCGAGTGATTCTTCAAATGATGACCTTGCTCCTATTTTTGATGAAGATCCTCCGCCAACAATGCTTGATCCTACTATAGATGATTACTCATTTGAGGAAGATTTTGCTACTTTTCTCAATACATACTTTCCCAATGAGAATGATTCTCCTCCTTTGGACTTTGATTATGGTCTCTATCCTCCTTCGGATATGAAGAAACCCGTTTCAAAGGAGAAGAAACCAGAAGACACCAATATCCGTAGTACCTATGTCTTAACACCTCTCTTTCCACCTTCTTCGGATGAAATTGTGCGGTTTATGGGCGAATCTTCAAGGTCTACTGAGTCTATGTCTTATTTTCCCCTAAAAGAAAAGGTGATCGATCAGGGTATCACAATTTTTAAGCCATCTTAGTATCCATCTGATGAAATAAAAAGAAAGACTTTTGGAAAGAATGGAGCTATGCTTTCACATCATCATACTTTCTACCACCGTGCTCAACAACTGCTTAAGGGAACCTCGCCAACTCTTCTTTGGCTTGTCTTGTTTACCTTAAGCTTGTGCTATTTGTTGGGCGAAAACCATGTATTTGACCCCGGTGGATGTTTTTCAAGGTTCTTACTATTCTAATCAAGGTCGAGTCAGGCTCACGACTCAATGAACAAAAACAAGCGCTTCTCAGAAGGCAACCCGAGTAACTATCCTTTTTATCCGTGTTTTATAATAAGTGTAGGGGAGACCCTCGTATGTGTTTGTTGTTTTCTTTCTTATCATGTGCAGGGATTCGAGCTATCAAAGATCCATTCGTGATGACTTTTGACGATCCGTGATTCCGTGTACCCGTCATCCCGGTTCTATCCTAAACTCAAGAATATAAAAATAGTGAATCACTTTAGTTGTCTTTTCCTTAGCAAAATTTAAACAACGTGCACAATGTCCTAAGTGTAGGGGAGTTTACTCCCACATGCTTAAACATTGAGGACAATGTTTATCTTAAGTGTAGGGGGGACTTCTATCGAAGTTAAGTGGTCTTCTCTATGAATTTGTCCTCATTTAACCAGAAAATTGATTTTTTGACTTTTTTAAAAATTTTTGATCTATTTTGGCCTATTAGTATTTTCCTTTGTTATCGTTATTTTCTTTCACTGCTAGAATAAATTTTAATAAAATGGTTTTAATAAGTTTAGATATCTTTGATATATCAGGCCCGTTATGAATCTTTTGACTCAACCCGAGTTTACTTATTTTAGTTTACTCTAGCTAGTATCCTTAACGTGTTTAAATCAAGTTTTGCTAGGCTTTTATATTGGGAACTTTAAAACGCGAAAGTCTTAACTCTTACGGGTTAAGAACAAGAACTTTTCGCAAGTTCCTATAATTGATCCTAGAAAGTCGTCTATCAAGGGAACTTTAAAATGCGAATTCTAAACTTGAAAAAGTCTAAGAAGTTGCAAGATCCTATAGATGAATTGAAAACCCAAAACTTTGATTTAATAAGCTAAGCATCCACGAGTCTCATTCCTTGAGATTTTAATTTGTGGAGAACGAGAGATGATAGAGTCAGTTATAAGTTTGGTATTCTTTCATGAATTTATGTGAGTTAATTATGAGCTTCTTCTCTCATCGCTTTTTAATAAATTTAATTGCAATAGGTAAGATCGTACGATTTGAAAAGTTACTTAGCTTCTAGCCCAAGATCGTTTAAACGTTGCTCGGTATTAATTAGAGTTCATAGCCAAGGCATAACTTATTGAAGCGGGATGCGAAGATTGGCAAGTCCGAAAAGGCCCTAACAAGGCATGAGGGCTACATTTTGTTGCTAAAGATCCAAAGTGATGTGAAGAATCATTTATCAAAAATCAATATGAAGGATCGAGACACGCGACGAAAAGAAAATACTCCCCTAAAGATCATGGAGAAGTCTATCCAAAAAGGCCTAACAAGTTATGAGGATAAATAGATCCAAGTCCTAAAAGGAGGCGTATCGTTGTATATCAAAATCCCAAGTAAAGATTGGAGAAAATGAAGAAGTCGTGGTCCAAGTATTAAGAATTACTCAAAAACTTCAAGTGAAGAAATTCCTATTATGAAGAGAAGACCATTATTTCAAGAACGTCTCTCAAGATTCGAGGTATGAAGTCAATGCCAAATATCGATCAGAGAAAGGTCTCAAATCGTAAAGCGAGTTATGCCAAGATATGAACATTATGAGGTCCCGAGAAGCAGTTTTAAGAGATTTTTTCCTTTAGCTAACTATTGATTAAATCATCCTACTTTATTTTCGGCCTAAATAAGGTATCGAAATAAGTCAACAATGCATCCTCGTGATCATTCAAGACAACAATAAAATATAAGAGATAAACCTAGGAATAAGGGAGTCTAAGAGAATATATGAGCCACATGAGTGCGTGTTAGCTTACAAACTTATAATAACAATGATCTCGTTTTTAAGCTTGGTGTGGGGAACGTGAAACTTGAGGGTGATAAACATTCATGATATCTAAAGCCCTAATGTAAGTCTTCGATCTCTTTACTTGTTTTCTTCCTTTAAATATTTTGTAATTTTCTATTTTTTTTTTAAGTTTCCTTTATGTCTTGTGTTCAATAAAGGCCAAGGTGGGTTAATTATGATGGAAAATGTAAAACTTGCTTTGTAACACATTACATGAGGGCATTGCAATGGTCAAGTGTAGGGGATTTGATAGGTGTGAAAACACACATCCTTTTACCACTTAATTATAATAATAACCAAGCCAAAACGTATATTTAATGTCGTAAAAATCAAAATTATGCGTGGTTTGTGTTTTTGTTGTGATTTAGGACCAAAATGTGAAAAGGGAAGAAAACACGGGCTTTCACGGGCTTTTATCGAAGAAAAAAAGACAAAAGACGAAGTCAAAAGATCAAGAGTGCGAAAAGAATGGAAGTCAAAGGCATATTCTGAAGATTTATCGAAGAAAAAGTCTTAAGACGGAAGTTTAATAAAAGTCAAAGAAACAAGTCTTATAAAAGAAGAAAATAGAAGACGTGTTCATTTCATATCGATAAATCCCGAGACAACGTCGAGAAAGACGAAGAATTTAAAAGATGAAAAGACGAGAAGAAAGAAAGAAGAAAACAACACTCTTTTCATTTCCTCCTATAAATACCTTCCTTATGTCATTAGGAAGGGAGTTAGATAATTTAGTTAGTTTTCCTTAAGGTAAGTAAAAGTAGGAGTATTTACTTTCTCTCTCTAGTTTTAATTTCTCTCTCTAAATTTTCTTTCAAGTTTACTTAAATCTTTCATCTTTAAATTTTGTAATCTTGAATCTTTAATCTTTATCTTAATAATAAGCTTTTCATAATCCATCTTATTCTTCCTTTCTTGTTTTAATCTTGTGATTTGATTTGGTAAAAGTATGTAGTTTGTTTTAATCTTTATGCTTATTTGCTTAAGGTGTTTATTTTTCGTGTTCGTATCATTTTTAAGTAGTTTATGGTTTTACCTTATTGTGCTTTTTGCTTGTTTTGTGTTTAGCTTATTTTAATTTAAGTGTTTTTAAAAGTTTAATCTTTTTCTTTTAGTTCAATTTACAAATTTTGCTTATTTGATGTCTTGAAAGTTTTTAAATTCGTGCTTATTTAGTTCTTCTTATTATTGTTTTAATTAAGTTTTTAGTAATTGCTTATTATTAAAGTGCTTATTTGGTTATTGCTTATTTCCATTTTACATTCCATCATAATGTCTAAGGGTTTTAATGGTTACGATCGGGTATTGTGATCGCATAAGCCTTAGGGTTTCTACTTGCGATCAAATATCACGATCACAAAGTACGATCACTACTTGCGATCCACACTACGATCAAGGACCACGACCGCTTGTTGCGATCTGGACTGTGATCCGTGGGTGCGATCGAGGGTACGATCAAGGGCCACGATCAGTTGTTGCGATTGCTTAATTGCGATCCTAGTCACGATTTGTGATCGCTGACTGCGATCGCCTGTCACGATCCAGATCACGATCCAAAGTGCGATCTGACCAAAGTTTTGGTTTTTATTTCCTGTTTTTATTCTGATTTAAAATTTTATCTTTCCCGCCATTTTTACTTAGTATTATTTTAAACTTGTTTTGTCCTAGTTTAACTTTTGAGTTTTCAAATTTACTTTTTGTCAAACTTTAGATTTTCGTCATTTATCTTTAAGTCTTAGCTTTTAATTTAATTTTGTAAGCTTTCGTTTTTACTTTATTTTTATCTTTACTCAACGACATTTTCACTTTTATTCAGAAATAGATAATCATTTTATTTTCCTTCCACGAAGAACAACTGAGTCACACGATAAACTATAAATCAGTTCGATTAGACCAATACAAAGAACTTTTTAACTAAGTAAAATCTAGTTATTAATTCGACTCTTCGTGTTCTAGCAAGGGGGTGTTACTCTTAAGCTAGGAAACATTGAGGACAATGTTTGGTTTTGGCATGGGGGAGTCAATCGATATAATCACTTGCACTTGCTTTTGTCGTGTTCAAACGTAATCGTTTTTCTCGTTTTTCATAAAATTTTAAATTTTTAGTGCATTTTTGTGTTTAATAATAAAGAAAATAAGTGTTTTTGACACAAATGTAGGCTTTCCGTCGGTGAAAATAAGAATAGTTTTTGACTCGATCGGTTTTTACCTTAGCTCATTCCTTAACCGCTTAAATCAAGTTTTCCTAGAATTTTATATAGGGAACTTTAAAACGCGAAAGTCTTAGCTCATACGGGTGTTAGAACAAGAACTTTTTGAAAGTTCCTATAATTGATCCTAGAAAGGTTTTTTTTTTGGTAACCGTGATTTCCGACTCATTGGCCGACTAATCCACGGGGTTTGATCCTAGAAAGTTATTTATCAAGGTAACTCTAAAACGCAAATTCTAAACTTGAAAAAGTCTAAGAAGATGCAAGATCCTATAGATGACTTGAAAACCCAAAACATTGATTTAATAGGCTAATTATCCATTAGTCTCACATCTTTGATATTTTACAATATGGAGAACAAGAGATGATAGAGTTGATCATAAGTTTTGAGGCTAAGACTTCCTTGTATAAGTTTTTTGTGTATGGCTCTTTCTCCTCGTATTTATTTTTCACGGTTGAATATTTAATTGTTTAATAAATGAAGTTTTTAGCGGTTTAAGCTTAATATCTTAACTCTTAACTCCTTTTTCTTCCCATGTAAATAAAGTAAGAACAGATTGAGGGTGTCAGCGTCATGGACTTTTTGATCATGGGTGATAGGTGTGTAAACACCCATCCTTTTTACCACTTAATTACAATAATAACCGAGCCAAAACATGTATTTTATGTCATTTATGTCAGAATTATGCGTGGTTTGTGTTTTTGTTGTGATTTAGGACGAAAATGTGGAAAAGGGAGAAAACACGGGCATTCACAGGCTTTTATTGAAGAAAAAGACGAAAGACGAAGTCAAGAAATCAAGAGTGCAAAAAGAACGGAAGTCCAAGACCAATTCTGAAGATTTATCGAAGAAAAAGTCAAAAGACGGAAGTTTACTAAAAGCCGAAGAACTCAAGTCTTATTTATGAAAAAATGTCAAGACGAGTTTAAAGAAATCCCGAGACAAAGTCATTAAAGTCCAAGATTTAAGAAGATTAAGGACTTAAGGACTTAATGGTGCAATTAAGGAAAGAAGAAAGAGGGGAGGAAGCTTCCTAAGCACCTCCCTAATCTCCCCTATAAATAGGCCATTAGTGTTTTCATTTCATTTTGTTGGCTAATAGTGACAATTAGTTCTTCCATTTTAATTACCTTGTCATTTAAATTCATGTCCATTTAAATACTTGTCTTGCACCTTAAATTCATTTAATTTCAAGTAAGTTCCTTTTAATTCTTGTCAATCTTTACTTTTATTGTTCATCTTCTATCTACCTTTCTTTAATCTTTAATCTTTATGTTTATGTTCATGTTTATGTTTTTGATGTTTTATTGATTTTATTTAAGTGGGTTTTAATTATTTTGATAATTATTGTTAGTTTTATTGTTTTGGATTGTTTGTTTATGATTAGTAGATGTTTATTGATTAGTTTGATTTAATCTTGTGGTTGATTTTGATTAGATTAGATTGGATTCGTGTTATATTTGTTCTTGCGTGTTCTTCGCTGTTACGGTTGTTCCCAGGTTATTCCGGAACAAAGAAAGTTGTTCCGAATCAAGGGTTTCAGTAGATTATTCCGAACGAAGATTGTTTGTTGATTATTCCGAATAAAGGGCGTTCATTCGGAATAAGTGACATATTCCAGATCAAGGCCATATTCCGGATCAGCAACATTCCGAGTGAAGGATTTTAGTGATTGTTCATTCAAAACATCAATTTTTCCGAATCAAAGAGTTTATTCGGAACATATTCCGAATCAAGCTGTGTATTCCGAGTGAAGTTGTTCATTCGGAATATTCCGAATCAAGACAAAGTTCCGAATCAGTGGAGTTCATTCGGAACATTTATTGTTCCGAATCAAGGAGTGTTCATTCGGAACATTTATTGTTCCGAATCAAGACATTGTTCCGGATCAGCAAACATTCCGAACCAAGCCAGACATTCCGAATCAGTGGAAATTCCAAATCAAGCTAACATTCCGAGTGAAGAATTTATTCCGGATAAGTGACATATTCCGGATGAGTGATTTATTCCGGATCAAGGTTTTATTCCGGGTGAACATTTTATTCCGAATCAAGGTTTTGGTAAATATTCCGAGTGAAGAAGAAATTATTCCGAACGAAGGTGACATTCCGGATGAGTGATTAATAAGTGTGAAAACACTTATCCTTTTACCATTTATTTCCAATAATAACAAGACCAAAACGTGTGATTTATGTCGTAAAAGTCGGAATTATGCGTGGTTTGTGTTTTTATTGTGTTTTAGGACCAAAATATTAAAAAGGAAGAAAACACGGGCTTTTATTGAAGAAAACGGGAAAAAGACGAAGTCAAAAGATCAAGAGTGCAAAAAGAACGGAAGTCCAAGGCCTATTCTGAAGATTTATCGAAGAAAAAGTCAAAAGACGGAAGTTTAAGAACTTAAGTCTAATAGAAGAAGAAAATTGAAAGACAAGTTCAAATCCCGAGACGACAAAGACGAAGAATTAAAGTCGAGTCGAGAAAACGTAGAGAAAGCAAGAAAGAAGATGCAACACATGCACTCCTTCCACCTTCCCTATAAATACCCTCCTAATAGTCATTAGGAGAGTAGTTAGAGTTTTTAGTTAATTTTTCACTTTTTAGTTTTCTCTAGTTTTTAGAGAGAGAAAGTCTTAAACTTTCTCTCACTAGTTCATCTTTTTCTTTTAATCTTTCAAGATTAAACACTTTTGTATTGCTTATTTCATTAATCAAAGTTCTATTTTAAGCTTTTATTTCTTAATCTCATTCTACTTTTCTTTGATTTAAGATTGATTTTGGTGCGATTATCATGTGATCCGTGTTGTTCTAATTGATTTCGTGCTTAAAAGTTAATCTTTTGATCATTTTATAAGTTTTCATTTGATTAAGCTTTAAGACTTTTGTGCTTATTGGCTTATTTTTATGATTAGCTTATTTTTCTCATTAAAAAGTTTTATTAAAAAGTTTATGTTTTTATTGTTTAATCTAAAAAGTTGTTTGATTTTGAGTTAGATAAGTTGATAAAAGTGCTTATTTGATTCGGTTACTTATTTGGATTGATAAGTTTCGGGTATTAGCTTATTACTTTAGCTTATTACCTAGCTTTTCCCCATTTCCACAAATTTCGGAAAGGGTGGTAAAACCCCTTTCCGATTGGCATATTCCGACCGGGGGTACCATCTAACCGATTTCCTTAAATTTCGGAAAGGGTTCAAACTCCCCTTTCCGATTGGTGCTTTTCCGATTGGCCAATATTCCGACGGCAGCTCCCTCCCTTATTCCGATTGAACCAATCGGATTAGGGTTTATAAATTCCGATTGCCCTTGTTTCATTTTCCGATTGGTTGTCTTGCCCCATATTCCGATTGGGGTGTTTGCACGTATTCCGATTGAGTACGTTTGTAGTATTCCGACGGTGAGGGTTTTAAATATTCCGATTGACCTTTTGTCTCTATATTCCGATTGTTCCTTAGCAGTTATTCCGATTGGTACCATTCAGCAGTTATTCCGATTGACCCCCTTTTGTACACATTCCGATTGTTGCATTTACCATATTCCGAGCAGCCGATCGGAAAACATTCCGATCGGGGGTTCTTGTGGCTTGATTTGGTTTCTTTCGATATCACTTTCTTATAGTACTTTTTATTTTCTGAAATTTTCCAAGTGTTAGCTTTATTTAGTGAGTTAGTTCTTTTCCATTTCACCTTTAAGTTTATATGCATCCATTTTTATTCGTCACTTATAATATTCATCTTTATTCTTCCACTTTACTAAAAAAACACTTTAATTACTTGTTAATAGTTTAAAATTAATCAAAACCAAACCATTCTCTTGATTCACCAAAAGACGATTGAGTCGCACTTAAGACCGGTTTTCAATTCGAAAAGATTCGGACGATAATATTTTCATACCTAGCCAAAAGCGAAGTATTAAATGGCGCCGCTGCCGGCTCTTTTCGTTAAGATAAACGGTTTCTAGTGAGAGACGCATTGAATTTTGGGATCCGTTCTTTGAACGTTATTTTCATTGCTATAAAAATTTCCAAAAATCCCTAAAAAATATAAAACTCTTCAAAAATACAAAAACATTAAAAAACCTATAAAAACCAAAAATATTATATAGATATTCTCTTTGTGTATATTTTTCTTCTGCAGGTGCATGCGTACTAGATCTACGAACTATTCTGAGCCCGAGAATCGTGAAGATTTAGATATGGCTGGTGTTAATAACAACAATAATCACCCACCTCAAAATAATTTGAATAACAACCACAACAATAACAACAACAACAATGTCCTTCTACCTGATTTACGAACCATGGAGGAATTGTGCCAACCCACCATGAACGGACGCGGAGGCCCGATTGCGCCAATGCACGTCACGGCTCAGGAGTTTTCGTTGAAGCATCATATGATACAACAAGTGCAAACGAACCCATTTCGTGGAATTCCGGATGATGATGCCAACAAACACCTCGACAAATTCATTACCATTACCCAAAGCATGAAGTGCCCCGGTGTTTCTATGGATGACCTTCGCCTTCAACTTTTTCCACACTCGCTTTCTCACCATGCCGAAAAATGGTTTGACCGTCTTCCTAAGAATTCTATTCATACGTGGAACGACATGACTCAACGCTTTTTATCGCGCTACTTTCCCCCATCCATGGTCACTAGCCTTCGTAACCAAATTAGTGGATTTATGCAAGAGAATGATGAATCGCTTTTCGATGCTTGGGAACGTTACAATGATTTGATCGACCGCTGTCCTAATCACAATATGCTCCCCGTCACTCTCATTGACACCTTCTACAATGGTCTCACCTTTCGTGATCGTGACACGATCAATGCCGCCGCCGGTGGTACTTTTATGAAAAGGAGACCGGAGGAGTGTCGAGAGTTGATTGAAAACATGACTACTCACCACAAGAATTGGGATTCTTCCGCATCCTCAAGATCTAATCAGAGAGTCAATGTTTCGTCTACTTCTTCCACCACCAACTCGTCTATTTTGGAACGTGCTATTCTTGATATTAACAAAAGTCTCCAAATTTTGACTTCTAACCAAACTCAACAAGCTAAAGCCGTTGTTATTTCTTGTGACACATGTGGTGGTCCTCATTCCTACAATGAGTGTCCTTCTACTCACGGCATTTATTCTGAAGACGTTAACGCAGCATATGGTACTTATCCCACGGGAGGCTATCAAGCTCGCCCTCAAGGAGACCGTGGCTTGCTAAGTTATCGTTCCAACAATTATCTTGCTCCTCCCGGTTTCCCTCCTGCAAACCAAAACCAACAACAAAGCTACAACCGCAACAACCAATCCCAACCTCGTGCTCAAAATCAATATCAATCCCAAAGAAACTCATACCCAACTCAAGGAAATTCTCAAGCTCCACCTCTCAATCAACCGATGGCCGTAAGTCAAGACGTCGAGACGTTCATGAAGACTAATCGTGAGATGGTGACTAATCTTCAGAGTCAATTTGTCAACTTGAAGAATGACATGGTGAAACAAGGGAGCGATATTCGAGCCGAGCTAAGGAATGATATGGCCAAACACAGCAATGATATTAATGCCAACATGCAAAACTCTTTTAACAATCAAGCTCTTCACCTTCGTGATATGATTGGTTCGCTCATCCAAAGTAATCAACCCTCTGCTTCGGGTACTCTTCCGAGTAATACCGTTGCAAATCCGAGGGGGGAGATGAAAGCAATCACCACTCGTAGTGGAAAAGGTTATATGGAACCCGAGCTTCCTACACCTCCACCAGTGATTGTGAACAAGGAAAAAGAGCAACTTTCCCCACCTCCTTCACCTTCTATCCCCATTTCCCCACCACCCGTGGTTGTGAGTGATCCTATTCCCTTAAAGCCTTCTTCTTCATCCAATATACCTTAACCCTCAAGGTTGAGGAAAGAGAAGCAAAAGAGCAAAGATGATATTCAGGTTTCGAACTTCCTTAAAATGTTCAAATAATTGAATTTTAACATCTCCTTTGCCGAGGCTCTCGCTCACATGCCCAAATACGCTAAGATGTTTAAAGATCTTTTAAGCGATAAGGAAAAGCTTCTGGACATTGCTCAGACCCACCTTAATGAGAATTGCTCCGCAGTGCTCTTAAGGCAATTGCCCACCAAACTTGGTGATCCGGGTCGCTTCTTGATTCCTTGCAACTTCCCGGGAGTAGAGAATTGCATGGCCCTAGCCGATCTAGGTGCCAGTATAAACTTAATGCCTTTAAGTGTTTGGAAGCAATTATCTCTCCCCGAGCTAGTCCCCACCAAAATGACATTGGAATTAGCCAACCGTACGGTTGCTTATCCAGTTGGGATAGCCGAAGATGTCTTTGTTGGCGTCGACAAATTCACCTTCCCGGCGAATTTTGTTGTCGTTGACTACGAGATGGATCCCCGTGTTCCATTAATCGTAGGACGTCCATTCCTGAGGACCGGTCGCACTCTCATTGATGTAGCCGCAGGTGAAATAATCATGAGAGTTGGTGACGATAAAATTGTCTTCAACATGGGTAAGATTTCTAAGCAACCTTACTCGTATGAGAGTGTTAATGCTATTGATGTTCTCGATGAGGCTTGTGAAGAACATTTTCATGATGCTTGCAAAAGTACTCTTTCTTCTCTCCCCAATGTTGAGACCGTTGCCTCAATTGCCCCAGCATTGACTCCTTTCGGAGAAAGTGACTTGGATGATTTCGAAGCTAGCTTGGGTCCTCTCGATATTAAGTATGATGATTTGTCCACCAATTGGGATGAAGATATTCGTACTATTGAGAGACTTCTCAATGAGGACCCGTTCTCTCCTCCTGCTCCTAAAGAAGTGATTAATGATGATCCATCGTTAGTTTCACCATCTATTAAGGATCCTCCTACTCTTGAGCTTAAGGACCTACCGCCTCATCTTGAGTACGTTTTTCTGGAAGACGACGAGAAGCTACCAGTCATCATCGCAAAGGATCTGCAAGAAGACGAAAAAGCCCGACTTGTCGCTGTGTTGAAAAAGCATAAAAGAGCTATCGCTTGGAAAATCTCCGACATCCGCGGAATTGATCCTCACTTTTGCACACATAAAATTCTCATGGAGGACGACTTTAAGCCTACAATTCAAAGTCAACGAAGGGTGAATCCTAAAATACATGAAGTCATCAAAAAAGAGGTTATCAAACTTCTTGATGCGGGTATGATTTACCCTATTTCGGATTCACCGTGGGTTAGTCCAGTCCATTGTGTGCCTAAGAAAGGCGGAATCACCGTTGTGCCCAATGTAAACAACGAGTTAATTCCTACCCGTCTCGTTACTGGGTGGAGAGTTTGTATAGACTACCGCAAACTCAATGATGCCACGAGAAAGGATCATTTCCCTCTACCTTTTATGGACCAAATGCTTGAACGTTTAGCTGGTAATGAATATTACTGCTTTCTAGATGGTTTCTCGGGTTATTTTCAAATACCCATCGATCCCCAAGATCAAGAGAAGACAACATTCACTTGTCCCTACGGCACATTTGCTTATAAAAGAATGCCATTTGGCTTATGCAATGCCCCCGGGACTTTCCAAAGGTGCATGTTGGCTATCTTCCATGACATGGTTGAGCAAACCATGGAAGTCTTCATGGACGATTTCTCGGTCTTCGGGGATTCCTTCTCTTCTTGCCTTGCCAATTTGGAATGTATGCTTAAGCGGTGCGAAGACACTCGCCTTGTTCTGAATTGGGAAAAATGCCATTTTATGGTAAAAGAAGGCATTGTGCTAGGACACAAAATCTCAAAAGCCGGTCTTGAAGTTGACCGTGCTAAAGTTGATGTCATAGCCAAATTACCTCCACCTTCAACCGTGAAGGGTGTGAGAAGCTTTCTGGGTCATGCGGGCTTCTATCGTAGATTCATTCAGGATTTCTCTAAAATCGCTCGCCCGATGACCCACCTCTTGGAAAAAGATACTCCCTTTATCTTTTCTAAAGAGTGTCTCGAAGCCTTCAATCTTCTCAAGGATAAGCTAACTAAGGCACCGGTCTTGGTTACCCCTAATTGGGAGCTGCCTTTTGAATTGATGTGCGATGCTAGCGATTTTGCTATTGGAGCGGTTCTTGGACAAAGAGTGAATAAACACTTCCAACCAATCCACTACGCTAGCAAAACAATGACGGGGGCTCAATTGCATTATACGACAACCGAAAAAGAGCTTTTAGCTGTTGTCTATGCTTTTGAGAAATTTCGCCCCTATCTTGTTTTATCCACCACCATCGTATACACGGACCATTCCGCGTTGAAGTACTTGATGACAAAGAACGATTCTAAGCCAAGACTTCTTCGCTGGGTTTTGCTCCTTCAAGAATTCAACATTGAAATTCGTGACAAGAAGGGAGCCGAAAACCTGGCCGCGGATCATCTGAGTCGACTTGAGGATCCATATCAGGGGGATCATCCGAACAAAGAGATCAATGACTCTTTCCCCCTGGAGACTCTAATGTCTATAAATCTCAATCTTGATGGCACCCCGTGGTTTGCGGACATTGCAAACTACTTAGCAGGTGGTATTCTCATCCAAGGGTTAACATCCCAACAAAAGAAGAAGTTCCTGAACGATGTTAAGACTTACTTTTGGGATGACCCTTATCTATTCAAACAGTGTGCTGATCTGATTATTCGTCGATGTGTTGACGGACCGGCAGCTTTTGACATCCTCCAAGCTTGCCACAAAGGACCAACCGGTGGTCACTTTGGTCCCAACTACACCGCTAAGAAAGTGTTTGATTCTGGATTCTACTGGCCCACCATTTATCGTGACGCTCACGAAATGGTTAAACATTGTGATGCTTGCCAACGTCAGGGCAAGATCACACATAAGGATGAGATGCCTCAAAATTTCATACAGGAATGTGAAATCTTTGATGTATGGGGCATCGACTTTATGGTGCCATATCCATCATCCAAAGGGAACAAGTACATCCTCGTCGCCGTCGTCTACGTCTCTAAATGGGTTGAAGCTAAGGCTCTTCCTACGAATGATGCGAGGGTGGTTGTGAACTTTTTGAAGCAGCTTTTCGCTCGATTTGGCGTTCCTCGTGCTATCATCAGTGACCGCGAGACTCATTTTTGCAACGATCAATTTGCAAGAGTCATGGCAAAGTATGGTGTCACTCACCGTCTTTCCACCGCCTATCATCCCCAAACCAATGGGCAAGCCGAAATTTCCAATCGTGGCTTGAAGAGAATTTTGGAGCGTACTGTGGGAGAGCATCGTGCCGCGTGGGCCGATAAGTTAGATGATGCTCTGTGGGCTTTCCGTACTGCTTACAAGACCCCGATCGGTTGTACACCCTATCGTCTTGTGTACGGGAAAGCCTGCCACCTACCCATCGAGCTGGAACATAAGGCGCACTGGGCCTTGAAATGGGCTAACTTCGACATCGTCAAAGCCGGTGATCATCGCAAGGTTCAACTCAACGAGCTAAATGAACTAAGGAATGAAGCTTATGAGAACTCGCTGATCTACAAGGAGAAGACGAAGATTATCCACGATGCCAAAATCAAGAACCGAGAGTTCCACGTTGGTGATCACGTCTTACTCTTTAACTCTCGGTTGAAGATCTTCTCTGGCAAGTTGAAGAGCCGCTGGTCTGGTCCATTCACCGTCGCCAAAGTCTTTCCTTATGGGACCATTGAGCTTTCTCAGCCGAATGGGCCCAATTTCAAGGTGAATGGCCAGCGTCTGAAGCTGTACTTTGGTGAGGACATCTCTCAAGAGATGATTCCATCCCTCACCACGTTCCCCATGAACTAAAATTGGGGTCGAGTCAGGCTCATGACTCGGTGAACAAAAACAAGCGCTTCTCGGGAGGCAACCCGTGTTCTATCCTTTACTGCTTTCATAATAAGTGTAGGGGGAGCCCCGCATATGTTTGTTGTCTTGTTTCTTGTGTTGTGCAGGGATTAAAGTTTCAGAAAGCATCTTGATGACTTTTGACGAACCGTGATACCGTGTTTTCCATCTTCCCGGTTCTATCTTAAACTCTTGTGATTCAATATTTCATATTCTATATGTTCACATTGAATTCACTTTAGTTGTCTTTTCCTTGGCAAAATTTAAACAAAGTGCACAATGTCCTAAGTGTAGGGGAGTTTACTCCCACATGCTTAAACATTGAGGACAATGTTTATTTCAAGTGTAGGGGGGGCTTCTATCGAAGTAAGTGGTCTTTTCCGTGAATTTGCCCTCATTTTAACCGGAAAATTTGATTTTTCGACATTTTTCAAAATTTTTAATTTATTTTGGCCTAGTTGTATAGTTGTATTTGCCTTTGTTATGTTTATTTTCTTGCCGTTGCTAGAATAAATTTTCAATAAAGTGGTTTTAGATTTTTCTTAGTCGTGAACATTTTGACTCAACCCGAGTTTACATACCTAAGTTTACTCTAGCTAGTATCCTTAACGTGTTTAAGTCAAGTTTTGCTAGGCTTTTATATAGGGAGCTATAAAACGCGAAAGTCTAAACTCTCACAGGTTAAGAACAAGAACTTTTCGCAAGTTCCTATAATTGATCCTAGAGAGTTGTTTATCAAGGGAACTTTAAAACGCGATTTCTAAACTTGAAAAAGTCTAAGAATTTACAAGATCCTATAGGCGATTCGAAAACCCAAAACTTTGATTTAATAGGCTAAGCATCCACGAGTCTCATTCCTTGAGATTTTAAACTGTGGAGAACGAGAGATGATAGAGTCAATTATAAGTTCGGTATTCTTTCGTGAATTTATGTGAGTTAATTATGAGCCTATTCTCCCTCCGCTTGTTAATAAATTAATCTGCCAATAAATAAGGTTGTACGATTTAAAAGTTACTTAGCTTCTAGCCCTAGATCGTTTAAAAGTTGCTCGGTAATGACGAGAGTTCATAGCCAAGGCATAACTTATGAAGCGGGGCGCGAAGATTGGCGAGTCCGAAAAGGCCCTAACAAGGCATGAGGGCTACATTTTGTTGCTTAAGATCCAAAAGTTATGTGAAGAATCATTTATCAAAGATCAATATGAAGGATCGAGACACACGACGAAAAGCAAGAACTCCCCAAAAGTCATGGAGAAGTCTATCCGAAAAGACCCTAACAAGGTATGAGGATAAATAGATCCAAGTCCTAAAAGGAGGCGGATCGTTGTATATCAAAGTCCAAAATAAAGATTGGAGAAAAATGAAGAAGTCGTGGTCCAAAAATGAAGAATCTCTCAAAAACTTCAAGTGAAGAAATTCCTATTATGAAGAGAAGACCATAATTTCAAGAACGTCTCTCGAAGATTCGAAGTATGAAGTCACTGCCAAATATCGGCCCGAGAAAGGTCTCAAATCGCGAACCAAGTTATGCCAAGATATGAACTTTCTGATATCCCGAGAAGCAGTTTTAAAAGATTTGGTCCTTTAGCTAACTATTGATTAAATCGTTCACCTTATTTTCGGACTAAATAACTATCGAAATAAGTCAAACAATGCATCCTCGTGATCATTCAAGACAAAAATAAAATATAAGAGATACACCTAGGAATAAGGGAGTCTAAGTGAATAATTGGCCCACATGAGTTCGTGATAGTTTGCTAACTTATAATAACAATGATCTCGTTTTTAAGCTTGGTATGGGGAACGTGAAACTTGAGGATGATAAACGTTCACGGCCGCCAAAACCCAATGTAAGTTTTTAATTTCTTTACTTATTTCTATTTAATAAATGCCAATGTGGGTTATTTATGATGGAAAATGTAAACCGTGCTTTAAAATTAATGCATTGCATGAGGGCATTGCAATGGTCAAGTGTAGGGGATTTAATAACTGTGAAAACACTTATCCTTTTACCATTTATTTCCAATAATAACAAGACCAAAACGTGTGATTTATGTCGTAAAAGTCGGAATTATGCGTGGTTTGTGTTTTTATTGTGTTTTAGGACCAAAATATTAAAAAGGAAGAAAACACGGGCTTTTATTGAAGAAAACAGGAAAAAGACGAAGTCAAAAGATCAAGAGTGCAAAAAGAACGGAAGTCCAAGGCCTATTCTGAAGATTTATCGAAGAAAAAGTCAAAAGACAGAAGTTTAAGAACTTAAGTCTAATAGAAGAAGAAAATTGAAAGACAAGTTCAAATCCCGAGACGACAAAGACGAAGAATTAAAGTCGAGTCGAGAAAACGTAGAGAAAGCAAGAAAGAAGATGCAACACATGCACTCCTTCCACCTTCCCTATAAATACCCTCCTAATAGTCATTAGGAGAGTAGTTAGAGTTTTTAGTTAATTTTTCACTTTTTAGTTTTCTCTAGTTTTTAGAGAGAGAAAGTCTTAAACTTTCTCTCACTAGTTCATCTTTTTTTTTTAATCTTTCAAGATTAAACACTTTTGTATTGCTTATTTCATTAATCAAAGTTCTATTTTAAGCTTTTATTTCTTAATCTCATTCTACTTTTCTTTGATTTAAGATTGATTTTGGTGCGATTATCATGTGATTCGTGTTGTTCTAATTGATTTCGTGCTTAAAAGTTAATCTTTTGATCATTTTATAAGTTTTCATTTGATTAAGCTTTAAGACTTTTGTGCTTATTGGCTTATTTTTATGATTAGCTTATTTTTCTCATTAAAAAGTTTTATTAAAAAGTTTATGTTTTTATTGTTTAATCTAAAAAGTTGTTTGATTTTGAGTTAGATAAGTTGATAAAAGTGCTTATTTGATTCGGTTACTTATTTGGATTGATAAGTTTCGGGTATTAGCTTATTACTTTAGCTTATTACCTAGCTTTTCCCCATTTCCACAAATTTCGGAAAGGGTGGTAAAACCCCTTTCCGATTGGCATATTCCGACCGGGGGTACCATCTAACCGATTTCCTTAAATTTCGGAAAGGGTTCAAACTCCCCTTTCCAATTGGTGCTTTTCCGATTGGCCAATATTCCGACGACAGCTCCCTCCCTTATTCCGATTGAACCAATCGGATTAGGGTTTATAAATTCCGATTGCCCTTGTTTCATTTTCCGATTGGTTGTCTTGCCCCATATTCCGATTGGGGTGTTTGCACGTATTCCGATTGAGTACGTTTGTAGTATTCCGACGGTGAGGGTTTTAAATATTCCGATTGACCTTTTGTCCCTATATTCCGATTGTTCCTTAGCAGTTATTCCGATTGGTACCATTCAGCAGTTATTCCGATTGACCCCCTTTTGTACACATTCCGATTGTTGCATTTACCATATTCCGAGCAGCCGATCGGAAAACATTCCGATCGGGGGTTCTTGTGGCTTGATTTGGTTTCTTTCGATATCACTTTCTTATAGTACTTTTTATTTTCTGAAATTTTCCAAGTGTTAGCTTTATTTAGTGAGTTAGTTCTTTTCCATTTCACCTTTAAGTTTATATGCATCCATTTTTATTCGTCACTTATAATATTCATCTTTATTCTTCCACTTTACTAAACGACACTTTAATTACTTGTTAATAGTTTAAAATTAATCAAAACCAAACCATTCTCTTGATTCACCAAAAGACGATTGAGTCGCACTTAAGACCGGTTTTCAATTCGAAAAGATTCGGACGATAATATTTTCATACCTAGCCAAAAGCGAAGTATTAGTGATTTATTCCGAACGAATGATTATTCCGAATGAGCTGTTTTCAGGTTATTTTTAATTTCAGTTTTTAACTTTCTGGTTTAAATTTTCAAGCTTTACTTTTCCCACCTTTTTACTTAGTTGCACTTTAAGTTTAATTGCTTTAAATTTATTTTAGCCTTGCCTTAGTTTAAGTTTTAGTTGCGTTTTAAGTTTGCCTTTAGGTTAGGTTTAAGTTTGCGTTATTTACTCTAAGTGCCTTTTACTTTTCGTCACGTTTTAAATTCCAGTCATTTATTTTAAATTAGAGTTAGATTTTACTTTACCTGCTCTTTTACTTTAATAGTTTTGCACCTTTAATTCTCTTACAACGACACAACTTTTGTTTCCACCAAAAACAGCTGAGTCGCATAGTTAACCAGTTATCAATTCGATTAGACACACGACAAAGAACTTTTTAACTAAGTAAAACCTAGTTATCAAATGGCGCCGCTGCCGGCTCTTTTCGTATAGATTAACGGTTTTATGTGAGAGATGCGTTGCTTTTTGGGATCCGTTCATTCGTGAGCGTTATTTTCTTGCTTAAAAATTTCAAAAAAAAACCATAAAAATTAAAAATTGTTAAAAATCCAAAAAATTAAAAATTTTCAAAAATCAAAAAGATTTTATTTTTCTTTATAGTGTATATATATTCTCTTTGTGTTTGGTTTCTTTTTCTTTTGCCTTTGTAGGTGTATGCGTACTAGATCTTCTAATTATCAAGAGCCCGAGACTCGAGAAGATTTAGATATGGCAGGTGTGAACAACAACAATCCACCGCACCTCAATAATAATAACAACAATGTTCTTCCACAACCCGATCTTCGGACAATGGAGGAGCTTTGTCTACCCACCATGTTTGGACGAGGAGGACCGATTGCGCCGATGCAAATCACGGCTCCAGAGTTTTCGTTGAAGCGCCACATGATTCAGCAAGTGCAAACAAATCCTTTTCGAGGAATGCCTGATGATGATGCCAACAAACACCTCGACAAATTCATTACTATCACCCAAAGCATGAAGTTGCCCGGTGCCACAATGGATGTTCTTCGCCTTTAACTCTTCCCACATACTTTATCCCACCACGCCGAGGAATGGTTTGATCGTCTCCCGAAGAATTCAATTCATACTTGGGATGACATGACTCAACGCTTTTTGTCGCGCTACTTTCCACCAACCATGGTCACGAGCCTTCGCAATCAAATCAGCGGTTTCATGCAAGAACCCGATGAATCTCTCTTTGATGCTTGGGAAAGATATAATGTTTTGATCGATCGTTGTCCAAACCACAATATGCTCCCTGTGACCTTAATTGATGCTTTCAAAACAGTTTGACTTTTCGAGATCGTGATACGATTAATGCAGCCGCCGGTGGCACATTTATGAAAAGGAGACCCGAGGAGTGTAGAGAGCTTATTGAAAACATGACTACTCATCATAAAAACTGGGATTCCTCCGTTTCTTCAAGGAACACCCCGAGAGTCAATGTTTCTTCTACTTCAGCGAACCCCGATATGACTTAATTCACCCGCATGATGACCGAAATGAACAAAAATATCTTGCTTCTCGCTACAAACCAACAACAAGTTAAAGTGGTGGCTAATCCTTGTGAGACATGCAGAGGTCCTCACTCATACACTGATTGTCCTTCTACTCAAGGAAATCCGGAAAACGTGTATGCAGCCTATGGTAATTATTCACCGGAAAATTACCAAGCTCGACCTCAAGGGGATCGAAATTTGCTGAGTTACCGGTCCAACAACTACCTTTCACCCGGTATTTCTCCTCAAAACCAAAACCCCAACAACAATTACACTAGAAGCAACCAAATTCCACCTAGAGCTTCTAATCCTTATCACCCACCCGCTCAACAAGCCCCACCCATGAATCAAGATGTTGAAGCATTAATGAGAACCCAAGGTGAGCAAATCAAGAATCTACAGAGCCAAATTATCAATTTGAAAGGGGATATCACCAAGCAAGGGAATGACATTAGATCCGAGCTTCGAGATAATATTCAATCCTCCTTCAGCAATCAAACGAATGATTTGAAGAATATGCTGGCTAGTTTCTTGCCCACAACTCAACCCTCTACCTCGAGTTCTCTACCTTCAAACACCGTCACCAATCCACGAGCGAATATGAGTGCTATTACTACCCGTAGTGGAGTTACTTTAGTAGGACCACCTATTCCGCCCCCATCATCTACACCTCCTCCACCACCATTTATCCCTACTCCTCCCACACCTAGTATTAGTACACCATTACCGTCTCCGCCTCGTCATGACGAAGTACCCACCAAGAATCCTCCACCAACCCCACCTTCAACATCTCAACCTTTACCTGCTACACCTACACCTTCACCACCCAACCCCAATATTCCTTATCCATCTCGCTTAGGTAAGGCCAAAATGCACACCAAGGATGACATTCAAGTGTCGAATTATTTGAAGACGATCTCTCAAATGAATTTCAACATTAGCCTTGTTGAAGCACTTGTCCACATGCCCAAATTTATCAAAGCATTCAAGGAATTGCTTAACAAGAAGGAGAAGCTGATTGATCTCGCCAACACACGCTTAAATGAAAACTGTTCTGGAGTTATTCTTAAAGAACTTCCGGAAAAACTTGGAGATCCCAGTCGTTTTGTGTTGCCTTGCATTTTTAACAAAACCGAAGAATTTACTACCCTAGCTAATCTCGGGGCCAGTATAAATCTGATGCCTTTAAGTGTTTGGACAGCACTATCATTGCTCGACCTTACTCCAACAAATATGACTCTTGAGCTTGCAAATCGCACTCTCGCTTACCCCGTTGGTATTGCCGAAGATGTGTTCATTAAAGTTGGCACCTTTACTTTTCCGGTCGACTTTGTTGTTGTTGATTATGAAATGGACCCTCGTATTCCTTTAATACTTGATCGGCCATTCTTGAGAACCGGACGAGCTTTAGTTGATGTTGCCAAAGGTGAATTAATTTTAACGGTCGGGAATGAACAACAAGTGTTCAAAATGGGGAAGCTTACAAGCAAATCCTACGAGAATCTGCGAATATGATTAATGTGCTTGATGATTTTGTCGTCTACAACAATCCTCTATTCGATTCGTGCATTGATAATCCACTTTTTCAAGATGATGTGGATGATTCTCTCTCCAATTTGGAACCTTCACCCATTTATGATTCTCCACCGATCTTTGATGCTTATGATGATGATTCTAGCTCAGATACGGATGATTATGATGATTTTACTTCTGAGTATCCCGACATGCCCACGTATGATGATTTTGATGAGGCCGATACTCTTCCGAGTGATTCTTCACATGATGAAGATCCTCCGCCATCACTTGATCCTACTTTGGATGATTACTCATTTGAGGAAGACTTCTCTACTTTTCTCAATACTTACTTCCCTCATGAGAGTGATGCTCCTCCTTTAGACTTTGATGATTATGGTCTTGATCCTACTTCGGATTTGAAGAAAATTCTTTCAAAGGAGAAGCAACCAGACGACACCAACATCCGCAGCACGTATGATTTAACACCTCTTTGTCCACCTTTTGAGGACGAGGTTGTGCATTTTCTTCGCGGATCATCTTCAAATTCTGTTGCGCCTGAGTGCTATTTTCCCCTAAAGGAAAAGGTGTTCGACCCCGGTATCGATATTCTTCAGCCATCTCAGTATCCTTCTGATGAAATAAAAGGAAAAATCTTTGGAACTTATGGAAATCTGCTTGCACCTCTTCACCCTTGCTACCACCGTGCTCCATCTTTGCTTAAGGGAACCTTGCCTATTCTTCTTTGGCTTGCCTTTTTCGCCTTAAGCTTGTTCTTTTTGATGGACGAAAACTATGTATTTGATCCCGGTGGATGTGTTTCATGCTTCTTCCTATGATAATCAAGGTCGAGTCAGGCTAACGACTCGGTTAACAAAAATCAAGCGCTTCTTGGGAGGCAACCCATGTATCTATCTTTTAGCTTTCTTTATCCTAAGTGTAGGGGAGACCCGTTGGTGTTTGCTATTTCCTCTCTTCTTATATTCAGGGATTCGAGCGCCCAATGATCCACTCTTGATGATTCTTGACGACCCGTGATTCCGTTGTTCCCTTCTTCCCGGTTCTATCCTAAACTCTTTTCGGTTCACTATTTTATATTTTCCACTATTAAAATAGGAATCTCGTTAGTTGTCCTTCCCTTAGAGAGATTTAAACAAAGTGCACAATGTCCTAAGTGTAGGGGAGTTTACTCCCACATGCTTAAACATTGAGGACAATGTTTATATTAAGTGTAGGGGGACTTCTATCGAAGTTAAGTGGCTTTTCCTTGTATTTGTCCTTATTTTAACCGGAAAATCAATTTTTCGACATTTTTCAAAATTTTTGATCTATTTTGGCCTTTTAGTTTTTCCCTTTGTAAAGTTATTTTCTTTCTTTTCTAGAATAAATTTTGAATAAAGTGGTTTTAAAATTTCAAACGTTGTGAATCTTTTGACTCGACCCGAGTTTACTTATCTAAGTTTACTCTAGCTAGTATCCTTAACGTGTTTAAGACAAGTTTTGCTAGGCTTTTATATAGGGAGCTATAAAACGCGAAAGTCTTAACTCTCACGGGTTAAGAACAAGAACTTTTCGCAAGTTCCTATAATTGATCCTAGAGAGTCGTTTATCAAGGGAACTTTAAAATGCGAATTCTAAAACTTGAAAAAGCCTAAGAGTTTGCAAGATCCTATAGGCGACTTGAAAACCCAAAACTTTGATTTAATAGGCTAAGCATCCACGAGTCTCATTCCTTGAGATTTTAAACTGTGGAGAACGAGAGATGATAAAGTCAATTATAAGTTTGGTATTCTTTCGTGAATTTATGTGAGTTAATTATAATCCTATTCTCCCATCGCTTGCTAATAAATTTATCTGCAATAAATAAGGTTGTACGATTTGAAAAGTTACTTAGCTTCTAGCCCAAGATCGTTTAAAAGTTGCTCGGTATGGATTAGAGTTCATAACCAAGGCATAACTTATTGAAGCGGGATGCGAAGATTGGCGAGTCCGAAAAAGCCCTAACAAGGCATGAGGGCTACATTTTGTTGCTAAAGATCCCAAGTGATGTGAAGAATCATTTATCAAAAATCAATATGAAGTATCGAGACACACGACGAAAAGCAAGTACTCCCAAAAGATCATGGAGAAGTCTATCCAAAAAGGCCCTAACAAGGTATGAGCATAAATAGATCCAAATCCAAAAAGGAGGCGGATCGTTGTATATCAAAATCCCAAATAAAGATTGGAGAAAAATGAAGAAGTCGTGGTCCAAGTATGAAGAATCTCTCAAAACTTCAAGTGAAGAAATTCCTATTATGAAGAGAAGACCATTATTTCATGAACGTCTCTCAAGATTTGAAGTATGAAGTCGCTGCCAAATATCGGTCCAAGAAAGGTCTCAAATCGCGAAGCGAGTTATGCCAAGATATGAACTTTATGAGGTCCCGAGAAGCAGTTTTAAAAGATTTTGTCCTTTAGCTAACTATTGATTAAATCGTCCCACTTTGTTTTCAGTCTAAATAACTATCGAAATAAGTCAAACAATGCATCCTCGTGATCATTCAAGACAACAATAAAATATAAGAGATACACCTACGAATAAGGGAGTCTAAGTAAATAATTGGCCCACATGAGTTCGTGTTAGTTTGCTAACTTATAATAACAATGATCTCGTTTTTAAGCTTAGTTTGGAGAAAGTGAAAACTTTAGGATGATGATCATTCATGACATTTTCAAAACCCTAAGGTATGCTTTTGATTTCTTTACTTGTTTTGTTATTTTCTATCTCTTTAATAAAGGCCAAGGTGGATTGATTGTGATGAAAAATGTAAACATGCTTTGTAACTAATGCATTGCATGAGGACATTGCAATGGTCAAGTGTAGGGGATTTGATATGTGTGTAAACACCCATCCTTTTTACCACTTAATTACAATAATAACCGAGCCAAAACATATATTTTATGTCATTTATGTCGGAATTATGCGTGGTTTATGTTTTTGTTGTGATTTAGGACGAAAATGTGGAAAAGGGAGAAAACACGGGCATTCACGGGCTTTTATCAAACAAAAAGACGAAAGACGAAGTCAAGAAATCAAGAGTGCAAAAAGAACGGAAGTCCAAGACCAATTCTGAAGATTTATCGAAGAAAAAGTCAAAAGACGGAAGGTTACTAAAGCCGAAGAACTCAAGTCTTATTTATGAAGAAATGTCAAGACGAGTTTAAAGAAATCCCGAGACAAAGTCATTAAAGTCCAAGATTTAAGAAGATTAAGGACTTAAGGACTTAATGGTGCAATTAAGGAAAGAAGAAAGAGGGGAGGAAGCTTCCTAAGAACCTCCCTAATCTCCCCTATAAATAGGCCATTAGTGTTTTCATTTCATTTTATTGGCTAATTGTGACAATTAGTTCTTCCATTTTAATTACCTTGTCATTTAAATTCATTTCCATTTAAATACTTGTCTTGCACCTTAAATTCATTTATTTTCAAGTAAGTTCCTTTTAATTCTTGTCAATCTTTACTTTTATTGTTCATCTCCTATCTACCTTTCTTTAATCTTTAATCTTTATGTTTATGTTCATGTTTATGTTTTTGATGTTTTATTGATTTGATTTAAGTGGGTTTTGATTATTTTGATTATTATTGTTAGTTTTATTGTTTTGGATTGTTTGTTTATGATTAGTAGATGTTTATTGATTAGTTTGATTTAATCTTGTGGTTGATTTTGATTAGATTAGATTGGATTCGTGTTATATTTGTTCCTGCGTGTTCTTCGCTGTTACGGTTGTTCCCAGGTTATTCCGGATCAAAGAAAGTTGTTCCGAATCAAGGGTTTCAGTAGATTATTCCGAACGAAGATTGTTTGTTGATTATTCCGAATAAAGGGCGTTCATTCGGAATAAGTGACATATTCCGGATCAAGGCCATATTCCGGATCAGCAACATTCCGAGTGAACGATTTTAGGGATTGTTCATTCGGAACATCAATTGTTCCGAATCAAAGAGTTTATTCGGAACATATTCCGAATCAAGCTGTGTATTCCGAGTGAAGCTGTTCATTCGGAATATTCCGAATCAAGACAAAGTTCCGAATCAGTGGAGTTCATTCGGAACATTTATTGTTCCGAATCAAGGAGTTTCATTCGGAGTATTTATTGTTCCGAATCAAGACATTGTTCCAGATCAGCATTCCGAACCAAGCCAGACATTCCGAATCAGTGGAAATTCCGAATCAAGCTAACATTCGGAGTGAAGAATTTATTCCGGATAAGTGACATATTCCGGATGAGTGATTTATTTCGGGTCAAGGTTTTATTCCGGGTGAACATTTTATTCCGAATCAAGGTTTTGGTAAATATTCCGAGTGACGAAGAAATTATTCCGAACGAAGGTGACATTCCGGATGAGTGATTTATTCCGAACGAAGGATTATTCCGAATGAGCTGTTTTTAGGTTATTTTTAATTTCAGTTTTTAACTTTCTGGTTTTAATTTTCAAGCTTTACTTTTCCCGCCTTTTTACTTAGTTGCACTTTAAGTTTAATTGCTTTAAATTTATTTTAGCCTTGCCTTAGTTTAAGTTTTAGTTACGTTTTAAGTTTGCCTTTAGGTTAGGTTTAAGTTTGCGTTATTTACTCTAAGTGCCTTTTACTTTTCGTCACGTTTTAAATTCCAGTCATTTATTTTAAATTAGAGTTAGATTTTACTTTACCTGCTCTTTTACTTTAATAGTTTTGCACCTTTAATTTTACTACAACGACACAACTTTTGTTTCCACCAAAAACAGTTGAGTCGCATAGTTAACCAGTTATCAATTCGATTAGACACACGACAAAGAACTTTTTAACTAAGTAAAACCTAGTTATCAAATGGCACCGTTGCCGGCTCTTTTCGTAAAGATTAACGGTTTTCTGTGAGAGACGCGTTGATTTTTGGGATCCGTTCATTCGTGAGCGTTATTTTCTTGCTTAAAAATTTCAAAAAAACCATAAAAATTAAAACTTGTTAAAAATCCAAAAAATTAAAAAATTTCAAAAATCCAAAAAGTTTTTATTTTTCTTTATAGTGTATATATATTCTCTTTGTGTTTGGTTTCTTTTTCTTTTGCTTTTGTAGGTGTATGCGTACTAGATCTTCTAATTATCAAGAGCCCGAGACTCGAGAAGATTTAGATATGGCAGGTGTGAACAACAACAATCCACCGCACCTCAATAATAATAACAACAATGTTCTTCCACAGCCCGATCTTCGGACAATGGAGGAGCTTTGTCAACCCACCATGTTTGGACGAGGAGGACCGATTGCGCCGATGCATATCACGGCTCCGGAGTTTTCGTTGAAGCACCACATGATTCAGCAAGTGCAAACAAATCCTTTTCGAGGAATGCCTGATGATGATGCCAACAAACACCTCGACAAATTCATTACTATCACCCAAAGCATGAAGTTGCCCGGTGCCACAATGGATGTTCTTCGCCTTCAACTCTTCCCACATACTTTATCCCACCACGCCGAGAAATGGTTTGATCGTCTCCCGAAGAATTCAATTCATACTTGGGATGACATGACTCAACCCTTTTTGTCGCGCTACTTTCCACCATCGATGGTCACGAGCCTTCGCAATCAAATCAGCGGTTTCATGCAAGAACCCGATGAATCTCTCTTTGATGCTTGGGAAAGATATAATGTTTTGATCGATCGTTGTCCAAACCACAATATGCTCCCTGTGACCTTAATTGATACTTTCTACAACGGTTTGACTTTTCGAGATCGTGATACGATTAATGCAGCCGCCGGTGGCACATTTATGAAAAGGAGACCCGAGGAGTGTATAGAGCTTATTGAAAACATGACTACTCATCATAAAAACTGGGATTCCTCCGCTTCTTCAAGGAACAACCTGAGAGTCAATGTTTCTTCTACTTCAGCAAACCCCGACCGAATTCACCCGCATGATGACCGAAATGAACAAAAATATCTTGCTTCTCGCTACAAACCAACAACAAGTTAAAGCGGTGGCTAATCCTTGTGAGACATGCGGCGGTCCTCACTCATACACTGATTGTCCTTCTACTCAAGGAAATCCGGAAAACGTGTATGCAGCCTATGGTAATTATTCACCGGAAAATTACCAAGCTCGACCTCAAGGGGATCGAAATTTGCTGAGTTACCGGTCCAACAACTACCTTTCACCCGGTATTTCTCCTCAAAACCAAAACCCCAACAACAATTACACTAGAAGCAACCAAATTCCAACTAGAGCATCTAATCCTTATCACCCACCCGCTCAACAAGCCCCACCCATGAATCAAGATGTTGAAGCATTAATGAGAACCCAAGGTGAGCCATTCAAGAATCTACAGAGCCAAATTATCAATTTGAAAGGGGATATCACCAAGCAAGGGAATGACATTAGATCCGAGCTTCGAGATAATATTCAATCCTCCTTCAGCAATCAAACGAATGATTTGAAGAATATGCTGGCTAGTTTCTTGCCCACAACTCAACCCTCTACCTCGAGTTCTCTACCTTCAAACACCGTCACCAATCCACGAGCGAATGTGAGTGCTATTACTACCCGTAGTGGAGTTAATTTAGTAGGACCACCTATTTCGCCTCCATCATCTACACCTCCTCCGCCACCATTTATCCCTACTCCTCCCACACCTAGTATTAGTACACCATTACCGTCTCCGCCTCATCATGACGAAGTACCCACCAAGAATCCTCCACCAACCCCACCTTCAACATCTCACCCTTTACCCGCTACACCTACACCTTCACCACCCAACCCCAATATTCCTTATCCATCTCGCTTAGGCAAGGCCAAAATGCACACCAAGGATGACATTCAAGTGTCGAATTATTTGAAGATGATCTCTCAAATGAATTTCAACATTAGCCTTGTTGAAGCACTTGTCCACATGCCGAAATTTGTCAAAGCATTCATGGAATTGCTTAACAAGAAGGAGAAGCTGATTGAGCTCGCCAACACACGCTTAAATGAAAACTGTTCTTCGGTTATTCTTAAAGAACTTCCGGAAAAACTTGGAGATCCCGGTCGTTTTGTGTTTCCTTAGATTTTTAACAAAACCGAAGAATTTACTGCCCTAGCTGATCTCGTGGCCAGTATAAATCTGATGCCTTTAAGTGTTTGGACAGCACTATCATTGCCCGACCTTACTCCAACAAAGATGACTCTTGAGCTTGCAAATCGCACTCTCGCTTACCCCGTTGGTATTGCCGAAGATATGTTCATTAAAGTTGGCACCTTTACTTTTCTGGTCGACTTTGTTGTTGTTGCTTATGAAATGGACCCTCGTATTCCTTTAATACTTGGCCGGCCATTCTTGAGAACCGGACGAGCTTTAGTTGATGTTGCCGAAGGTGAATTAATTTTAAGGGTCGGGAATGAACAACAAGTGTTTAAAATGGGGAAGCTTACAAGAAAATCCTATGGATGAGAATCTGTGAATATGATTAATGTGCTTGATGATTTTGTCGTCTACAACAATCCTCTATTCGATTCGTGCATTGATAATCCACTTTTTCAAGATGATGTGGATGATTCTCTCTCCAATTTGGAACCTTCACCCATTTATGATTCTCCACCGATCTTTGATGCTTATGATGATGATTCTAGCTCAGATACGGATGATTATGATGACTTTACTTCCGAGTATCCCGACATGCCCACGTATGATGATTTTGATGAGGCCGATACTCTTTCGAGTGATTCTTCACATGATGAAGATCCTCCGCCATCACTTGATCCTACTTTGGATGACTACTCATTTGAGGAAGACTTTTCTACTTTTCTCAATACTTACTTCCCTCATGAGAGTGATGCTCCTCCTTTAGACTTTGATGATTATGGTCTTGATCCTACTTCGGATTTGAAGAAAATTCTTTCAAAGGAGAAGCAACTGGACGACACCGACATCCGGTGCACGTATGATTTAACACCTCTTTGTCCACCTTCTGAGGACGAGGTTGTGCATTTTCTTCGCGGATCATCTTCAAATTCTGCTGCGCCTGAGTGCTATTTTCCCCTAAAGGAAAAGGTGTTCGACCCCGGTATCGATATTCTTCAGCCATCTCAGTATCCTTCTGATGAAATAAAAGGAAAAATCTTTGGAACTTATGGAAATCTGCTTGCACCTCTTCACCCTTGCTACCACCGTGCTCCATCTTCGCTTAAGGGAACCTTGCCTATTCTTCTTTGGCTTGCCTTGTTCATCTTAAGCTTGTGCTTTTTGATGGACGAAAACTATGTATTTGATCCCGGTGGATGTGTTTCATGCTTCTTCCTATGATAATCAAGGTCGAGTCAGGCTAACGACTCGGTTAACAAAAATCAAGCGCTTCTTGGGAGGCAACCCATGTATCTATCTTTTAGCTTTCTTTATCCTAAGTGTAGGGGAGACGCGTTGGTGTTTGCTATTTCCTCTCTTCTTATATTCAGGGATTCGAGCGCTCAATGATCCACTCTTGATGATTCTTGACGACCCGTGATTCCGTTGTTCCCTTCTTCCCGGTTCTATCCTAAACTCTTTCGATTTACTATTTTATATTTTCCACTATTAAAATAGGAATCTCGTTAGTTGTCCTTTCCTTAGTGAGATTTAAACAAAGTGCACAATGTCCTAAGTGTAGGGGAGTTTACTCCCACATGCTTAAACATTAAGGACAATGTTTATATTAAGTGTAGGGGGACTTCTATCGAAGTTAAGTGGCCTTTTCCTTGTATTTGTCCTCATTTTAACCGGAAAATCAATTTTTCGACATTTTTCAAAATTTTTGATCTATTTTGGCCTATTAGTTTTTCCCTTTGTATAGTTATTTTCTTTCTTTTCGAGAATAAATTTTTAATAAAGTGGTTTTAAAATTTCAAACATTGTGAATCTTTTGACTCAACCCGAGTTTACTTATCTAAGTTTACTCTAGCTAGTATCCTTAACGTGTTTAAGTCAAGTTTTGCTAGGCTTTTATATAGGGAGCTATAAAACGCGAAATTCTTAACTCTCACGGGTTAAGAACAAGAACTTTTCGCAAGTTCCTATAATTGATCCTAGAGAGTCGTTTATCAAGGGAATTTTAAAATACGAATTCTAAAACTTGAAAAAGCCTAAGAGTTTGCAAGATCCTATAGGCGACTCGAAAACCCAAAACTTTGATTTAATAGGCTAAGCATCCACGAGTCTCATTCCTTGAGATTTTAAACTGTGGAGAACGAGAGATGATAGAGTCAATTATAAGTTTGGTATTCTTTCGTGAATTTATGTGAGTTAATTATAAGCCTATTCTCCCATCGCTTGCTAATAAATTTATCTACAATAAATAAGGTTGTACGATTTGAAAAGTTACTTAGCTTCTAGCCCAAGATCGTTTAAAAGTTGGTCGGTATGGATTAGAGTTCATAACTAAGGCATAACTTATTGAAGCGGGATGCGAAGATTGGCGAGTCTGAAAAGGCCCTAACAAGGCATGAGGGCTACATTTTGTTGCTAAAGATCCCAAGTGATGTGAAGAATCATTTATTGAAAATCGATATGAAGGATCGAGACACACGACGAAAAGCAAGTACTCCCAAAAGATCATGGAGAAGTCTATCCAAAAAGGCCCTAACAAGGTATGAGGATAAATAGATCCAAGTCCAAAAAGGAGGCGGATCGTTGTATATCAAAATCCCAAATAAAGACTGGAGAAAAATGAAGAAGTCGTGGTCCAAGTATGAAGAATCTCTCAAAACTTCAAGTGAAGAAATTCCTATTATGAAGAGAAGACCATTATTTCATGAACGTCTCCCAAGATTTGAAGTATGAAGTCACTGCCAAATATCGGTCCGAGAAAGGTCTCAAATCGCGAAGCGAGTTATGCCAAGATATGAATTTTATGAGGTCCCGAGAAGCAGTTTTAAAAGATTTTGTCCTTTACCTAACTATTGGTTAAATCGTCCCACTTTGTTTTCAGCCTAAATAACTATCGAAATAAGTCAAACAATGCATCCTCGTGATCATTCAAGACAAAAATAAAATATAAGAGTTACACCTAGGAATAAGGGAGTCTAAGTAAATAATTGACCCACATGAGTTCATGTTAGTTTGCTAACTTATAATAACAATGATCTCGTTTTTAAGCTTAGTTTGGAGAAAGTGAAAACTTGAGGATGATGATCATTCATAACATTTTCAAAACCCTAAGGTATGCTTTTGATTTCTTTACTTGTTTTGTTATTTTCTATCTCTTTAATAAAGGCCAAGGTGGATTGATTGTGATGAAAAATGTAAACATGCTTTGTAACTAATGCATTGCATGAGGACATTGCAATGGTCAAGTGTAGGGGACTTGATAGGTGTGTAAACACCCATCCTTTTACCACTTAATTACAATAATAACCGAGCAAAAACATGTATTTTATGTCATTTATGTCGGAATTATGCGTGGTTTGTGTTTTTGTTGTGATTTAGGGACGAAAATGTGGAAAAGGGAGAAAACACGGGCATTCACGGGCTTTTATCGAAGAAAAAGACGAAAGACGAAGTCAAGAAATCAAGAGTGCAAAAAGAACGGAAGTCCAAGACCAATTCTGAAGATTTATCGAAGAAAAAGTCAAAAGACAGAAGTTTACTAAAAGCCGAAGAACTCAAGTCTTATTTATGAAGAAATGTCAAGACGGGTTTAAAGAAATCCCGAGAAAACGTCATTAAAGTCCAAGATTTAAGAATATTAAGGACTTAAGGACTTAATGGTGCAATTAAGGAAAGAAGAAAGAGGGGAGGAAGCTTCCTAAGCACCTCCCTAATCTCCCCTATAAATAGGCCATTAGTGTTTTCATTTCATTTTGTTGGCTAATAGTGACAATTAGTTCTTCCATTTTAATTACCTTGTCATTTAAATTCATGTCCATTTAAATACTTGTCTTGCACCTTAAATTCATTTAATTTCAAGTAAGTTCCTTTTAATTCTTGTCAATCTTTACTTTTATTGTTCATCTCCTATCTACCTTTCTTTAATCTTTAATCTTTATGTTTATGTTCATGTTTATGTTTTTGATGTTTTATTGATTTGATTTAAGTGGGTTTTGATTATTATTGTTAGTTTTATTGTTTTGGATTGTTTGTTTATGATTAGTAGATGTTTATTGATTAGTTTGATTTAATCTTGTGGTTGATTTTGATTAGATTAGATTGGATTCGTTTTATATTTGTTCATGCGTGTTCTTCGCTGTTACGGTTGTTCCCAGGTTATTTCGGATCAAAGAAAGTTGTTCCGAATCAAGGGTTTCAGTAGATTATTCTGAACGAAGATTGTTTGTTGATTATTCCGAATAAAGGGCGTTCATTCGGAATAAGTGACATATTCCGGATCAAGGCCATATTCCGAATCAGCAACATTCCGAGTGAAGGATTTTAGGGATTGTTTATTCGGAACATCAATTGTTCCGAATCAAAGAGTTTATTCGGAACATATTCCGAATCAAGCTGTGTATTCCGAGTGAAGCTGTTCATTCGGAATATTCCGAATCAAGACAAAGTTCCGAATCAGTGGAGTTCATTCGGAACATTTATTGTTCCGAATCAAGGAGTGTTCATTCAGAACATTTATTGTTCCGAATCAAGACATTGTTTCGGATCAGCAAACATTTCGAACCAAGCCAGACATTCCGAATCAGTGGAAATTCCGAATCAAGCTAACACTCCGAGTGAAGAATTTATTCTGGATAAGTGACATATTCCGGATGAGTGATTTATTCCGGATCAAGGTTTTATTCCGGGTGAACATTTTATTCCGAATCAAGGTTTTGGTAAATATTCCGAGTGAAGAAGAAATTATTCCGAACGAAGGTGACATTCCGGATGAGTGATTTATTCCGAACGAAGGATTATTCTGAATGAGTTGTTTTCAGGTTATTTTTAATTTCAGTTTTTAACTTTCTGGTTTTAATTTTCAAGCTTTACTTTTCCCGTCTTTTTACTTAGTTGCACTTTAAGTTTAATTGCTTTAGATTTATTTTAGCCTTGCCTTAGTTTAAGTTTTAGTTGCGTTTTAAGTTTGCCTTTAGGTTAGGTTTAAGTTTGCGTTATTTACTCTAAGTGCCTTTTACTTTTCGTCACGTTTTAAATTCCAGTCATTTATTTTATATTAGAGTTAGATTTTACTTTACCTGCTCTTTTACTTTAATAGTTTTGCACCTTTAATTTTACTACAACGACACAACTTTTGTTTCCACCAAAAAGAGCTGAGTCGCATAGTTAACCAGTTATCAATTCGATAAGACACACGACGAAGAACTTTTTAACTAAGTAAAACCTAGTTATCAATGGGATTGTAGAATTTGGCTTACTATATATATCATAAATAAAGAAGAATAAATAAAAACATGTTCTCTATGAACCTTCGGGTGGGAGTCATGTAGCACTAGCCTTGTCATTATGAGCCTTAGGGTGTATGGCATGGCGAATTATTTAATAAAAATTGCTTCATCATTATGAGCCTTAGGGTGGATGATGAATGTCAGTTCCCTTGTTTATGTCCAAGGAGCCTTAGGGTGTGGATCATAGATAAGGAGTACTTTTACATCTTAAAGAGCCTCAAGGTGTATGATGTAAATGTTGCTAACTCCATAAATAAAGTCAAAATCGAATTTGGAGGAATTATTGTTGCTTTAAGTAGTCCTATTAGCCAAATTTTGGATCCGGAAATTTATTCGTAAAATCGTGTTAAGTTATCCTTGATGTGGACTTACTTTAGTGACAACGTTTTTTGAGGTCGAGGTTAGGTTTTGAGTATTGGGTTTACACCGTTTTTGCCTTCATTTTTGGACTAATAATTATTAAATAAGTCAAATGAGCCTTTCGGTGAATGACAAAATTTAAAATCTAGAGATACAACAGGAATAAAGGAGATTGAGTTTAACACATATTATTTGTATAAATAGTCTTAACATTGGAACTTATGATTGCCAATGATCTTGTTTTTAAACTTGTCATGGAAAGAGTGAAAAGTCGAGGACGATGAATCTATTCGAGTTTTATGATCCTAAAAGTTATTTTTCAATAATGAAAGCAATACATTATGTCTTTGTAAAATAAAGTGTCAAAAGTTGAATAAAACTGTAGATAGTAGCTTTATTTTATCATTGCGTGAGGACACGGCAATTGCTTAGCAAGGGGGAGTTTGATATGAGTGTAATTACTCATATCATTTATATCACAATACGGACTTAAATGCATAAAACATCTGAATATTGCATTGCATATGTTGTTTTATTGTTTCATGTGTGTAGGTATCAAGTTCACAAAAATCGGCAAAAATCGACACGAGATTGAAGAGTTTACTCAAAGCCAAAAGACAAGTTCATTTCTATCACTGGAAATAAGTTTATTGGGCCAAGTGGGTCCCACATTTGTTAAATGGTCCTGGAACCCTATTAAAATAGTTACATTTGATAAATTATTTTAGAAAGCCCAAATGTGAAGAAGTATGGGACGTTATTTAACTTTTGGGTCATGGTAAAGCCCAAAACAAGATACAAAGGAAGAATGGGACGAATTATGGTCAAAAGCCCATCAAGACAGGAAATAAAAGAGACGGTCAAAGTTTTTAACTTTGGGTTCAAGGGCCCAACACAAAGAAGTGACGATAGAAAAGTTTATATATAAACTTTGGTCAAGTCAATCGGTCAAAGAAGTAAATAAACAAAGAAAAATGAGAGGAAAGAAGGAAAAGAGGAAAGAACACTACTGTCCCTATCAAGAACCCTAGAAAATTGGGGCTTTTCACTTAATTGGGCAAGTGAAGTCACGCGCCACTTAATCAGAAAATAAGGGGAAGGATGGTGCGTGATCTACACTAAGATGCTTAGTACAAGGCTGTGACGTCGCGTTTCAATTCGTCACAGCCACATTCCTATTGGTCAAATCACTGAAAACCTGACTACAAGCCAATCATCTATTGCCAAGTCAGCCTCAAACTAGCACAGAAATTGCCACCCTGGCAATCCGTGTGAGGGTGAGTAATTTCACACCGTTGGATGATAACAGAAAAGAAAGAGAGGGATGATTAGATGATCCAATGGCCACAACTGATTCTTCTTTAACAAACCCACACCTCTCTTCAGCTATAAATACCCCCATAAATTATGTAATTTTTATCTCTTCTTTACTTTACTATTATAATGTTAGTTTATAGATAGAAATTGTATTTTCTTTTTAAAAATATTGTAATGTTTGATTTGAGTTAATAAAAGTTGATTTTCATTCTCAAAATCTTTTATTCTTGTGTTTGTTTAATTTTATGCAATCTAAATCTATAAATAGTTATGGTTATAATTAAGAACCATTTGTTTAAGCTCAATTATTAGCTTAATTGAATGATTAAAAGTAGATTAAGGAAACATGTTTATCCACTAATAAACATGAAATAATGAAGCTGTTGATTCGAGAAATATCATGGTTCGAAGTCTCTGTTTAAATACTGAGGAGGTTTAGTTGTGGTGTTAAAATGGTGGTTTGATCGATTTGGTGTCGTTTTAGAAAAATCGGCTCAGCGCCTGATTTTTCATCAAATGATATTTTCAAATGAAATGGTTAAGCCCATTTTAATTTTTCTGCATTTTTAGTATTTTCTGCTTAGAGTCCATTTGTAGTCTATTTGACTATATTGCTTATATTGTGTGAATGAAATAATCTGATCTCTTGTATGATATGCTGAATTGATTTTGATGTAATATATTGATGTTATGTTTAATTTGTTGTGATGCTGATGAAACTGAGTTTGTAAATTGCTTAAATGAATTTTAGTCATTTCTGAATGTACTTGAAGTTAGATTGGTGTAAGTTAATATATTGATTATGCTTTGCTGATATAGGTTATAGGAATTTGAACCTATCTGAGATGTTTGTCTGCTATTACTGATTTATTCGTTGCATATTATTTGGTTTATGGTAGATGCTATAGGGCTTACTGTTTGGGTATTTTTCAATGAGTTTTTGGTTAGACGTCATTAGGAATACACTTGAGTTGATTTGCTGATTCCACTGTTTGATCTGCGTGTTTAAATAGGAATGTTATACTAATAAATTTTCTATTTGCTTTAATCTCGTTTGCTGCTGAACTTACGTTACGTTATTATTACGTTTTAGTTAGCTATTGCTTAAGTTTTAATGATTTAATGTTGCGTCTTGATTTTTGAATCTGATGTGTTTACACTGTTCATTACATTAAATCCGAGAGTCTGATGTGAGTATTTGATTCTATTGTTTGTTGCTGATAATATTTTGCTGTTCCAAAACTTACTATGATAGCTGATTTGCTTAGATCTTGATTACTGCTTGTTTGATTCTTTTTAATAGTTGTTGTATTCTTGATTAAAATGTTTTTGCTATTTTGTTTTTTTTTCTGTTACTGCTTTAATGGATGCCTGTTTTATATTTGTTCCCTTTTCTGATTAATGTAGTGTTTTAACATATAATTTGTTTACTGTTTCTATATTTTTACCATTATATTTTTACTGTTATCAAAATTGATACAGTAAAAGTTTATTATACTTTACCAAAAATAATACCAAAAACTGTCACCAAGAGGTCTCGGACTCAAGACCTCCCTTTTACAGACAAACGCCTCTACCACTGGGCTAACCTCACTGTTTTGTTAAATATTTACATTGAAAACTTAGTATAAGCTGTTGACTTTACTTTCATTTATGTAACTAAAAACGTCTTTTTCATTTAAAGTTTAACAAATTGTTATTAACTTTCAAAAATATATTGTTTATTTTAATTTGGTAAGAAAAAAAATATTAGTTTAAATAAAATATAGAATATAAAAAAAAGTAAAAAAAATATATAGTTTAAATTTCGTCTTTTAGATTTATTTTGGGTACGGTTCATGCACTTTAATTAAAAAAGGTAGGATTTTAGATAAAAACCGAGACCGATTAAATTAATTGTCCAAATCAAAACTAAAGTCTCAAATTCACAATTTCTTCGTGTACAACGAACTGGGATCACGCTCGTGTTTAATTAATCCGTCTTTAGCAAATTTTAGACTATTACTTTTTCCTAAAGGTAATTTTCTTAATTTGCTCTATAACGTATTACATTAAAATACACCGACATTTTTCCCACACATCAGGGAACCACCAGCAACAGCCGGTGGGAACCCTTGTGGTCAGCGGGTAGCCGAGAGCAGGGGAAACCAAGACCACCGGCTTAAGCCGATGGCAGCTTACCGAAAGCAGGGGCAACCGGCTCAGCCGGTTTGCCACTGTTTTTGGGGGTGTTTGGTTCGGACCGGTTCACGGGTTTTCATGGGTCCGGTTCACGACATGTTTTAAATAGATAACACACGGGTTCGGTTCATGACTATTTTTACAAGTCTAATTAATTTTACAAGTATATTATTTTTACAAGATAATTAAATTAATTAATACATGACTTATAATTAATTTAATTAAACATAATACTTAGGTTATTATTATTATTAAATAATACATGTTTTAAGCAAAGTATTTATTTATTTATTTTACACTATAGTATTGTTTAATTATTAAACATGAAATATAATTAATTAATAATCATGACTTAGGTTATTATTAATATAGTACTAATACATGTTTTAACCTAAGTATTTTTATACACTTTAATTTAATTAAATCATGCTTATATTTAATTAAATCATATAACCTATAGTTTATTTAATTAACATGTTATGATTAATAAACTATACTATAACTACATGACTTATGATATTAATTCAGCTTAATTCTAAATATGGAAACTTTCTAATTCAGGAAACTTACTATTTTTGGAAACTTTCTATTTTTAGAAACTGATCTATTTTAAGCAGTGAATCTATTTTTGGAAACTTTTTATTTTTTGGAACTTTCTATTTTTGGGAACTTTCTATTTTTGGAAACTTTCTATTTTAGGAAACCTGCTATTTTTAGAAAGTTAGTCATTCTTACACAACAAGTATAATAATACAAGTAATACTTAATCAGAATATACATAATACATGATAAACACAGCAGAACGTTAAAATCAGTAAAACAAGACATGAACATATAAAACAAGCTAAGACATGATATAAAACCAGTTACGTACTCAGTAATCAGAATACTTATACACGTATACTATTTATGTAGCATTAGTGAGATCGAAGTAGGACTCTCTTCCGTTCGTTTTCATCGTTCACTGGACATAAGGTACGGATTTCCTGTCCTTTCAGTATGGACATTCTTTCCTTATTAGGATTACCCTTCTACAGCCAACTATTTTCCCAGTATTTGTTTTATATGTTTGATACTTATGTTAGATTAAGAGCCTAAGCCATATACATGCATGACCAGTGTCACCTAGTTATGGAGGTACCATAACCATAACACTCGAGACATGAGTGTTGTGACTTCCCCACGGCGAAGTGATTGCTTGTGGCGTCCCTTTTCAGTTTTGGCCATTATATTATATTATCATGTGGGGCGTATGGGTGCATCCTAGATACATGTTTACCAGTATTATCAGAGTGAATGCGCTGTGTGACTTACATCCTTCATTAGGAGTTGATCTCTCCTACCTAGACTATTTAATTAGAGGCAACCCCTCTAATTGCATGACGAGGTCTCCCCTCCAAGTATTCATGTACTATATGGGCTATTTGGCTAATTAAACAGATTCTCATAAAAACATAAGTCTTTTCAAAATATAAAACTAGTTTATTGAACATGAATCCAGATTACTTAGAACTTACGATATTCCGCTACTATTAGTCTTATATGCTTACGTTATTCCATGTAATACTCGTATATCCATGCATTGAGCGTTATGCTTAGCCGTTTCCTTTCATGTTTCCAAACGGCAGGTACTCAAGGGCGCTCGTAGACTTTAAGCGTATGTGCATATGGATTGGAAGCTTTCTAGCCTTCTCAACTTTATGCATTTCATCATACATTTTGATACTTATTTCTATGGACATTGTTTAGTCCTTTTCCTTTACAGTACTTATGTTTGAGTGTGATGAGCTTATACTTTGGGGTACCCGATGTTTGTTTTCGGTATTTCCTTTTATTGTCATGTAATGTTTTAAGACATTTTCCTTGTATGCTTTGATGACACGCCATAATCACGCGTGACATTCCATTTACAAAAATGGGGTGTTAAAATTATTGCATCAAAGCCAAGGCTTCAACCTGTAGGCTCTCAAAACAAAACCTGTGATTAGTGGGTAGTCATTATGGTCTTCCTAGAACTGACAGTCGGTTTTCATGCATTCATTGTTTTCATGCATTCATGTTATATGTCATTGTCGCAGGTTTATGACTAAGAAATGGTTGGTACAGGACTGGCCCTATTTAGTCGCATGTGCTTTTATCAAAACTTTTAACTTTGGGACCGACCCATTGGCATCCCCTCGCCATGTCTTTTGTTTTGGGTGAACTAACCATAGGCGTTCACTCTCGCGCATATAAAAGTTTTCATAAAACTGCATCATGCATTCATGCACTATTTTCCTGCATAAAATTTTTCTCATGATTTATTGACATAATTTTTTTTCATGTATATATTTTATGTTTTGATCAGTTTGATCATGTATTTTGTTTCATACTGTCAGATGGTTCTCACACGCGAGCAGGAACAACTCAATGCATCAGTCCAAACTGCGATGCAAACTTTGCTTCCTCAGCTGAGGAACAAAATCAGAGCTGAGGTACAGGCTGCCAACAATCAGCAACAACACCCAGTTCCTCCTCTTCCTCCTCCAGCAACATTGGTCACATGGCTGGAGAGATTCAACAAGCAACGTCCTCGATCCTTAGAGAGAACTGATAGCCCTAGTGAAGCTGAAAGCTGGTTGGCTCATATCGAAAAGATATTCGATGCAATGGGTTGTGACCCCGTCTTCAAGTAGAGGTTGGACTGTTACAAGTTCGAAGGTGATGTACTGGGATGGTGGAAGGCAGTCAAGCAGTCTGAGGGAGGTGACAATTGGGTGGCTGGTTTGACTTGGGCTCAGTTCAGGGAGTTAGTGATGGGACCGTTCTTCCTCAAGGCTGAGCAAGACAAGCTGAAGAGGGAATACCATGGAATCAGGCAGAGAGCTGGGGATAACAGCAACGAGTTCATGCAACGTTTTCTTCGTTTGGCTGGTTTTCTTGGCGCAACAGCAGGTACTACCGAAGAGCAAGCATACCACTTCCGGTGGTCTCTTCGTACATAGGTCGCCAACAACTTGGTGTGTGCTACCTTCAACACTATGGCACAAGTTGCCGATGCAGCACGTAAGCTGGAGATGCTGTAGGAAGGAGAGGAGTTCGGGGAAGCAGAGAGACCCGAGAAGAGGTATTTATTCGTTATTTAGCGGTGACCATTTTGAATTCATTCAGTACTATCCAATGTTTATATCTCTCTTCAAACTGCATCTTTCAGGCAGAAGACTGAGGACCGGTCTCAGCCGGCTACTCAGCAACAACCTACTTAGCCCAAGGGTAACGGTCAGACTCAAGACCGTTCTGCCACGGATAGGCGTGGCGGTAATGATAATTACCGTAAGAACGTTGGAAACTCCAACAGCAGCAGGTCCTTACACTTACTCATTTCCTTATGTTACATGTGATAAGTCATAATTCTGACACATTAGCAATCTTCTACCATGAATCATAGAAACGGGAGGGAACAGAACTAAAGAGGTTCACAGCCTAACCGTCCAGCTATCATTTATAATACATCTTACGATTTTTCCGCATTGGCCTTTTGTACCTATAAATCATGACTCATGTGTACTTTTCCAAACAGGCTCCCAGCCAGCAAGGGCACCTGCTGGAGGGTATACTCACCCTCTCTGCACTACCTGCAACCGTAGGCACCTGGGCCATGTCGCCGTGACAGCGACGCATGCTACAAGTGTGGCCTTACTGGTCATCGCATGAAGGACTGCCGCAAGGGCGAGATGGAGGGCACATCTGGACATGTTGATTCCAAGCCGCCTCCTACTAGTGGACGCGTTTACACGACTTTTCATGACCAGGCCAACAAGTCTACAGGTACCATTATTGGAATCTTGTATATGTATGGTCAAGCTGCATGTGTTTTATTTGACACGGGTGCTACTCACTCGGTCATTTCTACTGTTTATGCTAAGAATGTTAGGATATCCCCTATGCCATTAGAGAATGTACTAAACATTTCCACGCCTTTAAGAGACTCTGTACGCATAACCCATGTGTACAAGATTCGTCCTGTTGACGCACTCCCTCTGGATATGTGCGATTTTGACATGATATTAGGCATGGACTGGCTATCCAAACATCACGCCACCATAGACTGCCATACATATCCGGTCATCTTCGGTGATGTAAATGCACCATATTACATTCACAACGGGTTCGTATCCGGAAGGTATGTACAAATAATATCGACCTTACAAGCACGTGCACTACTGTCACATGGTTGTGAGGGCTATCTTGCTACTGTTCATGATTTGGAGGCTGAAGCTCCATCTATCTAGAATCAGCCGATCGTGTCAGAATTACCAGACGTGTTTCTAAAAGAACTTCCGGGCATATCACCTGCTCGTGAAATAGAGTTTAATATTGAGCTCGTCCCAAGAGCTGAGCCAATATCCAAGGCACTTTATCGCATGGCTCCCATAGAGCTGAAGGAGTTAAAGGAACAACTTCAGGAACTGTTAGAACGCGGTTTCATTCGACCAAGTGCTTCTCCATGGGGCGCACCTGTTCTATTCGTAAAGAAGAAGGACGGCAGCATGCGTCTGTGTATAGATTATCGTGAGCTCAACAAGATCACCATCAGGAATAGATATCCGCTTCCACACATTGTTGACTTGTTTGACCAACTCCAAGGGGCCAAACATTTCTCCAAGATTGATCTGAGGTCGGGCTATCATCAGTTACGGGTTAAGGAGCAGGACATTGCCAAGACTGCTTTCCGTACACGTTATAGGAACTACGAGTTTGTAGTCATGCCTTTTGGCCTTACCAATGCTCCAGCAGTCTTCATGGATCTGATGAACCGTATCTTCCATGAGTTCCTAGACAAGTTCTTCATTGTCTTCATTGACGACATCCTTATTTTCTCTATGTCCAAGGAGGAACACGAAGACCATCTTCGTACAGTATTACAGATTCTTCGCCAGAAGCAGCTGTATGCTAAATTTTCCAAGTGTGAGTTCTGGTCAGACAAGGTGGCGTTCTTAGGTCACATTGTATCAGCAGAAGGAATCACCATGGATCCAGCAAAGGTTGAGGCTATTACCAAGTGGCCAAGACCGACATCAGCGACTGAAGTTCGTAGTTTCCTAGGCTTAGCTGGTTACTACCGTAGGTTCGTAGAGAACTTTTCCCGTTTAGCACTGCCATTGACCAAACTGATGCAGAAATGGGAGAAATTCGTCTGGACTGAAGAGAAAGAGAACAGCTTTGAAGACCTAAAGCAGAAGTTAGTATCTGCACCGAATCTTACTCTCCCATCTGGTACAGGTAGATTTCAAATCTACAGTAATGCTTCAGGGAAGGGACTTGGCTGTGTTCTCATGCAACATGGGAAATTGATTGTGTATGCTTCACGGCAGCTTAAGCGAGAAAGATTACCCTATGCATGACTTGGAACTTACAGCAGTCGTGTTTGCATTGAAAATATGGAGGCACTACTTGTATGGAGAATCATGTGATATCTTACAGACCACAAGAGCCTGAAGTACATCTTCACTCAACGAGAACAGAATATGAGACAGAGGAGATGGTTAGAGCTGTTGAAGGATTATGACATTAATCTGCAGTATCATCCCGTTAAGGCGAATGTAGTGGCAGATGCACTTAGTAGGAAGTCCGGTATGATAAACGGCATTAAAATTGAGGAGGAAATTATAAGAGACTTAGAGCGATTAGACATCGAGATCATGGTACGTAGAAAGCATGGTTACTGGGCTAATCTTAGAGTGGAGCCTGAGTTACTCTCTAGGATCAAGGAAGCTCAGAAGGGTGATGGTGAAATTTGGGCGATCATTCAAAACTTAGAACAGCAGACGGAGTTTCGGTTGGATGACGATGGTATCTTATGGCAGGGCACCAGACTTTGTGTTCCTGATGATCCTACTCTCAGGGAAGCGTTATTAGCTGAAGCTCATAGCTCCCTATTCTCCATTCATCCTGGTTCGACCAAGATGTACCACGACATCAAGCAATACTTTTGGTGGATTGGTATGAAACAGGATGTTGCTACTTACGTCTCCAAATGTCTTATCTGCCAGCAGGTTAAGATCGAGCATCAGCGGTCTAGTGGGTTACTACAACCGTTAGACATTCCAGAGTGTAAGTGGGACAAGATCACCATGGATTTTGTTACCGGTCTTCCGCAGACAAGGAGGAGACACGATGTGATTTGGGTTATCGTTGATCGACTTACTAAGTCAGCTCATTTCTTACCGATCTACAATGATGATCCGGTCAGTAAACTCGCCGACACTTAGAAGAAGGAGATCATGAGACTTCATGGTGCTCCATCCAATATCGTCTCGAACAGAGATCCTCGTTTCACTTCGCGATTTTAGAAGAGTCTGCAGAAAGCTTGGGGTACAAAACTTAAGCTTAGAACGGCTTTTCATCCTCAAACAGACGGGCATTCGGAGCGAACGATTCAGACATTAGAAGACATGTTGAGGTCATGTGCATTGGAATGGACAGGAGATTGGGACGATTACATCTGTTTGGTAGAGTTTGCATATAACGACAGTTGGCACGCCAGCATTAAGTGTGCACCATTCGAGATGTTGTATGGCAGGAAGTGTCGCGCCCCAATCTGCTGGGTTCAGGTTGGTGAGCGAACACTTGAATGACCAGAAATGATAGAGTTGACCAACGAGAAGGTCGCTGTAGCTAAGCAGAATTTGTAAAAAGCACGTTCACGTCGGAAGAGTTATGCTGACAAGCATCGTAGGGACTTACATTTTAACGTAGGAAATCACGTCTTTCTTAAGGTATCGTCGGCACGTGGTGTTAGACGTTTCAGAATCAAAGGGAAGCTCAGTCCTCGATTCATCGGACCGTTTGATGTCATTGAGCGAGTCGGTGAAGTATCTTATCGTTAAGCATTACCTCCACAGCTTTCTCACATTCATGACATTTTCCATGTGTCCTTACTCAGAGGGTACAAGTATCATCCCCTTCACATGGTTCAGTATCCACTAGAACAGATTCGTGAAGATCTTACCTTCATAGAGGAACCCGAACGAGTTCTTGACAGGCAAGAACGAGTCATGAGGAAGAAGACGATTCCATTCGTCAAAATCCTTTGGAGGGATCATACCGAGCGGGAAGCTACTTGGGAAACAAAGGAGTCTATCCGGGCTTCTTACACTCATTTCATATTTTGAATTCGGGTATGTTCCTCTTTCAGTTTCTTTTATCTATAATTCGGGGACGAATTATTCTTTTTAGGAGGGAAGAGTTGTAAAACCCGCATGCTTTTACCATGAATAGTACCCTTAGTAAATGTACGTACATATTAAAACTTTCCTTTTATAGCATGAACATGTGTCAAGATTAGAAATTACAGAAATTATGTACCTATTATTACACGATAAGCATTAACTACGTGTCAATACACGATAATTATTATCAATAATAATTATAATCAAGAACATGAAATCGTGAACGTAAGAATCACGAACATATAATTACGTATTTACGTATATTATTAATACGATAAATATCGTTACGTACAAATATTTATAATAACACGAATAATTAATAATAACGTAACACGTAAACACGAACACACGAACACGTAATAAAATAGACACGAGAAAGGCTTCAGGTTTCCTTCGGTGGGCCCTACAAGCCGCGGCACAAGAAGAGGAGAGGGGCCTAGTCCATGACTTGTTTTATTAAAAATAACAAAAAAGGGAAACTAAACATTTACATAGTTTTCACAAAATTGCAAAAACCATAATCCCTTTGTCTCTCTCTTTGGTCGACGACATCACAACACCACGAGGGGTGTTTGTTTGATCTTGATTAAAGAAATCATAAGAGTGTGTTCGTGTAATCATTGTCCATTCATTCCACGTGTTTGGTAATCCGTAAACCCTTTTGTTTTTTATTTTATTTACTTATTGAAACATGAACATGTAATTAAATAAAAACATGATAAAAATATGTCATGGGATCACGAGGTAAGAAAAAGGGTTGTTTTCAGGTTGGTTGTTTCGGCCGGCACACAAACCGAGAGCCCCATGGCTCTCGGCGTGTTCTTGTCACGACCACCAACCGAGATCTAGATCTCGGTGGTGGTGGGGTTCGGTCGACAGCAGGGACAAGGCACCCCGACTTGCGTCGGGGGTGTCCTTGTGGTTTATGGGGGTCTCGGCAGCAAGCAAACCTACACCACCAGCCCAACCGGTGGGAACCCTTGTGGTCAGAGGCTAGCCGAGAGTAGGGGAAACCAAGACCACCGGCTTAAGTCGGTGGCAGCTTACTGAAAGTAGGGCAACCGGCTCAGCTGGTTTGCAACTGTTTTTGGGGGTTGTTTGGTTCGGACCGGTTCACGGGTTTTCACGGGTCCGGTTCACGACATGTTTTAAATAGATAACACACAGGTTCGGTTCATGACTATTTTTACAAGTCTAATTAATTTTACAAGTATATTATTTTTACAAGATAATTAAATTAGTTAATACATGACTTATAATTAATTTAATTAAACATGAGACTTAGGTTATTATTATTATTAAATAATACATGTTTTAACCTAAATATTTATTTATTTATTTTACACTATAGTATTAATTAATTATTAAACATAAAATATAATTAATTAATAATCATGACTTAGGTTATTATTAATATAGTATTAATACATGTTTTAACCTAAGTATTATTACACACTTTAATTTAATTAAATCATGCTTATATTTAATTAAATCATAACCTATAGTTTATTTTATTAACATGTTATGTTTAAAAACTATACTATAACTACATGACTTATGATATTAATTCAGCTTATTTCTAAATTTAGAAGCTTTCTAATTTAGGAAACTTACTATTTTTGGAAGCTTTCTATTTTTAGAAACTGATCTATTTTAAGTAGTGAATCTATTTTTGGAAACTTTCTATTTTTGGGAACTTTCTATTTTTGGAAACTTTCTATTTTAGGAAACCTGGTATTTTTAGAAAGTTACTCATTATTACACAAAAAGTATAATAATACAACAAAATACAAGTAATACTTAATCAGAATATACAGAATACATGATAAACACATATAACGTTAAAATCAGTAAAACAAGACATGAACATATGAAACAAGCTAAGACATGCTATAAAACCAGTTACGTGCTCAGTAATCAGAATACTTATACACGTATACTATTTATGTAGCATAGTGAGATCGAAGTAGGACTCTCTTCCGTTCATTTTCTTCGTTCACTGTACATAAGGTATGGATTTCCCGTCCTTTCAGTATGGACATTCTTTCCTTGTTAGGATTTCCTGTCTGTAGCCAACTGTTTTCCCAGTATTTGTTTTATATGTTTGATACTTATGTTAGATTAAGAGCCTAAGCCATATACATGCATGAGCAGTGTCACCTAGTAATGGAGGTACCATAACCATAACACTGGAGGCACCAGTGTTGTGACTTCCCCACGGCGAAGTGATTGCTCGTGGCGTCCCTTTTCAGTTTTGGCCATTATATTATATTATCATGTGGCGCGTATGGGTGCATCCTAGTTACATGTTTACCAGTATTATCAGAGTGATTGTGATGTGTGCTTTGCATCCTTCACTAGGAGTTGATCCCTCCTACCCAGACTATTTAATTAGAGGCAACCCCTCTAACTGCATGACAAGGTCTCTCCTCTAAGTATTAAAGCACGGTGGAACCTCATGACCTATATGGGCTATTTGGCTAATTAAACAGATTCTCATAAAACATAAGTCTTTTCAAACTATAAAACCATTTTATTGAACATGAATCCAGATTACTTAGAACTTACGATATTCCGCTGCTATTAGTCTTATATGCTTACGTTATTCCATGTCATACTTGTATATTTGTGCACTGAGCATTATGCTCACCCGTTTTCCTTTCATGTTCCCAAACGGTAGGTACTCAAGGGCACTCGTAGACTTTAAGCGTACGTGCATATGGATTGGAAGCTTTCTAGCCTTCTCTACTTTATGCATTTCATCATACATTTTGATACTTATTTCTATGGATATTGTTTAGTCCTTTTCCTTTACAGTACTTATGTTTGTGTGATGAGCTTATACTTTGGGGTACCGATGTTTGTTTCTGGTATTTCCTTTTATGGTCATGTAATGTTTTAAGACATTTTCCTTGTATGCTTTGATGACACGCCATAATCACGCATGACATTCCATTTACCAAAATGGGGTGTTACAATAGGTGTGCCAATTAAGATGTCAGGTGAAGACCTTTAACTCCAAGCTCTATAAGTGGAAAGCTAAGCTTCTATCTGTTGGGGGCGTCTTTCTCTTATTAAGGCGGTGCTTGATATGAGCTTAAACTCATATCCTTTTAATAACAAATAACCCTTAAACATGAAGCAAAATACCAATTTATTTGGCAAAAACAGTGTTATGTGGTATGTTTGCGTTTGTGTGCACTTGTGTAGGTAAAAAGATATATTTTCAAGCAAACAAGGAAAAATCAAGCTCAAATGGATGAAAAAGACAAAAGAGGATCAAAAGTGACAAGACTTTGAAGTATAAGGACCTATCTTGACAAGTTATGAAAGTTGAAGGACTAAAAGTGAAAATATTGTAAAAAGTCAAGATTCAAGTCAAACTTGGTCAACTCTCAAGTCAACTCAGTCAAAGGACCATTTTGTTCAAAGGATGAAAGTTGAAGGACCAAATATGTCAAAAGAATGAAGATTGTAGCTTAAAACAATAATCTGCCAAGTACAAGGACTTGTTCTGCCAACTTTTGAAAGTTATCCAAGTTTGATCCATGTGACAAGGAATTCAGCCAATGAGAAGAAAGAAAAGGGAGCACACGGATCAAGCATTTAATACCCACTCAGCATTTCACATTTATTACCAAATCCAAACAGTGCAATCCGTGTGACTGATTTTCAACCAATCAAATGCTTACACGTGTCATCTTCTTCAAAGGAAAATTTACCAGGATCGCGTTTTAGCTACAAGCAATTTTATGGAAAGTGTTCAACATCAAAATTGATCGTTTTGAAGAAATAAACACAATGGTGCAAATCAATTAACATGAAATCCATCAATAAAGAAAACCCCAATTCCTTGTTCATACCTTCAAAGTGCAATATGCATAATTCTCCACGTGGCAAGCTGGGATTGGTTCTGACACGTCACCCACCCCAACAAACTCTTCCTTCATGTCTATAAATAGCTAGATTAGACCTCATTTTCATTTGTAGCTTAAATTTGTAAAAACACCTAGTTCTCTAAATTTCTTTCCCTTTCCTCAATTTTACCCTAGCTACTCAAGAGTCTGACAAACTCTTGAGTTAGTTAGTTAGTTACTAGCTTCTAACAAACCTTGTAACCGTTTTTCCATTAATGAATTTTGAATTCAAGTTTTCCCGCCAAAACTGTTCTTATCATTCCAGTTCATTTCTTGCTGCATTTGGATACTATTGTTGCTGTTAAGTGTTTGTTATGATCATTGATGGATCATAACTGACATTGGTGAAGTTTGCTAGCTGTTTGATCACAATTCAGTTCATTCCATTGATATTTTAAGATTCCAAGCAGAATGATGATTTCTAGTTGATTAGTTAGCTGAATTTGTTGATTGATTGTTTCCTAGTGATAAGGTGGTGGTTATCACTAGGCTAAGAGAGCTCAGCGCTCCTCTTCTTCTCAAAGGAATTCTACAATAGGTTTTAAAGTCCTTGATTTTTATTCCACTCAATAGTTAACTGCATGCTTTCTTTCTTAGAGTAATCTTGATGGCTGCTTGATAAAAGTTGCTTGTTGTTGATGTTTGTTAGATCTTAGAGTGTTAGTAGTTTAATCTTGTTTACTAGTTCTTTGATTTGGATTATATTCTAGTCAACTGCCTTAATTCAGTCACTTTTGTTCTTGTAATTGGTTTGTAGTTCTAGTAGAGTTAATTGAGTGCATTGAGCTCTATTACTTTTCATTTTGACCATTGAATTTAGACTGCTATAGCTTTTAAGTCAGCTTAATTCAGAACTCTAAAAGCATTTGTAAAAAGTTGTTAACATCAGTAAAGGAGTGTTTGGGTGTAGCTTTAAAAGAGTTTTCAAGTTGAGAGGTTTGAAATTTTAGAGTTCATTTGTAGTTAATAAGTAGTATAAAAGAGTTTTCAGTCATTTACAAGTCAAAGACAAGGTCAAAAAGGCAAATGGCACTTAAAAAGTTTGGGTCAGTTTTCATTTAGCTTTGGTTTTAAGAACTTGTCATTTTCAATTGATTAGAACTCATTCATTTCTAAATGAAATTTCACCAAATTTGTTCTCAGTCTTAGCTTACATCATAAAGAATCAGAGTCTAAAAGGATTTTATACAGTATTCCATAAGCACTTAGATATAAGCAATAATCAGATAAGCCAAGTTAATGCAAGTTTCTATAACTTGTGAACTGAAAATTTGTATCTCAATATTCTCTTCATAAACTTAGCAATTTTTCTTCACAAATCCATTTAAGTAGTTGAGTTACTTGATTTTTGAGAAAATTAGCTTTTTGAAAAAAGCTGGTCAACGCTTGGTCAACATAAGCTCAATTTTAGCTTAATTCAGTTTTAGAGCTTATTTCTGGATGAAAAACGTTCTGGTTTGATTTCCCATTCTTGAAATCAGTTGCTTAATCAGTTTTAATAGAAAAATCAAGTTGTGACTGATTAGATTTGGCTATAGCTTATTTTGTGCTTATTGATAAGCACTCATTTGCTTATTTCTCATTTTTAGCAAATTTCCTTGGACACACATAGCTTATTTGAGATTTGAAACGTTTTGCAATTTGTCTCATCAAATTTGGTTGAGTATTAAGCTCAAACGAGCTTATTTTCTATCTTGTCCCGTTTTTGGTTAAAAAGATTTGATAATTTCACTTTGGTCCCTATTGTTCTAAACAGTTTGAAAATTTGGCTAATCTTCCATGTTTTTAGGGTTTGCATTTGTTTAGTCCCTGGAGTTTGGAAAGTTGTTAAATTCAGTTAGATATTTGTTAGTTTGTTACACTTTTGGTTAGTTTGTTATAAGATTTGCATATTTGATCCTTGTAGTTAACAGTTTTACACTTTTAGTCCCTATAATTGTTAGAGTTTACATTTCAAGCATTTATTTTTCATAGAATTTACAATTTCAGTCCCTTTAGTTTCATATTTTGCATTTTGAATTTCTACTTGAATAAAAACGTGGTATTTGCAATTTGTTTTACATATATGTAGGTAATATTTTTCCGTTTTGCAAGCATTTGATTGAATTAGCAAATAGATTAACCAAGCAAGCTTAACAACCAAGAACAATTAAAAACCCGATATTGGTTGGACTTTCTATTAGCAAGAACTGAGAAAAAACGAACTGCATTATACTCAATTTCAAATGGCGCCGCTGCCGGTTCTTTGACTACACGAGAGACTATCGATTGACGGTTTTCATTGGCTTTTGGGATCCGTTCACTTTGTGAACGTTATTTTTACGTATCATAAATCAAAAACAAATAAAAAATCAAAAATATAAAAATATATAAAAACTAAAAAATTAACAAAACAATTCTTTTCCTAAAGAATTGACCAAAAAAAATAAAAAATCCAAAAAGCAATCTTTTTCCTAAGAGATTGCAACCAAAAATATATATTATTGGATTCTCTCGGTTTTTATGTACATATAGTATTTTCCCTTAAAAAAACTCATAAATACAAAAATATTTTCCATATATTATTATAAGTAAATACGTATAGTATAAGAACAATCAATCTACATATCTTCCATAAGTATTGCCGAGGCAATACACCGTGTTGAGGGGCGTTCCGGTCCTTGACACGTGTATCGATCAAACAAAATAAAGCAAGAATAGATAAATACTCTCAATAAGCAACAATTCGAAGAATACGAACATTTAAGTGAATAGAAAGGCGATGTGCTATAAAATGCCATCTAAGGGTCAATAGGTACTTAAGTGCTTCGCGCCACCTAACCCCTCGTTCACTTGGGAGTATTCTAAGAAGGAAGGCTTCATTGAGGGTCTTGCACCCAAAGTAGTAAATACATATATTGTTATTTTCTTGTGGATATTTAATATTGAAACTCGAAGAGGATAATCCATTTCTCTTCAAAGTCACACGAGAGCTTCTCTCTCATTCCTCGTATTGAGTTGCATGCTCACTCGCGGGCGTGCACAAATACCGATTGGTGTACAACCTCTTCCTCCTAAAAGGAAGAAAAAGAGAAAGAGTAAGACCACCACCGTCCACCAAGCCGATCACGAGAATCGTGCTTTGACTCCACCACAGGAAGCCATGGCTATTGATAATCGTACTTTGTATGAACGTATGCAATCCAACATTCATGGATATTCTAGTGCCATTAAGATTCCCGACTTTCCCGCTAACACATTTGAGCTACATACATCTATGATCAATATGGTTGCATTATCACCTTTCCTTGGTAAACACAATGAGGATCCTCATGCTCACCTTAAGAGATTCCTTTCACTTTGCAATACCATTAAGCATAATGGGGTTCCACATGAGGTCATTAGGTTGATGTTAGTGTCATTTTCCTTAGAGGGGATTGCTAAGCATTGGTTAGACACCCAACCACCCGAGAGTATCACCACATAGGATGGTTTTACCACTAAGTTTTTGAACAAGTTCTTTCCTCCACAAAAGACTATGGCTTTGAGGACTTTAATTATGGGCTTTCAACAAAAACCTAGTCAATCCTTTAGTGATGCTTGGGAAGAGTATAGTGAGTTGTTGAGGCGATGCCCTAATCATGGATTGGATCAAGTCCACCAAATAAGTCTCTTTTATGATGGCCTTAAAGCTCACCACCAAGATTCACTCAATGCTTCCGCGGGAGGGAGTATTCTTCTTAAGACTTATCAAGAGGCTTTGGACATTATTGAGACTAAGGCAATGGTTCAAACAAACAATCAATTTGAAGAAAGGGTTCATGTTATCCAAAACACTTCTCAAACACCTTGTGATAACCAATTCCTTAAATATCACCAAGAGATCCTTCAACAAGTCAAACAAGGACAACAAGAAATTACTCAAGAGATAGTTCAAGCCCTTAAGACCGTTTCATTGAACAATTCCTCAAATAATGTGAATGCCATCACCATTTCTTGTGTTACTTGTGGAGGCCCCCATTCTTATGAACAATGTGATAAGGTGCAAGGGTATCAAGGGGAATGCTATGCTTACCAAGAGGAACACCGTGAACACTTCAAGCCTAACATCAATCCAAATAACCTTTCTTACAAATCCCAAAACTACCTTTCTCCACCCGGCTTCCCACCCCAACCACCCACCCAAATTCCACAAAATACTCCTCAAATTTTACCAAGGAATCAAGGACAAAGACCACCATATCAAGGAAATAACTACAAGGCATCCAATCAATTTCAACCTCAAGCAAATACCTTTTATCCACCACAACAAGGATTTAATCAACCACTTCCATTTATTCCCAATCAAGCATATGCTCCAATACCAAATCAAGCTTACCCTCAAGTTCCAAATCAAGGATATGGGATGCAAGAGACTCAAGAGTATGTTGACAAGAAAATGCGTGAAATGGAGAAAAGAATGAGTGACCAAATCAATAGGGTTTTAGTGGCGGTAACTCAAAGACCACAAGGGGCTTTACCTTCTAACACACAAACAAACCCTAGGGCCAATGTTAATGCTATTACAACAAGGAGTGGAACAACAACAAAGGATCCTTCACCTTCTAAACCTACTCTTGTTCAATCCACTTGTGCTCCTACTTGTGACAAGCCTTCTACTTCTATTCCACCTCCTCAAAATGCTCCTATTCACTCAAACACACCTTCTCAACCACCTCATACTTCTCCTTTACCTTCCACACTTCCCAATGAAGAAGCTAACAAAGAAAAATCTTCCACCACAACACCTATTCCACCTACACCAAAACCTACTCTTCCATACCCTTCAAGGTTGAAAAAGGACAAGTTAAAGAACAAAGATGACATCCAAGTCTCCAATTTCTTAAGGATGTTCAAGCAACTCAACATCAATATATCCTTTGCGGAAGCTCTTGCTTATATGCCAAAATTTGCTAAGATGTT